>CM051243.1:24211049-25411049 GCA_027917425.1 Gastrophryne carolinensis | reverse complement strand
TGTGTGAAACCCCCCAGAACACGCATACAAACGTACCTTTTGCCAGTCCTCATGTGCTGGCTCTCATGCAATCAGAGCCATTTGTCATGCATATTAAACCGGACCTTCACCATGATTTATTGAAAAGCCCAAACCCTTAAAAAACTATTCTCCAGCATCTAAAATTAATATATTTTAAGTTGTTAGTCACTTACTTATTATTCTTTCCCCCACTGGGCTTCAACTTTGTTCAGGACTCTAGGATACGGGCGCCGCCATCTTGGTTCAGAAGCATCACATACTGAGGAGAGGAGAGGGATAAAGTACAGGGGGGCGGGTTATAGCTGTGCTTTGCACAGACAGAGCAGAGCTGGGGTCAGGGAAAAGACAGCAATCCCAGAATGCAGAGCGACATGGTCAGAAGACACTTCCTGTTTGCAGGCTGCCTGATTCTCCATGAGCCGCCATCTTGGATGTTTAAAGGCTCATAACATGCAGTAGATGCAGGTAGGATGATTTTTTATGTGGGCAATCTGTATGTACAGGGTGTGGGAAACATATAAGATAGGCTCTTATTCAGGGTGAAGGTCCGCTTTAATGCTCGGCAAATGGCTCCGTTTAGATGCAGAGCTTTGGCAATTGGCAGCCGCATCCCAAGAGTGTGCTGCACCCCCGGCCTGTCTGAATGGCTTGGGGCAAGAGCATGCTCACAGCCCGACAATGCTGGGATGCAGCCCCCAGATGTTTACATAGGTAAGGGAGCCCAGCAGAAGGCGAGTGCTGCAGGGGTGAGAAATGTCAATAATCCGGCGATACATGTATGACGATACGATATATCCAGATTCTATCTCGAAGGACAATATACTGCGTTTTTTTTAAATTTCATTTAAATTTAAAAAAAATGACATAGGGTCCCCCCTTCCCGTGGGGTGGGACCCCATTTTTTGGGGAATTTTAAGGGTTAAATCCCTTAAAACCCCCCCTAAAAATGGTGTGAGGTCCCCCTACCCAGCATAACCAGCCCGTACCAGCTATGGGGGCTTGTAGACTACAAGCCGGCATAGCCTATGGCCACGGGCTCTTCAGGGAGGAAGGTAATGGGGGGCTCAGGGTTAATGGCAAGTCACCCACTAGCTGCAGGTGACTTGCCAGACCCAGAGCCTTGTGAACTGGTATAGGGGTCTCATAGATCCGGGATGAGCCAGGATGACGTCCGCGGGGTGAAGGGGCGGGGCTACTCGTGAAGATGAAGGTGCCTGTCAGGAAGGCAGGGTTGAGAGGGTCTGTCGTGCTCTCTCCTGAAGACTGAAAAGCCCCGGGGGGGATTGGAGGCCCCCCCGGGGGAAGAGGAGAGCCGGCCGGATCGAGCAAGGGGCCAGGTGACTTTTTTTTTTTACTTTTACTGTAGGGGAAGATAGAATCAATACTAGAAAGAAAGTATTGTCGAATAAAATATCACAATACTTCATGTCAGGGAACCGCGGGTCACGTGATCCAACACACAGACCGCGTTCCCCAAAACCCTTGTCTGAGTTCTCCTATCAGAAACACCAGGCCCAAAGCCTGCAGACACACAGATTCTTGGTTTAAGGCAAACAGATCGCTCAAGTTAAAATGTAAGTTGCTATAAGCACACTAGGCATTGATAACAAACATTTGGCTATGATGGAATATGAAATGATACAGATGATACAAAATGCTGTTCTGAGATGGTTACAGGATAGAGTGAGTTACACAGAGAAACAAGTCAATTGAGTCAATTACCTTAATATGCAGTTTGCAGAGTAGTGGTGATGATGGCTTCCACAAAAGATAAGTGGCAAGCTGGGTGGGTGGACACCTCCAGCACGTGTGAATCATGACCTCTCCAGAGAATGACAAATGCCTGGCTCAGGGTTACCCTATTTATGCGGCGAGACCCCTCCACCCCCTCCCCTCTGTGGGACGGGTTGTCACCTCCCACTGTTCTGGGGCTCGCTTCAGCCCCTAAAACCCTTTAGGGGTTATAACTTTGAGCAAGGGGGTCGTATGGCTTTGGAAGCGGTACCAAACGATTGGGCTGGACGCCGGGCATCCGATGAGTTTAGAAATGGGGTCCCTAAGTGGGTCAGAACCTTGAATCTCCGTTTACCTGGTTTTCCTTTATTGCTGAGCCCGCAGTAACCTATCCCCGTGTGCTTTTTTGTGAGCCGGTTTTATGATTCTGTACCTGGTTTGGTGCTGGGACACATGGGGGCGCAGCTATGGTCCGATTTGTGTTGGTGCCGGATGTCTGCAGCTCCCCTGCTAGAGGTGTGAAAGTCAGCAGGGGGGGGGGGGGTCTGTGATCTGCCCTGCCTAACCTGTAAATGCTAATTCCTTTTCCTGAGTGCATATTGATGACTAGGAGGCAAATAAAGGGGAACTCCGGACTTGCATCTGTGATAAAATGCAATGTAATATTTGCCCTGTTCCTCACACTTGACAGAAACATTTTTTTTTCTGACCCCCCCCAGTATGTTGGTAGCTATACTTTAGCTCACTGCTTAAGTTCTTTACCTAGCACCCCTCCCCCGGCCATTTGATAACTTGTTTATTACTATTTAATATGCTTTTTTAGTGGATGTCAGATTTATGGCTCAAAACTCCCAGGGTCTTCTGCAGAGAATCCCCCCCAAACACACATCATGATGCTGCTACCATCACCCTTAACACTCAACGGCAATAAAAGTCTGGCTTTTGTGTATGATTATTTAATATGTCCTCCCAGCTATTTCTACCTCATCTAATTTTAATCTGCCCATCAATCTAATCTGCCTGTCTAATTTAATGTTCAATACGCTGAGCCCTTCCAAGGCTAAACCTGCGACTGTTATATATCTCCTGGGAGAGTTTCATATTGGTAAGTGAAAATCCCATTAGAGGATGCTGGCATCTCTACAATGAAACGCGCTGCTTAGAGGAGGACTGGATGTCATGCAAGCTTGAGAACAAGGCACAACCTAAATGTATAGCTCAACCCTTTGGCCAGATTTGATCACGTGCTGCTGGATAGTAACTCTTGCTTGATCTTGGATGATTGGGTTCACTCAGAATATTTAAATATTTATTGAGTTCTATGGCATTTTTTTCCCTGGGGGATGTAAATACAGTTGTGTGTACAGAAGGTCCAGGGACGTGTGGTTCTATAGTCCTCATGCATGAGTGAGTCAGTGCTAAGGACTGTCATCCACTTAGACTTAAAAGAAAATGCTTTGGACAGTTTGAAAATTGACAGTTGGAAGTAGGGATGAGCGAATCAGTTCTAACGAACCTGAATTCGCTCCGAATTTCAAGGAAAATTCGATTCAGCACGAACCCGAATTTTTAGTGGTTCGTGCTGACCGAATTTTCCCTGAAAAAAAAAAAAATGCCGGCATGAAGGGAGCCGGGAGACCCGCTGACAGCGCAGCCGGCCTCCCCGCTCCCACCAGAGATGAGCGATTCGCTAAAGTTCGATTCGGACAAACCCAAATTTCTCTGAGAAATTCGGTGAATCGCCCGAATCGAATTTTTGAGAAGCTCGCTCATCTCTAGTTGGAAGCTTGAAATATTGAGGCTGATTTAATACTAGAACCACACATCGCCATGTGAGCGTCAGTATAGCGGCGCTTAGAGCTTCCATTAGCAGCTGCTGTAAGCTGGTGTCGGGCGCTGTGACCTAGCTTAGCGGGCGGACAAGTGACTCTGTACTATCCTGTCCAGCATTGATGAATGTGATGTGTGCAGGGCACTGTAGAAGCTTCTCCCTGATTCACTGCAGAGCCAATCGCGAAAGCTACGTTGTGCCCCAAGGTCAAATCGCCCAAGACTACGCTACATCTAACAACAGGACAACGCTGCAGCAAGCGATAGGTAGCGCCATTTAAGTGTGTCCAGCACTCAGCGCTGAAGCCAATATTCATGAAAAAAACGCACACAACCAGCGTCGGCGCTCTAAAACTGGGAGCTCTAGCATAGAGCGCCAGGTGCTGTGTGAAAAAAGTCTGTTTCTCAACACATACACACCAGAGCGAAAACATATGGAATGACATTGTTTTAACACTGTGACAATGACACTGCAATGGCCGACCTGCACATACAATTCTGCATAAATAAATAAAAAAACAAAAAACAAAAGTGTTTGGCTGCTGGGCAGGAGAGGCCACACAATAATCTGAGCCAAAAAATGTGAAGTTTACTATAGCAAAACTATATTTAAATTGTTGTTTATTATTTAATATGTTTTTTTAAACGCAAAGCGCTATTTAAGCACAACCAAATGAAAGCCCATTGAAATGTATGGGAGAGCGACACTGAGCGAAAGGTAATACGTGACGCTCTTGAACCTAGAGCGCCGGCGCTATACACTGAGCCGCCTGTAGTAATACATGTGACGCTACGTGACGCTGTTAGGCGCTTACCAGAAACGCTTTCTTAAATGTGTTTTTCACATACAGCGCCCGGCGTTCACCCACTACTTGGCGCTTGTGTTTCTTAAATAACCCCCTTAATCTAACGAGGGTGCCCGGATGAGCCTGGAAGAATTCTTTGGATATGGGTGGTCGGATGTGTCCAGTTACAAACATGGTTGTGATCTGTGAAGTGTACTGCATGGTGTTTGCATCATTTAGAAAACATTACAGACGGTAATATTTCCTGACACAAAGCATCTGTGGGGGTAATGCCACATACTGACCACCTGAGGGAGCATACTCCTAGGATTAGAAAGTGGGAGCTACCCATGATGGTCCTCTGCACAGCCTCCATACCTCCCAAGTGTCCCTGATTTAGAGGGACTGTCCCTCTTTTGAGTTCCTGCCCCTCGTTATTCTCATTTGTCTTCTCTTTAAAGTTTAACATGCAGATCTGCACCAATACATTTTATCATTTGCCTATTCAAAGTGTTTATTGCTGTAATTGTTAAACTGGACCAACAGCCTGACACAGTTGGAAAAGAAAGGTAGCGGCCATGCATGAGCCCCCATTTTGTTTCTAAAATCTACTACAGCAGGAGTTAGAAAAAGGTAAATAAATGTGTATGTGCAGCATCTAAATTGCCCTGTGGAGGGGTGCATATGAGCACTGTTTCTGGCTTAAAGTGGACCAACACCCAGGATTTTGACTATCCTGGGTTTTGGTCCACTTCGGTGGGCCACCCCGATCAGGGGTGCCCCGCTGTGTGAAACCCCCCAGAAAGCCCCGAAAACTCACCTCTCCCCGCTCCCATGTGACAGCTGCAGCCAATCCCCACCGCCGGACAAGCGAGAGGCAGCGCCGGACAAGCAGAGCGCGTCCGCCGCAGCCTCCCGCGCGTCCCTCTTACAGGGAGCGCACCCGCGCCAGCCGTTTGTGAATGGCCGGCACGGGCACGCTCCCTGTAAGAAGGACGCACGGGAGGCGGCGGTGGACACGCTCTGCTTGTCAGGCGGCAGTGATTGGCTGCAGCGGTCACGTGGGAGCGGGGAGAGGTGAGTTTTCGGGGCTTTCTGGAGGGTTTCACACAGCGGGGCACCCCCGATCTGCTAGAGGGACGCATGGGAGGCGGCGGACGCGCATGCGCCGCTGGAACGTGGAAAAGGTAGGATTGTGGGCTTCCTGGGGGGTTTCACCCCGCAGGACATCCCGATTTCGGATGCCCCGCGGGGGCCGATCCCCCCTGGGTGTTGGTCCACTTTAAAGCGGACCTTCACCCTGAATAAGAGTCTATTTTATGTTTCCCACACCCTATACATACAGATTGCTCACATTAATCTGGACCTTCACCCTGAATAAGAGTCTATCTTATATGTTTCCCCCACCCTGTACATACAGATTGCTCACATTAATCTGGACCTTCACCCTGAATGAGAGTCTATCTTATATGTTTCCCCCACCCTGTACATACAGATTGCTCACATTAATCCGGACCTTCACCCTGAATAAGAGCCTATCTTATATGTTTCCCACACCCTGTACATACAGATTTCTCACATTAAAAATCATCCTACCTGCATCTACTGCATGTTATGAGCCTTTAAACACCCAAGATGGCGGCTCATGGAGCATCAGGCAGCCTGCAAAAAGAAAGTTCTGACTGTGTCGCTCTGCATTCTGGGATTGCTGACCTTTTCCTGACCCCAGGACGGGTTGGAGCCAACCGTCACCAGCCTTGTGTCGCCGCCATTGTCCGAAGGTGTTGGGCCGGACAGCCGCACCCAGGGCCGGATTATGGGGGGGGCTTGAGGGGCGCGTGCCCCGGGGCCTCCACCACTTTGCCTGCAACAGGGGGGCTCCACCAGCAACCTCTGGGTTACCTGTGAACAGTGGCAGCGGCGCACACCTGTGTTTTTAATGGCTGCAGGATTGTTAGCCTGCGATGCGGGCATTAAAACAGTACACACATTGCTATACACAAATTAAGTTTATCTGGTTAATTTCTCTTTGCATACAGCTGTGTGTAGACACAAATTTTCAAACTCCAAAGTGGAGTGTGTAAAGAACACTGCGACTGCAACAGGCGGGGAAGAGTCTGAGAGTCGGCAGTGGCGGCGGTAGGTGGCGGGGCAATGTTAATGTATGTTTGTTCAGCGTTCCCCATCTGGTCCGATTAAGTGGCGCCATCCCAGGCGGTGCTGCATTGGCGCCAGCGCTGATGACAAACTCAAATAATTGTTCATTGCTAAATAGTTTGGCTGTGGGACGCAGGGACGAGACAATGTGGACGCTGCTCTCTCATTTTCAAAGCAAGCTCTGCGGTTCCCTGGATCGTGGAAGCTTCTCTCGTGGTGCAGAATGGAGGGGGCTGGAGGGACCCCCAGATGTCAACGTCAGCTCAGCGCCAAAGGCAAGAAACTGATGAAGGTGCTCGGAGCCCGGCTGGAGGGGGATGTAAAACATAGCCCCGGGCGATGCTCTCTTATTAAAGTGGACTAAAACCCAGCAGGATCGGCCCAGTAATCTATAAGATTCCCTCAATGAGGGAGTGTGGCTTTATCCATCCCTCAATGAGGGGGCGTGCCTTCATTTAAAAGATACTGTATCTGGGGCCTCCACCAGATTTTGTGCCCATGGGCCTCCACCACACTTAATCCGGCTCCGGCCGCACCACAGAGGAGAGGCGGGATGCTTGGATCCAGGAGTGGGCCGAAGCAGTGAGGAGGAGACCTGCTGCCGCCGCCGCCACTTCATTGGTGCTACCAGAAGGTACTGTTGCTGTTAAACCTTGCCCCAGGGGAGACCATTGCCCCAGCCCTGTTCCGGGAAGCCTCCGCTTGTCCACCACAAGCTTGTGCAGGAGGAAACCCCAGCCTACACTCTCCCAATGTGATCCGGATGAAGTTGTACCTGCCAAAGGGGGTGTCCCTCAATGAGTTGAACCAGGAAGACTGGGATAAATATCAGGACATTTACCATCAGCTGCATCATGGCCCCAACATTTATTTTGATTGGGTGGCTGTGATTAGCCCGAGTGGTGGACCTAGACTCCATAGCGTGAGTCGTTGGAGGAAGGACAAGTTAATTTACCTGCCTGACCCCGCTTACTATGCCCTATATAATCAGGAGGCTGAAGCCTGAGCCCAGAGCAGAATGCTAACCTGTTGTGTTTTTTTTCAATGCTGCTGATTGCACTGTTTGAAACTAATGTTTTATTTGAAGGTATTGCCTGGCGTAAACCAGGATTAGTGTGTAGAAGAATAAGAAAAGTTTTATTTTTATAAGAAAAATTATGTTTTAGTATTAAGGCGCCATGCACCCTCTTAAAAGCAGGGGAGGGTGACCGCCGTACCCACCTGGTTTCAGACTGCTAAAAAAGAACCTGTATGCTGAAGGTTGCTTCCGTTTAAATCCTGCTTGGCAGAAGAAATAAAAGAGTTTTACAGCAACCTTGGTCCTTTTAAATGTTGATTAATTTAGTAGTTAACTAGATGGCACTTTAGTAGAAATGTCTTTTATCAATGTGTGTGTAATTTGAGGTATCGCCCTCAGCACGTAGCCTGATCAACTACATGCTGACGCTATCTAGGAATTTGGGCATCAGTCTGGTTAAGGGAGGAACTCGTAAAGGAGCTCAGCCAGTACTAACCCTTTCCCTCATAGAAGTAGCAAGTGGTCCTTGAGGAAGAGTTAATGTTTACATGTGAAAGCACTTGTAATGCTGTATCAGAAGTGTTTCAAAGAAAGTTTGACGTTTGCATTTTAGTGGAACCCTGGAGTGTGGTGGGGAGTGAAGTTACTTACCTAAGAGCTGATCTTCTGATCACTGGTCCGAAGACGTTTTGCCTAACGGAAGGAGACTACGTTAGATGCCTGGATGGAAGGAGAGTACCTCAGATGCCTGGCTGAAGGATAGTAAGTCAGATGCCTGGCCCCCTTAATTTGTAATACAGTCATTGCAGCTGTAAGCAGAACCCTGTCATTACTGGAATTAAGGCAAAAATGTGGAGGGGCTTGAGACTGAGTCACTGTGTTATCAGTTTGGTTCCCCACTCACTCTACAGGGTTGTGAGAAGGGGGAGAGCCAGCGGAAGTAGTGTAAGTCTGGTTTGTCTCTTAAACTGGACCTTCAGCGTGATTTAATGAAAAGCCCAAACTCTTAAAAATGGTTCCCCAGCATCTAAAATTAATATATTTTACGTTTTAGTCACTAACTTATTATTCTTCCCCCACTGGGCTACAACTCTGTTCAGGAATTTAAGGGGTAGTTGTAACACAGCTGTACTAATTGCACAAGAAGAGAAACCAAAATTGGAGGGAATGTTGATATGAAAAAGTTGTCACTGCAGGACGCTCTTTTTATGGTCACATTCAACTGGAGGAGTTTACAGGTCTGAAAGACCAAAAGGAGGTTCTTCCCAAAAAGCCCAACTATGGTGTGAGAATTGGCACTATTAAGCCCTAGCCTCATCCCATAGAACACACAAGGTGTATCCTCCGGTAACAACCGGAAGGCCCCCATAAATTGTAAATATTGTACATGTGACATCTCACCACAAAAGGGTTAAGAGATTACTTACTCTGTGTGACGGGTGAAAACCATGGGCAACAGCCCTTTCAGAGGAATTGGCCCCTGATGTGTCAGAAACCTAATAATCTTAACTAAACCTTGCTAGATGCATTGCTTGGGGATCATTACATCATGAATCCACATGATGGCAGTGTTGCCTAAGAAATGGACCTGACTACACTAAAATAGTCTGGTGTCCCCCTTTATTTAGATAAATAGAGACTTAGCCAGGTGGCATTGGCAACATTACCTGCCCTGCCATTGGTTGGGACTTGCAACTTAGTTTGTTAAGGAAACAATACAGAGGTTAAAAAAAGGGAGAAACCAACCTTTTTAGAGCGTTCTTAAGTTTGGAGCTATGTCATGAGGGGAAGCGTTAATGTAGTGGAGGAGCTGAGAGACAGCCATGGAAGAAACCTGTGGATTGTACTGTTTGCTGTAACCAATGGATTATGCCTGTAACTGGACTTTGCTGTTTATCATGGATGGAAGCCTATCAATAAAGACCCTGTTGTTTGCACTAAGGAGTGTCATCAATAGAGACCAGCGTCGACTGAAGCCAGTAAGTAGACCTCCACCCACACATGCCACACCAACATGGGATGCCCTAACCTAGGTCCAAGAACCCCCCTCGCTCCCCAGAGCACGTGCCTAGGGCCAGGCACGCGCCTGCTACAGTATCTGGCTCACTGGCCTGGCAGGCACACAGCGATGCACCTGATAGGCTGCCAGGGGTCCAGTGAAGCAGTAAATCATGCTGGAATGTGGAAGAGGTGAGAATGAATTACATATGGCTTACCAAATCAGGATGTCCCCGTACTATGAGCGTCAGTGGACCCGCAGTACATTTTGAGTTCCTCTTTAAAGTGGTCCCCTATGGCATTTAAAATAGAGATGTCTGTCCATTCAAAATCCCCTTCAAAACGTTACCCACCGCCAAAGATCTTCCTGCTGTTGCTGGTCCCTGCTTCATCCTCTGACTTCGCCAGTGCCTTCATGTCTGCTCCCACCACCTCCTTGGTCTCATCTCTCACACGTCCACACCGTCTGGGCACAGCCATTACAGAGTGGCCTATGATGATGCCACCAATGCAGGCAGAGTGCAGTACAAAAAGGGGCGTACCACAATGGGATGTGAAAGGGACCTAAAGAGTAAATACTATGCACTTGAGTCCTATTATGACCACCAGCTAATAGCCAGAGTAACTTCTGTGTGAAGGTAGACGGGCTGGGAGTTACTCAATTAGCTCCTGGTAGGTTGTCTCAGGTATATGGAGCCATGCTGGCTGCAGTGCTTCCCACAGTGGCTGGAGTGTGCATGTGGGGGTATCCATAGAATGAACACAATGATCAAGGTGGTCTGACAGATGCTCCCCCCGATATGCCAAAGCATAAAATGTGACATCAGAGAAGGCAACCCTTTCTAGACTTAGACTTACTTTGGCAGTGAGAGCTGCAGCCCCATAGGATGTCCGTCAGCTCTTGCACCTCTTCATAACTGAATTCACCACTCAAATCAATGGCACATGGAGTTGCAGGGGACAAAATGGCAGTATAGATTCATTCTTTATACTATGACAGACCCTTTAAAGGGGACAAAAACCCTGGCTGGCCGGTTGACTCTAGGGTCCGATGATTCCCTGTTCTATTTGAGATGTCCCACAGTGTGAAACCCTCCAACCCTATACACGTGGCATAGGATTGCATGAGCAGTAAGCATACAACTGAAGCCGGGGAGTGGGGTTATGCAGGGGCATGGACCTAAACCCAGGAATGGTAAAATCCTTTATGGCCTTTTGGTACTATTTAAATTTAAACCTAGACTGAAACCCACTCTAGAGTCTATGAGACTGTGTGAAACCCCCCAGGTTGCCCGAAAACTCACCTTTGTTCCTGGTTCAATGACAAATGCGTGAATGGGAGGTGTGGGCACGCTCCCTGTTAAAGTGGACCAAAACCCAGCACGATTGTTTCTCTCCCCCGGGGCATCCAAAATTGGGATGATGTCATGTCATCGGCTCCGAGCGTGTTGATTGGACGAGCGGCCGTGCATACACCGTAGGACCGGGAAGAGATGAGTTGCGCTCTGCGATCTGGGGGGGGGGGGGGGTTCACACAGCAGGGCACCCCAGATCGAGGGGAAGGACCAAGACCCAGGATAGTCAAAATCCTGGGTTTTAGTCCACTTTAACTCCACATAGCTTAGCAGTTCCAGTTACACTAAACAAGGGGTGCACAACCTTTTCGGGTGCCCTGGGGGGTTTCACACAGTGGAGCACCCCTGATCAGGGTCCCCCGGTGGGAACGACTATGCCTGCCCTGGAGTCTATGAGGTGAGTTTTGGCCCGCTTTAAGTGGAATGAGGTGAGGAGGGTAGAGGTAGGCACAGGTGAGGTGGGCAGAAGTGAGATGGTAAGATAAGTGATGGACAGAGTTGAGGTGGGTAGAGGGGAGATAGAAAAAGGTGGGTGGGAAGGAGTGAGCAGAGGTAAGGCAGGAAGAGTTGAGCAGAAGTGAGACGGCAAGAGAAGCGAAGGATAGAGATGAGGTGGTAAGAGGTGGGTAGAGATAGGTAGAAGTAAGGGGAGCTTAGGTAAGGTGGGACAAGACAGAAAGAGATAAGTAGAAGTAGGTAGAGGTAAAATGAACACAGGTAAGAAGGAATAGGTGGGCAAAGGTGAGCTAGACAGAGGCGAGCTGGGATGAGTCTACTTGGGCATCCACAGTCAGCGCAAACAATCCATTAGCACGTGTGTTACCCACGTCTACAGAGAAGTTTATGGGTGGCCCATGTTCTACTTTGGAAATTAGAGACACACTGCTCTCTAGTGGTCAGCCACTTGCACTGCAAGGAAAGCTCTGCTCACTAACTCCTTAGGGGTGCTGGGGGCCGCAAGTAAGGGCTGTGCATTGTGCAGGTCATGCATCTATGCCCTAAAGTCTGATTGTTCGCTCTGTTTATCTGTTTGACACACGCACAGAGCGGCGGCAATAATAGCAACAACCAGAGGTGAGGTGGGCGGAGCTGAGTCAAGAAGAGTTGAGCAGAGGTGAGATAGTAAGAGAAGTGATGGATAGAGGTGAGGTGGTAAGAGGTGGATAGAGATAGGTAGAGGTGAGGGGAGTGGAGGTAAGATGGGACAAGGCAGGAAAGAGGTGAGTAGAGGTAGGCAGAGGTAAAATGAACACAGGTAAGAAGGAAGAGGTGGGAGGGGGAGATAGTAAGAGAAGTGATGGATAGAGGTGAGGCGGTAAAAGGTGGATAGAGGCAGCAAAGTAGCTAGGGTTTCTGGCACCATGGGGCAAATTCAAAAAGGCGCCCCTCACCTATTCTCAGGCCCCTCTTTGGCACCCCCCTGATCTACTGCACCTGGGCAAGTGCCACCCTGCTCTCCCCTAGCTACGACCCTGGGTAAAATGGGACAAGGCAGAAAGAGGTAAGTATATGTAGGCAGAGGTAAAATGAACACAGTTAAGAAGGAAGAGGTGGGCAAAGGTGAGCTAGACAGAGGCGAGCTGGGATGAGTCTACTTGGGCATCCACAGTCAGCGCAAACACTCCATTAGCACATGTGTTACCCACGTCTACAGAGAAGTTTATGGGTGGCCCATGTTCTGCTTTGGAAATTAGAGACACACTGCTCTCTAGTGGTCAGCCACTTGCACTGAAAGGAAAGCTCTGCTCACTAACTCCTTAGGGGTGCTGGGGGCCGCAAGTAAGGGCTGTGCATTGTGCAGATCATGCATCTATGCCCTAAAGTCTGATTGTTCGCTCTGCGGTGCAAACTGTAGTCATCATAAATGCTCTTTTAAGTGCTATTAATTAAGCCCCCTCCATGTTCAGCCCATAGCAGCATTTATGAATCATTCCCCTACGTAGTAATCGTCAGATCTGTTTGACACACGCACAGAGCGGCGGCAATAATAGCAACAACCATCTCTAATTTAGATGATGGCAGGGAAAGGCATGCTCTGTTTTAGGTCTGCGTCTTAAAAATAGTCCTTGTCTATTGTACATAGGCCAGATAGACTCATAAGCTGAACGTTGGAGGCCTGCATGCTGGCTTCCCTGCCCCGGCTTGTCCAAGCTAAGAGCCGCCTTGAGGATGATTAATGTCCTGCTCACCTCCCACTCCTCCCCCAGGCTGGCTTTCTGTGTTCTGACAGCAAATGGTTCCCGTGACATCACTGGCAGCAGCTCTGACATCATAACGAGAAAGGCTCTGCAGTGATGAATGTGAGACGTGCTCATTTAGTTCCCCTAATGACAGTGCGAATACCATTATATGAACAAAAGCCGGGCGAATAATGTCATCCGCTTAGTCAATATTGACAAATAGGGCCATTCCCGGACAAGCATCATTAAACCTTAGAATGGTTTTTAGACGTTGGGGGCAGTTGTGTGTTTGGAGGCAGTGAAATGCAATCAAGAAACGTTACAATCATCTTTTTTAACAACTAATTAAAATTCCAAAATTCAAGCTGCGGAGCTTGTGGGCCATTTGATTTTGGGGCCTCTCCCTTCCAGCCATCCCTCAGATAAGTACCTGGGGGGGCAGGTATAGGCATTGTATATATTATTTATATTGTATTGGTCGTATGCAGGGATGTGTCCAGGTTTATGTGGGCCCTTGGGTAACAGTGGCCCTTATTCATGAAGGGATAGCGTCAGGTAGTGCCTTGTAAATGACAGGTAGCGTCAGGTGAACGCCGGACACGGCAGCAATTACACATTTATCAAGCAGAATCTGTGGAGCGCCTGGAACAACGCCATGTAGCGTCCGATTCATCATTATTCCAGCCTCAGCGTACAGCGCCCACGTTCAGCCTTGCAGAGCGCCACGTCTTACCTCTCACTACTAGAGATGAGCGAACTTCTTGAAAGTTCGATTCGGGCGATTGGCCGAATTTCCCCAAGAAATCCCGGTTCGCCCGAATCGAACTTTCACGAATCGCTCATCTGAAAAAAAAAATGCCGGCATGGTGGAAGCGGGCAGGCCGGCTACGCTGTCAGTGGCCACCATGCCGGCATTTGTTTAAAAAGCAAACACTTACCTGCATGGTCGGAGCGTGGAGGCCGGCTCCGCTCTCAGGCGCCCTCTGATGACGCGTCCTCTGATGACAGCTGAGAGCGGCGCCGGAGCGTGGAGTGCCCGCTGACAGCGTAGCTGGCCTGCCTGCTCCCACCATGCCGGCATTTTTTTTTTAATTTCAGGGAAAATTCGATCGGCACGAACCAAAAATTTTTTTAGATCGGCACGAACCAAAAAAATTTTCACTGAAATTCGGAGCGAATTCCGGTTCGTCCGAACCGGTTCGCTCATCCCTACTCACTACCTACTCACATAAATTTTTTTATTATTTATTTATTATTTATATATTATTTATTATTTATTTTATTAATGTTGGGATCTCTCCTGGCCTTGAAAAAGCCATTTTTTCATTTTATTTTTACATTTTATATATTTCTGCAGAAATGACATTACAGGTCTGGCATTAATGTGTTCATGTTACAATGTTATTACAGTGTAATCCCATATGTTTTTGCTTTGTTACTGGTGGATACATGTTAAAAAACAAACTTTAATCTCACACCCTCCGGCGCTCTGGGCTTCAGAGAAGCATGTTTTTAACACCGGAGATGTGTGAGGCTGTTTTTTTTTGATGAATACGTTGTGAGTCATCGCACAGACCAGTCGCTAACATGCGCTCCCATACAGCGCTGTACTGCTCATATAGCGACTCCCCACAATGTATTCATTAATGCTGAACAGCGACTGAGTCGCTATGAACTAGCGACCCACGGCTGAGCACAGTGACTACTAGCGGGCGCTCAGAAGTGCCTGCTACAGACGCTCATCTGTCGCTACCTGGCGTTAGTGATGAATCAGCCTGCCCGTTTCATTGGGTGTGGTATGACACTCTACAAAGGATAGAAAGACAGAATGACAGAAATAAAGAAGGGAAGAATATAAGGAAAGAGAGACTGCAAGAATATAAGGGATTATAAAAAATAGTAAGAATAGAAGTAATGACTAAATTTAAAGAAATTCTAAAAACAAACAAAAATGATAGAAAGACAGAATGACAGAAAAAAGAAAAAAAGGAAGGATATCAGGAAAGAGAGACTGCAAAAATGTAAGGAATTACATAAAATAGTAAGAATAGAAGGAATGACTAAATGAAGGAAATGATAGAAACGAACAAAAGGATAGAAAAACAGAATGAAAGAAAGAAAGAAAGAAAGAAAGAAAGAAAGAAAGAAAGAAAGAATGAATATAAGGAAAGGGAGACTGCAAGAACATAAGGAATGACATAAAATAGTAAGAATTGAAGGAATGACATAAAATAGAAAGTATAGAAGGAATGATGGAAAACAGAAAGAACAGACGTAAAAAAGATATACATGAATTTCTTAGCATGATATTGTCTAGCACTAGTGATAGTATGTCTAAGGCCCTGATTTAAGAAAGGATAGCGTCAGGTAGCGCCTGGTTAATGAGAGGTAGCGACTGGTGAGCGCCGGACACGGCACGCAATTACACATTTATCAAGCAGAATCTGTTTAGTGACTGGAATAGCGCCATGTAGCGTCTGATTCATCATTTTCACAGCCTCAGCGAACAGCGCCGGCGTTCAGCCTTGCACAGCGCCAGGTATGACCTCTCGCTACCTGACGCTCTCCCATACATTTCAATGGACGATCCTTTTCTTCTCTTTAAACAGAGTTTTTGTTTATTTATTTTTTTACCAAAAATCACAAATAATTCTGTGACCTGTTCTGGCATTGACAAATTAGTTTTTTCACAATTTTTTCATTTTTTATATATTTCCTCAGAAATGACATTACAGGTCTGGCATTAAAGTGTTCATGTTACAATGTTGCTACAATGTAATTCCATATGTTTTCGCTTTGTTACTAGTTGATAGATGCTGGAAAACAGACTTTAAACACACCGCCTCCTGCGCTCTGGGCTTCAAATAAGTGTTTTTCAGCTCCCATACAGCGCTGTACTGGTCAAATAGCGACTCCTCACAATGTATTCAACATTACTGAACAGCGACTGAGTCGCTATGAAGTAGCGACCCACAGCTGAGCACTGCGACTACTAGCGGGCGCTCTGAAATTGCCTGCTACAGACGCTCATCTGTCGCTACCTGGCGTTAGTGATGAATCAGCCTGCCCATCTTTCCATTTTACAGATTGGTTCATTAGGAAAACCTTGTCAAAGGGGGACATTTTTTTTCACTTACAAGTTTATTGCCCCACTACAACTATATTTATATGATATATAATAATATTATATATAATATATGTACATCCTCTTTTACATACTGAGGTGCTGGTGGTAATTGGCCCCATTCTCTATTCAGTGATTCAGCCGGCAGCGAATTGTTGGCCCATTGTGTCGGGCTACAGTTGGCGGTGTCCTAAAGTGTTTTTCATTTTGGAATCAAAGAAGAAATGGTAAAGATATTAGTGGACCCGCAATCATAAATGACTTTAAATAGACGGGCAGGCTGATTCATCACTAACGCCAGGTAGCGACAGATGAGCGTCTGTAGCAGGCATTTTCAGAGCGCCCGCTAGTAGTCACTGTGCTCGGCCGTGGGTCGCTAGTTCATAGTGACTCAGTCGCTGTGCATTAATGATGAATACATTGTGAGGTGTGGCTATTTGACCAGTACAGCGCTGTATGGGAGCGCATGTTAGCGACTGGTCAGTGCGACCGACTCACAACATATTCATTAAAAAAACATCCTCACGAAACTCCGGCGCAGAAAAATGCTTCTCTGAAGCCCAGAGCGCAGGAGGCGGTGTGTTTAAAGTCTGTTTTTCAGCATCTATCCACTAGTAACAAAGCGAAAACATATGGAATTACATTGTAACAACATTGTGACATGAACACTTTAATGACAGACCTGTAATGTCATTTCTGCAGAAATATATAAAACATAAAAAACATTTTGATAAATGGCTTTTTCTAGGCAAGAAGAGGTTACAACATTATTTGAGATTTAAAAAAAAAAACAAAAAAACCTGTTTAAAGAGAAGAAAAGGATCGTCCATTGAAATGTATGGGAGAGCGTCAGGTAGCGAGAGGTCATACCTGGCGCTGTGCAAGGTTGAACGCCGGCGCTGTTTGCTGAGGCTGGGATAATGATGAATCTAATGCTACATGGCGCTATCCCAGTCGCTAAACAGGATCGGCTTCGTAAATGTGTAATTCTATTTCTATGTGTATTTCTATTTTCTTTGTCTAGTTCTATTGCCGATACCTCTCGCTACCTGTCGCTAAAGAGTCACTACCTGATGCCCTAACACAACAATCAGGGCTCATATGCTTCCCTCCCCAGGGGGCAATTTAGATTGCTGCACATAAAAAATGTATTTACCTTTTTCTAACTCCTGCTGTGGTAAATTTTAGAAACAAAATGGCTTCTCATGAATGCACCGCCAGATAAACACACTCCCATGCATGCGTCATAGGACCGGGAAGAGTTGAGTTTGTTCGGGCAACCTGGAGGGGTTTCACATGATCAGGGGTGGCAAAGGGGCAATAGTCAGAATCCTTGGTTTTGGTCCACTTTAAAGGCCACTATAAAGAAATGGCCAAAATAAAGAAAGACACCTACCTGCACCCTAAATCTAGCTGCAAAGACGGGCAGTGCTGCAAATTCTGCCCAATGTTTGCCATCATTTTTCTGTCCCGGATGGGTGTCGGCGCTCCACATGTCATATATGCCTCCGCCCGTCCATTCACTTGAATGGGCGGACGGGAGCACCCGGTCGCCATCCTGGACTTCCATAAGATGGTGGTGAACATGGGGCGGAATCTGTGCCACTGCCCGACTTCGCCGCTGGATTCGGGGTGCAGGTAAGAGTCTTTCCTTATTTTACCCCCTAGCCCTGCTGCAGCGCTAGGTGAGGGTTGCAGGGCGAGGGAGGTATTTCAAAATCGGTAAACCTGGGCCAGAGTTTAACAGTTCTAGCTTGGACGGGGAGGCCGATTCATTAATAGCGCCAGGTAGCGCCAGATGAGCGACTGTAGCGTGATTTTTTCAGCGCCAGCCAGTATTCGCTGTGCTTGGCCAGCGTTAGCTTGATGACAGCGACTCAGTCGGTGTGCGGTAATGTTGAATACGGGCTGGGGGGTCGCTGTTTCACAGGTCCAGCGTTGTATGTGAGCGCCTGACAACGAATGGCCAGAGCGAACAGCTAGCTTCATATTCATCAACAAATCACGCTCCGAATGTGCTGTCGCTGTCCATTCCTTGTTTAAACCCCAGAGCGCTGGCGGCGATGTGTATTAACTAGTTTTTAACCCCTAAACAACCATATTTTTTGAATGTAACATTATACATGTTTTTAGAATCATTTTGTAATATGAATACATTAATCTCAGACCTGTTAGATCAATTCTGCACATATTTTTTTTAATTTTTTTTTTGACTTAAGAATAAATCCTAACATTGCAGAAGTGTTCTCCGATTTTTTGACATTAAAAGAATAAAAAAAAACTTAATACCAATTAATTATGAATAATTATAGATTGCTCCATTGAAATGCATTGGACATCGCCAGGGAGCGACAGCTCATACCTGGCGCTGTGAGGGAATTTGCAGCGGCGCTGTTCGGTCCAGGCGGCTTCATGATGAATGCCGCGCTAGCCGTCGCTCTCACCGGCGCTAGCCTCATTTTGCTTGATAAATGCGTCATTGTGACCGCCGCCGGCCGTACTTGAGTCGGTAGTCGCCGTTAGCTGCCGCTACCTGGCGCTCGTCAGACACTACCTGGCGCTATCGCTTGATGAATAAGGGCATTAGTGTTTGTAATTATGTTTACACTATGATCAATAAAATAATATTTTATTATATTGCTGCAGTGGTGCCATATTCTGTAGGTGGGTGTTGGAAGGTGTGGGACCTTCAATCTTTTGGTTACTAGATGTAATACAACTTTGTGCACACTGCAATTGGTTATAAGCGATAGGTCGGTGCAGTCTCATCTTTTCTCTTTGTAGCATTCTTCTCCTGATAGGAATAAAATCCAGGGGTGATGGGTTTAGTGTATTAGGGGTGACAGAACCTGTCACCCAATTTCCTCTTCTTTCCATTAATAAAAATAAAAAACAAGCCTGGTTGGAAATGTCTTGATGCCAGGTGTATAAGTGATCTCTCCACCCACCATCCAGCATATTTATATGATTTTTTATTATTGGCCCATTATTGGCTCCTTTAAATGTAGTGAAACTGGAGCCTCTTCAAGCGATGATTCCCTTATTAAGGGTTTTGGACTTGGCACATCTGATGAGGAAGTGATATCCAGTATGGTTAGGAGTAAAATCTCCTAAGAGAACTCAGCTCTTTTGGATGATGAGGATTATGATAATATGTACATTAGTAGAGAAGGACAACCCCTCTCCATACAGGAAGCCATGTACCATAAGCCATCACCACGACCATTCTGGCAGTGATGTGGACACATCTCCAGCAGGGCCATATTTGGTTTTCATGCTGCCCTAGGCACTTCAAGTGCTGACGCCCCCTTTTTGTTAGATAATGTTGCGCAGGGCCAGCTCCAAATCGGGATGCCCCGCTGTGTGAAACCCCCCAGGTCGGCCCATACACTTACCTTGTTTCCGGGTCCAAAGGCGCATGGGCGAGCCGCGGGCGCATCTGTGCTATCCCTCTAGCAGGGCGCGTGCTCGCACCAGGCATCTGTGAATGACCGGCGCGGGCATGCTCCCTGTTAGAGGGAAGCGGAGGATGCGGCCACCAACGCGCTCGGAGCCGCTGGCCTTTGACAAAGGCTTGGGCGACGTGACTTCAGCTCCAAGCGCGCTGATTGGACGAGCGGCCACCCATATGCTGTAGAACCAGGAAGAGGTGCGTTGGCATCGGTGAACTGGTGAGTGTCTCACAGTGGGGCACCCCAAATCCAGGTGCCCCGGGGGAAAGGACCAAAAACCAGGATAGTCAAAATCCTGGGTTTTGGTCCACTTTAAGGAGCAAAATGCAGAGGAGCATGCACCTGTATTATAGATTACTGACACACAGGAGTCACATGGCACAGCAATAAAGGGGAGAGGATCAGGCTGCCGACCCGTTGCGCCCTCCCCCCCTCTATATACATACACATACACACACACAATGTGGGGGAGCATTTGTAGGGAGGCTTTAAAGTGTCAACAATTTTTATTTTTTTACTATAGCTGCAATGTCAGTAAGCTCCCCCTCCCCTCTGCAGGTGGCCACCCTAGGCACAGGCCTAGGTTTGCCTAATCTCCGGTACACTCCAGTCCCTGCAGTCTTGGAATAATTATCCCAAGTTTTTAGACGAGAACACAGCGACACCCCCCTGATGTCTCAGGAAGAGTCTGCAATGGTGGATAAATCCTATGGTGCTACAGAAGTGTCATCAATGGAGACAAATAGATTGTCTCATTAACACAGTGGACGCCAGAAGATGGGGGTTGGGTGCTCATCTGGACTCCCATTACATCCAGAGTCTCTGGCCACCAGAATTGATAGACAAATCCTCAAATGACAAAGAGCTCAAAGCAGTCGAAGGAGCTCCAAGCCACTTTCATCACCTGGTAAAAGACATGCGACAGCTTTAGCCTATATAAACCACCAGGGAGGTACCAGAACTGTGACTCTACACAAACTGACATACTCCTTCCTCATTACATTTCTAGGATTTGATAAGATCCATATCAGCAGTTCCCCTAAAGGCAACAATGAACGTGGTAGTGGATTTTTTAAGCAGGACCCCACTGTCTCAAGCATAATGGGTCCCAAACCAACAGATGTTTCGACAGATTTTGTCCAGATGAGGAGACGTTTAAATAGACCTCTTTGCCATAGACAAACCCAAAATGCTGCTGTTTCTTTTCTGTCTGTGGGGTGGACGCCCTGACCCATGCTTGGAACTTCAGTCTGGCCTACATCTTCCCTTCCTTTTGCCTACTGCTGATAATAAGGAAGATGGCAGCAGATCAAGCAAAGATTAACCTTAAAGCCCCAGCTATGTTGGTTCTGTGCCCTGAAGAGGACGGCAGAGGAAGAACCCTGTGGGCTCCCATTAGTTTTAGATCTTCTGACCCAGGGTCCAGTACAGCACCTAAGCTTACATAATCTAAGTCCGACAGCCTTGATCTAATCCTGAAGAGTAATGGCTTAGCGAACAATTAATCACTAAAGGGAATGCAATCAAGTGGTAATTGATCCGTGGAAATGCCCGTGATCAATCAAGCGATCAATGAGAACTCGCTTGTAGGCCGTGTTGTTTTGGCTGACATAAAATTTCTCATTTGGCCGCATTAACTTCAGCATGTAGAAACAGAAATCGGCTCCAGGTACAAGTATCAGCTACGGTCTTTTGAGAGTGACAATGACATCTTCGGGCAACCCCGGTGCATCCATCCAGGACCCAAGACCCTTACTACCTACCTATATTGATTCCCGGGCCGATCAGGGGTGGGTGTTGGTCCACTTTAAACGTGCATTTCGTTTTGGTTCTTGCCCCCGGTGGCACCCCAATCGGGGGTGCCCCACTGTGTGAAACCTCCCAGGTCGCCCGAACAAGCCCACCTCTTTCCAGTCCTACAATGCACTTGAGCCCCTTTGTCCAGGAGCTAGTCTAATACGAGCAGATCCAAGCGCACTGGTGGCCGCTTCCTTCTGCGGGGATGCAGCCACCGCTTGAGCATGCGCCGTTGGACCGGGAAAGAAGGTGAGTTTATGGGTAACCTGGGGGGTTTCACACAGCGGGGCATCCCGATTCCAGATGCCACAGGGGGAGAGAATCAATCATCCCATGAATCCTATAGATTCCTGGGCCGATCTTCATGGGTTTTGGTCCACTTTAGCTGCATTTAACCCCCCTGAGCCCCCTCCCCCACGCACGCACAAAATGCTGGATACACATACTCATCATATATATGCTGGGGCAGACAGGGGGGGCTGAAGGGTCAGCCAAGGGTGTGGGATTTTTTTTTGCAGTCTGCGACTTGGTGCAACGAAAGGGGGCACAGACACTAAAGTGCAGCCTGAACATCACTGGACGGAAACCCATTGGTGGAATAGGTGAGTATGCTGGCAGTCCTGGTAAGGACGTGAAGGTGAATGTTTCTAGGGTGTAGGTCTGCTTTTAGTCTTATGCACACTGCTTCCGTTTCTGTGTTGATTATAAATGGCCCCAGTAAGCGGTGCAAGTTAATTAGCAGCTAATTATCAATCGGAGTCTTCCTGGCTGAAGGGATGATTAATCCAACAGGCAAGCGGCTGAGCGACACACACAGTGACCCCGACTCTTCTCCAGGGACCAGACATATTGACCATTGCATGCTGGGCTTCTTCTGTCCATTACATCAAGATGTTCCATATTAACAGTGGCGGACTGGGGCCAAAAATCAGCCCTGGATTTTACCGGCCCATTGCTGGCCCGAGACATCCTTGCTGAGCTCCGCCACACCGTGATAACTATAGCATTGGGGGCTCAGGTTCCCTGGCTTGTGGGTACAGTGGGGCTGGTTAATGGGGGCTGAGAAGGAGACTAAATGGGCAGGGATTGAATGTGGGTGTTAAGAGCCGCAGCCCAACTGGCCCCAAAGCAGTGCGGCCCACCGGGCATTGTCCTGGGTCTCACTATGGCCAGTCCACCCTTGCATATTAATAATTCATTGGCGATTATGGGTGGTGGAGACCACTGGGGGAGTTCCTATACTGTCTTTTTTAATTTTAAAGTGGATGTCCAGTCATAACACAACCTTCCTCTCTGCCCTGATGTGTGTGGATGATTATAACAATGAAAAACCCTATACCTCTCTCAGAATACATGGAACACAGGAAGTTCATCCCCCAACCTCTGTGCACACCTGTCCACCCATTCTAGTGAACATTCAACCGCGAAGTCCGGTTTCTTGGGTTCCCAAACCCAAACACGGACCTAAGCCTGAAGTCTGTGTTTGATTTCGGCATCCGGCCCAACAAGGAAAAGCTGGTTGATGGGCTGCTGAGCCGGGCTGTTGACCCGTAGCCTCTCCATCTTGCACCAGCATCTTGGCTCCCAGCCTAGGTGGTGTCCTGGGGGCCTTTTTCCCCCACAGGCCTACTTTATTCATTTTAATGGAAGGGATGTACCGAGTCTCAGAGCGAAGAAGCTGCTGGTCAACACCAAACCCAAACAGAGGAGCTGCGGGGTACAAATGGTGCACAAAGGATTTTTTGGTTTCAAAACCCACCCTGAAGTCTATGAGACTCCAGGGCAGACATACTGGCTAACCCGATCGGGGATGCCCCACTGTGTGAAACCCCCCCCCAGGTTGCCCAACAACTCACCTTCATTCTCGGTCCAACGGCGCATGCGCTGACAGCGGGCGCATCCCCACTATCCCTTTATCAGGGTGCGTGTCCGTGCCCGGCATTTGTGACGCTCCCTGTTATAGGGTAGCTGGGGATGCCGCTGCCAGCGCACTTAGATGTGTCCGCATTAGACAAGCTCCTGAATGAACGTGCACTGATTGGACGAGCGGCCTCGCATGCGCCATATGACTGTGAAGAGGTGAGTTCGTTCAGGTGACCTGGGGAGTTTCACACTCGGGGTGCCTCGGGGGCAAGGACCAAAGCCCAGGATAGTCAAAATCCTTGGTTTTGGTCCATTTTGATGGCTGGATCATTTATTTTGGGATATCATGTAATACTTACTAATATATTTTGATACTTGGTTTAATATATAGATTTTATACAAAGATTCTTCCACTCTAAAATGTCATTATTCTGTGAAAGGAGACTTCAACATACAGATGTTTTATTCCTGTAAACATACATTGTTCTGTTGGAAGGGCACTGTGCAAAGCTGTTGGTCTGGTTTAAATACTGTACATTATTTGGCCAATAGTAACGTCTATTATCTACAGAGAGAAAAAAACAAAGCTGGTCAAATGTAGCCAATATTCTGTGTTGGCCAAACGGATCTGAACTGGCAAAACATGGGTTAAACTTACGCCTGACCCGAATCCAAAGCCTGACATTACTCATGACTGTATATTGTCCTGCCCTTAATGAAAGCTCTGATCTAGATTAGAATCCCCCAAAGGCCAGAGGAGCTTGGTGCCCATGTGGTCTAAGCAGGCCGGTAGCCTTTAGGGTCAGGGCCAGCCATTCAGCCTCTGATCCCTGGTCTACCAGCACCATAACTAATGCTCAGGCTGATATTGCTGGGGAGGGAGGACCTCATGGGGACCCACCCTGAAGAGTTTTTTTTAAGGTTTTAACCCTTGATGGTGCGCATAGTAATGTATTTCATTTGAAAATGTCATAATACGCTCTATTCAGTTTGGGGGGGAGGGGGGTCCCCTGGGCAGGAACAGGTGTCTACCAATACATGTGGTAATTGGGAGGAATAGGGTTTTTTTTCCAAAAATGCGACAGAGTTTAAAAATAATAAATTGGTTATTTTTTTTTTAATTTGTGTAATGTCATTTATTAGCACTGAAGATATTGCAAACAATGCTACAATCATGCTAAAGCCTAAACTCTGCTGAAAAAACAACATATCATTTTCCTGGAAATCCCTGTAAAAATCACAGATAAGCATGTATAGCCCAAAATGGTGAACAATGGCCTGGCAACAGATGTGTCAGAGTGACAAAATCTTTACATAGGCTGGCACTGAAAGGGTTAATTCTCACAGGTGTTAGGGGTAGTTGTCCTTTAAATGTTATTCTAGGAGACAGTTATCTGTTGCTATGGGTAACATCAGCATCATCTCGCCACCATTCCATTATGTCCTGTCTTTCATTTCATATATAGTCAGTTGGAGCTCTAAGGTTGGTGACAGCTATTAGATATGTTATTTATATTATGTATATTTGTTGTTTTAGTCAGATTAGGATGAGTTCTTTGTTATAACAGATCTATTAGTGTGTGAGTCTAATTAAGTCCACGGCATCTCACCCCAGCAACAGTTTCTCAGTTTCCTTTTTTTGGTTTGTCAGCTTTCTTTATGATTCTTAAGTTAGGTTCTGACAAAAGACGCCACTAATTGGATTGTGGCAACAGAACTTGGACGTGATTTTTGTATTAACGGAAGCAGTGGCCGGTTTACTTAAAGTGGACCTACACCCTTCTTTCTGCCACCATCAGTTGTCTGGGGCTGCCACTGGTCTTCTATTTTCCCCAACCCTAATCAGGATTACTAACTTCCTTTCTCTGGTGGCAGAGATGCCGACCTTGGGGACCAGCTTACAGGGTGATGGGGGCGTGGCCTATACAAACCTCTGCCTACCTCTACCCACCTCTACTCACCTCACCTCTGCCTACCTCTACTCACCTTTGCCTACCTCTACCCACCAATGCTCACCTCACTTCTGCCTACCTCTACCCATCTATACTCACCTCTGCCTACCTTTACCCACCTCTACTCACCTCTGCCTACCTTTACCCACCTATGCTCACCTCATGTCTGCCTACCTCTACCCACCTCACCTCTACCCATCTAAGCCTACCTCTACCCACCTATGCTCACCTCTCCTCTGCCTACCTCTACCCACCTATGCTCACCTCTCCTCTGCCTAACTCTACCCACCTATACTCACCTCTCCTCTGCCTAACTCTACCCACCTATGCTTACCTCATCGCTGCCTACCTCTACCTACCTATACTTACCTCTCCTCTGCCTACCTCTACCCACCTATGCTCACCTCTCCTCTGCCTACCTTTACAAACCTATACTTACCTCTCCTCTGCCTAACTCTACCCACCTATGCTCACCTCTCCTCTGCCTACCTCTACCCACCTATGCTCACCTCTCCTCTGCCTAACTCTACCCACCTATACTCACCTCTCCTCTGCCTAACTCTACCCACCTATACTCACCTCATCGCTGCCTACCTCTACCTACCTATACTTACCTCTCCTCTGCCTACCTCTACCCACCTATGCTCACCTCTCCTCTGCCTACCTTTACCCACCTATACTTACCTCTCCTCTGCCTACCTCTACCCACCTAGGCTCACCTCTCCTCTGCCTACCTCTACTCACCTATGCTCACCTCTCCTCTGCCTACCTCTACTCACCTATGCTCACCTCTCCTCTGCCTACCTCTACCCACCTATGCTCACCTCTCCTCTGCCTACCTCTACCCACCTATACTTACCTCTCCTCTGCCTAACTCTACCCACCTATGCTCACCTCTCCTCTGCCTACCTCTACCTACCTATACTTACCTCTCCTCTGCCTACCTCTACCCACCTATGCTCACCTCTCCTCTGCCTACCTCTACCCACCTATACTTACCTCTTCTCTGCCTAACTCTACCCACCTATGCTCACCTCTCCTCTGCCTACCTCTACCCACCTATACTTACCTCTCCTCTGCCTACCTCTACCCACCTATGCTCACCTCTCCTCTGCCTACCTCTACCCACCTATACTTACCTCTCCTCTGCCTACCTCTACCCACCTATGCTCACCTCACATCTGCCTTCCTCTACCCACCTATGCTCACCTCACCTCTCCCTTCCTCTACCCACCTCTGCTTACTTCTCCCCACCTCATCTCTGCTCACCTTTTACCCCCTCTGTTCACTTCATCTTTTCCAGCCTCACCCCTGCCTCCCCTCCTAAATTCTGCTCTCCTCACTTCAGCCAACCTCCCCACTGCTCACTTTATCTATACCACCACTTTGTGTCTCCTCCCATCTACCCATCCAACCTCTGCTCACCACTACCTTTCTCACATTTACCCTGCTTTTCCTGCATCACCTCTGCCCGCTCCTTACTGCCTCATCTCTACCCAAATAATATATATAAATATACATAAATACACTATATAAAAGCAAATGTAATGCTTTAAGGGAAAAGCCCCCTTTTGCCAGGTTTTTAGTGTTGTGGCTTATTATTTTCCTTTTCTGAGATGTAAAATTAACATTTGTGTTAGCAGTGTGCCCCCAGACCTGTGAGTTGCATGCTGCTTCCATGTTTCTTATATTTCTCTGACTCTGTCTTGGTAAATTAGGAGTGGCTTTTTTGCCCTTTATTAAAGCTCTTAGTATCCTTTCTTACTACAACTCCCAGACTCCTTACAGTGTAAAAGGTGAGCTCATTAGCATCTCAGGCTAAACAAAGCAGCAGTAATTTACCTCCCCAGCTGAAAATACTGCCAGTAACCATTTAGCTACTGGAACACAAGATTGCTTTCCTCCCATCTCATAAGGTTGAATTAGAGCAGAAGGGGTTAATACTTTTCTTTAGCTCAGATGATTCACAAGCTAGTCCAGTCAGGAAGTCTCTGATCTGATACTTCTTACATACCACTTGTATGTGTGCACACTGCTAAGGTAAACACATTGTTGCTAGGGGGAACTGTTTGCTTTTATAACATGGAGTTGCAAACAAATAGAAAAGAACAATTTTACAGATACGCTTAGCACATTGATTACATCATTTTGGTATCACAATAATGGAAACTGCCATAGAAAGTGGAATTACCCTATAAAGTGGATCAAAACCCACCGCGATTGGCCCGGGAATCTATACGATTTCTGGGACGATCAATTCCATCCCCCCGGGTCATCCGAAATCGGGATGCCCCGCTGTGTGAAACCCCCAGGTTGCCCCATACACTTACCTTGCTTTCCGGTCCAACAGCGCATGCGCAAGCTGTATCCCCGCTATCCCTCAATGCCTGGCAGGGGTATGCTCCCTGTTAGAAGGAAACGGGGGATTCGCCTGCCAGTGTGCTCGAATCCGCTCGCATTAGACGAGCTCCTAGACAAGGCGCTCTGAGAGTGCTGATTAGACGAGTGGCTGTGCATGTGTCATAGGACCGGGGAGAGGTGAGTTAACTTCGGTGATCTGGGGTTTCATGCAGCGGGGCATCCCCGATCGAAGTTCCCCTGTGAGAAAGGACCAAAACCTAGGATGGTAAAAATCCTGGGTTTTGGTCCACTTTAAGGTAACAGCTTTTTTAAAGTAACTGGTTTGCTTTTTGTCTGCTTATATTCTATTATCGTGCTTACATTTTATTATCGTTCCTTGAATGATAAGTGACACTTATATAAAGATTCTGGCATCAATGCCCCTCCTACCTTACCTTGACCCATGACGTCATCGGACGGCTGCGCTGCTCCGATTGGAGGAGAGGGACGTGCAGGCTGTGAGCGTGCGGACAGCTTCCGGCCTGGGTGCACGGCGTTTAGAACAAAGGCGAGTCTCTGTATATATAAGGGCAGCATGTCTTTGGGGCTAAAATACCCCTTGATAAAGTGGCCTGAGTTGGGGGACCACGAAACGCGTTGGGGGACTACTGCTTGACATTGGCATTTGTTGGGGGACATCCTGGGTATCCACACTTAGGTGATGCACTTTATTGTTATTTAGATTGCTGTTGTACTTTGCACTGTTGCGCTTTCTTCATCTTGCCCCATTACTGTATTGGTATGTAATAAGGTTATTATTTGCACTTTATATATCTTTGCACAAAACTTTGCACTTTTTGCATGTTTGCACTTTATTGAATTAATTAATTTTTATGATTTTTTTGAACTGGATGTAATTGGGATTATGGATCTATTTGGGATACCCCATAAAATGTGCTGTCTAATGATTTATGTTTTTTAATTGTATGTCATTATGTGATTCTTAAAGCGGACCTTCACTCTGAATAAGAGTCTATCTTATATGTTTCCCACACCCTGTACATACAGATTGGCCACATTAAAAATCATCCTACCTGCATCTACTGCATGTTATGAGCCTTTAAACATCCAAGATGGCGGCTTATGGAAGCCGCCATTTTATCAGGCAGCCTGCAAACAGAAAGTGCCTCCTGACTGTGCTGCTAGGCATTCTGGGACTGCTGACCGTTACCTGACCCCAGCTCTGCTCTGTCTGAGCAAAGCACAGCTATAACCCGCCCCCCTGTACCTTATCTCACTCTCCTTTCCTCAGTAAATGTGGTGCTTCTGAGTCAAGATGGCGGCGCCCGTATCCTAAATTCCTGAACAGAGTTGCAGCCCAGTGGGGGAAAGAATAATAAGTTAGTGGCTAAAAACTTAAAATATATTAATTCTAGATGCTGGGGAACCATTTTTTAAGAGTTTGGGCTTTTCATTAAATCATGGTGAAGGTCCGGTTTAATGGGTATTATTTAATAAATAATATATGAATTCTTGATATATTGTTGAATGTATTAATTACTGTGGAGGGGGTGCTGTGATTTGGTACTGTTTGGGTGATTGCTGGATTCACCACTTAATAATATTCTCCTATAATGGGATCTAAATGCTGGGAAATCCAGTATATATATATATATATATATATATATATATATCTTAAAGAAAGGGAGCCCCACCACTCCCAAAGCCCCCCCCCAAAAAAAGGGACAAATGCTGCACCACTGTTTCAAAATTTATACCAAATCAATGTTTATTATATACAAGTATCTAAACTAAAAAAGACATATTAAAAAAACATATAACATACTACAATCCATATAGAAGGGAGGGGGAGGGGGCGCCAATGATTGGTCACCAGTTTTTTGAGAGGTCATACAGTACTAATATAATAAAAAAAAATATATAAATAACAAATATCACTAAAGACTGGTCCTGACCAGGCAATATTAAAGTGCAAAGTGCTACTACAAAAATCTATATACTCTATAAGTACTCAACTCCGTAAACAGTATAAAAAAGGCACATAACATCTAATGACCAAAAAATGAGTAGACAAAGAATACTATCAAACCAAGTGTCAGTGCTCAAGTGCATACATATACAGAATACTAATGCTAAATGTAACCCCAGTATGAGGACCCGCCGGGTACATATACAAATACAATAATGAATAGATCTTACAAATCAGAGACCAGAGCGCCCACCCTCCCAAGCGTCTACGCGTTAAGTGATGACTCTCCGCGTCACTTCCTCAGGACAACCATATATATATATATATATATATATATATATATATATATATAAATCTGCATCACTTTGCAAAAAGCAGAGAGACACGCAGCAGAAGGTCTTTGGGAGAACCATGCTGGACGTGGTCTCCATGGAATAACTCCACATGTATATAATTGGATTAGAATGATTGCCGTGTCTATGGCTCTTTATGCATGAGAGAACGTAAGGAAAGAATAGAACATAACATGGCGTGCATATTTCCCCTGTGCTCCTACCAGGTCCAGAGTAAGCCATAAGTGGGCCTGGGGCAACGATAAAATTAGAATGCCCTATTGTCCCCATAGAGCAGAAGAAAGATATAGAGAAAGTCCTTCAAGACAGAGGATAACAGAAAAGAAATGTCACTGCTACGTTGCTTTTATGATTTTTATGTTGCTACATACTGTTTTTCATTTTGTGTGTTGACTGGTAATTTTTTCATGTGACCATTACTGTGGGTTAGCAAGATCTCATGTGTCCTACTTATAAACTGCTGCAGACACCAAGGTTGTGTTGGGGGACAGTGGTGCCCACTATAGTGGTGGGTTGTGTGCTATTTTTTTTGCCAGCATTACATTTGGTAGTGTCAGGGCCGGCTCCAGGTTTATGCAGCCCCTTGGGCGATAGTCTCAATGGGCCCTTTGCGGTGTGGTATGACACTCCATACATGGTGATAAGGTTGCATGAGTGGTGGATACTGCCAACGAATAGAAGGAAAAAAAATAATAGAAGGAATGACAAAGTGTAGAAGAAATGAGAGAAAGAAAGAAAAATGAAGAACAAAAGTATAGAAGAAATGACGGAAAAAAATGAAAGTGGGAAAGAAAAAGGAATAACAAAAAAAGAATAGATGGAAATAAATACATTTAATGCAAATCATCTCTTTACATCTCGGGGCCATCCAAGACACTCAGAAAGCCGCTGAGTGTGCAATGCCAAGGATTAGCTTTAAAGTTACACAGCCAAACTTGTGGACATGTGTTTCAAGTGTTTGGGTCTCATCAGCAAACAAATCCAGAAGTATTTGGCTGTATGGGGGTGAGTTTTGGTGAGTACTGAAACATGGTTGCAAGCCACCATGTGGAGAGCCTAACACGTGTTACTAAATAGATGGAATATTTGGCAATATCTATCCTAGATGTGTGGGCAACAAAAGGCGCCCACTGATACTTTATTGGCCAAGGGCCAAAAAGAATCTGGACCTGGCTCCGGCTCTGGTCCATATTATACCCTTAGATGTTCTGATAACTTTGCATGGGGTCACACCATACAGTAACTGAGGTTTCATCTCCATAGTGGGACAGAAAAAAGGACACTAAAGAGGTTCTAGATCCTCTTTACCCTAAAATGTAAAATCAACCCTTTGGTTGGAGTTGGGCTGCACACAGGGGCAGACTGGGGTTAATAAACAGCCTGGGACATTTCTGATCACACCGGCCCTTCTGCAATGTGTCCGGCCCAGTATTCACCCCTCCCCACATAACAGGCAGTGTGCAGAACCCCCCCATCACTCCGTGACATGCTGAGTGGCAGAATCCCTCCATAACAGGCTGATAGGCAGAGCCCCCCCCCCCCCCCAATAGTAGGCTGAGTGGCATAAACCCCCCTCTATACAGGCTGAGTGGCAGAACCCCCCCCCCCTCCATAACAGGCTGAGTGGCAGAACCCCTCCCCCCTCCATAACAGGCTGAGTGGCAGAACCCCCCCCCCCTCCATAACAGGCTGAGTGGCAGAACCCCTCCCCCCTCCATAACAGGCTGAGTGGCAGAACCCCCCCCCTCCATAACAGGCTGAGTGGCAGAACCCCCCCCCCCTCCATAACAGGCTGAGTGGCAGAACCCCCCCTCCATAACAGGCTGAGTGGCAGAACCCCCCCTCCATAACAGGCTGAGTGGCAGAACCCCCCCTCCATAACAGGCTGAGTGGCAGAACCCCCCCTCCCCCATAACAGGATGAGTGGCAGAACCCCTCCCCCAAAACAGAGTGGCAGTACCTCTCCCCTCCATAACAGGCTGAGAGGCAGAACCCCCCCCCCCATAATATGCTGAGGGGCAGAACCCCCCCCCCCATGACAGGCTAAGTGACAGAACCCCTCCTCCATAACAGGATGAGGGTCAGAACTCCCCAATAACAGGCTGAGTGGCGGAACCCCTCCACCATAACAGGCTGAGGGACAGAACTCCCCCATAACAGGCTGAGTGGCGGAACCCCTCCTCCATAACAGGCTGAGTGACAGAACCCCCCCCCCCCCCCATAACAGGAACCCCCCATGCCCTCCTCGCTGTCCTGCAGCACCGCACCGATGGGAGCCTGGGATGACACAGCAGGGAGCCTTAGCTTGGGATGACACAGCAGGGAGCCTTAGCCTGGGATTACACAGCAGGGAGCCTTATTTTGGGATTACACAGCAGGGAGCCTTAGCCTGGGATGACACAGCAGGGAGCCTTAGCCTGGGATTACACAGCAGGGAGCCTTATCCTGGGATGACACAGCAGGGAGCCTTAGCCTGGGATTACACAGCAGGGAGCCTTAGCCTGGGATGACACAGCAGGGAGCCTTAGCCTGGGATTACACAGCAGGGAGCCTTAGCCTGGGATTACACAGCAGGGAGCCTTAGCCTGGGATGACACAGCGGGGAGCCTTAGCCTGGGATGATAGAGCAGGGAGCCTTAGCCTGGGATTACACAGCAGGAAGCCTTAGCCTGGGATTACACAGCAGGGAGCCTTAGCCTGGGATTACACAGCAGGGAGCCTTAGCCTGGGATGACACAGCAGGGAGCCTTAGCCTGGGATTACACAGCGGGGAGCCTTAGCCTGGGATGACACAGCAGGGAGCCTTAGCCTGGGATGACACAGCAGGGAGCCTTAGCTTGGGATGACACAGCAGGGAGCCTTAGCCTGGGATTACACAGCAGGGAGCCTTATCTTGGGATTACACAGCAGGGAGCCTTAGCCTGGGATTACACAGCAGGGAGCCTTATCCTGGGATGACACAGCAGGGAGCCTTAGCCTGGGATTACACAGCAGGGAGCCTTATCCTGGGATGACACAGCAGGGAGCCTTAGCTTGGGATGACACAGCAGGGAGCCTTAGCCTGGGATTACACAGCAGGGAGCCTTATCCTGGGATGACACAGCAGGGAGCCTTAGCCTGGGATGACACAGCGGGGAGCCTTAGCTTGGGATGACACAGCAGGGAGCCTTAGCCTGGGATTACACAGCAGGGAGCCTTAGCCTGGGATTACACAGCAGGGAGCCTTAGCCTGGGATTACACAGCAGGGAGCCTTAGCCTGGGATTACACAGCAGGGAGCCTTAGCCTGGGATGATACAGCAGGGAGCCTTAGCCTGGGATTACACAGCGGGGAGCCTTAGCCTGGGATTACACAGCAGGGAGCCTTAGCCTGGGATTACACAGCAGGGAGCCTTAGCCTGGGATTACACAGCAGGGAGCCTTAGCCTGGGATGACACAGCAGGGAGCCTTAGCCTGGGATTACACAGCAGGGAGCCTTATCCTGGGATGATAGAGCAGGGAGCCTTATTTTGGGATTACACAGCAGGGAGCCTTAGCCTGGGATGACACAGCAGGGAGCCTTAGCCTGGGATTACACAGCAGGGAGCCTTAGCCTGGGATTACACAGCGGGGAGCCTTAGCCTGGGATGACACAGCAGGGAGCCTTATTTTGGGATTACACAGCAGGGAGCCTTAGCCTGGGATTACACAGCAGGGAGCCTTATCCTGGGATGACACAGCAGGGAGCCTTAGCCTGGGATGACACAGCGGGGAGCCTTAGCCTGGGATGATAGAGCAGGGAGCCTTAGCCTGGGATTACACAGCAGGGAGCCTTAGCCTGGGATTACACAGCAGGGAGCCTTAGCCTGGGATGACACAGCAGGGAGCCTTAGCCTGGGATGACACAGCAGGGAGCCTTAGCCTGGGATGACACAGCAGGGAGCCTTAGCCTGGGATTACACAGCAGGGAGCCTTAGCCTGGGATTACACAGCAGGGAGCCTTATCTTGGGATTACACAGCAGGGAGCCTTAGCCTGGGATGACACAGCAGGGAGCCTTAGCTTGGGATGATACAGCAGGGAGCCTTAGCCTGGGATTACACAGCAGGGAGCCTTAGCCTGGGATTACACAGCAGGGAGCCTTAGCCTGGGATGACACAGCAGGGAGCCTTATCCTGGGATTACACAGCAGGGAGCCTTATCTTGGGATTACACAGCAGGGAGCCTTAGCCTGGGATGACACAGCAGGGAGCCTTAGCCTGGGATTACACAGCAGGGAGCCTTATCTTGGGATTACACAGCAGGGAGCCTTAGCCTGGGATTACACAGCAGGGAGCCTTAGCCTGGGATGACACAGCAGGGAGCCTTAGCCTGGGATTACACAGTGGGGAGCCTTAGCCTGGGATGACACAGCAGGGAGCCTTATCCTGGGATTACACAGCAGGGAGCCTTATCTTGGGATTACACAGCAGGGAGCCTTAGCCTGGGATGACACAGCAGGGAGCCTTAGCCTGGGATTACACAGCAGGGAGCCTTATCTTGGGATTACACAGCAGGGAGCCTTAGCCTGGGATTACACAGCAGGGAGCCTTAGCCTGGGATTACACAGCGGGGAGCCTTAGCCTGGGATGACACAGCAGGGAGCCTTATTTTGGGATTACACAGCAGGGAGCCTTAGCCTGGGATTACACAGCAGGGAGCCTTATCCTGGGATGACACAGCAGGGAGCCTTAGCCTGGGATGACACAGCGGGGAGCCTTAGCCTGGGATGATAGAGCAGGGAGCCTTAGCCTGGGATTACACAGCAGGGAGCCTTAGCCTGGGATTACACAGCAGGGAGCCTTAGCCTGGGATTACACAGCAGGGAGCCTTAGCCTGGGATTACACAGCAGGGAGCCTTAGCCTGGGATGACACAGCAGGGAGCCTTAGCCTGGGATGACACAGCAGGGAGCCTTAGCCTGGGATTACACAGCAGGGAGCCTTAGCCTGGGATTACACAGCAGGGAGCCTTATCTTGGGATTACACAGCAGGGAGCCTTAGCCTGGGATGACACAGCAGGGAGCCTTAGCTTGGGATGATACAGCAGGGAGCCTTAGCCTGGGATTACACAGCAGGGAGCCTTAGCCTGGGATTACACAGCAGGGAGCCTTAGCCTGGGATGACACAGCAGGGAGCCTTAGCCTGGGATTACACAGTGGGGAGCCTTAGCCTGGGATGACACAGCAGGGAGCTTTATCCTGGGATTACACAGCAGGGAGCCTTATCTTGGGATTACACAGCAGGGAGCCTTAGCCTGGGATGACACAGCAGGGAGCCTTAGCTTGGGATGACACAGCAGGGAGCCTTAGCCTGGGATTACACAGCAGGGAGCCTTATCTTGGGATTACACAGCAGAGAGCCTTAGCCTGGGATTACACAGCAGGGAGCCTTATCTTGGGATTACACAGCAGGGAGCCTTAGCCTGGGATGACACAGCAGGGAGCCTTATCCTGGGATGACACAGCAGGGTGCCTTAGCTTGGGATGACACAGCAGGGAGCCTTAGCCTGGGATTACACAGCAGGGAGCCTTATCCTGGGATGACACAGCAGGGAGCCTTATCCTGGGATGACACAGCAGGGAGCCTTAGCTTGGGATGACACAGCAGGGAGCCTTAGTTTGGGATGACACAGCAGGGAGCCTTAGCCTGGGATGACACAGCAGGGAGCCTTAGCCTGGGATTACACAGCAGGGAGCCTTAGCCTGGGATGACACAGCAGGGAGCCTTAGCCTGGGATGACACAGCAGGGAGCCTTAGCTTGGGATGACACAGCATGGAGCCTTAGCCTGGGATGACACAGCAGGGAGCCTTATCTTGGGATGACACAGCAGGGAGCCTTAGCCTGGGATTACACAGCAGGGAGCCTTAGCCTGGGATTACACCACAGGGAGCCTTAGCCTGGGATGACACAGCAGGGAGCCTTAGCCTGGGATGACACAGCAGGGAGCCTTAGCCTGGGATGACACAGCAGGGAGCCTTAGTTTGGGATGACACAGCAGGGAGCCTTAGCCTGGGATTACACAGCAGGGAGCCTTAGCCTGGGATGACACAGCAGGGAGCCTTAGCCTGGGATTACACCGCAGGGAGCCTTAGCCTGGGATTACACAGCAGGGAGCCTTAGCCTGGGATTACACAGCTGGTCGGCCTGTGTCCTTGGCTGTGTGCAGCAACCTGTCATAGGTAGGCCACCACCTCCCTTGCACTTCCCACCTGCCAGTCCTCTATCTTAATGCGAGGTGAATGGGAGCCACTGTGGGGCCGCCGGAAGCTCTGGGCAGCCCGCATCAGCTCCCATTCACACGGCCTGCCACAAGGAGCATTGCCACAGCCAGCTCTGGCATTTAACTGGTTGGGAGTTGGCGGCCTAGTGGGCATTGTCCCGGTATGTTTGGCGGCCAGTCTGTCCCTGACTGCACATAAAACAGCTAAAGAGCATCAATAAAATATCCTGAAGAGTTCCAGTTATTAACAGAGTATTAATTAGCTGCAGCCTGAAAGCCCTATTTTACAATGATGGGAAATGCTGGCACCACTGTGGCCAGGTAGAGATTTACAACTCTAAGTGTTAATTTATCACACAGAATGCAGTTCATCTGGCTTACACTGACAGTTATGGTCCCCTATATTCGTTTTAAATCTCTACATCAAAAATGGTTCTCATATATTAAGTTAGAAACTAAATATTTTCTGTTCCTTTGGGCCTTATTGTCACAGGCAGCATCATGGCATTAGATTTCATACCTTCAGCCCTGAAGTTGCTGGTCAGTATTTTCTGGCTGATATAAAGCATGAGGTGTAGTGCTTCCTCTTCAGGTAACACTGCAGCGTATTACTTAACCGCATTGTCTGCCGATTTGGATGAACTTCTTGCAACTATGGGCCTTATTCATGAAGGGATAGCGCCAGGTAGTGCCTTGTAAGCGTCAAGTAGCGTCAGGTAGCAGCAGGTGAACGCCGGACACGGCACGCAATAACGTATTCATCAATGCTGGCCAGCGACTGAGGCGCTCTGAAACAGCGAACATGGCTGAGCACAGCCACTACTAGGGGTCGCTCTGAAATCCTCGCTACAGAGGCTCATCTGTCGCTACCTGGCGTTAGTAATGAATCAGCCTGACCATGAAAATGTTAATGATAACCTCCATTTAGATGTGAGTCTCTGTAATTAATCTCCTAATATTTTTAAGAACACAGATTCATACATTTTAAGACCCAGTAAAGTGGACCCCCAATTTCTGCACAATATGCCTCTCATAGTTTTGTCATGCACCTTGGAAATTGAGCCTTTGGAGCCTATTTAGGATAAAGTGACTTGGCTCAGGAGGGAAAGCTGGAGCATCTGGCAGAACTGCTGGAGGGTGAGGGGTCAGCCTGAGACTGAATCAGAAGAAGAGTAGGCTAAGATCACTTGGGTAGAATCTTTAAGCCCCTGATAATGGGGTTTATAATGGGATAATGGACTTGGAGACTCAGGACTAGGGCAAATGTTGACTCAAATGTGCTGGAGCAGATTGAGGCAGAGTGACCCGATCCAGCTAGGTTTAGGAGTAAGGTGCAGTCATGTGTAGAGTTGAGATCAAGAACCAGAGAGTTGTCATCAGCCAAGCCTAGGTCAGGAGCCACCAGAGAAAGTGTCAGACTGGGATGCCTGCGGCTAAGGTTGCCAACTCGCCAATTTTTTTTTTTTACTTTACTGGCTATTAGCCTGCCAGTGCTGATATTTTTTACTACCTATCCTCAGCATCAGGGGTGGACTGGGGTTAAAAAATGGCCCAGGACTTTTCTGGTCACATCGGCCCTTCTGCAGTGTGTCTGGCCCAGTATCCACACCCCCGATAACAAGCAGTGTGCAGAACCTCTCCCAACACAGGCTGAATGGCAGAACCCCCCCTCCCCCATAACATACTGGGTGGCAGAATCCCCCCGATAACATGCTGAGTGGCAAAATTCCCCATCACATGCTGAGTGGCAGAATCCCCCCATAACATGCTGAGTGGCAAAATTCCCCATCACATGCTGAGTGGCAGAATCCCCCCATAACATGCTGAGTGCCAGAATCCCCCCATAACATGCGGAGTGGCAGAATCCCCTCATAACATGCTGAGTGGCAAAATTCCCCATCACATGCTGAGTGGCAGAATCCCCCCCCTAACATGCTGAGTGGCAGAATCCTCCCATCACATGCTGAGTGGCAGAATCCCCCCATAACATGCTGAGTGGCAGAATCCTCCCATCACATGCTGAGTGGCAGAATCCCCCCATAACATGCTGAGTGGCAGAATCCTCCCATCACATGCTGAGTGGCAGAATCCCCCCATAACATGCTGAGTGGCAGAATCCTCCCATCACATGCTGAGTGGCAGAATCCCCCCATAACATGCTGAGTGGCAGAATCCCCCCATAATATGCTGAGTGGCAGAATCCCCCCATAACATGCTGAGTGGCAGAATCCTCCCATCACATGCTGAGTGGCAGAATCCCCCCATAACATGCTGAGTGGCAGAATCCCTCCGATAACATGCTGAGTGGCAGAATCCCCCCATAACATGCTGAGTGGCAGAATCCCCCCATAACATGCTGAGTGGCAGAATCCCCCATAACATGCTGAGTGGCAGAATCCCCCCATAACATGCTGAGTGGCAGAATCCCCCCCTAACATGCTGAGTGGCAGAATCCTCCCATCACATGCTGAGTGGCAGAATCCTCCCATCACATGCTGAGTGGCAGAATCCCCCATAACATGCTGAGTGGCAGAATCCCCCCATAACATGCTGAGTGGCAGAATCCCCCCATAACATGCTGAGTGGCAGAATCCCCCCATAACATGCTGAGTGGCAGAATCCCCCCATAACATGCTGAGTGGCAGAATCCCCCCATAACATGCTGAGTGGCAGAATCCCCCCATAACATGCTGAGTGGCAGAATCCCCCCATAACATGCTGAGTGGCAGAATCCCCCCCATAACATGCTGAGTGGCAGAATCCCCCCCATAACATGCTGAGTGGCAGAATCCCCCCCATAACATGCTGAGTGGCAGAATCCTCCCGATAACATACTGAGTGGCAGAATCCCCCCCATAACATGCTGAGTGGCAGAATCCCCCCATAACATGCTGAGTGGCAGAATCCCCCCATAACATGCTGAGTGGCAGAATCCCCCCCATAACATGCTGAGTGGCAGAATCCTCCCGATAACATACTGAGTGGCAGAATCCCCCCCATAACATGCTGAGTGGCAGAATCCCCCCATCACATGCTGAGTGGCAAATTTCCCCATCACATGCTGAGTGGCAGAATCCCCCCATAACATGCTGAGTGGCAGAATCCCCCCATAACATGCTGAGTGGCAGAATCCCCCCATCACATGCTGAGTGGCAGAATTCCCCCATACCATGCTGAGTGGCAGAACCCGCCCATACCATGCTGAGTGGCAGAACCCCCCCCCATACCATGCTGAGTGGCAGAATCCCCCCATCACAGGCTTAGTGGCAGAATCCCCCCCATACCATGCTGAGTGGCAGAATCCCCCCATACCATGCTGAGTGGCAGAATCCCCCCATACCATGCTGAGTGGCAGAATCCCCCCATACCATGCTGAGTGGCAGAATCCCCCCATACCATGCTGAGTGGCAGAATCCCCCCATACCATGCTGAGTGGCAGAATCCCCCCCATACCATGCTGAGTGGCAGAATCCCCCCATACCATGCTGAGTGGCAGAATCCCCCCCATACCATGCTGAGTGGCAGAATCCCCCCCATACCATGCTGAGTGGCAGAATCCCCCCCATAACATGTTGAGTGGCAGAATCCCCCCATACCATGCTGAGTGGCAGAACCCCCCCCATACCATGCTGAGTGGCAGAACCCCCCCATACCATGCTGAGTGGCAGAACCCCCCCATACCATGCTGAGTGGCAGAACCCCCCCATACCATGCTGAGTGGCAGAATCCCCCCATAACATGTTGAGTGGCAGAACCCCCCCTATACCATGCTGAGTGCCGGAATCCCCCGTACCATGCTGAGTGGCAGAACCCCCCCATACCATGCTGAGTGGCAGAATCCCCCCATAACATGCTGAGTGGCAGAACCCCCCCCATACCATGCTGAGTGGCAGAATTCCCCCATACCATGCTGAGTGGCAGAATCCCCCCATACCATGCTGAGTGGCAGAATCCCCCCATACCATGCTGAGTGGCAGAATCCCCCCATACCATGCTGAGTGGCAGAATCCCCCCATACCATGCTGAGTGGCAGAATCCCCCCATACCATGCTGAGTGGCAGAATCCCCCCATACCATGCTGAGTGGCAGAATCCCCCCCATACCATGCTGAGTGGCAGAATCCCCCCCATACCATGCTGAGTGGCAGAATCCCCCCCATACCATGCTGAGTGGCAGAATCCCCCCCATACCATGCTGAGTGGCAGAATCCCCCCCATACCATGCTGAGTGGCAGAATCCCCCCATACCATGCTGAGTGGCAGAATCCCCCCCATAACATGTTGAGTGGCAGAATCCCCCCATACCATGCTGAGTGGCAGAATTCCCCTCATCACAGGCTGAGTGGCAGATATCCCCCCATACCATGCTGAGTGGCAGAACCCCCCCCCCCATACCATGCTGAGTGGCAGAACCCCCCCATACCATGCTGAGTGGCAGAACCCCCCCATACCATGCTGAGTGGCAGAACCCCCCCATACCATGCTGAGTGGCAGAACCCTCCCATACCATGCTGAGTGGCAGAATCCCCCCATAACATGTTGAGTGGCAGAACCCCCCCTATACCATGCTGAGTGCCGGAATCCCCCGTACCATGCTGAGTGGCAGAACCCCCCCATACCATGCTGAGTGGCAGAATCCCCCCCATACCATGCTGAGTGGCAGAATTCCCCCACTCCCAACCCCTTTTCCCCCACTCACCTTGCTCTCCTGTTGCCTCTGCCACCGCTGGAAGCCCAGGGATGTCGCCGCCACAAGCCGAGGAACGCTGCTGATCCAGGGGCTGCCCGTCCGCCGTCTGAAGCATTGTGCAACAGCCTATGGCATCTGGGCAGGAACACAGCAGCAGCTTGAGAGTCCCGGCAGAGCTGGGACTCCCATGCTGATGCTATGCAGCGGCCGGACATCGTAGGAAGGCCACCACCTCTCCTGCAATGGCTTACTGCATGCTACTCTGGCTTCTAGCCTTGGTCCGGGTGAATAGGAGCTGCCACGGCCCACCAGATAACCTGGGTGGCCCGCAGTGTCTCCTTTTTACCCAGCCCGCTGCAAGAAGGCAGCCAGCCAGTGCAGGGGATTTGGCAGCCTACCGGGCATTGTCTCGGTATGCCCTATGGCCAGTCAGGGAAGTGTGAAAGGCGTCAGGATGTGAGTAAAAAATACTTACCAGTAGAACTGACTCTGGGGGCCCACTCCACATTTAGATGCAAGTATTACCAGGTTATATTCAGGGCCTATGCACATAAACATTATTCCAAACTGTATTGTCTGCATCTGGGATGCCACATAGTTCAGATTTTGGTAATGAAGGCCCTCAAAGGGGCAGGGGGATTTTCTGGTAACCCCATGGGCCATTCTAAGTCTGAGCAGAGCCAGGGTCAGAAGTCAGACAGTAATTGTCTATAGCGTGGCAGAATCCCCCCATAACATGCTGAGTGGCAGAATCCCCCCATAACATGCTGAGTAGCAGAATCCCCCCATAGCATGCTGAGTGGCAGAATCCCCCTATAACATGCTGAGTGGCAGAATCCCCCCGATAACATGCTGAGTGGCAGAACCCCCCCATAGCATGCTGAGTGGCAGAACCCCCCCATAACATGCTTAGTGGCAGAATCCCCCATAACATGCTTAGTGGCAGAATCCCCCCATAACATGCTGAGTGGCAGAATCCCCCCATAACATGCTGAGTGGCAGAATCCCCCCATAACATGCTGAGTGGCAGAATCCCCCCATAACATGCTGAGTGACAGAATCCCCCCATAACATGCTGAGTGGCAGAATCCCCCCATCACATGCTGAGTGGCAAAATTCCCCATCACATGCTGAGTGGCAGAATCCCCCCATAACATGCTGAGTGGCAGAATCCCCCCATCACATGCTGAGTGGCAGAACCCCCCCTATAACATGCTGAGTGGCAAAATTCCCCATAACATGCTGAGGGGCAGAATCCCCCCATAACATGCTGAGTGGCAGAATCCCCCCATACCATGCTGAGTGGCAGAATCCCCCCATACCATGCTGAGTGGCAGAACCCCCCCATACCATGCTGAATGGCAGAATCCCCCCATACCATACTGAGTAGCAGAATCCCCCCCATACCATGCTGAGTGGCAGAATCCCCCCCATACCATTCTGAGTGGCAGAATCCCCCCCATAACATGTTGAGTGGCAGAATCCCCCCATACCATGCTGAGTGGCAGAACCCCCCCCCATACCATGCTGAGTGGCAGAACCCCCCCATACCATGCTGAGTGGCAGAACCCCCCCATACCATGCTGAGTGGCAGAACCCCCCCATACCATGCTGAGTGGCAGAATCCCCCCATAACATGTTGAGTGGCAGAACCCCCCCTATACCATGCTGAGTGTCGGAATCCCCCGTACCATGCTGAGTGGCAGAATTCCCCCACTCCCAACCCCTTTCCCCCACTCACCTTGCTCTCCTGTTGCCTCTGCCACCACTGCAAGCCCAGGGATGTCGCCGCCACAAGCCAAGGAACGCTGCTGAGCCAGGGGCTGCCCGTCCGCCGTCTGAGGCATTGTGCAACGGCCTATAGCATCTGGGCAGGAACACAGCAGCAGCTTGAGAGTCCCAGCAGCGCTGGGACTCCCATGCTGATGCTGTGCAGCGTCCGGACATCGTAGGAAGGCCACCACCTCTCCTGCAATGGCTTACTGCACGCTACTCTGGCTTCTAGCCTTGGTCTGGGTGAATAGGAGCTGCCACGGCCCACCAGATAACCTGGGTGGCCCGCAGTGCCTCTTAATTACCCAGCTCGCTGCAAGAAGGCAGCCGGCCAGTGCAGGGGATTTGGCAGCCTACCGGGCATTTTCTCGGTATGCCCTATGGCCAGTCTGCCCTTGCTCAGCAGGCAGGGAAGTGTGAAAGGCGTCAGGATGTGAGTAAAAAATACTTACCAGTAGAACTGACTCTGGGGGCCCACTCCACATTTAGATGCAAGTATTACCAGGTTATATTCAGGGCCTATGCACATAAACATTATTCCAAACTGTATTGTCTGCATCTGGGATGCCACATAGTTCAGATTTTGGTAATGAAGGCCCTCAAAGGGGCAGGGGGATTTTCTGGTAACCCCATGGGCCATTCTAAGCCTGAGGGGCCATTCTAAGTCTGAGCAGAGCCAGGGTCAGAAGTCAGACAGTAATTGTCTATAGCTTTGGGCAAACCCGAACAACAAAGTTTGGGCTCGTTCCCAAACTGGAACACAGAAAAGCTGGTTCATGTGCTCCTCACCACAGTTCCGGTGGCAATTCTGCCTCTGGGGGCCCCTTGAAAGGTGCCCCTCCCCCTGCCCAGGTGGGTGAGGAGTTGGGGGTGACGGAGGGTCCTCCAGAGGCAGCCCCCCCCATGATTGATTTTAATGGTGACCAGGTTTGGGTTAGGGTTCAGGTTTGGCTCAAGTTTAGGTAACCAAACCGAACTTTTGTTCAATGTGAGCCTCTAGGGGTTTGCCCAACACTAATCTTGATTTGGTTCTCTTAATTTATTTTAAGGATTTGTGAAAATCTGATGTAGTTTTAGGCCAGGTTCATTCAGAACAATAGTAATTTCTAAAGGGTTCCCAAACTTTCAAGCACTACAGTATAAACTTCCTGTTCGGTGGATATAAAGGTGATACTTGCAAATTGTGTTTTTTTATTTATGCGTTGATAAAATGCGCACACTATCTCATCTCATCGGAATGCATGCACACAGCCAATGCGCCTCATGTGGAGAGTTCTGTACACTGGAAACCCCCATGGGGAGATGCAATTTACTAAAAGGTAAGCGGCATTGGAAGAAAAAATAGATTTTATTTTGCACTTGATTGTGGAGAACGCTCCAAACTGTTTGAGTGCCAGCCAACTGAGGTGAAGAGCTCTCCATGCTTTAATAAATACACCTCCGTGGCTATAACAATTATTCCCAAACTCATTATTTTAGAGTGTAATTATTACCCATCAAAGTTCTTATTAGTAGCTTCTCAAAAAAAAGTGTGTCCCTCATCAAAATTAAAAGTGGGGCCCCAAGTTCTGAATATGTTTATATACCCTGTGCACAGCCCCTACTATACTCCTCTGAGTGCCCAGTCCCTACTATCCTCCTGTGATCCCAGTCCCATCTATTCTCCTCTGTGTGACCAGTCCCTACTGTACTCCTCTATGTGCCCAGTCACTACTATCCTCCCTCCCTTTGTGCCCCGCCCCTACTAGCCTCCTCTGTGTTCCCAGTCCCTACTATCCTCCTTAGTGTGCCTAGTCCCTACTATCCTTCTCTGTGTGCCCTGTCTATACTATCCTCCACTGTGAACCCAGTCTCTACTATGCTCTGTGTGCCCTGTCTCAACCATCCTCCTCTGTGTGCCCTGTCTCTACTATCCTCCTCAGTGTGCCCAGTCCCAAGTCCCTACCATCCTCCTTTGTGTGCCCAATCCCTACCATCCTCCTTCATGTGCCCAATCCCTACCCCTGCCCAGTCTTTACTATCCTCCTCTGTGTGCCAAGTCCCTACTATCCTCCTTATTGTGCCTAGTCCCCACTGTCCTTCTCTGTGTGCCCTGTCTCTACTATTCTCCACTGTGAACCCAGTCCCTACTATCCTTCTCTTTGTGCCTATTCCCTACTATAATCTTCTGTGTGCCCAGTCTTTACTATTCTTCTGACCGAACCCAGTCCCTACTATCCTCCTGTGTTTGCCCAACCCCTGTTATCCTACTCTGTGTGCACAACCCCTACTATCTTCCTGTGTGCCCTGCCTCTATGCTCAGGGCCGGATTAAGAGCATCCCGGGCCTGGTGCTGTAGATTTTGACGGGCCTATTTATCGAAGTATATAAAATGAAAACGCAACACAAAGCAATTTTGTTTAAGACAAAATGCATTTGTCACATGTCTAATGTACATTAAATTACCAGGATAGCTGAATACATGTTAGTGTATGAAAAATGTGCATATCTTCATAGAGTTTGTTCTTTAGCTAAAAAAAAAAAAGAACCAACTCGCTTTTGGGGGGGCCCAGAGTGTCAAAGAGGTGTTGTAGAGGGTTCGCTATCCCTCAGTACAGACAAAGCGGGGGCATCCCTCATTACAGGCAAAGCGGGGGCATCCCTCAGTACAGACAAAGCGGGGGCATCCCTCAGTACAGGCAAAGAGGGGGCATCCCTCAGTACAGGCAAAGCGGGGGCATCCATCAGTACAGACAAAGCAGGGGCATCCCTCAGTACAGACAAAGCAGGGGCATCCCTCAGAAATTGAGAATGAGAGCAACAGCCAACCCCCCCCCCCCGCTCAACGTCAGGCCAGCACACTGGTCTCACTCTCAATATAGGGGCACCCTCCCAATCGCCGGCTGTCTCTCACTCCTGCATACCCTCCTCCCAGTCCGGTCCCTCTGGAGCCCGATGCCGCCGATCTGCCGCCGCTCACCTCCTCAGGGCCATACATCCGCCATCTTCACTTGTCGTCTTCAGCGATGCAGAGAAGGGAACGCCCCCGGACGCTGCCATTATCCGCAGGGGGAGTGTTCCCATTCTACAGCTGGGGAGGCGCCATCCAACAGTACTTCCCCCGATGACACGCATACAGTCACTCACCCCTGCCAGCGGCCTGACAGGTACCTCCGTCGTCCCCCTCCAAATGTCGCGTGACTTCCTCTCATTTCAGGTCTCATCTTCAAAATTAATTTAATGCCGGCTGTTGCGCGCTGGTCCGCTGGCCGGTGGGCGTGCCCCAGATGGCCAGCATCCATTGAAAGCAATGGACGCCGCCCACTGAGCAGCGCGCAACACCCGCAAAGTGTGTGTGTGTCGGGCTGTGTCGGCCAGGGAAGGGAAGGGAACAGTGACTGGCAGACCAGGCGGCCACGGGCGCGGCCTATGCGGGCCGCGTTTGCAGGCTGCTGGGCCTGTCTTAACGTAGGGGCCTGGAGCGGCAGCTCCATCCGCCCCTACGTTAATCCGGCCCTGCGACCTCTGTGTGCTCAGTCTGTACTATCCTCACCTGTGTTCCCTGTCTCTAATATCCTCCTCTGTGTGCCCAGTCCCTACCATCCCCAGACCGATCCGATCCCTCCCTGTGGGGCATCCAAAATCGGGATGCCCTGCTGTGTGAAACCCCCCAGGATGTGCCAAGTCCCTACAATCTTCCTCTGTGTTCCAAGTCCCTACAATCCTTCTCTGTGTGCCAAGTCCCTACAATCCTCCTCTGTGTGCCCTGTCCATACTATCCTCCTCTGTGTGCCCAGTCTTTACTATCTTTCTCTGTGTGCCAAGTCCCTACTATGCTCCTCTGTGTGCCCTGTCTCTACCATGCTCATCTGTGTGCCAAGTCCCTACTATCCTCCTTCGTGTGCCCAGTCCCTACTATCCTCCTCTGTGTGCCCAGTCCCTACTATCCTCCTCTGTGTGCCCAGTCCCTACTATCCTCCTCTGTGTGCCCTGTCTCTACCATCATCCTCTGTGTGCCAAGTCCCTACTATCCTCCTCTGTGTGCCCAGTCCCTACTATCCTCCTTTGTGTGCCCAGTCCCTACTATCCTCCTTTGTGTGCCCTGTCTCTACCATCCTCCTCTGTGCGCCAAGTCCCTACTATTCTCCTCTGTGTGCCCAGTCCCTACTATCCTCCTCTGTGTGCTCAGTCTTTACTATCTTTCTCTGTGTGCCAAGTCCCTACTATCCTCCTCTGTGTGCCCTGTCTCTACCTTGCTCCTCTGTGTGACAAGTCCCTACAATCCTCCTCTGTGTGCCCAGTCCCTACCATCCTCCTCTGTGTGCCAAGTCTCCCTACAATGCTCCTCTTTGTGCCCTGTCCCTACTATCTTCCTCTGTGTGCTCAGTCTTTACTATCTTTCTCTGTGTGCCAAGTCCCTACTATCCTCCTCTGTGTGCCCTGTCTCTACCTTGCTCCTCTTTGTGACAAGTCCCTACTATCCTCCTCTGTGTGCCCAGTCCCTACTATCCTCCTCTGTGTGCCCAGTCCCTACTATCCTCCTCTGTGTGCCCTGTCTCTACCATCATCCTCTGTGTGCCAAGTCCCTACTATCCTCCTCTGTATGCCCAGTCCCTACTATCCTCCTCTGTATGCCCAGTCCCTACTATCCTCCTTTGTGTGCCCTGTCTCTACCATCCTCCTCTGTGCGCCAAGTCCCTACTATCCTCCTCTGTGTGCCCAGTCCCTACTATCCTCCTCTGTGTGCTCAGTCTTTACTATCTTTCTCTGTGTGCCAAGTCCCTACTATCCTCCTCTGTGTGCCCTGTCTCTACCTTGCTCCTCTGTGTGACAAGTCCCTACAATCCTCCTCTGTGTGCCCAGTCCCTACCATCCTCCTCTGTCTGCCAAGTCTCCCTACAATGCTCCTCAGTGTGCCCTGTCCCTTCTATCCTCCCTCCCTGTATTTCCAGCTCCTGACATCAGACACCCTGTTTCCAGGCCTTTATGAAGTTTCAAATATCTGATGCGATCCTCAAGCAGCCCAGGCTTTATTCAGCAGCAGAGGGGGAGCGCACAGAAGGGACACAGTAGAAGAGACAGCTACTGCTGACAGTTCAGAGGATTTCTAAGGCCCACAAAAAACTGTGTACCCTGACAACAAGGCCTGGAACTCAATTTGATCCCATATCCTCCAAGGGCCAGGTTAAAGCTCTGGAGGCAGGAGTGAAAGTTCTATTTAGGTGATATCTTGTGTCCACCTGGATTACACAAAATATTATTGGCAGATTCCTCTGAGTGTTTTATTGGTTGTTCTCTACCTGGGCCGCATGTTCATTAGTAGAGGGATTGCAAGATCGCTAATAGGGTTTGGGTTCCGGGTTAGTGGCACTTAAAGTGGCCCAACACCCAGGGGGATCGGCCCGGGGATCTATAAGATTCCCAGACCGATCCGATCCCTCCCTGCGGGGCATCCAAAATCGGGATGCCCTGCTGTGTGAAACCCCCCAGGACGCCCTCTAACCTCAACTTACTCCCGGTTCAACGGCGCATGCGCGGGCCACGGCCGCATCTCGCGCTCCTGCAAGGAGGGGACCCCTATAGAGGGTAATGAGGAGAAAGCTAATTTGCTTAACAACTTCTTTGCTTCTATATTCACAAAAGAATTTGACATGCCGAGTGAAATGCAGGGGAATAACCGAAACCCTCCATTAAATGTCACTGGTCTAACCAAGGAAGAAGTCCAGCACCGTCTCAAGCAGATGAAAATCGATAAATCACCGGGACCAGATGACATACATCCTCGTGTTTTAAGGGAGTTATGTACAGTAATAGACAAGCTGTTATTTCTAATATTTGTGGATTCCATAACTACAGGGTCTGTTCCGAGGGATTGGCGCTTGGCAAATGTGGTGCCAATATTCAAAGTAATATTCAAATCAAGGGATCCAGGGGGGAACCTGGGAACTACAGACCGGTAAGCTTAACATCTGTGGTGGGCAAGTTGTTTGAAGGTTTCTTAAGGGATACTATCCTGGAGCACCTTGGGAAAAATGACCTTATTACTCCATATCAGCATGGATTTATGAGGAATCGCTTCTGCCAGACAAACCTGATCAGCTTTTATGAGGAGGTAAGTTCAAGATTGGATCAGGGGGAGTCATTGGATATCATATATCTTGACTTTTCTAAAGCATTTGATACTGTGCCACATAAAAGGCTGGTACAAAAGATGAGAATGCTTGGACTGGGGGAAAACGTGTGCAGATGGGTGGGAAATTGGCTTAATGATCGGAAGCAGAGGGTGGCTATCAATGGTACACACTCAGATTGGGTCACTGTTACTAGTGGAGTACCACAAGGGTCAGTTCTGGGACCAATTCTCTTCAATATATATATAAATGACATTGGGTATGGATTAAACAGTAAAGTCTCAATCTTTGCAGATGATACTAAGCTGTGTAAAGTAATTAAAACAAAAGAGGACAACAGGCAGCTACAAACAGATTTAGATAAATTGGAAGCATGGGCAGTTAAATGGCAAATTAAGTTTAACACAGATAAATGTAAGGTTATGCACATGGGAAGGAGACATCTGTGTCATGATTACACACTAAATAAAGAAACACTTGGTAAAACAACAATGGAAAAGGACCTAGGGGTTTTAGTTGACAATAAGCTCAACTGTAGTAATCAATGCCAGGCAGCTGCTGCCAAGGCAAATAGGATCATGGGGTGCATCAGGAGGGGCATAGGTGCTCATGACCAGAGCATCATTTTACCCCTGTACAAGTCACTGGTCAGACCCCATATGGAATACTGTTTACAGTTCTGGGCACCTGTGCTTAAAAAGGACATATCAGAACTGGAGCGCGTTCAAAGAAGGGCAACAAAGTTAATAAAAGGAGTGCGGGGGCTAGAGTACCCGGAAAGACTGTCCAAGTTAGGCTTATTTAGTCTAGAAAAAAGACGAATGAGGGGTGATCTAATAACTATGTATAAATATATTCGGGGTCAATACAAGGATCTGGCCCACAATCTATTTATACCCTGGAGTGTAACCATAACCCAAGGGCATCCACTAAGGTTAGAGGAAAGGTGCTTTCTCCACCGACATAGGAGGGGATTCTTCTCTGTAAGAGCAGTGAGACTATGGAACTCGCTGCCAGAGGAGGTAGTAATGATGGATACAGTAAAAACGTTCAAAAGTGGCCTTGATGCCTTCCTGGCATGTAATAACATTTCCAGCCATGGCTACTAGACCACTGGAAGGAGTTAAACAGGCTGAACTGGATGGACTAAAGTCTTTATTCAGCCTTACATACTATGTTACTATGTTACTATGTAAGCACGAGATGCGGCAGCCAGCGTGCTCGGAGCCGCTGTGGTTCTACGCCGCTTGGACGCGCATACCACAGCAGCTCCGAGCACGCTGATTGGACGAGCGGCCGCGCATGCGCCGTAGAAGCGAGGTGAGTTTTATCGGGCATTCTGGGGGGTGCCCCATTCCGATCGGGGTGCCCCGCGGACCAAAACGTGATAGTGAAAATCCTGGGTGTTGCTCCACTTTAAACCAGACCAACTCTTACAGAAAACAGGGCTAATATGCATCCCACCCTGGGGCAATTCAGTTCCTGAATAACTCCTACAAAAAAAATTTCAAGACATGTGGGATTGCTGGATCGATGACTTTGGTCCTCCCAATTCCACTTTTAATTATTAAAAATATTCTGCTGTTACAGGTGATGATGACTTCTCCTTTCTCCCTTCTTCTTCCTTCTTTTTTCCCTTCCTTTACTGTATTCCTTTGGCCTCCCCTCTCACAATGTAGTTTATGATTTTGAACTTAACATGGTTTATGGTTGCGCTAACAGTGGTCCTGACCCATCTGTGGAAAACAGGATGGCTGGGATAATGGCGCCCACCCCATAAATAATGGCCTTGGCACCCAGTGCAATTGAACTGCCTACCTAGCCCTAAATCTTTAATTAGACATTTTAGGGGAGCAAACTGGTTTTACTGGAACATGTAGGGAGTCAGAGCAGCCATGTTAACATGGTGGATTGCACACAGGCAAGAAGAATCAACTACAAACCAATAAGGAAATACAACATAGAAAGCAGAGAGACTACACATAAGTAACAACGCCATCTACTGCCCTATCAATAAACTGCAATCCTTAGGCAATACACACACACCCTGTTTCCCCAAAAATAAATCCTAGTAAGATTTTTCAGGATTTTTGCTAATATGTGAATAATAAGCCCTACCCAGAAAATAAGCCCTACTTACAATTCGTAATCTAGCTGCCGGGCTTCACCAGAGGGTCAAGAATGGCTGTAAAGGAGGGTGAGGACACATCAAGTGACACAGCTAAGCCTGTCTTTCAGGAGTGGAATGTCTGATCTTGCTGGCTCTACCACAGCCTGCCGCCATGCCGGGCACATGACCTTATCCCTCCACTGCCAGACGGCTCTGTGCATGTACTGAACTGGAGCTTCTGTACTGCCGCCACCATCTTGCCAGCTTCCAGCCGGCTATAAGGCATCCCCTGAACATAAACCTATTTTTGTAGCGAAAATGAACACAAGACCTATTGTCTTATTTTTGAGGAAACACACACTGTATTAGTCTGAAGTTGTTGTATCTCCAACACCCTGCTCAAGACATATAGTGAGCTGTATATGAGAACCCCTAAGTTATTTATGTGGATTTTTCTGGCAGCTGGGGGAAGCACCAACTAAAGGCCTCCAAACTCTGGACTTTGAAAAGTCCAAAAATTAATTTTAGAATTATTTAGACATTTACAATGTATTGCCCTTTTTATTCCCCATGGGGTGGCCAATACTTTCAATCCTCATTGTGGTGCAGCAATATTCACAAGATGGGAAGCGGATGAGCGGCCACTCAACACCAGATAAAGAAGGATCGGAAGGAGGATGTGAAGAACAATTAAAGAAAAGACTGAAACAATACCAATCTAATAGTTTCATAGAAATAATTAGTCATGGAACTAACATCATACATATAAAGGAGCATCAAAGAGTACACAAACTGCGTGAATTGAAAACCCATCAGGCCAGGATATTTAAATGTCATCTTGGGAAATTTTCTCCGGTAGCCCGCACAATTTCCAGCTGAGTAATCCTTAAAATATCCTTATTGTTCCCCATATAAGCAGGTGCACTTTTAGTATCAGTAATTGTCCCCAATCCACCCACTCACAGCCACTATTTATTCCCGGAGAATAGGTGTCCACCATGCTTTGATTATATCTCTATAGTGCAGGTTAACAATTAGAAGCAAAAAAGACCTGCCAACATGATGTGTACAATGGCTTACCAGTTGTGTATTATTATCTCTAAGAGAACACTGAATGGCCACTTTTCCTGATATTTCTGATCATTCAAATTTGGAAAGCTGCTGTCATTTGAGGTAGAAAGAAAATGACTTAGTTTGGCTTAGTTGGACCAGATCTTAACACTAAAGGCTCATTAAAAGGTAACTTTCATTAAAGAGAAACAAAACCCACTTTACTGAGTTTTGTTCCTGTCTGGAGGGGCATCAACATTTGGAATGCCCCACTGATTGGATCGCCGAAAAACTCACCTGCTCCTAGTTACCATTTGGGCTGCTCAGTCAATCAGTGGTGTATGTTCCGTTCATATTTCACTGACGAAGGGCTCCGGGAAGAGGTAGGTAAATTGGGAGGTTTCACACAGCAGGGCATCGCAATTCGGAATGCCCCATAAAGAGGGAGATCACTCCTCCTTTTGAAATGCCACTTTGCCTATATCGGGAATGGGAGGTGGATGCCACACTGCCTATATGGGGAATGGGAGGGGGGGTGCCACACTGCCAATATGGGGAATGGAAGCAGGAAATGCCACACTGCCTATATCGGGAATGGGAGGTGGATGCCACACTGCCTATATGGGGAATGGGAGGGGGGGTGCCACACTGCCTATAGGGGGAATGGAAGCAGGAAATGTCACACTGCCTATATAGGGAATGGGAGGGGGATGCCACACTGCCTATATAGGGAATGGGAGGGGGATGCCACACTGCCTATATCGGGAATGGGAGGGGTGGTGCCACACTGCCTATATGGGGAATGGGATGGGGGGGATGCCACATTGTCTATGGGAATGGGAGGGGTTATGCCACACTGAATATGGGGATGGGGAAATGCCACACTGCCTATAAGGAATGGGGGGGGTGCCATACTGCCTATGAGATGGGGGAAATATCACAATGCCTATGGGAATGGGAGGGGGTAATGCCACACTGCCTATGGAGAATGGGATGGGGGGATTCCACACTGCCTTTAATGGGGCGTTTTAGCACAACATTTGATTTAGAATATTTTTTTTCTGACTTTCCTCCTCCAAATCCTTGGTGAGTCTTATAGGGCAAACTATACGGTATATGCATATAACATCATGTCTGATGAAGAGGACTAAATATTCTTAAAAGCTTATCCTTAAATATACTTATATTTACAAAAAGTGTCCCTTACTTTTTTTCTGTTGTACACTATGGCTAACACAGTACAACACACTACTGCTGTTGTTATTGATATGCAGCTGAGCATGGATACTAGGCATTTAGATATTCAGATGAGCCATTGATTTCTATGACTGCTTCTCACACTACAGGCAGCATGACCCCCCCCCCCCCCCCGCACAGTTACATGATAGACGCTGCCACTCGGCTTTCATGCAATGTCTACACCAATGGTGCGCGGTGATATCAGTTTGCCACATGAGCCCCCAATCTTCACCAGAAGTCATACCGAGGTGTGATAACAAGCATTTTCAGTAGCAGGAAGTGATAATTATTGCACAACAAAATGTTGGATCAGAATTTTCTGACCAATTGCTTTTTATTTGTATCAAAAGAAAATAGATAAAAGTAACTTACTGCATTTACAGGGTGAGATTTGAACTTTGTGGCCCCATCGCTGAGCCAAATATCTATGAGTAGGAACTGTTTATCAGTGTGCTTTATTTTGTTACAATTATATATACAGATCTGATCTCATCATCTCATCTGAACACATCACATAGCAGAGAAAATGTATTACAGAAAATGACAGTGGTATTCAAATATTTTTTTTTTTAATGAGTGTTTCACTTTTTAAGCTTCATCAGAATGGCCAGATTACTATTATTGTTTGTTTATGGCAATTAGAGATGAGCGAACTTTTGAAAAATTCGATTCGACTGATTCGCCGAATTTTCCGACAAAAATCGCTTTGACCCGAATTTATTTGCGACGAATCGCTATTAAAAACGGCTATTTCTGAGCCTCCTAGAGCCTCAATAGGGTTGTAAACCATCTGCCTTGCTGTAACACGCATAGGATGCGTGCTGGGTTAGTTAAATAATACTTTAAATAAATATCACATGCAGATCAGAGGCATCGCTAATAGAATCGCAGAGCGGCACAATTGCAGAGAGTTGAAGTGGCATCACTATGAGGGGCAGGAGCCCAAACATTGCTTTAAAGAGACACTGGAGTTGGCAGCAGGAGGAGCCCAAAAATTGGATGAATCACACCCTGGAGTTGCAAGCAGCAGCAGGAGCCCAAACATTGCTTTAACCCTTTAAATGCCAAGCACGTAGTTTCTATGTGGTTGCTTCTCCTACCGTTAAGTGCCAAGCACGTAGAAACTACGTGCCTGGCATTTCCCCCAAACAGTTAAAGAATAGAAAAAAAAACCACTTACCTCCGGTATCCCCGTGAAGCTTGGGGTCCCCTCTTCCTGGGGGGGGCATCCGATCACCCCCCGTCGTCCTCCGTCTTCAGGGGGGGGCCCGAAACCAGCCGCCCCCCCCGTTTCCAGCGCTGACATCGGCGCTGTAAAAAAAGCAAAAAAAAAAACTGTCATTTACTCACCTCCGCGCCCGAGCCTTCTGTCCGGGTCTCCTCTTCACCAGGGGGGGGGTCCGATCCCCCCCCTGGGCTGCGCAGTCTTCAGGTGAGGACCCTCTTCCGGGTCCTCACCTCTTGTAATGGCGGCGATGGCCGCCGCCGCTTAGCTCCGCCCATTGTGGGAGGAGCGGGATGACGTCATCCCGCTCCTCCTATACCCCCTCCGAGCTCCGGCATCTGTCAGATGCCGGTGGTGATCGGAGCAGGGCGGATGTCAGGTGAGGAGGCTCCGATCGGAGCCCCCTCGCCTGTCACCCGCCCTGCGCCGATCACCACCGGCATCTGTCAGTGAGATGATCGGTGCGGGACAGCGGCGAGGGACGTCGGATCGGAGGTGAGTACAGTGTAAAATAAGAAAAATAAAGATTTTTTTTCTCTGTGTCTGTGTCATTTTTTTACTATTAACCCCTTGTGAACTGGTAAGGGGTCCATGACCCCTATACCAGTTCACAAGGCTGGGGGGATGGGAAGCCACCTGCGCTAGCGGGTGGCTTGCCATTAACCACTGGCACCCCCATTACCTGCCTCCCCAAAGGCCAGGGGGGGGCAGAAGAGCCCGGGCCCACATGGGCTATGTGGGCTCGTAGGCTGCAGGGTGGGGGGGCCACAAAAGCTGGCCCCCCCACTCTGTGCCTACAAGCCCCCATAGCTGGTCCCGGGCTGGTTACTTTGGGTAAGGGGGACCCCACGTCAATTTTTTTTTTGATTTTTAAGGGTTTTTAACCCTTAAAAATCAAAAAAAAAATGGGGTCCCCCCCCCTGGGAGGGGGGACCCTATGTCATTTCTTTTTTTGATTAACCCTTTGTGTTCTGTCATCCAGCAGCTATAAAAGGCTTCTAGCAAGTGAGCAGAAGCCAGTGATCGCCGAGGGACAGAGGGCTCCAGGATGGATGGGAGGTGAGTACAGTGTAAAAAAAAAAAAAAAAATTAATAAAATATTTTTTCTCTGCTTGTGTCTAGACCCCTATACCAGTTCACAAGGCTGGGGGGATGGCAAGCCACCTGCGCTAGCGGGTGGCTTGCCATTAACCCCCGGCACCCCCATTACCTGCCTCCCCAAAGGCCAGGGGGGGGGCAGAAGAGCCCGGGCCCACATGGGCTATGTGGGCTCGTAGGCTGCAGGGTGGGGGGCCACATAAGCTGGCCCCCCCACTCTGTGCCTACAAGCCCCCATAGCTGGTCCCGGGCTGGTTACTTTGGGTAAGGGGGACCCCACGTCAATTTCTTTTTTGATTTTTACGGGTTTTTAACCCTTAAAAATAAAAAAAAAATGGGGTCTCCCTCCCCTGGGAGGGGGGACCCTATGTCATTTTTTTTCTCGATTTAACCGTTTGTAGTGTGGATGGTAGTTGTATTTTTTTTGTGAATGTTATAAAATACTTGTTTCAGTTAGGGGGGTCTCCTGGGCAGGAACGGGGGGCTACCGATAAATATGTGGTACCGTTCTAATCGGTAGAAATGGGGCTTTCACATGCAATATGATTTTCCTTAATAAAATACATTTTTTATTTAAAATAAAGGAGTCAATTTTTTAAAATTTTTTTTTATTTATTTATTTATTATTTTTACTTAATAATATTGTAAAAAAAAAAAAAAAATTTACAAACAAGACATTTCATGTTAAAGCCTAAACTCTGCTGCAAAAATATATATATATAATTTTCCTGAAAGTTCCAGCAAAAATGGTGCAAAACATGGCGCAAAACATGACGCAAAATGGGGAAAAATGGCCTGTCAACAGAGGGTGACAAAATCTCAAGTAGGCTGGCAATTAAAAGGGTTAATAGTACCTATGCATGTTGGGTATTGTTCTGTTCGGGGGACCTTGCGCTTTCAGACTTAGCTTGTTTTTTCTGGTTTGCATATTTATATTTTAGGAAAAGGTGTTTTTTATTCAGCTTTTTTATAAATTTTTTAGGGAAACCCTGCGCAAACAAAGAATTCTTTGAGGGATTACTTCCAGAAAGATGAGCCCACTACAACAAGCTGGGTACCCTTAGAAAGCTTAACGTGTGTACTTTCAGGGAATATATGGTTCATGGGGGATATTCCAAATGTCAAGGGTTGTTTTGGTTGAAAAATCGCAAGGTGCGCACTTTGTCTGCAGAGCTGAAATTTTCAAGTAAAATTACCGTTACGCACATGCTTTACTTGGGTGTGTTTGGCAACTCTTCCCTTGACAGTAGCTATGCATGTTGGGTATTGTTCTGTTCGGGGGATGTTGCGTTTTCAGATTAAACTTGTTTTTTCTTGTTTGTATATAGTTTTTTTAGGAAAATGTGGCTTTGATTCTGCTTTTTTATCCTTTTTTAGGGAAACTCTTTGCAACCAAAGAATCCATTGAGGGATTACTTCCAGAAAACTATGGCCACATCAACAAGCCTGGTACGCCTAGAAAGCTTGAGGTGTGTACTTCCAGAGAATATATAGTTTGTTGGGGGTATTTCAAATGTAAAGGGTTGTTTTTCTGGAAAAACTGCAAGGTGCGCATATTGCATAGCACAGTTGTATTTTATCTGAAAATCCCCTAAAGCGCTGTTTCAGTTTGGGGGAGTCTCCTGGGCAGGAAAGGTTGTCTACCTATACATATGTGGTACCGCTGTAACCGGGAGAAATTGGGATTTCACACGCAATAAGATTTCATTGACAAACTTACATTTTTTTATTACAAAAAAAACTACAATATGTAAAAATTTTTTTTTTTTTTTTTGCACATATTTCACCCAAAAATATTAAGAATACACCTAAAAAATGACAAACAAGACATTTCATGTTAAAGCCTAAACTCTGCTGCAAAAATATATATATATAATTTTCCTGAAAGTTCCAGCAAAAATGGTGCAAAACATGGCGCAAAACATGACGCAAAATGGGGAAAAATGGCCTGTCAACAGAGGGTGACAAAATCTCAAGTAGGCTGGCAATTAAAAGGGTTAATAGTACCTATGCATGTTGGGTATTGTTCTGTTCGGGGGACCTTGCGCTTTCAGACTTAGCTTGTTTTTTCTGGTTTGCATATTTATATTTTAGGAAAAGGTGTTTTTTATTCAGCTTTTTTATAAATTTTTTAGGGAAACCCTGCGCAAACAAAGAATTCTTTGAGGGATTACTTCCAGAAAGATGAGCCCACTACAACAAGCTGGGTACCCTTAGAAAGCTTAACGTGTGTACTTTCAGGGAATATATGGTTCATGGGGGATATTCCAAATGTCAAGGGTTGTTTTGGTTGAAAAATCGCAAGGTGCGCACTTTGTCTGCAGAGCTGAAATTTTCAAGTAAAATTACCGTTACGCACATGCTTTACTTGGGTGTGTTTGGCAACTCTTCCCTTGACAGTAGCTATGCATGTTGGGTATTGTTCTGTTCGGGGGATGTTGCGTTTTCAGATTAAACTTGTTTTTTCTTGTTTGTATATAGTTTTTTTAGGAAAATGTGGCTTTGATTCTGCTTTTTTATCCTTTTTTAGGGAAACTCTTTGCAACCAAAGAATCCATTGAGGGATTACTTCCAGAAAACTATGGCCACATCAACAAGCCTGGTACGCCTAGAAAGCTTGAGGTGTGTACTTCCAGAGAATATATAGTTTGTTGGGGGTATTTCAAATGTAAAGGGTTGTTTTTCTGGAAAAACTGCAAGGTGCGCATATTGCATAGCACAGTTGTATTTTATCTGAAAATCCCCTAAAGCGCTGTTTCAGTTTGGGGGAGTCTCCTGGGCAGGAAAGGTTGTCTACCTATACATATGTGGTACCGCTGTAACCGGGAGAAATTGGGATTTCACACGCAATAAGATTTCATTGACAAACTTACATTTTTTTATTACAAAAAAAACTACAATATGTAAAAATTTTTTTTTTTTTTTTTTGCACATATTTCACCCAAAAATATTAAGAATACACCTAAAAAATGACAAACAAGACATTTCATGTTAAAGCCCAGACTCTGCTGAAAAAAACAATATATCATTTTCCTGGGAAATCCCTGGAAATCCCTTCAAAAATCACATATGAACATGGGGAGCGCAAAATAGTGCAAAATGGTCTGGCAACAAAGGGTGACAAAAACGCCAGGTAGGCTGGCAGCGAAAGGGTTAAAGAGACACTGGAGTTGGCTGCAGGAGGCCAAAAATTGGATGAATCACATCCTGGAGTTGCAAGCAGCAGCAGGAGCCCAAACATTGGCTGAAAGAGACACTGGAGTTGGCTGCAGGAGCCCAAAAATTGAATGAATCACACCCTGGAGTTTCAAGCAGCAGCAGGAGCCCAAACATAGCTTGAAAGAGACACTGGAGTTGGCTGCAGGAGCCCAAAGATTGGATGAATCACACCCTGGAGTTGCAAGCAGCAGCAGCAGGAGCCCAAACATAGCTTGAAAGAGACACTGGATTTGGCAGCAGGAGCCCAAAATTGGATGAATCACACCCTGGAGTTGGCAGCAGCAGCAGCAGCAGCAGGAGCCCAAACATTACTTTAAAGAGACACTGGAGTTGGCAGCAGGAGCCCAAAAATTGCATGAATCACACCCTGGAGTTGGCAGCAGCAGCAACAGCAGCAGCAGGAGCCCAAACATTACTTTAAAGAGACACTGGGGTTGGCTTCAGGAGCCCAAAAATTGGACGAATCACACCCTGGAGTTGGCAGCAGCAGGAGCCCAAACATAACTTTAAAGAGACACTGGGGTTGGCAGCAGGAGCCCAAAAATTGGATGAATCACACCCTGGATTTGGCAGCAGCAGCAGCAGCAGCAGCAGGAGCCCAAACATTACTTTAAAGAGACACTGGGGTTGGCTTCAGGAGCCCAAAAATTGGATGAATCACACCCTGGAGTTGGCAGCAGCAGCAGCAGGAGCCCAAACATAACTTTAAAGAGACACTGGAGTTGGCAGCAGGAGCCCAAAAATTGGATGAATCACACCCTGGAGTTGGCAGCAGCAGGAGCCCAAACATTGCTTTAAAGAGACACTGGAGTTGGCAGCAGGAGCCCAAAAATTGGATGAATCACACCCTGGAGTTGGCAGCAGCAGCAGCAGCAGCAGCAGCAGCAGGAGCCCAAACATTACTTTAAAGAGACACTGGGGTTGGCTTCAGGAGCCCAAAAATTGGATGAATCACACCCTGGAGTTGGCAGCAGCAGCAGCAGGAGCCCAAACATAACTTTAAAGAGACACTGGAGTTGGCAGCAGGAGCCCAAAAATTGGATGAATCACACCCTGGAGTTGGCAGCAGCAGCAGCAGCCCAAACATTACTTTAAAGAGACACTGGAGTTGGCAGCAGGAGCCCACAAATTGGACGAATCACACTCTGGAGTTGGCAGCAGCAGCAGCAGCAGCAGGAGCCCAAACATTACTTTAAAGAGACACTGGGGTTGGCTTCAGGAGCCCAAAAATTGGATGAATCACACCCTGGAGTTGGCAGCAGCAGCAGGAGCCCAAACATAACTTTAAAGAGACACTGGAGTTGGCAGCAGGAGCCCAAAAATTGGATGAATCACACCCTGGAGTTGGCAGCAGCAGCAGCAGGAGCCCAAACATTACTTTAAAGAGACACTGGGGTTGGCTTCAGGAGCCCAAAAATTGGATGAATCACACCCTGGAGTTGGCAGCAGCAGCAGCAGGAGCCCAAACATTGCTTTAAAGAGACACTGGAGTTGGCAGCAGGAGCCCAAAAATTGGATGAATCACACCCTGGAGTTGGCAGCAGCAGCAGCAGCAGCAGGAGCCCAAACATTACTTTAAAGAGACACTGGGGTTGGCTTCAGGAGCCCAAAAATTGGATGAATCACACCCTGGAGTTGGCAGCAGCAGCAGCAGGAGCCCAAACATAACTTTAAAGAGACACTGGAGTTGGCAGCAGGAGCCCAAAAATTGGATGAATCACACCCTGGAGTTGGCAGCAGCAGCAGCAGGAGCCCAAACATTACTTTAAAGAGACACTGGGGTTGGCTTCAGGAGCCCAAAAATTGGATGAATCACACCCTGGAGTTGGCAGCAGCAGCAGCAGGAGCCCAAACATAACTTTAAAGAGACACTGGAGTTGGCAGCAGGAGCCCAAAAATTGGATGAATCACACCCTGGAGTTGGCAGCAGCAGCAGCAGCAGGAGCCCAAACATTACTTTAAAGAGACACTGGGGTTGGCTTCAGGAGCCCAAAAATTGGATGAATCACACCCTGGAGTTGGTAGCAGCAGCAGCAGGAGCCCAAACATTGCTTTAAAGAGACACTGGAGTTGGCAGCAGGAGCCCAAAAATTGGATGAATCACACCCTGGAGTTGGCAGCAGCAGCAGCAGGAGCCCAAACATTACTTTAAAGAGACACTGGGGTTGGCAGCAGGAGCCAAAAATTGGATGAATCACACCCTGGAGTTGGCAGCAGCAGCAGCAGGGGCCCAAACATTACTTTAAAGAGACACTGGGGTTGGCAGCAGGAGCCCAAAAATTGGATGAATCACACCCTGGAGTTGGCAGCAGCAGCAGCAGGAGCCCAAACATTACTTTAAAGAGACACTGGGGTTGGCTTCAGGAGCCCAAAAATTGGATGAATCACACCCTGGAGTTGGCAGCAGCAGCAGCAGCAGGAGCCCAAACATTGCTTTAAAGAGACACTGGAGTTGGCAGCAGGAGCCCAAAAATTGGATGAATCACACCCTGGAGTTGGCAGCAGCAGCAGCAGCAGCCCAAACATTACTTTAAAGAGACACTGGGGTTGGCAGCAGGAGACCAAAAATTGGATAAATCACACCCTGGAGTTGGCAGCAGCAGCAGGAGCCCACAGCAACAGTGTGTAAGCAGGCTCATACAGGCCAAATTACTTTAAATAACTGTGCAGCTTACAGTAAATACAGAGGCTAATGGTATGTTACAGAATGGGATGCCTCACAGCAGACTTGAGATCAGTATATATGCACACAGCAACAGTGTGTAAGCAGGCTCATACAGGCCAAATTACTTTAAATAACTGTGCAGCTTACAGTAAATACAGAGGCTAATGGTATGTTACAGAATGGGATGGCCCCAAGCAGACTTGAGATCAGTATATATGCACACAGCAACAGTGTGTAAGCAGGCTCATACAGGCCAAATTACTTTAAATAACTGTGCAGCTTACAGTAAATACAGAGGCTAATGTGATGTTACAGAATGGGATGGCCCACAGCAGACTTGAGATCAGTATATATGCACACAGCAACAGTGTGTAAGCAGGCTCATACAGGCCAAATTACTTTAAATAACTGTGCAGCTTACAGTAAATACAGAGGCTAATGGTATGTTACAGAATGGGATGCCCCCAAGCAGACTTGAGATCAGTATATATGCACACAGCAACAGTGTGTAAGCAGGCTCATACAGGCCAAATTACTTTAAATAACTGTGCAGCTTACAGTAAATACAGAGGCTAATGGTATGTTACAGAATGGGATGCCCCCAAGCAGACTTGAGATCAGTATATATGCACACAGCAACAGTGTGTAAGCAGGCTCATACAGGCCAAATTACTTTAAATAACTGTGCAGCTTACAGTAAATACAGAGGCTAATGGTATGTTACATAATGGGATGCCCCCAAGCAGACTTGAGATCAGTATATATGCACACAGCAACAGTGTGTAAGCAGGCTCATACAGGCCAAATTACTTTAAATAACTGTGCAGCTTACAGTAACTACAGAGGCTAATGGTATGTTACAGAATGGGATGCCCCCAAGCAGACTTGAGATCAGTATATATGCACACAGCAACAGTGTGTAAGCAGGCTCATACAGGCCAAATTACTTTAAATAACTGTGCAGCTTACAGTAAATACAGAGGCTAATGGTATGTTACAGAATGGGATGCCTCACAGCAGACTTGAGATCAGTATATATGCACACAGCAACAGTGTGTAAGCAGGCTCATACAGGCCAAATTACTTTAAATAACTGTGCAGCTTACAGAAAATACAGAGGCTAATGTGATGTTACAGAATGGGATGCCTCACAGCAGACTTGAGATCAGTATATATGCACACAGCAACAGTGTGTAAGCAGGCTCATACAGGCCAAATTTCTTTAAATAACTGTGCAGCTTACAGTAAATACAGAGGCTAATGAGATTTTACAAAATGGTAATGTTCCCACAGCAGACTTGAGATCAGTTCAGTATATATGCACATCAAAAGTAGCCTGAAACAGCTAACAAAGCCAGTCAGCCAGCCAGTAACACTCAGGCTGGATGAAAAAAAAAAAATCTCCCTGTGACTGCCTCCGATTTTTCCTAACTTTCCCTGCTTCTCGCTGACTTCCTGCCGGTCTCCTGCCTTTCTCCTGCCTGTCCCTGTCTCTCTAACTGTCTCTCCCTGACTACAGCAGTGTCCTGTCTCTCACGGATGCAATAGAGAAATGAGGAAAAGCAAGATGTCCGCCGCCTTAAATAGCGCTGTGACGTCACCGGGCTTGCTGGCTGCTGATAGGCTGCATGTGACTGCCCCAGCATGCACTGGAGCGGGGTAGATGTCTGGACATGTCCCGTCCGCCATCTTAGAATGCCTGTAATGTAAATGAATGGATGTTAAAGGAAAACTTCGAGCGATCGAAGCACGGGGAAATTCGGATTCGATCCGAATCGAGTTTTTCATGAAATTCGGATCGAATCCGGGTTCGTCCGGACCGATTCGCTCATCCCTAATGGCAATGGCCAGGGGCAGACTGGTCATAGAGGGGCCTAGGAGCAATGCTTTAAGCTTCATCAGAATGGCCAGATTACTATTATTGTTTGTTTATGGCAATGGCCAGGGGCAGACTGGTCATAGAGGGGCCTAGGAGCAATGCTTTGGGGCTAGTTACCAGTGGCTAGCAGGAGAAAAAGGGAGGCAACTGGCCCCAAAGCATTGATCCTAGGCCCCTCTATGACCAGTCTGCCCAATGTACACCCCGAGCCAAAAAAAACCCATCCAATGTTCTGTCCTTAATGCTATAGTCTCAGATTTTTTCTTTGGGGGAGATATATGTCATACCCACCTCTGCCCCTGCCAAATTATCTAAAGCTTCAGTACCTTCATGTTGGCTATATACTCCCCTGTTCATTACGTCTCTGCAATGCTATAGTCTCAACTTTGGAAGGCACTGTGGCTCAGCATGGACATCATGGGCTAGCTATGGACTGGCTGGGCTGGTAAAATCCTCGGATGATTTTTTACCCCAGTCCACGACTGGCACTGGTCTCCAACATGTGGCTTAGGGGCATGTATCTCCCGAACCCGTGCCGTGTGGCCCATGGACTGACTGGATCAATGATTTGGGGAGGTGAAGAAGTGTGCCAGCTTGCCTGTACTTGCATTCAGCGGCACACTTCCTAGATTGTTGAGTCAATGGGTAAGCGACACACTTCTCGACTTGCCTGACATTTAACCTATTAAGGAGTATGCTCTTCTGAAGGGGTATTTTATGGAGTGAGAGGACTTGCACAGTTGCCATTTTTTTCACTCAGTAGAGTTGTTTAGGAATCTCTCTAAGTCTTGAATGTGGGGCTCAAGGTAAGAAAGGTTGGTGACCTCTGATTTATAAAGTGCCATTGTATTCCATGGCACTGTACAATGTAAAACCTAAAGGAGGATAAGATACAAAACATAACAATGTATTATGAGTTGGATGTGACAGAAATATGGCAACAAATACAATACTCAGGGAATAATGAGTCAGATTTGACAGAAGTGCAATAAATTCTCATTAGTATAGGAGTACATTAGAAAAGAGCCCTACCCTTGCAATATGGACATCAGCAAAGAATTGAACGGTTGCCTCAGTCCAGGATTGCAGAACAGTGAGTATTAATGCTTGAATTTAGGCTTACTAGGAATCTTTAAAGCGGACTGTCACCCAGGGGTGATAGGCCCGGAAATCTATAAGATTCCCGGGCCGATCACCTCCCTCACCGCGGGACATCCGAGATCGGGATGTCCCGCGGTGAGGGACCCCCCCCAAAACCCCCGAAAAACGTACCTCATAGGCGGCGCGGCCGCGCTGTCTTGTCCGCCGCTGTCACCCGCTTGTCCGTGGCTACGTGGGAGCATGGTGAGGTGAGTTTTGGGGGCTTTCTGGGGGGTTTTACACAGCGGGGTGCCCCCATGAAGTGGACCAAAACCCAGGATAGTCAAAATGTTGGTCCACTTTAACTGGAATGGCAGCCCAAACTAGCAACCATTAAGGTTTGAAGGTTTGCTTAGTCTGTTTTAAAGCAGCACTAACCCTTTTGCTGCCAGTCTATCTGAAGATTTTGTCATCCTTGTTGCCAGACCATTTTGCACTATTTTGCGCTCCATATGTTCAACTGTGATTTTTGAAGGCATTTCCCAAGGAAATGATATATTGTTTTTTTCAGCAGAGTCTGGGCTTTAACATGAAATGTCTTGTTTTGTCATTTGTTCGGTGTATTCCCAATATTTTTGGGTAAAATATGTGCAAAAAAAAAATCATTTTTTTACAATTTGAAGTGTTTTGTTGTAATAAAAAATGTAAGTTTGTCAATAAAATCATATTGCATGTAAAAGCCCCATTTCTCCTGGTTACAGCGGTATGTATTGGTAGACACCCTTTCCTGCCCGGAGACTCCTCCAAACTGAAACAGCGCTATAGGAGATTTTCAGATAAAATACACCTGTGCTAGGCGCTATGAGCATATTTCAGTTTTTCAAGAAAAACAACCCTTTATATTTGAAATACCTCCACAAACTATATATTTTCTGGAAGTACACACCTCAAGCTTTGTAGGCATATCAGGCTTGTTGACATGGGTGCAGTTTTCTGGAAGTAATCCCTCAATGAATTATTTGGTTGCACAGGGTTTCCCTAAAAAAAGAATAAAAAAACAGAATGAAAGGCACTTTTTCCTAAAAAACTATATGCAAACAAGAAAAAAGCAAAATCCCCCGAACAGAACAATACCCAACATGCATAGCTACTCTCAAGGGAAGAGTTGGCAAACACCCCAAAGTAAAGAATAATTTTACTTGAAAATTTCAGCTCTGCAGACAAAGAGCTCACCTTGAGCTTTTTCTACTAAAACAACCCTTTACATTTGGAATGCCCCCCACAAACCATATATTCCCTGAAAGTACACCTGTTAAGCTTTCTAAGTGTACACAGCTTGTTGTAGTGGGCTCATCTTTCTGGAAGTAATCCCTCAAAGAATTCTTTGGTTGCACAGGGTTTCCCTAAAAAATGTATACAAAAGCAGAATAGAAAACACCTTTTCCTAAAATATCAATATACAAACAAGAAAGAACAAGGTAAATCTGAAAGCACAAGGTCCCCGAGCAGAACATTACCCAACATGCATAGGTACTTTCAATCCTTTTATTTCCCAGCTTACTTGAAATTTTGTCACCCTCTGTTGACAGGTCATTTTTCACCATTTTTCCCCATGTTTAACTGGGATTTTCTCAGGAATTTCCAGGAAAATTCTCTCTATTTTTTTTTTTGCGGCAGAGTTTAGGCTTTAACATGAAATGTCTTTTTTTAATTTTTTTTATTGTTTTTTACAATAAAAAATTATTATTTCTTTTAAATCGTCTCATTTATTTTAAAGAAACAATTTATTTTACTAAAGAAAACCATATTGCATGTGAAAGCCCCATTTTTTCTGATTATAACGGTACCACATATGTATCGGTAGCCCCCCGTTACTGTCCAGGAGACCCCCCAAACTTAAAAGAGCACTTTATAACATTTACAAATAAAATACAACTACTATCCACACTATAAAGGGTTACATTTTAAAAAATTGTTGTGGGATCCCCCTTCCCGGTGGAGGGGGACCCATTTTTTTTTGGGGAGGGGATTTTAAGGGTTAAAAACCCTTAAAAATCCCCCTCAAAAAATGGTGTGAGGTCCCCACTACCTAGCATAACCAGCCCTGGGACCAGCTATGGGGGCTTGTACAAGGCGCAGGGGCCAGCTTTGGTGGCCCCTGGCCCTGCAGGCTACAAGCCGGCATAGCCTATGGCCACGGGCTCTTCTGCCCCAGCCCCTGGGCTTTGGGGAGGCAGGTAATGGGGGGGCTCAGAGTTAATGGCAAGTCATCCGCTAGCCGCAGGTGATTTGCCTTACCCAGAGCCTTGTGAACTGGTATAGGGGTCTCATGGATCCCTTACCAGTTCACAAAGGGTTAAATGTAAATAAAACACACACACACACAGTAAAAAAAAAATGGGGCTTTCACATGCAATATGATTTTCCTTAATAAAATACATTTTTTATTTAAAATAAAGGAGTCAATTTTTTTAAAAATTTTTTTATTTATTTATTTATTATTTTTACTTAATAATATTGTAAAAAAAAAAAAAAAAAATTTACAAACAAGACATTTCATGTTAAAGCCTAAACTCTGCTGCAAAAAAATATATATATAATTTTCCTGAAAGTTCCAGCAAAAATGGTGCAAAACATGGCGCAAAACATGACGCAAAATGGGGAAAAATGGCCTGTCAACAGAGGGTGACAAAATCTCAAGTAGGCTGGCAATTAAAAGGGTTAATAGTACCTATGCATGTTGGGTATTGTTCTGTTCGGGGGACCTTGCGCTTTCAGACTTAGCTTGTTTTTTCTGGTTTGCATATTTATATTTTAGGAAAAGGTGTTTTTTATTCAGCTTTTTTATAAATTTTTTAGGGAAACCCTGCGCAAACAAAGAATTCTTTGAGGGATTACTTCCAGAAAGATGAGCCCACTACAACAAGCTGGGTACCCTTAGAAAGCTTAACGTGTGTACTTTCAGGGAATATATGGTTCATGGGGGATATTCCAAATGTCAAGGGTTGTTTTGGTTGAAAAATCGCAAGGTGCGCACTTTGTCTGCAGAGCTGAAATTTTCAAGTAAAATTACCGTTACGCACATGCTTTACTTGGGTGTGTTTGGCAACTCTTCCCTTGACAGTAGCTATGCATGTTGGGTATTGTTCTGTTCGGGGGATGTTGCGTTTTCAGATTAAACTTGTTTTTTCTTGTTTGTATATAGTTTTTTTAGGAAAATGTGGCTTTGATTCTGCTTTTTTATCCTTTTTTAGGGAAACTCTTTGCAACCAAAGAATCCATTGAGGGATTACTTCCAGAAAACTATGGCCACATCAACAAGCCTGGTACGCCTAGAAAGCTTGAGGTGTGTACTTCCAGAGAATATATAGTTTGTTGGGGGTATTTCAAATGTAAAGGGTTGTTTTTCTGGAAAAACTGCAAGGTGCGCATATTGCATAGCACAGTTGTATTTTATCTGAAAATCCCCTAAAGCGCTGTTTCAGTTTGGGGGAGTCTCCTGGGCAGGAAAGGTTGTCTACCTATACATATGTGGTACCGCTGTAACCGGGAGAAATTGGGATTTCACACGCAATAAGATTTCACATATTTCACCCAAAAATATTAAGAATACACCTAAAAAATGACAAACAAGACATTTCATGTTAAAGCCCAGACTCTGCTGAAAAAAACAATATATCATTTTCCTGGGAAATCCCTGGAAATCCCTTCAAAAATCACATTTGAACATGGGGAGCGCAAAATAGTGCAAAATGGTCTGGCAACAAAGGGTGACAAAAACGCCAGGTAGGCTGGCAGCGAAAGGGTTAAAGAGACACTGGAGTTGGCTGCAGGAGGCCAAAAATTGGATGAATCACATCCTGGAGTTGCAAGCAGCAGCAGGAGCCCAAACATTGGCTGAAAGAGACACTGGAGTTGGCTGCAGGAGCCCAAAAATTTAATGAATCACACCCTGGAGTTTCAAGCAGCAGCAGGAGCCCAAACATAGCTTGAAAGAGACACTGGAGTTGGCTGCAGGAGCCCAAAGATTGGATGAATCACACCCTGGAGTTGCAAGCAGCAGCAGCAGGAGCCCAAACATAGCTTGAAAGAGACACTGGATTTGGCAGCAGGAGCCCAAAATTGGATGAATCACACCCTGGAGTTGGCAGCAGCAGCAGCAGCAGCAGGAGCCCAAACATTACTTTAAAGAGACACTGGAGTTGGCAGCAGGAGCCCAAAAATTGCATGAATCACACCCTGGAGTTGGCAGCAGCAGCAACAGCAGCAGCAGGAGCCCAAACATTACTTTAAAGAGACACTGGGGTTGGCTTCAGGAGCCCAAAAATTGGACGAATCACACCCTGGAGTTGGCAGCAGCAGAAGCCCAAACATAACTTTAAAGAGACACTGGGGTTGGCAGCAGGAGCCCAAAAATTGGATGAATCACACCCTGGAGTTGGCAGCAGCAGCAGCAGCAGCAGCAGCAGGAGCCCAAACATTACTTTAAAGAGACACTGGGGTTGGCTTCAGGAGCCCAAAAATTGGATGAATCACACCCTGGAGTTGGCAGCAGCAGCAGGAGCCCAAACATAACTTTAAAGAGACACTGGAGTTGGCAGCAGGAGCCCAAAAATTGGATAAATCACACCCTGGAGTTGGCAGCAGCAGCAGCAGGAGCCCAAACATTACTTTAAAGAGACACTGGGGTTGGCTTCAGGAGCCCAAAAATTGGATGAATCACACCCTGGAGTTGGCAGCAGCAGGAGCCCAAACATTGCTTTAAAGAGACACTGGAGTTGGCAGCAGGAGCCCAAAAATTGGATGAATCACACCCTGGAGTTGGCAGCAGCAGCAGCAGCAGCAGCAGGAGCCCAAACATTACTTTAAAGAGACACTGGGGTTGGCTTCAGGAGCCCAAAAATTGGATGAATCACACCCTGGAGTTGGCAGCAGCAGCAGCAGCAGGAGCCCAAACATAACTTTAAAGAGACACTGGAGTTGGCAGCAGGAGCCCAAAAATTGGATGAATCACACCCTGGAGTTGGCAGCAGCAGCAGCAGCCCAAACATTACTTTAAAGAGACACTGGAGTTGGCAGCAGGAGCCCAAAAATTGGACGAATCACACTCTGGAGTTGGCAGCAGCAGCAGCAGCAGGAGCCCAAACATTACTTTAAAGAGACACTGGGGTTGGCTTCAGGAGCCCAAAAATTGAATGAATCACACCCTGGAGTTGGCAGCAGCAGCAGCAGCAGGAGCCCAAACATAACTTTAAAGAGACACTGGAGTTGGCAGCAGGAGCCCAAAAATTGGATGAATCACACCCTGGAGTTGGCAGCAGCAGCAGCAGGAGCCCAAACATTACTTTAAAGAGACACTGGGGTTGGCTTCAGGAGCCCAAAAATTGGATGAATCACACCCTGGAGTTGGCAGCAGCAGCAGCAGGAGCCCAAACATTGCTTTAAAGAGACACTGGAGATGGCAGCAGGAGCCCAAAAATTGGATGAATCACACCCTGGAGTTGGCAGCAGCAGCAGCAGCAGCAGCAGCAGCAGCAGCAGGAGCCCAAACATTACTTTAAAGAGACACTGGGGTTGGCTTCAGGAGCCCAAAAATTGGATGAATCACACCCTGGAGTTGGCAGCAGCAGCAGCAGGAGCCCAAACATAACTTTAAAGAGACACTGGAGTTGGCAGCAGGAGCCCAAAAATTGGATGAATCACACCCTGGAGTTGGCAGCAGCAGCAGCAGGAGCCCAAACATTACTTTAAAGAGACACTGGGGTTGGCTTCAGGAGCCCAAAAATTGGATGAATCACACCCTGGAGTTGGCAGCAGCAGCAGCAGGAGCCCAAACATAACTTTAAAGAGACACTGGAGTTGGCAGCAGGAGCCCAAAAATTGGATGAATCACACCCTGGAGTTGGCAGCAGCAGCAGCAGCAGGAGCCCAAACATTACTTTAAAGAGACACTGGGGTTGGCTTCAGGAGCCCAAAAATTGGATGAATCACACCCTGGAGTTGGTAGCAGCAGCAGCAGGAGCCCAAACATTGCTTTAAAGAGACACTGGAGTTGGCAGCAGGAGCCCAAAAATTGGATGAATCACACCCTGGAGTTGGCAGCAGCAGCAGCAGGAGCCCAAACATTACTTTAAAGAGACACTGGGGTTGGCAGCAGGAGCCAAAAATTGGATGAATCACACCCTGGAGTTGGCAGCAGCAGCAGGGGCCCAAACATTACTTTAAAGAGACACTGGGGTTGGCAGCAGGAGCCCAAAAATTGGATGAATCACACCCTGGAGTTGGCAGCAGCAGCAGCAGGAGCCCAAACATTACTTTAAAGAGACACTGGGGTTGGCTTCAGGAGCCCAAAAATTGGATGAATCACACCCTGGAGTTGGCAGCAGCAGCAGCAGCAGGAGCCCAAACATTGCTTTAAAGAGACACTGGAGTTGGCAGCAGAAGCCCAAAAATTGGATGAATCACACCCTGGAGTTGGCAGCAGCAGCAGCAGCAGCAGCCCAAACATTACTTTAAAGAGACACTGGGGTTGGCAGCAGGAGACCAAAAATTGGATAAATCACACCCTGGAGTTGGCAGCAGCAGCAGGAGCCCACAGCAACAGTGTGTAAGCAGGCTCATACAGGCCAAATTACTTTAAATAACTGTGCAGCTTACAGTAAATACAGAGGCTAATGGTATGTTACAGAATGGGATGCCTCACAGCAGACTTGAGATCAGTATATATGCACACAGCAACAGTGTGTAAGCAGGCTCATACAGGCCAAATTACTTTAAATAACTGTGCAGCTTACAGTAAATACAGAGGCTAATGGTATGTTACAGAATGGGATGGCCCCAAGCAGACTTGAGATCAGTATATATGCACACAGCAACAGTGTGTAAGCAGGCTCATACAGGCCAAATTACTTTAAATAACTGTGCAGCTTACAGTAAATACAGAGGCTAATGTGATGTTACAGAATGGGATGGCCCACAGCAGACTTGAGATCAGTATATATGCACACAGCAACAGTGTGTAAGCAGGCTCATACAGGCCAAATTACTTTAAATAACTGTGCAGCTTACAGTAAATACAGAGGCTAATGGTATGTTACAGAATGGGATGCCCCCAAGCAGACTTGAGATCAGTATATATGCACACAGCAACAGTGTGTAAGCAGGCTCATACAGGCCAAATTACTTTAAATAACTGTGCAGCTTACAGTAAATACAGAGGCTAATGGTATGTTACAGAATGGGATGCCCCCAAGCAGACTTGAGATCAGTATATATGCACACAGCAACAGTGTGTAAGCAGGCTCATACAGGCCAAATTACTTTAAATAACTGTGCAGCTTACAGTAAATACAGAGGCTAATGGTATGTTACATAATGGGATGCCCCCAAGCAGACTTGAGATCAGTATATATGCACACAGCAACAGTGTGTAAGCAGGCTCATACAGGCCAAATTACTTTAAATAACTGTGCAGCTTACAGTAACTACAGAGGCTAATGGTATGTTACAGAATGGGATGCCCCCAAGCAGACTTGAGATCAGTATATATGCACACAGCAACAGTGTGTAAGCAGGCTCATACAAGCCAAATTACTTTAAATAACTGTGCAGCTTACAGTAAATACAGAGGCTAATGGTATGTTACAGAATGGGATGCCTCACAGCAGACTTGAGATCAGTATATATGCACACAGCAACAGTGTGTAAGCAGGCTCATACAGGCCAAATTACTTTAAATAACTGTGCAGCTTACAGAAAATACAGAGGCTAATGTGATGTTACAGAATGGGATGCCTCACAGCAGACTTGAGATCAGTATATATGCACACAGCAACAGTGTGTAAGCAGGCTCATACAGGCCAAATTTCTTTAAATAACTGTGCAGCTTACAGTAAATACAGAGGCTAATGAGATTTTACAAAATGGTAATGTTCCCACAGCAGACTTGAGATCAGTTCAGTATATATGCACATCAAAAGTAGCCTGAAACAGCTAACAAAGCCAGTCAGCCAGCCAGTAACACTCAGGCTGGATGAAAAAAAAAAAATCTCCCTGTGACTGCCTCCGATTTTTCCTAACTTTCCCTGCTTCTCGCTAACTTCCTGCCTGTCTCCTGCCTTTCTCCTGCCTGTCCCTGTCTCTCTAACTGTCTCTCCCTGACTACAGCAGTGTCCTGTCTCTCACGGATGCAATAGAGAAATGAGGAAAAGCAAGATGTCCGCCGCCTTAAATAGCGCTGTGACGTCACCGGGCTTGCTGGCTGCTGATAGGCTGCATGCACTGGAGCGGGGTAGATGTCTGGACATGTCCCGTCCGCCATCTTAGAATGCCTGTAATGTAAATGAATGGATGTTAAAGGAAAACTTCGAGCGATCGAAGCACGGGGAAATTCGGATTCGATCCGAATCGAGTTTTCCATGAAATTCGGATCGAATCCGGGTTCGTCCGGATCGATTCGCTCATCCCTAATGGCAATGGCCAGGGGCAGACTGGTCATAGAGGGGCCTAGGAGCAATGCTTTGGGGCTAGTTACCAGTGGCTAGCAGGAGAAAAAGGGAGGCAACTGGCCCCAAAGCATTGATCCTAGGCCCCTCTATGACCAGTCTGCCCAATGTACACCCCGAGCCAAAAAAAACCCATCCAATGTTCTGTCCTTAATGCTATAGTCTCAGATTTTTTCTTTGGGGGAGATATATGTCATACCCACCTCTGCCCCTGCCAAATTATCTAAAGCTTCAGTACCTTCATGTTGGCTATATAGTCCCCTGTTCATTACGTCTCTGCAATGCTATAGTCTCAACTTTGGAAGGCACTGTGGCTCAGCATGGACATCATGGGCTAGCTATGGACTGGCTGGGCTGGTAAAATCCTCGGATGATTTTTTACCCCAGTCCACGACTGGCACTGGTCTCCAACATGTGGCTTAGGGGCATGTATCTCCCGAACCCGTGCCGTGTGGCCCATGGACTGACTGGATCAATGATTTGGGGAGGTGAAGAAGTGTGCCAGCTTGCCTGTACTTGCATTCAGCGGCACACTTCCTAGATTGTTGAGTCAATGGGTAAGCGACACACTTCTCGACTTGCCTGACATTTAACCTATTAAGGAGTATGCTCTTCTGAAGGGGTATTTTATGGAGTGAGAGGACTTGCACAGTTGCCATTTTTTTCACTCAGTAGAGTTGTTTAGGAATCTCTCTAAGTCTTGAATGTGGGGCTCAAGGTAAGAAAGGTTGGTGACCTCTGATTTATAAAGTGCCATTGTATTCCATGGCACTGTACAATGTAAAACCTAAAGGAGGATAAGATACAAAACATAACAATGTATTATGAGTTGGATGTGACAGAAATATGGCAACAAATACAATACTCAGGGAATTATGAGTCAGATTTGACAGAAGTGCAATAAATTCTCATTAGTATAGGAGTACATTAGAAAAGAGCCCTACCCTTGCAATATGGACATCAGCAAAGAATTGAACGGTTGCCTCAGTCCAGGATTGCAGAACAGTGAGTATTAATGCTTGAATTTAGGCTTACTAGGAATCTTTAAAGCGGACTGTCACCCAGGGGTGATAGGCCCGGAAATCTATAAGATTCCTGGGCCGATCACCTCCCTCACCGCGGGACATCCGAGATCGGGATGTCCCGCGGTGAGGGACCCCCCCCAAAACCCCCGAAAAACGTACCTCATAGGCGGCGCCCGCGCGCCCCTCTAGACGTGCACGCGCCGGCCGTTTCTGAATGGCCGGCGCGGGCGCGCGGGAGGCAGCGGCGGCCGCGCTGTCTTGTCCGCCGCTGTCACCCGCTTGTCCGTGGCTACGTGGGAGCATGGTGAGGTGAGTTTTGGGGGCTTTCTGGGGGGGTTTACACAGCGGGGTGCCCCCATGAAGTGGACCAAAACCCAGGATAGTCAAAATCCTGGGTGTTGGTCCACTTTAACTGGAATGGCAGCCCAAACTAGCAACCATTAAGGTTTGAAGGGTTGCTTAGTCTGTTTTAAAGCAGCACTAACCCTTTTGCTGCCAGTCTATCTGAAGATTTTGTCATCCTTGTTGCCAGACCATTTTGCACTATTTTGCTCTCCATATGTTCAACTGTGATTTTTGAAGGCATTTCCCAAGGAAATGATATATTGTTTTTTTCAGCAGAGTCTGGGCTTTAACATGAAATGTCTTGTTTTGTCATTTGTTCGGTGTATTCCCAATATTTTTGGGTAAAATATGTGCAAAAAAAAAATCATTTTTTTACAATTTGAAGTGTTTTGTTGTAATAAAAAATGTAAGTTTGTCAATAAAATCATATTGCATGTAAAAGCCCCATTTCTCCTGGTTACAGCGGTATGTATTGGTAGACACCGTTTTCTGCCCAGGAGACTCCTCCAAACTGAAACAGCGCTATAGGAGATTTTCAGATAAAATACACCTGTGCTAGGCGCTATGAGCATATTGCAGTTTTTCAAGAAAAACAACCCTTTATATTTGAAATACCTCCACAAACTATATATTTTCTGGAAGTACACACCTCAAGCTTTGTAGGCATATCAGGCTTGTTGACATGGGTGCAGTTTTCTGGAAGTAATCCCTCAATGAATTATTTGGTTGCACAGGGTTTCCCTAAAAAAAGAATAAAAAAACAGAATGAAAGGCACTTTTTCCTAAAAAACTATATGCAAACAAGAAAAAAGCAAAATCCCCCGAACAGAACAATACCCAACATGCATAGCTACTCTCAAGGGAAGAGTTGGCAAACACCCCAAAGTAAAGAATAATTTTACTTGAAAATTTCAGCTCTGCAGACAAAGAGCTCACCTTGAGCTTTTTCTACTAAAACAACCCTTTACATTTGGAATGCCCCCCACAAACCATATATTCCCTGAAAGTACACCTGTTAAGCTTTCTAAGTGTACACAGCTTGTTGTAGTGGGCTCATCTTTCTGGAAGTAATCCCTCAAAGAATTCTTTGGTTGCACAGGGTTTCCCTAAAAAATGTATACAAAAGCAGAATAGAAAACACCTTTTCCTAAAATATCAATATACAAACAAGAAAGAACAAGGTAAATCTGAAAGCACAAGGTCCCCGAGCAGAACATTACCCAACATGCATAGGTACTTTCAATCCTTTTATTTCCCAGCTTACTTGAAATTTTGTCACCCTCTGTTGACAGGTCATTTTTCACCATTTTTCCCCATGTTTAACTGGGATTTTCTCAGGAATTTCCAGGAAAATTCTCTCTATTTTTTTTTTTGCGGCAGAGTTTAGGCTTTAACATGAAATGTCTTTTTTTAATTTTTTTTATTGTTTTTTACAATAAAAAATTATTATTTCTTTTAAATCGTCTCATTTATTTTAAAGAAACAATTTATTTTACTAAAGAAAACCATATTGCATGTGAAAGCCCCATTTTTTCTGATTATAACGGTACCACATATGTATCGGTAGCCCCCCGTTACTGTCCAGGAGACCCCCCAAACTTAAAAGAGCACTTTATAACATTTACAAATAAAATACAACTACTATCCACACTATAAAGGGTTACATTTTAAAAAATTGTTGTGGGATCCCCCTTCCCGGTGGAGGGGGACCCATTTTTTTGGGGGGAGGGGATTTTAAGGGTTAAAAACCCTTAAAAATCCCCCCCAAAAAATGGTGTGAGGTCCCCACTACCTAGCATAACCAGCCCTGGGACCAGCTATGGGGGCTTGTACAAGGCGCAGGGGCCAGCTTTGGTGGCCCCTGGCCCTGCAGGCTACAAGCCGGCATAGCCTATGGCCACGGGCTCTTCTGCCCCAGCCCCTGGGCTTTGGGGAGGCAGGTAATGGGGGGGCTCAGAGTTAATGGCAAGTCATCCGCTAGCCGCAGGTGATTTGCCTTACCCAGAGCCTTGTGAACTGGTATAGGGGTCTCATGGATCCCTTACCAGTTCACAAAGGGTTAAATGTAAATAAAACACACACACACACAGTAAAAAAAATATTATTTTTTTTAATACTTACCTCTCATCCATCCCTGGGCATTGTGTCCCACGCTGATCACTTTGGCTTCAGCGCTCCTGCTGCTGCTGGAAGCCTTTTTTACCTGCTGGGTGACAGGTAACATAGGGTTAATATAAAAAAAAGAAATGACATAGGGTCCCCTCTCCCGGGGCGGGGGAACACCATTTTTTGGTTAAAAATCCTTAGAAATCCCACAAAAAAATGGAGTGACGTCCCCCCTACCCAGCATAACCGGCCCATGGCCAGTTATGAGGACTTCTTTGGGGACTTCTATGAGGACTTCTTTGACAGCTTTGGTGACCCCTGGCCCTGCAGGCTACAGCCTCTGTGAGGCCCGGGCCCTTCTGCCCCCCCCCGGCCTTTGGGGAGGCAGGTAATTTGGGGTGCCGGGGGTTAATGGCAAGTCACCCGCCAGCTGCAGGTGACTTGCCAGCCCCCAGCCTTGTGAACTGGTATAGGGGTCTCATGGGTTCCTTACCAGTTCACAAAGGGTTAACAGTAAAAAAAAAACACCACACACATAATTAAAAATGACTTTATTAAAAAATAAAACATTTTTTTTTACTTTACTCACCTCCTATCGTCAGCTCCTGAGTCCCTCGATCCGATGCGATCATTGCTGGCCACATGAGCAGAGGGGCAGGTGATAATCTGCCCCCCTGCTCCTGTGGCCAGCATGATCACATCTGAAAGAACAACAGCCGGGAGCCAGGACGACACCCGGCGAGTGACGTCATAAGCCCCGCCCCCAAAGGGGGCGACAAGATGGAGGTGCCCATCGGGAGAGGAGGGGGAGAGGGCCTGTCAGGCTCTCTCCTGAAGCTGAAGAGCCGGGGGGGGGGTGATCGGAGGCCCCCCTGGTGAAGAGGAGACCCGGCAGGAGCGATCGGACACTGAGGTGAGTAAATGTCATTTGTATTTATATATATTTTTTTTTATGGCGGGGGGGTGGCTATTCCAGGCACTCCCCTGCAGCCGGGGGGCCTGGGTGGGGGATTGAAGCTCCCCCAGATGAAGAGGAAACCCGGCCAGATCCAACGAGGGGGCAGGTGAGTGTTTTTTTACTAAGTTGTGATGTAGCAGGGGGGGGAAGTCAGGCATGTATATTCTACGTGCTTGGCACTTAAGTGGAGTAGAAGCGAACACATATAATCTACGTGCTTGCCACTGAAAGGGCTATAGTCAAGTCAGCCAACTTAATTTTATCGCTGCCAATCACATGATTGCCAATAACCAATTGAGTTTGCCAGGGCTGTACATAGGTTTCACAGGGCTCCATAGCAAAATTCATGGTGGAGACCCAAAAAGGGCTTTCTCCCCCTTGGCATTATGTGGACCAAAACCCATGACATCTGGACTAGAATCCAGGGCCATCCCCAGGGTTATCCTGATTTGAAGAGGCCCACTAATGCATGTACAGGCCTCCAACGGCATCCCATGCACCACTCCATCCGATTTGCACACCCTAGCCGGACAGTGTGTGCTCAGCCAGAGTGAGGTGCACAGAGGTCACTTCATTCAGCATTGTTTGCCATGCATTGATTACGGCTGATTGCGGTGCTCCAGGGGCCAGAGCTGTAGGTTCCACAGGGAGGAACTAAGATGTCAGTATCCTGTTTCCTGGAGTGTTCTATACAGAGTGCAGGGAGGAAACAATGTTCTTGCAGAACCTACAGCTCTGGCCCCTAGCGCTCCCAGCAGACACTGCACCAACATTTTATACAGAGGGAGTGCCAGTCCAGTGCTGCAAGGCTGAATGGTTGCTGGTGGTCACACCACACCAGTGATGACCTGAGTATAGTGTCCCTTTAAAAAGCCACTAGCGGTTGGGTTTTCTCTGGAATCTTTTAAATTCTAGGGCTGCCCGCTGTGCCTTCCTTTGAATCAGGATGCCCCACTGTGTGAAACCCCCCAAATCTCCGGCAATCACTCATCTTTCCCCTGCTCCAATGGCGCATGCGCAGACTCTCATCCAATCACAGTCATTTGCCATGCATATCATCAGCAAACGGTTAATGGCAATCAGGGCGAGAGCGTCTGCATTCCCTGCAGCATGCGTGCTCCCATCCCCAGTCTATCTGTAGATACAGCTGGGTGTGGGTGCACAATCCTAATGGCTGCTTAGACGGAGCGATAATTGAGAGAGAAATCGCTAAAGCAACCGTAATTTAGCGATAATCGCTCCATGGAAACGCTTGCAGCGATCAAGCGAGATGATGGACGAGAATTGGTTCATTGGTCAGCCTTTGTATCATTTTGGCTGACCAAAAATTCCTTTTGTTCATCGCTTGTTGGTTGAAGAGTGTAAACAGAGGTTGCCCGCAAAAAAATGTGTTTTGCCATGAGAACTAGTGACATGAGCGATTGTATTGGTGATCGCTCTATCCACTGATTGACCAACAAATCTTCGGTGTCTGAACATAGTCGCTCTATCACAGAGGATTTGTATTGTCACTTTCTCTCTGCGCGAACAGCAAATTTATCTGCTTGTGGAAACCCAGAATTATCCACATGTTTATTTTACATGTCAAAAGGGGAAAACAATAAGGCAGAACACCAAAAACCAGACAAAAAAAGTGAGTTTACCTTTAACCCCATTGAGCTTGTTTGGTGTGAAATAGACCAACGGGTGACAGCAAAGTAAGCTACAAGTGCAGCACGTCTGTAGAAACTTCTGAAACAATGTTGGGAAGAAATTGTCTGTAAATATCAACATAAAATGAGAAGAAAAAAATATATATATCTAAATAAAAACGAATTCCTTGTAAATGATTATTACCTTGCAATACATAGGGGGGTGGGTGGTATGCATCTTATGCAGAATGGTTCTTGGTCTTGTATAAAATGGCTCCAGTGGGCCCCAATGATTTGCCTGTATAGGGCCCAGAAATACTTCAAAGCGACCCTGCATTGGGTGATGATTTCCTAGTGCTGAAGGCAGCTTTAGAGTGACTGAGCAGTAAATAGCGTTGCAATTGAATAAGACTGGCCTGCATCATCTGATGGCAGCACGCATCTCTGTGCAGTCTGATCTATCACAGAGCACTTGTAAAGGACATGACAGGCCACCATGTGATGTGACTGCACACTACAGATTGGCATGAAATTTCAGTCCTTTAGGGTTGGATCAGATTTTAGATGACAGCCCCCCTCCTGAGCTCCATGAAGGTCACAAATCTGACAGCAAAACCTTCTGGTAATAGCCATTAGTATGGAGCGCCGAGAGAAACATAAGCCACAAGCTCCTGACTCCGGATTAGAAAGAGAGAGGACTTATTCGTTGTGATCAGGATAATATCATGCAATTGAACCTGCGGCTCTCAGACATATGCCTGGAAGCAATCAGCCTGCAGATATCAGATTATACGCCTAAAAAGGTTCAGCTTAGAGCAAAGAAAAGAAACAAATTAGCACAAACAAAACATCCAATCAAGGAATTAGGTCTCCCAGCAAAGCTATAAATGTTACAGGAAGAAAACTGGGTTATCTTTACTTGATGCTACCCTTGCCAGGATCCTAAAGCTGAGGTCCAACTGCTCCTAAAAGACAAGATATCCACAGATTCGTAACCTGTTCTTAGTCACTAGTTGTTGGCTGCAATGGTTTGTTTTTGCAAACCAAAATCTAGCTCATGCAGTGAAAACAATGATGTAACCCAACCACATTCAGCCAATGACCTTCAAAATCCTAACTGCTTTTGGCTACTGCCCATTCCCAATCCATAGATGCAAACCATGGCCTACCCCAATTCAACAGAGGATCTCTAACCGTATCTGCTTTTGGCTACTGTGTATACTAAATCCTTAGAGACAAACCATGCCCCAACTCAATTCTACTGATAACCCTACCTGCTTTTGGCTACTGCCCATACCCAATCCATAGATGCATATGGCCCGATATGGCCCCATAACCATGGCCTAACCCAATTCCACCGATGACCCCTAACCATATATGGTTTTGGCTACTGTGTATACTCAGTCCTTAGAAGCAAACCATGACGCAACTAAATTCAACTGATAACCCTAAATCCTACCTGCTTTTGGCTACTGCCCATTCCCAATCCATAGATGCAAACCATGGCCTATCCCAATTCAAACGATGACCCCTAACCATATCTGCTTTTGGCTACTGTGTATACTAAATCCTTAGAGGCAAACCATGCCCCAACTCAATTCAACTGATAACCCTAAACCCTGCCTGCTTTTGGCTACTGCCCATACCCAATCCATAGATGCATATGGCCCTATATGGCCCCATACAAATGGCCTAACCCAATTCCACCGATGACCCCTAACCATATATGGTTTTGGCTACTGTGTATACTCAGTCCTTAGAAGCAAACCATGATGCAACTAAATTCCACTGATAAGCCTAAACCCTACCTGCTTTTGGCTACTGCCTTTACCCAATCCATAGAAACAAACCATAGCCTACCCCAATTCCTCACTATCCACAGAAAAGGTTCCAGCGTAAGGATAAAAATCAGGGGGAAAGTGGGCACCCCTGCCGTGTACCGTTTGATAGGTTAAATGGCTTAGAGAGAAGGACATTCACCACGATGGACGCCGAGGGGCATGAATAGGAGGCAATTATCCAGTGGGTCAGGTTCTCCCCCAAGCCAACATGTCTGAGGGTCCCGAAAAAAAAGTCTAACCCTGTTGAAAGCCTTCTCGGCCTCTGTCGAGAGGAGCATCGTGGGCGATCCCTCCAAGTGAGCGCGGTGGATCAGATTGATAACTCTGATGGTGTTATCCCTCCCCTCCCTCGCAGGGACAAAGCCCACCTGATCTCAATGGCTGAGAGACGAAATGAGTGGTGCTAATCTATCAGCTATAATTTTATTAAATAGCTTTAGATCGCAGTTCAAGAGGGAGAGGGGTCTATAACTTCCACATTGCGTAGGGTCCTTATCAGCTTTGGGGATGCCGGTAATGTTTGCTCGTAGGGTATCCCCTGGCCCCCCGCCGTCTCTCAGGGAGCCGAAGGATGCGATAAATTGAGGACCCAGAGTCTCTGCAAACTCTGCATAATCTAGGCCAAAGCCGTCAGGGCCCGGCGCCCTCCCCGGCTTGGTGTTTTTGATGGCTCTCAAATACTCATCCATCTCAATTTCCCTGTCAAGGGCATCAACCAACTCTTGTTTAAGTCAAAGAAGTCCCGACTCTCGGATATAGGCGGCAATGTTGCTCTGATAAGTGGCGGACTGGTTCTGTGGCAAGTTATAGAGATTTTCATAACATTCTCTAAAAACCTTTGCAATGTCGGCTGTCAAGTGGTGCTTATTTCCCCCCGGGTCTTGAATGAGAGGGATAAAGTTCCTGTTTCGCCAGTGTCCAGCCTGGAATCCAAGCGGTTGGCTGGTGGCATTTCCTTGAGGCATCCCTATTTGATAGGCCCAGCAATGTGAAACCCCCCACGATGCCCGTAAAACTCAACTTCCCTCACTCCAATGGCTCTCGTCCAATGAGAGTGGCCTGCCATGAGTCATTCAGTGGGCAGCTCTCATTGTTTTGAATGGGGAGCTCACGCCTCCACATCCCCTAAATCTCCGTCGGCGTGTGTGCGCTCCCAACTCAGCTGTTCAGATCTGAGGGGGGGTTTCACACAGCATTCCATAACATAACAGGATGCCCTGGGGAATGGAACAAAACCTGTGAAAGTCAAATTCCAGGGCTTTGTTCTGCTTTAAAGCAATATATATGCTTTTTTTGTATATGCAGAGCTGAGCAGATGTGGGCCTAGGTGAGGTGAAAAAAGTGGATGAAGTGGGAATAGGTGAGGAGAGTAAAAGTGAGGTGAGCAGGGTTTAGAAGAGATGAAGTAGGCATAGGTGAGGAGGGGAAAAGATAGATAGTGGTAGGCAAAGGTGCGACAAGCTGAGGTCATGTGGGCAGATGTGTGACAGGCAGAGATGAGGTGAGACAGGAGGAGCTGAGGTGGGGTGGGCCTGGGGTGAGCCCTGTTTTAGGAAACAGCACTGCACTGCCTCTAGTGGCCAGCTAACTGCACTGCAGGCAAGGTTATCTGAGCTTTACAAATCATTAAAGTGGACCAACACCCAGGATTTTGACTATCCTGGGGTTTGGTCCCCGATCGGGGGTGCCCCACTGTGTGAAACCCCCCAGAAAGCCAGAAAAACTCACCTCTCCTCGCTCCCACGTGATCGCCGCTGCCAATCCCCGCCGACGGACAAGTGGGAGGCAGCGATGAACAAGAGAGCGCGCCCGCCGCAGCCTCCCGCGCGTCACTCTTACAGGGTGCGCGTCCTGCTAGAGGGACGCGCGGGAGGCGGCGGTGGGCGCCGCTGGATCGTGGCTAAGGTAGGGATTTAGGGCTTTCTGGGGGGTTTCACACAGCGGGGCACCCCAGATCGGGGTGCCCCGCAGTCAGGGGTCTGATCGGTCCGGGAATGTTATAGATTCCCGGGCCGATCATGGGAGGGTGTTGGTCCACTTTAAAAGAACTAAGAGTGCCAGGGGCCGCAACTGAGGGCACTGTGGCCCGCAGGTTGTGCATTTCTGATCTAGAACTTCATGGCTGACAGCAGGAGAACTGCAAATATTCAGTCATTGCAAAGGGATCGGACCTGTGGGAGGAAGGGAAGTTTCTATTCCAAGGAGGGAAAAATAAAAGGATAGAAGAAAGAAAGGAGAGATGAAAGAAGAAGACAATTTTCCTATGGCATCGCTGATGCCCCTCATTAACAGCAGGCAGACAACCCCCTCCCATCACTGAATCCAATATATGTAGACAGGTGCGTAACTATAGTGGGTGCAGGAGGTGTGACGGCACCAGAAGGTTTTTGTGTTTCTTAAACTTATTGATCATATTTGTGCTCACTTGGCATCATCTAGAGAAACGAAGCATCACTCACCGCTGCTGTTTCAGTCTTTAGTTGTCTGCAGCCAACTGAGTTAAAAGACAGAAAAAACTGTATGAGCCTTGACAAGGCCCCATTTAATATTCGCACCAGGGCCCTGTCACATTTAGTTACGACAGTGTACGTAAAAGATTATTGCAAGCGCCCCTGACGATGGCCCTTAACCTACCATGGTAATCAGGATGGTTGGGATCAAGCCAGTCAGTGGACCAGACCTCTATGACAAAAAGGTCAGGTAGGTATAGACTTAGATCTTAACTTGTCTAACCCTTTAAATGGGCTTCTATGGTTCTCTAAACAGTGCCTAGAGCACCTCATTTTGGCCACAACTAAAATTCTAGAGGTTTCTTTTCAGTGAGTGGTGATGTGGGGGCAGGACCGCTATCAGAAATTTCTGCCCCCCCATACAACCTCTATCGCTGGAACCTCTACCATAGAGTTCCTTTCTAATGGAGAACAGGAGAAAGCTGCACAGTGCAGTAACACACACCGACTATTAGTAGAGGTGCGGATTTTGACCATGTGTGCAGAAGTTTCTGTGTTCTCTGTTGGAAATTACAGAAAGGCAGAGGTGTAAATTAATGGAGATTGATGAGAGGATGAAAGAGTGGAGGTGGTGGGGTGAGTGACACTGAGATGGGGGCTGAGTGGAGCTGGTTAAAGCAGACCAACAGTCAAAAATGGCTTAAACCAGACCAACATAACAAACAATGCTCATATGCTCCCTCCCCAGGGCAATTTAGATTGCTGCACATAAACATTAATATTACCTTTTTCGAACTCCTTTTTAGAAACAAAATGGTGGCTTATGCATTTGCAGGCCACCTGCAAACAGAAAGTGCTGCTGGGCTTCCTGTTACTGTACATTTTTAGTTATGTCAGTTGAATCCAGGCAGCAGCATGGCTGAGATGCTGGGAGAGGAAGCTCCAAAATGGCCGCTACCTTTCTTTTCTAACTGTGCCAGGCTGCTGGTCCAGTTTAAGAGATGGAAGGGTGGGAAATGAGTGGCATTCAAGAGTGGGTGTGTGGCTTTAGGAATAAGTGTGGGTGAGAGAGGCTGAAAGGAGGACACACATATACTCCCATTTGGTATCAAGGAGAGGAGGGGAAGCAGCATAATTAGCTCAATAGCTGGGTCTGGCAGAAGTTACTGCTAGACTGGCATCAGGGGTAGCAATGGGGCCCCCCATTGGGGTCAGACCCACAATCCTGGCTGTAGTGCTCTGATGGCGGCCCTGTGTAGGGGGGGATCTAGGAAGCTCCATGGCACTATGGCCATTAGACTTATGGGAAGTCTCTGGATTTAAGCCTCTGCAGACAACAATCATGCCTGGAGTTCTGATTTAAAAGAATATCTGTAAAGCTTGAAAAAAAAAGTTTTTTTTACCTAATCTGTCTCAGAACAGGCTTTTGATCTGAAAACACGTCCTTATTTTGTATGCTCTGCACGCTCTACCCAAAGGAGCGCGGCTGCAGGCCCCTCGCTAAACAGGGGAAGAAGCTTGTTCTTAGACCAGCAACATTGATCTGAAATCTGTAGCTGACCATGGGGGAGCAAAGATTTCAGATTGACAGGCCTCTCCTGGGAAGATGTCTGTGGTGGTTAGGTAAGAATATACATTCTACATATATAAATGTTGTGTTACTGAAATGTGGTTGAAAGAGGCAAGTCCAGACTCCATCTTGGAGACCCCAGGCTTCAGCATACACAGAGCTGATTGGGACTTTAAAGCAGGTAGGTACCACAGATCAAAACTCTAAATAGAGTTTTCCTCCACAAAGCATGACCTCTAGGGAATGGGATGCCCTGCAGTGTATCCCTTTACTCAGGGGCGTAGCATGAGGGGGTGCAACCACACCGGGGCCAAGTATGTCCCATCGTTCTTGCTCCTCCACCTTATTTATCTTATTTGTGCTCACTTGGCATTATTTAGAGAAAGGAAGCACCCTTCATTTCTGCTGTTAATCCTTAGAGGCAAGCCATGACCCAGCTCAATTCAACTGATAACCCTAAACCCTACCTGCTATTGGCTACTGCCTTTACCCAATTCATAGAAGTAAACCATGACCCAGCCCAATTCAACTGGTGACCCTAAACCCCACCTGCTTTTGGCTTCTGGCTATACCCAACTCACATCCAACATCATTTCCCTAGTATGGCTTCTATGAGACTCTTCCAAGCCTTACACTGCAGAGCAATGACATCATACATGACTTAAATTGATCTAGACCAGGGGTTTTGTGGTCTAGGGGCTTCATTGTCTTACAGTTTCCCCTCAAGGGGCCGCAATAAAATGGAAGCAGCAAAAGCGCAAACAGTTTATTGCAAGAAAGCTTTAACCTTAAAGCAGAACAAAACTCCCCAGCAGCCAGCCTGGAATCCAGATGGTCGGCCGGTGGCTTTTTCCTTTGGGCCTCCCTATTTAAGAGGCCCCACAATGTGAAACCACCCAGGGCGCCCGTAAAACTCAACTTTCCTCACTCCAATGGTTCATGCACGGGTTCTCGTCCAATGAGAGTCGCCTGCCCTGATTTTCTGTCATTTGTTGTCTAACTGCATCCAATTGAGATTACAAATAGAAAAACTGTAACTGCATGAGCCATTAAAGGGCCACCTTTAATGTTTGCACCAAGACCCTGTCACATTTAGTTATGCAACACGCTTTACTAGACACCTCAACCCATGCTTCACACCTACTTCTCTGCTTTGCAGTGCCATTCCAATTTCCTCGCTCTGCGCTCCGTTGCAGAGTGCCATGAGCCACAGGTAGAGATGGGCGAACCCCCCAAATTTCCGGTTTGGCAAGTCTGGCCGAACTTTGAATAAATCAATGGGGATCCAAACTTCGGGGGTGGCTTTGGGGATGGATGCAGCATGTGCAGCAGAGACGCACTGCTTTAACTCACCTCTGCCTTAGCCGGGGTTACAGAAAGACGGCCACTGGCTAGACACTGCCAGCACTAGGAGTGTCCTCGCTCATGGGGGCTGGTGGACATCTTTTTAACCGACACATTCTATTTTACTGTGAATAGCCCTGTAGCAAGGACAAAAGCTGCGCAACCTGGGCAAATCAGGGGATGAACCTAACCCAACCAACTCTGGAAAGGCCCACACCTCCACGACCATCCGGGGCGACCATCCGGGGCACATCCCAAGGCGGTCACCTTTTCTGGATTTGATTGGGAGTCAATGTGCCCTAGGTATTGTATCTCTTGTTTCAGCAGCTGCCATTTTTGTCTGGAATCAGGCCAACCTCTGAAACACTTTCCATAGATGTTGCAGGGGTTGTTCAAAAGTCTTAGAATACAGACATCATCCAGGTAGATTAGTACCCATTCAAAATTCAATTCAATTGAACTTGATGGACATATGTCTTTTTTCAACTGTATTAATGATGTAACTATGTAACATCAGGGATGGCCTGGGACTGGGACCAAATATCAGTCCAGGAGTGGCAGGGTCAGCCTTAGACCAGCCCACAAGCTCCTGAGCCATGCCCCTTGGGTGCTTCAAAGCTGGCCGACGAGTATGTTACATAGAAATATAGAAGGTTGATGGCAGAAGGAGATCATACGCTCCATCTAGTCTGCCCTTATGTGTATACTGTATGTTCTCTTTATCTTATGTGTATACTGTATGTTCTCTGTATCTTATGTGTATACTGTATGTTCTCTGTATCTTATGTGTATACTGTATGTTCTCTTTATCTTATGTGTATACTGTATGTTCTCTGTATCTTATGTGTATACTGTATGTTCTCTGTATCTTATGTGTATACTGTATGTTCTCTTTATCTTATGTGTATACTGTATGTTCTCTGTATCTTATGTGTATACTGTATGTTCTCTGTATCTTATGTGTATACCGTATGTTCTCTTTATCTTATGTGTATACTGTATGTTCTCTGTATCTTATGTGTATACTGTATGTTCTCTTTATCTTAGGATAGATGTGTACTTATCCCAGGTATGTTTTAAATTCACTGACTTGTCGATTTTTCAACTACCCCTGCTGGAAGTTTGTTCCAAGCATTTACTACTACTTCTGTAACATAATATTTTCTAATATTGCTCCTGATCTTCCCTCCGACTAGCTTCAGGTTGTGCCCCCTTGTTCTATAATTACGTTTTTTCTTCCCTCCTGAACCTTATTCAAAACTTTCACATATTTAAAGGTCTCAAACATGTCCCCTCTCTCCAAAGACTGTACAAATTAAAGGAGCACTATCACGAAAAAATGGCCCAATGATAAAACTCCATATAAATATGCTGGATGGTGGGAGGAGAGGTCACTTATACACCCGGCATCAAGAAATATCCAGCCAGGCTTGTTTTTCTTCCTTTTATTGGAAAGAAAAGGACATCCGGGGTAACAGACTCTGTCACCCCTGATAGACTAAACCTGTCACCCCTGGATTTTATTCCTACCATGAGAGAATAACCACAAAATTGGCAGGAGTTTTATTCAGTTCGGGTGTATAAGTGACCCCTCCTCTCATTAGCTGACATGGTTATATGGATTTTTAAAGTGGACCAACACCCAGGGGGGATCGGCCCGGGAATCTATAAGATTCCTGGGCAGATCAGATCCCTCCCAGCGGGACATCCGAAATCGGGATGTCCCGCGGGGTGAAACCCCCCAGGAAGCCCACAATCCTACCTTTTCCATGTTCCAGCGGCGCATGCGCATCCCTCTAGCATGTGTGTCCCTCTAGCAGGGCGCACTCCCGTGCCGGCTGTTTGTGAATGGCCGGCGCGGGTGCGCTCCCTGTAAGAGGGACGTGCGGGAGGCGGCAGCGGACGCGCTCTGCTTGTCTGGCGCTGTCTCTCGCTTGTCCGGCGGCGGGGATTGGCTGCAGCGGTCACATGGGAGCGGGGTGAGGCTTTCTGGGGGCTTTCACCAAGCCGGGAACCCCCGATCGGGGTGCCCCACCGAAGTGAACCAAAACCCAGGATAGTCAAAATCCTGGGTGTTGGTCCACTTTAATGTGACACAATATCGTGACAGTGCTCCTTTAAGTTCTTTAAGTCTCTCCTGATAAGTCTTAAGTTTCAGTCCTTCTACCATTTTTGTTGCCCACGTTTGGACACGTTCTACTTGAATAATGTCTTTTTGCAGGTAAGGTCTCCAGAACTGCACACAGTATTCTAGCTGTGGCCTCACCAGGGCTCTATACAGCGACATCACAACCTCCCTCTTTCTACTGGTGATGCCTCGGGCTATGCAGCCGAGCATCCTGCTTGCTTTTCCCACTGCCTGGCTACACTGTCCACTCATCTTGCAGCTATCAGTAATCAGTACCCCTAAATCTCTCTCCTCCGAGGTCCTGGATAACACAGTGCTGCCCATACGGTGCTCAGAGCAGGGATTCCTTCTACCCAAGTGCATGATTTTACATTTAGAGACATTAAATTCCAGTTTCCACAGTTTTGACCATCTATCCAATAATCTATCCAATAAAGCTAAATCACTCTTAAAAAAACAGATAATTTCCCATCTAAAAATTAATGACCTATTGGACCCAAAACAGCACGGCTTTACTGAGGGCCGATCATGTCAGACCAATCTAATTGATTTCTTTGACAGTGTCACTAAAGTGTTAGATGAAGGTGGCGCTGTGGATATCACCTATCTAGATTTTAGCAAAGATTTTGACACTGTACCACATAAGGAGCTCATAGATAAGTTATTGAAGGTAGGACTCAATCCCTGGATAGTTCAGTGGATTTCCAGTTGGCTGAGGGATCGGTATCAGAGTGTTGTTGTAAATGGTGTGCAATCTGAACAAAGGCGAGTCACAAGTGGTGTGCCGCAAGGCTCTGTCCTGGGCCCCATTCTTTTTAATATATTTGTAAGTGACATAGGAGAAGGCTTGGTAGGAAAAGTTTGTCTGTTTGCTGATGATACAAAGGTTAGTAATAGGGGGGATATTCCTGGAGGTGTCTGCAACATGGAAAATGATTTAGCTTTACTGGATAAATGGTCAAAACTGTGGAAACTAGAGTTTAATGTCTCTAAATGTAAAATCATGCACTTGGGTAGAAGGAATCCCTGCTCTGAGCACCGTATGGGCAGCACTGTGTTATCCAGGACCTCGGAGGAGAGAGATTTAGGGGTACTGATTACTGATAGCTGCAAGATGAGTGGACAGTGTAGCCAGGCAGTGGGAAAAGCAAGCAGGATGCTCGGCTGCATAGCTCGAGGCATCACCAGTAGGAAGAGGAAGGTTGTGATGCCGCTGTATAGAGCCCTGGTGAGGCCACAGCTAGAATACTGTGTGCAGTTCTGGAGACCTTACCTGCAAAAAGACATTATTCAAATAGAACGTGTCCAAAGGCCGGCAACGAAAATGGTGGAAGGACTTAAACTTAAAACTTATCACGAGAGACTTAAAGAACTTAATTTGTACAGTCTGGAGGAAAGAAGGGAGAGGGGGGGACATGATTGAGACCTTTAAATATGTGAAAAGATTGAATAAGGTTCAGGAGGGAAGTGTTTTTAAGAAGAAAATTAATGATAGAACAAGGGGGCACAACCTGAAGCTAATCGGGGGGAAGATCAGGAGCAATGTTAGAAAATATTATTTTACAGAAAGAGTAGTAGATGCTTGGAACAAACTTCCAGCAGAGGTAGTTGAAAAATCAACAGTCACTGAATTTAAACATGCCTGGGATAAGCACACATCTATCCTAAGATAAAGAGTACATACAGTATACACATAAGGGCAGACTAGATGGACCGTATGGTCTCCTTCTGCCGTCAACCTTCTATGTTTCTATGTTTCTATTTTCCTCCACCAGGAGTGTCCACCCTATTACTAACCTTTGTATCATCAGCAAACAGGCAAACTTTTCCTACCAAGCCTTCTCCTATGTCACTTACAAATATATTAAAAAGAATGGGGCCCAGGACAGAGCCTTGTGACACACCACTTGTAACTCGCCTTTGTTCAGATTGCATGCCATTAACAACAACTCTCTGATACCGATCCTTCAGGCAGCTGGAAATCCACTGAACTATCTTCAATAACTCATCTATAAGCTCTTCGAAATCCAGATAGGCGATATCCACAGCACCACCTTCATCCAAACACTTTTGTTTGGTCTGCCTTCAGTTAAAGCGGACCAAGCAAACCAAAACCCACATTTTTAACTAGCATCCCCTGGTTTCACCCCCCATGAAGAGCACCTTTTGCCAATTTCTATTGCTCCTGCTTCTATCTAATCCCAGATAATGGCGTCTGTTTTAGCTGTAAAGCTCCGCCTCCTCCATTCATCGCCCTTGTGGTGTGTGGCAATGATGTCATTGCCACATCAATGCAATGCCTTGATGCCTGTCATCTCACACTGAGGGACAGCAAAAAAATCAGTGTTCCAGGACGATTCGAAAAACAAAATGATCCATTTCTAGTTCTACCCCCGAGAAGGGAATATCGGCAGGGGCTATGGCCAAATGTATTTCACAAGTTTGGTGGGTGTTGGTCCGCTTTAAGCCGTTATAGCCCTGCAGGGGCAGATCGTGGGCAGGGGAGGAAATGGCCACTCTTAAAGAGGTGGCACTGGGTCTTGTGTATTACAGGGGCAGTGGGTATAGCCCCTACAATCATTATTCAAGAGCTATAAGCATTGAAGGGGTCAATATGGGCTCGGCTGTCATGACTGGAGGTACAATGGGAACAATGGGACTAGTGGGACAATGGGACTAGTTATGGGGGTAGACTTGGAAAGCAGGGGTCTGAGAGGCCTGTTAGAGGAGGAGTGACTTCTGCTACATTGTCTGGGTGAGGTGCCAACCCAGTTGGCCACAAAGCAGTGCAGCCCACCAGAAATTCTCCCTGTGCTGCCTATGGCTAGTCCGCCCCTACCTCACATACAAATCCTTCTTACACCTTCCTGTAGTTGTTTAATAGCCTAAAATAATTCCCTGTTCATCTTCAATGTACTTGGCACATAGAAGTAGCTTTTATCCTGTATATATTTATATATTTATTCCTACAGGTATATGCAGGATACCTCAGATTGCTGGAGTAGCCATTGAAAGTGAATCTGTCACAAGGAAGGCTCAGCATGACAGTTGGAGGCTTCAGTGCTGCTGGTAGGCCTCTATTGGATTCAATGGGCTGCTCTGACTTTTTCCTTGAATTAGACCGAACACCCTTGTTATCGGTGCTGGAGTCTAAAAGACTCCAGAGACAGTCATTCAAGTCCCTCTGGGGTATCCTGATTCAGGATGCCCTGCTGTGTGATCTTCAGCAATTACTTGTAGGGTGTGGTTGTTTAAATAATGGAATAAAACACACCACACCAGATGAATAAGAACCAATTTAGAATTTAACGGTTGAATACATTGAAAACAATAGTTGGTGTATATAGCCACTGGTTTAAGGCAATAAATGACTGTAGAAGAATCTAGTATAATTTCTACTTGAAGAATATGGGGGGGGGGGGGGGAGGATGAATATGTTAAACAAAGGATAAACTTGTGTCTAGGTCACTTTATCATATATGGCTATTTGGATAACTTTAATACACACTGTATGCTCTGTGTAATTCAAACAATCTATCAATACATTCACAATCTATTTTAAATGTAAGATTAACTCTATATAATAAACTTCAGATAGATGATGCTCTAAATTTGTAACTATGCTTTAAATAGTGAGGAGAACTGAGAAAAGTTCACTTATCCTTAGACCAAACGAACTTGGTGGAAAATGTTCTGTTATTTCTGACTAAAATGATGCTGTTTCTTTAAATATTTTCTGGATATTTCTTTCTTCAACGGTCACAGCCTCAAAACTCTCCTAAATAAAATTATAATTAAGGGCGTCCTCCAACCGCGCTGAGTCCCTTTCTTTGCGCTCCGCGGGAGGCTTCACACAGTGAATAACACACAAAAAAATAAGTCTTTACACCCCTCACACAGTCCAGCAGTGAGGTAAATAAGGAGAGAGTTAGTTTCAACCAAAAACTTCACTGTGGCCCTATAATTTATGTGGGCTCAGAAACACATACAGACACAGAAGTGCTCCCTTTGACCCACCTCACGGACTGCTCCCTCAGAGCTGTGCTGTGCCTTTTATAACCTGCTGGAATTACCTCACAAGCTTCTCTCTCATGGCTGGCTCCGCCCACCCCACACACACAGAAGAGTTTTCCAGAACCCTCCTAACAGAGGTTTGTTATATGTCCGTTACACATTTCCCCCTTTTTTTTTATTAGCAGTCCTCTGCCTATAATTGATAATTTTCCAAGTATTGTGGAAGCTGCCCTCTAGTATCTCTTTTTGGATATCTAGCTTCTATTTCAGAATCCCTCGCTTCCCCCCTTTCGTCCTCAGTCTGTTGGGGAAAATGTCCTTGGGGGTCTCCTATGAGGGATGAGGGCTCCACTCCCAATTCTTTTTCTGCTACCTGTTCCTCTGTTAAATTTAGTTCTGTTTCCATGGGTCTCTCTTTTTCCTTGTTTGACCCTGCAGGAAGTTGGGGTTGGGTGACCCACCAGTCATCCTCCTCTGGCCAATTGTTTTTGTTGGTGGGACTATCCTCAGACGTCTTTACCAGCTCTTCTTCTGAAGTCATTATAAATCCACATGGTCTAAGCAAGTTCCGGTGTAACCGCCGTTCTGATCCCTTCCCATCCTCTCGTTTCACGTCATACACAGGCAAATTAGGAAAAGGCTGCTTTATTACAACATAAGGATCAGTTTCCCATTTTGCAACTAGTTTATTTTTTCTTCGTGCAAAGGTCCGACGGACTAACACTCTGTCTCCAGTTTGCAGTAATGGGCACTTCTGGGTAGGATTTTCCTCGGTTTGTAACCGTTGATGGACCATTTCTTTACTTCGTAATAAGCGCCGCCTATGTTCCTTCACCCATTGATCAGTAGCTCTAGGTTCAACCACTTCTTGGGTCCCCAACACGAAGTCCAGGGGTAATCTTCCTGGTCGCCCAAACATTAAGTAGTACGGTGTAAATCCTGTGGATGAGTGTAACATATGGTTATAAATCCAAACCACATCATCGATATGTTCAGGCCATTGTTCAAGCTTTTCACTTCCCAGGGTTCTGATTAATTCCAACAGGGTTCGATTAAATCTTTCACAAACCCCATTTCCCTGAGGATGGTAGGGACTAGTATGTACTTTACGAATTCCATGAAGCTGGCACAGTTCCTTAATTATTTGTGCTTCGAAATTAGCGCCTTGATCAGAAAGTAGTCTACGTGGGCAGCCATAAGGTCTGAATACATTTTTCCATAGTAGACAAGCCGTGGTATGGGCTGTTTGATCATGAGTGGGTATCACGATCGCAAATTTTGTAAAATGGTCTACACAGACCATAGCAAATTGATGTCCAGAAGAGGATTCGGCAATCTTGATAAAGTCCACGGTCAACAGGTCAAAAGGCTCATTAGCCACTATAGTCATAGGTTGGGTGTGTTGTTCTTGGCCTTTATGGATATTGCATTCTTTACAACTTTTACATGCTTGCTCTAGGTGCTCCCTCATCCGTGGGAAATAAAAGTACCTTCTTCCCAGAGCCTCCAATTTATCGCCTTGGAAGTGACCACCCATTTGGTGTAGAATTGAACTAATACCTTCCACCATTTCAATTGGCACTACAAACTGCCAAACACATCGCTCTTCTCCATTTTCCCATGCACGGCGATACAGAACTCCATCCTTGATGAACAATTTGTCCCATTGACGACAAATGGCTCTTCCTCTATCAGTCAACAGTTTTCTCTCCCGGTAAGAGGGTTTATCACCAATTTGAAGGTGAGTCAAAATTTTCAACAAATCTGAGTCTTCAGACTGCCATTTCTGCCATTCCCCTTTGTCGCATATTTCTGCAGTTGTAGCATTTATCTGAACCTCCTCAATCTCTTTTTCTCTGATTTCCAATGGGCGAACTCGTAAGGGAGGAATTTCCACTTCTTCTAACATCTGATCGGAATCAGTGTCCAGTTTCCCCAAGGGGAAGCGAGATAGGGCGTCAGCATTGGTATGATTATGTCCTGGCCTATAGTGAATATGATAATCAAATGAGGCCAATCGAGCTACCCACCTCTGTTCAAGGGCTCCCAGCTTAGCAGTATTGAGGTATAGTAAAGGGTTGTTATCAGTAATGATATCCACTCGACCCCCGGTTAGATATTCACGAAATTTTTCAGTTACCGCCCATACAATTGCTAGGAGTTCGAGACGAAATGAACTGTAGTTACTAGGATTCCTTTCAGTCGGTCTGAGAGAGTGACTGGCATACGCAATGACTCTCTCTCTTCCTTCTTGCTTCTGTGCCAGAATTGCACCTAATCCCTGTAGACTGCCATCAGTTTGTAATATAAATGGCTTACTGTAATCAGCGTACCCCAAGACTGGAGCCTCTAAAAGTTTTTGCTTTAGTTCATTGAAACTTTTTTCCTGTTCCTCTTTCCATACAGATTGGATGTTTCCGGCCACACATTTGTTTTTACCTTGCGGTTTACCTCTAAGTAGTCGATGGAGAGGTTCTGCACTTTGAGCAAATCCTTTGATATACCGCCTGTAGTAGCCAACTAGTCCCAGGAAACCTCTTACTTCCTTCACAGTATTTGGCCGAGGCCAATTTTTCACAGCCTCTATTTTTTCTGGGTCGGGTGCTATTCCCGATTCTGCAACTATATGCCCGAGATATTTGATTTGTTGTTGAGCGAATTTGCATTTGCTGGGTTGCAGTTTGAGTCCAAATGCAATAATTCTTTGTAATACTTGTTCAATATGTTCTAAATGTTCCTGGAAATTTCTAGAAAAAATGATCACATCATCCAGGTAGATGAGAACGGTTTGAAAGTTTAAATCTCCCAGACATCGTTCCATGAGTCTTTGGAAAGTACTGGGGGCATTTGACAGTCCGAATGGCATCCGGTTAAACTCATTCAGTCCCATGGGTGTAATGAACGCTGTCTTTGGTTTATCTTGCTCTCTAATAGGCACTTGCCAATATCCACAGGCTAAATCCAGGGTAGTATATAAGGTAGCTTTTCTTAATGCCGCCAATGATTCCTCTACTCGTGGCAAGGGATACGCATCTTTTAATGTCAAAGCGTTTAATTTTCTATAATCTACACAGAACCGGAGTTGTCCATTTTTCTTTCGGACCAGTACGATGGGAGAAGCCCAAGGACTCTGACTTGGTCTCACCACTCCTCCTTCTATCATTTTATCCAGTATGTCCTTTACTTCTTGATAAAGTGCTGGGGGAATATTTCTATAGCGTTCACGACTTGGTTTGTCCTCAGTTGTGACTATATGATGTTCAATAGCTGAAGTATGTCCCACATCATCTTCTGTTAGGGCAAAAGCTGTCATATTGCGTCGCAGCACTTCTCGAAGTTCTTCTAATTTCTCAGGAGTCAAACATGAATCACCCAACCCCAGCTGTGTCCATAACTCCTCAAGCTGTGCGGTAATGGAGATTTCAGCATGTTTTTTCTGATGCGGTTTCTCTAGGACAGAATTAACAGTGGACTCTATTGCATGTACTTCAGCTATCAAGAAATGGCGGGGCAATGTTATAGGTATCTGTCCTAGATTGATGAGTCTGACAGAAACTACCCCTTGTGTGACATGGGAGAGAGTACGTCCTACCAACCATTCCCCATTCACTCCAAATTCTCTGATTGGTTCCACTAGCAAAGGGATACCTTGGACTCTACAATGACCCCCCACCCTCAAGGGTATGATTACCTCTTTTCTAGGGGGGAGGACTATTTTTTTCTTAGATGGTGTGCGTATGACTCCCACCCTCCCTCTGTTTTTACGCAAGGTGCAATGTATGCTACATATTCTTTTCAACTTGAGCAACCATTTTTGATCATTTCGTTTTTCAGAGATTCGGGACCAATATGCTGGTCCAAATTCATTAAACATTAGACCATCCAGTTCCCGAAGAACATTCATTCCCAATATTACTGGAGTAGATGGCAATGCAGTGTTTTGTGTGACGATCAACCCTTTTTGACCAATAATTTTATCAAAAAGTTCAATGTCCACCCAAGTCACCCCCAGTATGGGTAAAGGTTGGTCATTAGCAGCCTTTAGCTTAATGTCAATCTCATCTAATTTATCCAGGTTGGCAGCGATCTGAAGATAGGTTTCGTTATTAATTAATGACACCTCCGAACCAGTATCAATTAAACAACGTATCATCTGTCCATTGATTTTTGCTTTTATCACTGGGCAATTGCCCACTACCGCTGGAAATAACTCAGGGGTCTTAGTATAATTGCCTCCTACAGCTTGCCCCTCAGCTGTAGGATGCTCTAGTTTAAAGGTCGAGGGTGAAGAATACCAGACCCAGATGACCCGGAAACAGAACCTCCTGAACATTGTCTTGCTAGATGTCCAGGTTGACCACACCTCCAACATCGACGTTGGTCAGGTCCATGAGAGTCATATTCTGCTCTTCGATATCCCCGTCCTCCCGCCCCTTTACTCATAACGGCCTCTTTTAATGGGGCTAATTCTTTTTTTAAAACAGTAGTTAGGCTTTCCCCTAAACTCTTTATAGCATCTGTCAAAACTTTTGTTTCTTCCCTTTTTGCTTCCCTGTAGTCCTCCCCCTTTTCTTTGGTTTGTATTGGTTGAGTCCAATAGAGATTCATATTTCCCTCATCTCGATTTCGATCTAATGCTTCCACTAATATGCGATCAAATTCTACATCTTCATCAGCCCTGACTATATCTCTTAAGGACCTTTTCAGAGCAGGGTTTCTTATTCCATTAATAAATTGATCCCTTATTATTTGGTCAATTGCAGGGGTCTGATCATCCTCACTCCCCTCACTTTTGGAAATTTTTTTCCAAAGTTTTTGTAATGTCACAGCAAATTTCTGAATTGACTCTCCATCCAACTGTTTGCGACCATAAAAACGAGTTTTGCATTCTGCTGTCTCAGTTGTCTCCCCATACAGTAACTCTAGCCTTTTTATAATGATATCCAGACTAGTTCTCTGAGATTGAGGCAACACCAGAATAGCCTCGCGAGCGTCTCCCTCCAGTGATTGTAATGCCAGGTCAACTTGGTGTGCAGGTTGGACTTGATATAATCTGGCAGTAGTGCGTAGCCTTTCTGCCCAATCTCCTATTGCCAAATTATATCCATCAAATTTAGGTACATTGGCTCCCGCTGTTCCCATAGGCACAATAATGGGAAGGGGAGACCCAACCCCACTAGTTTGGCTAAACATTGTTTCACTAGATTCACCGGCATCTACCGAGGACTTCATGGCACGGAGTTTTGTATCCTGCCGACTACGCCAAAAATATGTAGGGTGTGGTTGTTTAAATAATGGAATAAAACACACCACACCAGATGAATAAGAACCAATTTAGAATTTAACGGTTGAATACATTGAAAACAATAGTTGGTGTATATAGCCACTGGTTTAAGGCAATAAATGACTGTAGAAGAATCTAGTATAATTTCTACTTGAAGAATATGGGGGGGGGGGGAGGATGAATATGTTAAACAAAGGATAAACTTGTGTCTAGGTCACTTTATCATATATGGCTATTTGGATAACTTTAATACACACTGTATGCTCTGTGTAATTCAAACAATCTATCAATACATTCACAATCTATTTTAAATGTAAGATTAACTCTATATAATAAACTTCAGATAGATGATGCTCTAAATTTGTAACTATGCTTTAAATAGTGAGGAGAACTGAGAAAAGTTCACTTATCCTTAGACCAAACGAACTTGGTGGAAAATGTTCTGTTATTTCTGACTAAAATGATGCTGTTTCTTTAAATATTTTCTGGATATTTCTTTCTTCAACGGTCACAGCCTCAAAACTCTCCTAAATAAAATTATAATTAAGGGCGTCCTCCAACCGCGCTGAGTCCCTTTCTTTGCGCTCCGCGGGAGGCTTCACACAGTGAATAACACACAAAAAAATAAGTCTTTACACCCCTCACACAGTCCAGCAGTGAGGTAAATAAGGAGAGAGTTAGTTTCAACCAAAAACTTCACTGTGGCCCTATAATTTATGTGGGCTCAGAAACACATACAGACACAGAAGTGCTCCCTTTGACCCACCTCACGGACTCTGCTCCCTCAGAGCTGTGCTGTGCCTTTTATAACCTGCTGGAATTACCTCACAAGCTTCTCTCTCATGGCTGGCTCCGCCCACCCCACACACACAGAAGAGTTTTCCAGAACCCTCCTAACAGAGGTTTGTTATATGTCCGTTACACATTTGGCCACAAAGCAGTGCAGCCCACCAGAAATTCTCCCTGTGCTGCCTATGGCTAGTCCGCCCCTACCTCACATACAAATCCTTCTTACACCTTCCTGTAGTTGTTTAATAGCCTAAAATAATTCCCTGTTCATCTTCAATGTACTTGGCACATAGAAGTAGCTTTTATCCTGTATATATTTATATATTTATTCCTACAGGTAGATGCAGGATACCTCAGATTGCTGGAGTAGCCATTGAAAGTGAATCTGTCACAAGGAAGGCTCAGCATGACAGTTGGAGGCTTCAGTGCTGCTGGTAGGCCTCTATTGGATTCAATGGGCTGCTCTGACTTTTTCCTTGAATTAGACCGAACACCCTTGTTATCGGTGCTGGAGTCTAAAAGACTCCAGAGACAGTCATTCAAGTCCCTCTGGGGTATCCTGATTCAGGATGCCCTGCTGTGTGATCTTCAGCAATTACTCACCATTCCCAGGCTGGGCCGGCTCACCGGTGGGAGTGTGCCACTCATGCTTTCTTTCGCCGGCGCTGTGTTTAACACAGGGCCATATGATGTGCATTAAACAGGAACAACACACATAGATTTCAGTTTCCTGTGTGTTGGTCCTCTCTGTGGCGGCATCCTGAATGGGGATGCCCTGCTGTGTGTACCCTCGCAAGTCGCCCCGTTTCACTCACCTTCCTTCCACTCGGCCCGTTCCACTCCGTGAGCTCAGCCAATCAGCGCGCTCACTGTCACTCGCTCCCTTGGGCGCCCCTGACGGCTAAGCCGCTTAGATGGCTAAGGGCCTTATTTATGAAGGGATAGCGTCAGGTAGTGGCTGGTTAATGAGGGGTAGCGACAGGTGAACGCCGGACACGGCAACAATTACACATTTATCAAGCAGAATCTGTTGAGCGACTGGGCTAACGCCATGTAGCGTCTGATTCATCGTTATCCCAGCCTCAGCAAACAGCACCTGTGTTCAGCCTTGCACAGCGCCAGGTATTACCTGTCGCTCTCCCATACATTTCAATGGACGATACTTTTCTTCTCTTTAAACTGTTTTTTTTTTTGGAATCTCAAATAATGTTGTGACTTCTGGCCTTGAAAAAGCATTTTTTTCACACATTTTTCATTTTTTATATATTTCTGCAGAAATGACATTACAGGTCTGCCATTAAAGTGTTCATGTTACAATGTTATTACAATGTAATTCCATATGTTTTCGCTTTGTTACTAGTTGATAAATGCTGAAAAACAGACTTTAAACACACCGCCTCCACATAATGAATATGTTGTGGGTGGGTCGCACCTACCAGTCGCTAACATGCACTCCCATACAGCGCTGTACTGGTCAAATAGCGACTCCTCACAATGTATTCACCATTACTGAACAGCGACTGAGTCGCTATAAAGTAGCGACTCACGGCCGACCACTGCGACTACTAGCGGGCGCTCTGAAAATGCCTGCTACAGACGCTCATCTGTCGCTACCTGCCGCTAATGATGAATCAGCCTGCCCGCAGCCGAGCGGCACAAAGGGAGACGAGTGACGCCGCCAGCCGCATCCCCCACCCACCTTGTAGCCGTGGCGTGACCGCGCCGCCCATCCAGGAAGCTTGGGCGCGCGCACAGCTAGATGTGAGCGGGGATGCGGGCGGAGCACACATGTAACCGACATATAACAAACCTCTGCTGGAAGTGTTCTGGAAAATTCTTGTGTGTGTGAGTGGGCGGAGCCAGGCATGAGAGAGAGGCTGGTGCAGCTATAAAAGGCACAGCACAGCTCTGAGGGAGCAGAGTCCGTGAGGTGGGTCAGTGGGAGCACTTCTGTGTCTGTCTGTGTTTCTGACCCCACATAAATTATAGAGACACTGTGACGTTTATGGTTGAAACTAACTCTCTCCTTATTTACCTCACTGCTGACCTGTGTACAAAGAAAGGGACTCGCGGTTGGAGGATGCCATTGGTAATTTTATTTAGGAGAGTTTTTGAGGCCATGACCACTTGAAGAAAGAAATATCCGGAAAATATTTTAAGAAACTGCACCATTTTATTCAGCAGTTATTCTCCACCAAGATGGTTTTGGTCTAAAGATAAGTGAACTCTTGTCAGTTCTCCTCACTATTTACAGCATAGTTACACATTTAGAGCATCATCTACCTGAAGTTTATTATATAGAGTTAATCTTACATTTTAAATAGATTGTGTATGTATTGATAGATTGTTTGAATTACACAGAGCATACAGTGTGTATTCTAAGTATACAGTACGTCCTGCTCCAGATATAATACTTACACTTGGGGTATTCTCCGCCAGATGGCGCTGTGCACTGCAGACATGCAAAAAACAGGCTCCTCCCGGCCCTTCATATACCCAGGGACCTCCCACAAATCCCCAGATTTCTCTGCAGTGCTGATTGCGAAGACATGAAGTATCACTCTCTCGCAGGTGAGTGGGGCTTTTACAGCCTGCGGCCCTGTTGGACTATTCCCACCCGTCCTATTTGTGATGTGCCTCCCAGCCTGGGCTGCGCTGGTCGGGTGAAGGTAGGCAGCACCTGGTCCCTGCCTCTGTTCAGGTGCTGGTGCAGGCCATGCAAGGCCTGCGGGGTCTGGGGGTCTCTTGCAGATTCCCCTTAATAGGCAGAGGCAGGGGCCGCTACACCAACCTTTCCACAGTTCCCCAAAAAAGGATGGGTCAGTCTGGCGCAATCTGGAATCACAGATTTTCAGCAATTCGTCAATTACAGGCGGTTTCTGCAATGGAAACACTGCGCTCGGCCATCAGCTCCTTGCGCATCGGGGGCTTCTTGCCGTCTGTGGAGCTCAATGCTGCTTATTTTTACTTCCCTGTGTCCTCTGGACACCGAGGTTCTTCAGATTCGCGTTGGTTGACCAACACTGATAATTGGGGCCTTGTCATCTGGCCTCTCTTCAGCTCCCAGAGTGCTCACCAAGGTGCTGACGGGGGTGTGGTCTCTGATGAGACCAAGGGGCATTCCGATGGATGACCTACCTGGATGTCCTCATCACTTCCCAGTCGTCTGGCTACGTTGGATACTCGGCTGGAGGGTGTCCATTTGTGAGTCATTTGGAGGGGTGATCAAACACCCCAAGTCCTTTTTGTCCCCTTCATTGGTAACTCCATTCCTATGAATGAATTTTATACAGTTCAAGCAAGGATCTTCCTTCCTCAGCAATAAAGTGGACAATCTGGTTGTATGGGATCAGTCCCTCATAGCTGTCCCCGTCCCTCCACCAGGCAGGGGATGCAGCTGGTGGGCCCGCTGGTGGCGTACTCCGAAGAGGCCCCTTATGCTCAGTCCCCCCTGGGGCCTTCTGCAACTTCTCCTATTTGTCCTACGGGACAAGGACCCAGCATCACTGGAGCAGGGTGTGTGTGCCTTCCTCCCTGGTGAGGAGGTCCCTCTTGTAGTGGATGAACTCAGGGAACCTGCCTGAGGGCAGTCCCTTCTTGCCCTTTCCTGGGTAGACAGTCACCATGGATGCCAATCTATCAGGTTGAGGGGGGTCTTCTTCTGGAAGTCCCCACGGTTCCAGGGGAGGTAGGGCCCTTAGGAGGCCTATACACCTATCAATGTTTGAATCTCTGAGTGTTCAAGTTAGTTCTAACTCGCTTGCCTACTCCTCTTCAGGGCCTGCCTGTTTGGCAGAGCTAGGCCTAGCTGACGGTCTTGGCCTACATTGAATATTCAGGGAGGGACCCGGTGCAGGAGGGTCCTCCGGGAAGTGTCTCCGATCCTGATCTGGGTGGTGGACAATGTTCCCTGCATATCAGTGGTATTCTCTCCGGTGGAAGTCCCTTTGCGACAGGATGTGCTAATCCTTGTGTCACTATGAGGTCCAACCAGTGTGGATCTGTGTGTGCCCCGTCACTATCACAAGCTCTCGGCCCTTGTTTCCCTGTCCCAGGATTCTCTGGCCGTGGTCATGATGATTTAGTAATGTTATGGCAGGACATTCTGTTCTGTATGTCTTTCTCCATGCCTCCTGCTAGGCAGGGTTCTGCGCAAAATTGCTCTGGAAGGGGGGACCAGTGGTTCTGGTGGCCCCCAGGGTGGCCTAGTGGAGTGTGGGTCGCAGACGTGGTACTGAGGACAGTAGATCTGTGCATTCTGCCAGGAGTGCCAGCTCTGCTCACTCAGGGCCCCTTGACATCACCCCGATCTACAGACTCTGGCCTAGACGGCCTGACTGCTGAAACATCCATCTTGATAGAGACAGGCTTATCTATCTTGGTGATTGAGACTATGGGAAGACTAGGAGCAAGCATCTTCTTCTTCTTCCATCTATTATAGGGCATGCGTACCCATATTGATTGGTGTGAGTCTAGGTCTCTTCCCTGTCGGGCGTTCTCTGTTCCCAGGCTTCTAGAGTTATTACAGCATGGGTTGGAGTTGGAATTCTCCAACTCAGTACTCGGAAGGGTCAGGTTCTGCCCTGTCCGACTTCCTGTAGAAGTCTTTTGCTCAAGTTTCCTTGGTTAAGGCTTCTTTCAGGGGGTTACTCATGTGCGTCCCCCACGTAATTCTATGTTCCCTGTTGGGATTTGAATTTATTCTGCTTGCCTTGCGGGGTGTTCCCTTTGGACCTATTCTGGATGCTGTCTGACTGTTCTTACCCTCAAGTTGTCCTTCTAGGGACTGTTACTTTAGTCAGCCGTGTGCCTGAGCGGGCGGCTCTGTTTTAGCTAGCCCGCGTTCATAGATATATACACCAAGATGAGGTGGTGTTCCGCTTTACGCCGGACCTTCTGCCTAAGGGGTCTTATGCTCATGTATTCAAGACTTTGTCTTATTTCTGGGCCTTATTCCTAGTATCGCTGAGAAAAGGGGGTCTACATTCCCTCTACACGTTTTGGAAGTGTTTTCCTGGATTGTCTCTCGTCCCTTAGGGGGACTGTTGCCCCTTGGGGTTTGCGGGCATCTCCATCCTGTATGTGCCTCATTTCGTCTGATTCCAGGGATTATGCGGACTTTGGCCTGGTCCTTACTTGGATGGGTTGTCCCTTCTGGTCCTAGAAAAAGGTTTCGGCTTCTGCCAAGGCTGCTGTTAGCTTTTGGACTTGTCAGGCTGTTACTCAGGCCAGTTCTTTTAAGGGGAAGAATCTTCTTCTCGCCTTATTTCTGATTCTGCTTGTGCTTCTGTATCTTTGGACCTTTCGGCACCAGGTTTCTGTGGAACAAGTCTGCTAGACCGTTACTTGTTCTCTGTTCATACCTTTTCAAAGGTTTTTATGTGGTTGACGTTAGAGCCTTGCTCATGTCACTCTTGGTAGCAAGGTTTGCAAGTGACAGTGCTTTTATCTGTCTGCTGTGCCTTTTTGTTGGGGATCCCACCCTACTTTATGGACACTGCTATTGGATGTCCCAAGTGTAAGTATTATATCTGGAGCAGGACGTACTGTATACTTAGAATAATACAATTCTGTGAAATACTCACCTGTAGAATTGGTATTATTATACGTATACAGTACGTCCTGCTCCACCCCACCCTGGTTTTTGCTTTTTCTATATCCCCTGTATGGTGATTGCTATCATTGTTGTTATTACCAGTTTTTGGTGGTTGGTTTCTCCTGGCTTCTTTTTCACTGCTTTTCAATGCTGGGGATTTGTGGGAGGTCCCTGGGTATTTGAAGGGCCGGGAGGAGCCTGTTTTTTTGCATGTCTGCAGTGCACAGCGCCATCTGGTGGAGAATACCCCAAGTGTAAGTATTATATCTGGAGCAGGACGTACTGTATACGTATAATACCAATTCTACAGGTGAGTATTTCACAGAATTGTATTTTTTAAAGCTATCCAAATAGCCATATATATTAAAGTGACCAAGACACAAGTTTAGCCATTGTTTGAGATATCCCCCCCCCCCATATTCTTCAAGTAGAAATTATACTAGATTCTTCTACAGTCATGTATTGCCTTAATCCAGTGGCTATATACACCAACTTTGCCTAATATTCCACCGTTAAATTCTAAATTGGTTCTTATTTACCTGGTGTGGTGTGTTTTATTCTGTTATTCAGGCTACCCCACACTACACGCAAACGCCACAAGGGCTCTGGGAAAGACTGAGTGTTTCAGGGGTTCATGGGGGTTTCACAAAGTGGGGCATCCCAATTCAGGATGCCCCAAGGACTGGAACTCGGAAGGCCCTGGAGTGCCTCCGAAGTTCCTCTTCAATATGCATGGCATACATTGCTGATTAAATGAGAACCTGTGCATGTGCTGTGGGGACGCTGCAAAGGCATGCATCTCAACCCTCACTATATTGTTCTTACTTCTTTGCTCCCACTTTTCCCTCTCTTTGCCTTTCTTCTGCTACTCCCACTGCTTGGGTGCTTGAGCACAGTAGTCTGCAACTCGTTGCACAAGACATGCATCCCGGGTAAAAAAAACACCAGGCCGCAGGGCATCCCAAACCTGCACTTAGCAGCCTATCTGTTATACTAAATACACTTGTTCATCCTTCCTCAGCTTAATCAAAGTATTGCATTTTGAATTGTTTTTTCAATTCAAGGTAACACATCTTACCTTGATCTTCATCTGCGTCCACACTACATGACAATATGTTGTTAGTGTAAGTAACAATTTAATACAGTCACACGGTCATAATTACTCAGGTACACCTTAGTGATTAGGTCAGAATAATCAATGAAAGTTCCGGACCCCTATTGGCTATGAAAAAAGAACACCATGCTCTCTGGAGGAGACCCACAGCAAAAAAAAAGAGGGGTAGCTTTATCCAGGAATTTACATAAAGGTAGGAAATGTGTTGTGTGGGATAAGGCTGAAGCACCCGGCTAAAAGCCCCCCAATGGACTTCAGACAGTCATCAGAGTAGTGACGTTTCGGTGTCCTTAGGGCATCATTTTATTTTAGTTTGGATTTATGCATTTTGGATGTACAATAATTACACACATTACACATGTTATGTGCGAGCTGGCATTTTTCCCCTGCAAATTACTACTGAAGCTGAGGCTTTTAGCAGGGTGCTACACATTTTTTAGTTTTTTTCTGCATTATGGACTACAGTGCCACCGCTGGCTGATGCACCACGCCTGTTAAGAGAGGATTTGTTAATATGTTTAAGTGATCCTATACCTAGAAAGGAAGTTTATGTCGTCTCGTCACCTTCTATCCCCAGCCTAGTGCCCCAAAACAGCTGCTTGCGCAAGCGCCGTTGGAGCAGGAAATGTGAGTTTCTGGGCGACCTGGGGGTTTCACACAGCGGGGCATTCTAATTCTGGATGCCCTGGGGGGAGGGAACCTAGCAGTCCTGGAATCTTATAGATTTCAGGGCCATTGGTGCATGGGTTTTAGTCCACCTTAAATGATAAGTATCAATTGCCAGCTGCCTCTCTTACTCTTCTCTGCCTCTCAGCTGATAATCCCTTACTTTCTCCTGCTGCAGGGTAAACTTGTTACATTGAGACACATTGGTGGTTATAAAAAATCGCTACAATGTACCACAAACCAGCAGCAGTAGTTTAATGTTACAGATTTATCAGCTGAGAGGCAGAGAAGTGTCTGTAATGAAAATATATTCAGCCCCATGCCCAGAAGACCAGGCAAATGATAGTTTTCCTTTAAGCTGTGTGACTATAACCCTAAAAAGATTAGTGATTTGGCTGCTGGTGCAGATAATGGTGGTGTGAGGGAAAGGTGAGTGATTGTAGTTAGTATTCCTACCCAGGATACACTGGGATATCCTTTACACATTTGGTCCAAGTAATATTCAGCAATGGCCGACCTCTTTAAAGTAGACCTTCAGCATCATTTAATGAAAAGCCCAAACCCTTAAAAAACTATCCCCCTGCATCTAAAATTAATACATTTAAAGTTTTTAGTCACCTTTTATTCTTTTCCTCACTGGCCTGCAACTTGGGCGCTGCTGTTGTGGGGGGTGCCATGTATTTAATGCTGGAGTGGGGGTGCCATGTATTTAATTCTGGGGGTGCCATGTATTTAATGCAGTTGTGGGGGTGCCTTGTACTTAATGCAGTTGTGGGGGTGCCATGTATTTAATGCAGTTGTGGGGGGTGCCATGTATTTAATAATGTTGTGGGGGGTGCCATGTATTTAATGATGTTGTGGGGGGTGCCATGTATTTAATGATGTTGTGGGGGGTGCCATGTATTTAATGATGTTTGGGGGAGTGCCATGTATTTAATGCAGTTGTGGGGGGTGCCATGTATTTAATGATGTTGTGGGGGGTGCCATGTATTTAATAATGTTGTGGGGGGTGCCATGTATTTAATGATGTTGTGGGGGGTGCCATGTATTTAATGATGTTGTGGGGGGTGCCATGTATTTAATGATGTTGTGGGGGGTGCCATGTATTTAATGCAGTTGTGGGGGTGCCATGTATTTAATGATGTTGTGGGGGTGCCATGTATTTAATGATGTTGTGGGGGGTGCCATGTATTTAATGCAGTTGTGGGGGTGCCATGTATTTAATGATGTTGTGGGGGGTGCCATGTATTTAATGATGTTATGGGGGGTGCCATGTATTTAATGCAGTTGTGGGGGTGCCATGTATTTAATGATGTTGTGGGGGGTGCCATGTATTTAATGATGTTGTGGGGGGTGCCATGTATTTAATGCAGTTGTGGGGGTGCCATGTATTTAATGATGTTGTGGGGGATTGCCTTGTACTTAATGCAGTTGTGGGGGGGTGCCATGTATTTAATGTTGTTGTGGGGGTGCCATGTATTTAATGATGTTGTGGGGGGTGCCATGTATTTAATGATGTTGTGGGGGGTGCCATGTATTTAATGATGTTGTGGGGGTGCCATGTATTTAATGCAGTTGTGGGGGTGCCATGTATTTAATGCAGTTGTGGGGGGTGCCATGTATTTAATGATGTTGTGGGGGGTGCCATGTATTTAATGATGTTGTGGGGGGTGCCATGTATTTAATGATGTTATGGGGGGTGCCATGTATTTAATGCAGTTGTGGGGGTGCCATGTATTTAATGATGTTGTGGGGGGTGCCATGTATTTAATGATGTTGTGGGGGGTGCCATGTATTTGATGCAGTTGTGGGGGGTGCCATGTATTTAATGATGTTGTGGGGGTGCCATGTATTTGATGCAGTTGTGGGGGGTGCCATGTATTTAATGATGTTTGGGGGGGGGTGCCATGTATTTAATGATGTTGTGGGGGGTGCCATGTATTTAATGATGTTGTGGGGGGTGCCATGTATTTAATGATGTTGTGGGGGGTGCCATGTATTTAATGATGTTTGGGGGGGGGTGCCATGTATTTAATGATGTTGTGGGGGGTGCCATGTATTTAATGATGTTGTGGGGGGTGCCATGTATTTAATGATGTTTGGGGGGGGGGTGCCATGTATTTAATGATGTTGTGGGGGGTGCCATGTATTTAATGATGTTTGGGGGGGTGCCATGTATTTAATGATGTTTGGGGGGGTGCCATGTATTTAATGCAGTTGTGGGGGTGCCATGTATTTAATGATGTTGTGGGGGGTGCCATGTATTTAATGCAGTTGTGGGGGGTGCCATGTATTTAATTCTGGGGGTGCCATGTATTTAATGATGTTGTGGGGGGTGACATGTATTTAATGATGTTGTGGGGGGTGCAATGTATTTAATGTTGTTGTGGGGGGTGCCATGTTTTTAATGCTGGGGTAGGGGTGCCATGTATTTAATGTGGTGGGGGCGCCATCCTGCAGTCTTGCACAGGACGCCTTTAAGCCCAAGGCCGACTCTGATAATAAATATTGATTAAATTGATTATTCTTTATTCTGATTGGATAATAACTGACACTCACATTTGCAGCTAGCTCAGTGCTGGAGCAGCTGTCCTTGAATACAATAAGCAATGGTGTAACTAAATGTGATTGGGTCTTGGTGTGAACATTAAATGGCCCCACTGTGGCTCATACAGTAAACTTTTTTCTTTCTTCTGTCTAGATAACTCAAGACTGAAATGGCAGGAGCTTCCTTTCCCTAAATGATGCTAAGTGAGCACAAATCTGATAAAAAAGGTTGAGGAGCAACAATGATGGGGCCCCTCCTGTTCTCCTGGGCCCCGGTGTGGTCGCACCTGACAGTAGGTATAGGATGGTTTACATTTTTAACTATGGATAGACTTTAAGGGACATTTCAAGGTAAAAAAAAAATCATCCAATACTTACCTTTTCTATTGTGCAGTACATGCTTTGAGGTGGGTAAGTATTGAAGATCTGTACACAGAGGAAGCTGCTGCAGGGGAGACACAGAATATATATACCGGTTCTTTTAGACTAGACCATTTAATTTATGTCTTAGATATAAAGTGGACCTAATACAAAATGTTCTTTCACTAAACTAAAATCACCCACCCCTTCACTCCATCAGTGAGCCCAGAATTAGACAAATACTTACCTTTCCTAACAGAACTCTGTACTGCAGAGAACAGGAAAGCACCTCCGCCATTATGAGGTGTGCAACACTGCAGCATGCTACTGTTTCCATCTCCTCTAATACAGAACAACATGGGGAAAAGGTGAGTCTCTCCTAAATATTGGGTTTACAGGCAGCGGGGGGGGGGGGGGGGAATAAGGCTCATTTTGGACCAAGCACAATGTCAGGGAAGGTTTAGGTCCTCCTGAGTATCAACAGCACCAAGAAAGATTATGGAGCTATAAAATAATAATTCTATGGAAAAGCATTTTCTTGTATTTTACAAATATAAGAAATGTTAAATAGCTGATGAATGTACTCGTGTTTTCTTTTTTGGACCATCTTAGATCAGCATTAAAGAGGCCCAAAAGTCTTAAAGACTGTAGAGCTGGGTGATGTCCTGTGTAAGGGGCATCCCAGTTCCCTGGGTTCATACCTCGAATCAGCGGTCCCACTGCTCATGTGCGGGCTCTCCTTCAATCATCATCATATAAAAGCAGATGGAAACCACAGTAGTGCTGGATCTATAGTCAAAAAGACTCAAGGCATCCCAAATTAGGATTCCTCACTCACCCATACTCACCGCCACCCTCGATCCTGGGCCACGCTGATCGGTGTTCATCATTGTGAATCTGCTCTGCAGAATCAGCCAGTTCAGCTGGGAGGTAGGTTAGTATGTAAGCTCTGGCCAGGGGGTATAGGCACTCCTATATGGTCCACTTTAATGCCCAGCAACAAACAATCATTGCATTCGCTGCCAAGCACATCCCGCTGGCTGCTCCCTCTGGTGGAGCGCACCACCTCCATGGGTGCATAGGATGCCACCGGAGCCTGCAGCATGTGCTCTGGGAGTAAAGATTCGAGGTGTGTTCACAGGCCACCTGGGGTGTTTCAATCTGTATGCCATTTTGGGGATATTTTAGACCCCAGGGCTAGGTGCTATGGATTTTGGTACACCTTAAAGTGGACCAAAACCCAGGATTTTGACTAACCTGAGTTTTGACTAACCCCAATCGGGGGAGCCCTGCTGTGTGAAACCCCCCAGATTGCCGAAAGTAACTCACCTCTTCCCAGTCCTACGCGCATGCGCGTCCGCTTGTCCAAACAGCGCGCTTGGAGCCGCTGACTTCACGTCGTCTAAGGCTTCATCTAAGCCAGCGGCTCCGAGCGCGCTGGCGGCTGCATCCCCTGCTTCCCTCTGACAGGGAGCGTGTCAGCACTGGCCATTCACAAATGCCTGGCGCGGGCATGCGCCCTGCCAGGGGGGTGGCAGGGATACGGCCATGCGCCGTTGGACCGGGAAGCAAGGTAAGTGTATGGGGAGGTGGGGGGGGGGGGGGGTTTCACACAGAGGGGCATTCCTATTTTGGATGCCCCGGGGGGAGGGAATCTATCACGGTGGGTTTTAGTCCACTTTAAGTCTGAAGGGGAGTGATAAAATATTTTGATCTTTTTTTGAAGCAGAACTAATCCAGCCTAAGGGCCATTCGACCCTCCATCCTCCATGTCAAGAGGTTCAATCAATGTGCTAAATCAGGCATAATTACATACCCATATACATTCCTAGGTCTACTCTTAGGCCCTTATTTATCAAGGGATAGCGCCAGGTAGTGTCTCACTAGCGCCAGGTAGCGCCAGGTAGCGCCAGCTATCGGCGGCTACCGACTCCAGAACGCCAGGCTGCGAACATAATCACGCATTTATCACGCTAAATGAGGCTAGCGCCGGCGAGAGCGTCAGCTAGCGCGGGATTCATCATGTTGCAGACTTCAGCGAACAGCGCCGCTGCTAATCCCATCACAGCGCCAGGTATGACCTCTCGCTACCTGGCGCTCTCCAATGCATTTCAATGGAGCAATCTTTAAATATTCATAATAAATTGATATTAATTTTTTTTTGTTTTTTTTTTAAATGTCAAAAATTCTGTGACCACTTCTGCAATGTTATATCTTTTTTTTAAGGTCAAACAAAAAAAAAAAAAATTTGTGCAGAATTGATATTACAGGTCTGATATTAATGTATTCATATTACAAAATGTTTATAAAAACTTGTTTATTATTTTTTTCCAAAAATAAGGTTGTTTGGGGGTTAAAAAACTACTTTTAACACATAGCCGCCAGCGCTCTGGGGTTTAAACATGCATTTTACAGCGCGAGAATTTTTTGAGCGTGATTTGTTAATGAATATGGTGGGAGCCGTTCGCTATGGCCATTCGTTGTCATGCGCTCCCATACAGCGCGGAACCTGTCAAATAGCGACTCCTAACCCCGTATTCAACATTACCGCACACCGACTGAGTCGCTGTCAACAACCGAACAACGGCCAAGCACAGCGAATAGTAGCCGGCGCTGTGAAAATCACGCTACTGTCGCTCATCTGTCGCTACCTGGCGCTATTAATAAATCGGCCTCTTAGACTCTAGGCTCCCATGGACAGGGTTTATCCCCCCCCCCCCCCCGTCCCTCTTAATCTCCCACCTGAGTACCTGGGGCTCAACGGCTGCTCGGTTTTAAAGAAAACAGCTTTTTACCGTAGCTGCTCCCAGTCAGCAGATTTGAGATTGCCGATTGGCCGCGGGGGAAAGGCCCAATGGCTGCATCCAGAGGTGGGATTCAAATTTTTAACTACCGGTTCCCTATACATAAAGTTGTCAAATGCTGCATACATTTATATTTTTAAAATAAATGTTTGCATACAATATTGAAAAGAGCAAACTGGGTAATACTATTAAAATAAGCAATATTAAGAGATTGTTTGTTATTTGTGCCAGTTCTTCTCAGTTCTGAGAACTGCTACAATTTTAACAACTGGCTCTGCAGACCAAGTGATAACTTGCTGAACCCCACCCCTGGCTGCATCTACAGATTCCCTTTAGTCTGGGAAGCGCTCCACCTCTCAGCCTATCTGAATTGCTAAAGAGAAACTGGGGATGCAGGGCATCCCAAATCCCTAAAACGGCCAACCCTGGTGACTTTTAGAATCCAGGGCCGGCCCCAGAGGGTTTTTATCTACTTTAATGTCCTCCTGTATCAATGTGCTGTTACATCTGATCCATAATACCCAGAGATTTATAAATATAATTTTGTCTGTAACTTCTACCTTGTATAGAAGATGAAGGCACTTTATAACAATAGTAAAAATATGGCAGCATTCACATCAATGGGACACACATGCAGTTGGAAGGGGGGGGGGGACGGCTCACGAGTGCACATAGCAGGAGGGATTCCCAGATCAGGATGCTCGGGGGCCAGGGGATGCAGCAGTCACAAGGGCTGAGCTGGAAATTTCGAGCAGCAGGGTGAAGCAAAACAAATGACACAGGCAAAATAGCAGCCATTGATCTGCTAAAAAAAATCCTATAGGCAGTTGCCAGATTGTAGGGAGCTCATAAGTGTAGGGTGACCCCTGTTTAAGTGTGCCTCTTTCGGAGATGTGCGTAGCGCTGGTGTGTACACAGGCAGCCCCGGATCCCGTGTCCTAGATCCCATCCCTACAGGATTCCAGCCCTGATCTTCCCTCCTCCCCCCTCCTCTCTCACTGGGCTCTGTGGAGAGGCAGAGCACACAGATCCTGCATCAGCACCAGTCACAGCAGCATCCCTGCTCTGCTCTCTATCCTCCATCCGCCAGAGAGGGATACAGGAGGCAGGCTGGGGGGGGAGAAAGCAAGGGGACACCCTGAGGGATCTTCAAAGGGTGGGCTAGAGGAGGTTGAAACCTAGTGGAGGAAGGAGACCTTTTGTAACACTGCAGAAGGAGGAGAGGGGGAGGAGAGGTGGAGAGAAGGAGGTGGTGGTGGTGGTGTTGGTGGCGGCGACAGAAGGGGGGGATGCAGCCAGTTTTCACCTGAAGACATAGAAGAAGGAAGACCAGAGGGGGCTGACGCTGAATCGCAGACACTGGAGTAAAGGTAAGACTTGTTTTTCATGATTCAAGCGCCGGGGGTGGGTTGGAGTGCCATTTTTGGGACAGGGGCTGCATCAATCTGCTGGCCATAATGGTGAGAGGGCTGATGAGGATCCACAGTGTTAACCTTTAAAATAAAGCGAATGGTCCTCTTGGCCAGCTTGTGTCCATGCTACAGAGTCAACGTCTTGGGATAAGGGCCCTCAGAAGTCAACGGGTCGGGGGATCTAATAAGTAACCCCTTTAGTCTTGTGTTTTCTTGTCTGTCGATGTCACTCTTTTAGCGACTGTCCCAAGGGGGCCTATTCCTCTTATACTGGTATTCATTTATCATCTACATCACTAGTTCTGATCTGACGGGGGTTATGTTACAGCAAATGAAGTGTGAAGTGGTCGGTTCGGCCCCGAGCCTACCTGGAAATATGAAATCTGTGTTGATCTGTGAATGTGTCTCTCTTATTGACCCGAAACAAAATGCCGTGTTGTATTTATTTACCTCCATTTGCCACATCCTGTGATGTCACTGCTGATGCCAAGCAGCGTTTCCTGCATCTTGACATCATCACAACCTAACCGCACCCCTGTGCTGAAATCTTCCCCATTATAGTAGATGGGTGAATTCAGCCTCCGTGCAGAAATAAAAGTTTGATTCATAGCCTTGTGATTTTATGTCCTTTAAATTGCTGCCTTTGTGTCATGGTGGGCTGTGATGCCTCCGCAGGGGTTAACAGTCAGCTGTTGCAGCCTTGGCCCTGTTTTTACTGCAGACAGAGGTCCCTTTTGACTCATAAGCTACATACACCTTCTACTCTCTTCCCTCTGGGCAATATACTGCTTCCCTGTCTGTTGTTACAGTATAACTTTTTGCATCCCTGCTATAGCCACATAGGTATACCTACTACTGGTAAAAGGAGATTGGGTGGTTGAGGTAGGGGCTATAGCTACATAGGTATAGCTACGACTGGTTGAAGAGTGTATTGTGGTGAGTGTAGGGGCTATAGCCACCTATGTATAACCTCTACTGGTTAAAAAGCATTGAGTGGTTGAGATAGGGGCTATAGTCACATACGTATAGCTACTACTGGTTTAAGAGCATTGTGTGGTTGAGGTAGGGGGAATAGCTACATATATATAGCTACTAATGGTTAAGGGACATTGGGTGGTTGTGGTATGGGCTATAGTCACGTAGTTATAACTACTACTATTATTCCAAGGGACCTTCACCCTTGGAAGCCGCATGGATAGCGGCGGGCGCGGGTATCCCGGTTGCGACCCCCCCTTTTCTGACATGCTGTTATTCTGATGTGCTAAACCCTGGGCACTGGTAGTATTTGATTGTTATTGTGCTGGCACTTGTATATTGCGTTTTTTGGGTTCCTGTATTTCTTGTTATATCGGTTCTTATATCGAATAGTTATTATGGGGTGGGATTTATAGTCAGTAGGTATCATTATTGCAGAGTTTGGTGAACGTTCAACATGTTTACAGTAGTACACATTTTTCAGCACTAAGCACTTTTTGAGCATAAAATTTTTTTTTTGTACATTCATTGGTATAATATTCATTGTTTTAAGGGGTGTTTTTTGGGATCATTCATGTGGGGTATTCACAATATAGTTGTTTCTTATTGGTGATAATATGTGATAAGGTCTTGCATAATAGGGGGGTATGGTTTAGGTCCTCTTTAAGCACTTTTTGAGCATAACATTTTTTTTGTACATTCATTGGTATAATATTCATTGCTTAAGGGGTGTTTTTTGGATCATTCATGGGGGGTATTCACAATAGAGTTGTTTTTTATTGGTGATAACATGTGATAAGGATTTGCATAATAGGGGGATATGGTTCAGGTCCTCTTTAAGTGCCGCCACAAATACCTAAGTATGTATATGTAGAGAGATTTTTTCTCCCTGCACAATACAGACTTGTATTTTAATAGAATTTGATTAGTTTACAGCATTAGAACAGATACACATACTATGTATATAAATAAGATATCCCATTAGTGGGAGTTTTGAGATATGTTGATGATATGATGGGGGATTAACATTACTGTTTTTAATGTCTTGTGCTTTGTGTATTTGTATGTAAGTGTTTGTGAAATTTCATGTGTAAATAAAAGTGATATATTTTTGAGGATATAGGTTTGCGAATATTTTTTGGTGCTCCCTAAGGGAGGAAGGTGTGGTTTTTTCCATGTCCACTCCCAAACTAGTGGTTATAACTACTACTGGTTAAAGAGTATTGGGTGGTCAGGGTAGGGGCTATAGCCACATAGTTATAACTACTACTGGTTAAAGAGTATTGGGTGGTCAGGGTAGGGGCTATAGCCACATAGTTATAACTACTACTGGTTAGAGTATTGGGTGGTCAGGGTAGGGGCTATAGCCACATAGTCATAACTACTACTGGTTAAAGAGTATTGGGTGGTCAGGGTAGGGGCTATAGCCACATAGTTATAACTACTACTGGTTAGAGTATTGGGTGGTCAGGGTAGGGGCTATAGCCACATATTTATAACTACTACTGGTTAAGGGGTATGAGGATCTGGGTAGGGACTTAGCAACATAGAAGCAACATAGATCTACTTTTACTGGTTGGGGAGCATTGGGTGGGGGCTATAACCATATAAGTATATCTACTATGTAAAGAGAGATACTATGTGAAGAGTGGTTAGGGTAGGGGGGCTATACCATACTGGTATAACTACTCCTTGTTAGTAAGCATGGGAGATGAGGTAGGGCATAGGTTTAATAATTACTGGTTAATGAGCAAGTGGGTGGTTGAAAAGAGGACTATAGCCACATGTACCTTGCACCCTGAATATTACACTATTTTCCTTCTCTGTCTATATGAATATATGAATATATTAGCATAGGTGTATAACTGGCCGTTGGGGTGCTGTACCTGTGCGGCTGGTCAGGACGCCATCTCAATATTGCTTTAAGGCACACACGCTTAACCTACGGCCTCAGAGCCATTTGATGTGGCCCCTGACCTTCTGTGGGGAAAATAGAAGGGGTAAATAGAACTGAAGGGTAAAGGTATTTAAATAGGGGGACAGTAATCCGGGCGATTGCACGGGGAGTAATATAAAAGGGACACATTGGCAAATAGAGGTGACAGTGGTGGTTTGGAGGAACACGGTGACATTGATTGTGCGTCACCAACCCTGGGTGAAATCTTTGTCAGAATAATTTAGTAAAATAGTTTTTCTATAATAATTGTATGCTTAGCATTGGTGGAAGCTTAAATGGGTTGAGTATTGGGAACATGGTTAAGATGTGGGACTGATAAGGAAAGGGCTCGGGGAGGCCGATTCATTAATAGCGCCAGGTAGCGCCAGATGAGCGACTGTAGCGTGATTTTTTCAGCGCCAGCCAGTATTCGCTGTGCTTGGCCGGCGTTAGCTTGATGACAGCGACTCAGTCGGTGTGCGGTAATGTTGAATACGGGCTGGGGGGTCGCTGTTTCACAGGTCCAGCGTTGTATGTGAGCGCCTGACAACGAATGGCCAGAGCGAACGGCTAGCTTCATATTCATTAACAAATCACGCTCCGAATGTTCTGTCGCTGTCCATTCCTTGTTTAAACCCCAGAGCGCTGGCGGCGATGTGTATTAACTAGTTTTTAACCCCTAAACAACCATATTTTTTGAATGTAACATTATACATGTTTTTAGAATCATTTTGTAATATGAATACATTAATCTCAGACCTGTTAGATCAATTCTGCACATATTTTTTTTTAAATTTTTTGTTACTTAAAAATAAATCCTAACATTGCAGAAGTGGTCTCCGAATTTTTGACATTAAAAAAAAAAAAAAAAAAATTAATACCAATTAATTATGATTATTTATAGATTGCTCCATTGAAATGCATTGGACATCGCCAGGGAGCGACAGCTCATACCTGGCGCTGTGAGGGAATTTGCAGCGGCGCTGTTCGGTCCAGGCGGCTTCATGATGAATGCCGCGCTAGCCGTCGCTCTCGCCGGCGCTAGCCTCATTTTGCTTGATAAATGCGTCATTGTGACCGCCGCCGGGCGTACTTGAGTCGGTAGTCGCCGTTAGCTGCCGCTACCTGGCGCTCGTCAGACACTACCTGGCGCTAGCCCGTGATAAATAAGGGCCTAAATAACAGTCCCAAATATTAAGAGAGATAAGCCAATTGTGGCCCTCAACCAGGTTCCAAATCATTCTGCACTTGTCAAAAGGTTGGGCAACCCTGCTCCAAGGCGTCACCAAGAGATATCCATTAGACAGCTCTGTGCTGGCTTGGAAGATCTTTTTTCATCCATTTTTTTCTTCATCACTCTTTTTTCTTCTCTCTCTGTCAGTTCTATCATCTTGTTTTTCATTGCCCATTTTTTGTGATCCCTTCATCTCTCTCTCTCTTATAGATCAACCCTTTCTATTTCTATTACACATTCTCTCCTCCTATTTTATGCCTTCCATACAACTTTTATTTTCCACATTCCCTTTACCTCCCTCTTTCCACTTCCTGTCTTGTCTTACCTTCATTCCTTCTCTCTCAAGTTTCCACATTTTCTCTTTATTTCTTTATCACAGTTCCATATCTCACTCTCTGTCTTGCTCCTTTTCCTTTTGTTTTCCTTGCTCTATTCATCCACAATCCTATCATCCTACTTTCCTTTTTTTTGTATTTTAGAATTCATTTTCCTTCTTTTATGTATTGCTGCTTTCCTTCCATCTCTTTCCCCTACCTGTACCTGTACATTTTATGTGTCCTTGTCCTTTGGACTAGCTTTGTCGTAAAAAAGTTCCTCTGCCAGTTCTTTGTAATGGACTTGTCTATATTCATACAGTAATAATATCCCCTCTAAGGCTTCCATTTGTATTGGCTTTGTCTATGTTTATACATAGTGAATAGATCCCCTCTAAGGCATCTATTTCGTAAACTACACATGTTCAGTTTATCTAACCCTTTGTTGTAAGAAAGGCTTCTCATCCCATTTAATAATCTAGTTGCCCTCTTATGGGTATACAACTTTGGGTGGTTTGGTTGTTTCAATTATTGCTATAAAGAAACAAAGGGGGCATTTTTCCTTTTTTAGAGCCTAGATCCAATTTAAGGAGATGCTTCTTTCTAGCCAGCTGTAGTTTGTCCCAACCTGGCTTCATCTACATGTATACAATTACATGTAAGAGCGGGGCAAAAGTTTGTTGTTTGTCTCAGGGCAGTTTCCAGGTAGACTAGTGCCTAGTGCAGAAAGAAAGAAAGAAAAAAAATCTGCCACCTTCACCCCTGATCCTGATGTCCTATACAGGTATGTGCCATGCGCTGTCTCTACTTTACCAGCGGGCAGTGCCCCCTCCGCATGACTGAGCCCAATATGAGGGGATGATGGGCCTGGTGTATGGTTGGCTCCACTAATAGGGGCCCTGACCAATGTGTAGAAAACTGGATGGTTGGTCTAAAGGTGCCCCAATGGCCTTTTTGCCCAGGGTGGTTGTCCTGCTTGCCATCCCCTGGTGTGTCACTGCTTCTGTGATGACCTCCATCCACTTGCCTTTTAGAAAGAAAACATGGGGACCTGTCATTATTAGCATGAAAGGTCAGTGTGAAGGATTCATGTCTGCCTTCGTCTCTCTATATGTTACAAACACTGGGGGCAGATATATAGTCAGTGTGGTCCTCATGGAGTTGTGGTTACCCTGGGTTTGGTAACCTGGAAACACTGTACTGTATCATACATATTTGGGCCGGTGGGTGTCTGCTGAGGGGCCCGGGGGTTTTAAACGGTGAAGACTTCTGTCTCTTTACAAGAGGTGGGCTGGGGGTATCCATCACCAGCCCATGATTTTGCTGAGCCCCTCAATGTGTTAACTTGTCAGTCAACAAATGCATTCATCAGCTGAGACTGATGAAAGATCATGGGCAGGGGTATCTTGATTGTGGGACACAAGGGGGTGGATACGAGGGGACTGAGATGCTCAAGGAGGAATAAGTAAATTCCGGCACAAGATCTGGGTGAGGTGGGCATCAAACTGGGGACTACATCCAGCCAACCCCAAAACCGAGTAGCCCACCAGGAATTTTCCCTGTGCTCCCCATGGCCAATCCGGCCCTGGTTCTGAGGTGGGGCTTTGTCCCTGTAATGGTGTGTGCATTGATAAAGCACAGCTCCTCCCCTGTGTAGATCAGGTCATCTAGGAGTACACAGACACAGCTCCTCCCCTGAGCAGACCAGGCAATCTAAGCTTACATAGGCGCACTCCTCCCCTGAGCAGACAAGATCATGTAAGTGTACACCAGCACAGCTCCTCCCCTGAGCAGACAAGGTCATGTGAGTGTACACCAGCACTGCTCCTCCCCTGAGCAGACCAGGTTACATCACTGTACATAGACAATGCTCCTCCCCTGAGCAGACAAGTTCACATTACTGTAAATGGGCACAGCTCCTCCTCTGAGCAGACCAGGTCATGTAAGTGTACACCAGCACAGCTCCTCCCCTGAGCAGACAAGTTCACATTACTGTAAATGGGCACAGCTCCTCCCCTGAGCTGCCCAGGTCATGTAAATGTACACTGGCACAGCTCCTCCCCTGAGCAGACAAGTTCACATTACTGTAAATGGGCACAGCTCCTCCCCTGAGCTGCCCAGGTCATGTAAATGTACACTGGCACAGCTCCTCCCCTGAGCAGACAAGTTCACATTACTGTAAATGGGCACAGCTCCTCCCCTGAGCTGCCCAGGTCATGTAAATGTACACTGGCACAGCTCCTCCCCTGAGCAGACAAGTTCACATTACTGTAAATGGGCACAGCTCCTCCTCTGAGCAGACCAGGTCATGTAAGTGTACACCGGCACAGCTCCTCCCCTGAGCAGACAAGTTCAAATTACTGTAAATGGGCACAGCTCCTCCTCTGAGCAGACCAGGTCATGTAAGTGTACACCGGCACAGCTCCTCCCCTGAGCAGACAAGTTCAAATTACTGTAAATGGGCACAGCTCCTCCCCTGAGCTGCCCAGGTCATGTAAGTGTACACTGGCACAGCTCCTCCCCTGAGCAGACAAGTTCACATTACTGTAAATGGGCACAGCTCCTCCCCTGAACAGACCAGGTCACATCACTCTACAGAGGCACAACTCCTCCCCTGAACAGACAAGTTCACATTACTGTAAATGGGCACAGCTCCTCCTCTGAGCAGACCAGGTCATGTAAGTGTACACCGGCACAGCTCCTCCCCTGAGCTGCCCAGGTCATGTAAGTGTACACTGGCACAGCTCCTCCCCTGAGCAGACAAGTTCACATTACTGTAAATGGGCACAGCTCCTCCCCTGAGCTGCCCAGGTCATGTAAGTGTACACTGGCACAGCTCCTCCCCTGAGCAGACAAGTTCACATTACTGTAAATGGGCACAGCTCCTCCCCTGAGCTGCCCAGGTCATGTGAGTGTACACCGGCACAGCTCCTCCCCTGAACAGACCAGGTCACATCACTCTACAGAGGCACAGCTCCTCCCCTGAACAGACAAGTTCACATTACTGTAAATGGGCACAGCTCCTCCCCTGAGCAGACAAGTTCACATTACTGTAAATGGGCACAGCTCCTCCCCTGAGCAGACCAGGTCATGTGAGTGTACATCGGCACAGCTCCTCCCCTGAGCAGCCCAGGTCACATCACTGTACATAGGCACAGCTCCTCCCCTGAGCAGACCAGGTCACATCACTGTACATAGGCACAGCTCCTCCCCTGAACAGACAAGTTCACATTACTGTAAATGGGCACAGCTCCTCCCCTGAGCTGCCCAAGTCATGTGAGTGTACATCGGCACAGCTCCTCCCCTGAGCAGACCAGGTCATGTGAGTGTACATCGGCACAGCTCCTCCCCTGAGCAGACCAGGTCACATCACTGTACATAGACACAGCTCCTCCCCTGGGCTGACAATGTCATGTGAGTGTACATAATCCCAGCTCCTTCCCAAGGCATTGCATATGGGATGGCATGATAAGATTTGAATTTCTACAAGACATTAAAGTAAAGGGTCAGGATGGCATTTTAGAAGACGTGCATGCAGCAGCTAGGTCCCTATTGGAACCAAAAGCCTGGTCTGACTTCTTAAAATGTATGCAAATATACTGGCAGAGCAGTTTCTAAACACTGTTCAGTGGAGGGAAGGAACAAATCTGCCCCTCCTCACTCCTATGGTGCTGCTGCTGCCCCAAAATGGTATGTACCATGCTGTGCCTCTATCATAGCAGCAGGCAGACCCCCCCTTGCCGTGACTGAGCCCAGCATGGGGGCTTCACCCCTTATAGTGACCCTGACTCATCTGCAGAAAACAGGATGGTTGGGATAAAGATGCCCCCATGGCCCTGGTGCCCTAGATGATCACCCTGCTCCCACTCTCCCCTAGAAACAACCCTGTGTACTGGAGGCTTCAGCTTCATTTGTAAAAAAAATTACAATCTCATACCTTCCAATTTTTCAGGATGGGAAAGAGGGACAATATTTAAATTAAGCCACGCCCCCTCATTGATGGATGGATAGGAGATAGGGTGTAACAGTTACAACAATATAGACACTTTGAATAGGCGAATTAATCAATAAATGTTACACCTCAAAGAGGGACAAATGAGAACAAAGAGGGACAGGGGGACATGGTGATTTCTCATTTCTTATTCTAAGCTATTTTAACTCTAGTCTCTGTGGATCAGAAGCTGGAACTGTTATATTCAATTGGTAAAGGGTGGTGCCTCTATTTCAGTCTCTCGCTAAAATTCCTGCATAACACAATTTATTATTATTATTATTATTTATATTTTGCTAGTAATTAAGCTTTTTAAAATGAAACATAAAATCAGGATGATGCAGTTATTCCCTGCACACAGGTTTGTCTCACACACTGTGATGTAGGTGGGGGAGGGGTTCAGTACACATCTTGGTCTAACAGCAGATGGTCATACAACCAAAAAGCTGTCGGTTTGCCTGTAGAAAAGGGGCTAGAAATCAGCAACAACAGTTTTATTCAGTGGCACAGAAAGAGGGCTAAGCAGCATGGAGTGGGGGGGGGGGGGGGGCTTGTAAAGAAAAAAATGCTTTAGTTTTAGGCTTTAACTGGACAACCCCTTTAACACCCAGGGGGGATCGGCCCGGGAATCTATAAGATTCCCGGGCCAATCAGATCCCTCCCTGCGGGGCATCCGAAATTGGGATGTCCCGCGGGGTGAGACCCCCCAGGACGCCCACAAACCTTACCTTAACCCCGTTCCAACGGCGCATGCGCGGGCCGCGGCTGCGTCTCGTGCTTCCCTCTAGCAGGGCGCGCACCCGCACCGGCCGTTTGTGAATGGCCGGCGCGGGCGCATTCCCTGTTAGAAGGAAGCGCGAGACGCGGCCTCCAGCGTTCAGAGCCGCTGTGGTTTGACGCCGCTTGTACGTGCATACCACAGCGGCTCTGAGCTCTCTGATTGGACGAGCGCCCGCGTAGGAGCGTGGGGAGGTGAGTGTTTACGGGCGTTCTGGGGGGTTTCACACAGCGGGGCACCCCCGATCGGGGTGCCCCACTGAAGTGGACCAAAACCCAGGATAGTCAAAATCCTGGGTGTTGGTCCACTTTAATGAAATCCAATTAAACTATTAAAGTTTCCATCTAGGAAAAATAAATGCAGCTACCTGCTAGCCTTCAGGTGGCTTCTCACAGAGCCCTGTGGGCTGCATCTGCTCTGGTGCCAAAATTGCGCTCTGTGTTTTATATATATATATATATATATATATATATATATATATATATATATATATATATATATATATATATATTACAAGAGTGGTTTGGTCATAGGGAGTCTTCTAACATTCCCCTCTGCTTCCCAAGTCTCCCCCCAAACTTGGCCCAAGTGAAGACTGCACCAGCACTATGAACACAGTATCTAGTTCACTATCATTTGTTTAAAAGTCCACTTTTAATGGCATTTTTGAAAGTCTATTTTGTATGCCATGTCTCAAGGTGCTGAGCATTTCATTTTTAATGTGTTTTATGGTAACTATTTTTACTAGCTGCATCGGTGTACCACATCTGTACACCAAGATCTACAAAAGAGAGACGTGAGCCCTGTACACACAGAACACTGCTGTTATGGCCACTGATGAGGTGAGAGAGCTTACTCGCACTTGCCCAGCGGCAGTGATCTAAGTGTGCAGGACTCACTTCTTCTTCTTGGTGCCAATAGCAACAGATTTCAGGGAGTGAAAACTTATACTAGATACATCATTTTGGCACACAAAAAATATATACTTACAAATAATGCCATAAATAGTGGACTGTTTACGAGTGACCACCTCTGCCCCTATAATCTTTCCTTGCAGTGCTATAGCCTCAGCTGATGATCATACTTGATGACCAGCTCTGAGGCCCCCTTGGGGGGGGGGGGGTCTCAGCAGTTTGTGGGCTAAATTACCTGGCCCAGATGGTCCCTGTGTGCATACAATATATATATCATTTATCCTTTTTCTATTAATGTGTGTATATCACTACAAGGTACAACAACACTAGGTTAGTGGCAAATAAAACAAATAAAAAAAAATAAAAAATAAAATGTTAATATATATATATATATATATATATATATATATAGGGCCGGCGCTAGCACCCGGCAAGGTCGAGCATCTGCCGAGGGCCCCGGCATTGGGGGGGGGGGGCTAATGAGACAGCACAGCCTATAGAAAAGGCTAAGAGATTCCAGGGCTGGATGCTGACTTGCCCACTGTGTGAAACCCCAGAACGCAGCTTTTCACTCACCTCTTCCTCATTCCAATGGTGCATGCACGGGCTCTTGTCCAATGAGAGCCACCTGCCGAATTACATAGTCACGACAGATGGCTCTCATTGGACGGAAGGCTGCACATGTGTTGATGGAACAAGGAAGAGGTGAGTGAATAGCGGCTCTCTGGGGGGTTTCACACAGCGTGGCATCCTGGTTTGGGGTAGCGGCAGGGAGAAACAAGTGGCCCTTGAATCTTTTAGGTCCGGTGCCCAGATGTTTTAGCTGGGTGTGGAAGCGCATCAAGTAACAAGGTTTGCGGGTCACTCTGTATGCCAGATCTACAAACAGAGCATTAAAGTGACGTGACAAAGGGGCCCAATGAGACCCTGTCACTCAAGGGCCCACAAAACCCTGGACCTGGCTCTGTATACTGGTTATTTTAAATTTACATTTATTATATATATTTACAATAAATATTTGTTGTATTTGGATATACTATAATATATATATATATATATATATATATATATATATATATATATATATACACACACACACACACACTTTAGAGATATTTTTATGAAAAAACTGACTTTGCTGTGTTGTGTCTCTTTCAAAGGAGGGAGCACTGGGAATTGGTTTCATTTAGAGTTTGAACAGCTCCTCCTTTCAAACCCAACACCCTCCTTTTTATTAGACCTGAATTCGTTTTCAAGATGTGATAATTATTATTTTGCAACCCAGCGTAGTAAATATGTCATTGTAGGACTGAAGTACTGTGTGGTCCTTTAAGACAGTATAATAAGTAGCTAGCTTAGCTTCAGCAAGAGGTGGTTGTGTAAGCAATACAATGCTGCAGTCTCCAGCCTCTAATCGTCTGGTTTGAGTTCTTCCTTTTAGATCTCTCGTCCTATCCTCCTAATATGCCTCATCTACGTTCCTTCTTCTCGCCATCCATGACTTGTTTTCTAGTCCCTCGTTGATGTCCCATCTCTAATATGTATTCCTGTCTGTTCCTGTTTCAGACTCACTACTGAGCTTGTCTTTATTATTTTTGTTTTCAAGACAGTATAATCTCTTTTAGATTTCTTATATTACTTGTTTAGTCATCTTTCTATCGGTCCTCTGAGCCTTCTTCTGCTCATCCCCAACTCCTTGCTTCACCTCTCCCGGTGCTCTGTGTGCTGCTGTTATGTCATTCATATACTGCAATTGATATCAGTGATCTAATGAGACAGTGTGGAGAATGAATTAGTAATCAGTGCAGAGGTTTACAAAGGCCTCCTCATGAAGATTACAGCAACAAGAGAGCTGACATAAACACACAGCGCATAATGATTGACTACAGCTCTCAGTACAAGGAAGGCATTGGCTGATGCCACAGGGGACTTGGGCTGCGCAGATGTACACAAATATCTCACTCAAAATTGTGGTTGGATGGACCTTTTTGTTGCTGCTTCCAATTTTGTACCAATAAAATCAAAAAGATTAGTGACGAGTATGTTAGGTCCAAGGGACGCTCACACAACTGTCCTTTTCACAGAAGATGTAGTCTGAGCTTCCATCTGGAATTGTCAGGCCCCATACAGCAGCATTGCACTCTCAAAACCAATGCGTGACGGCTTCTAAATACAAGGCAACCAGGCTTAACTCAAAATCCAGACAGACCATATAGGAAACAAAAACTCTAGGGGATAGCGTTCCAGCCATCACATTACCATATATCTTATATGATGTCTTGACACAAAATAGGTTGTATAGAAACTGAGCCCCTCTATAACCTATATGTGATGATGGGGGATGATATGGGGCCTTAGTTTGACATGGACCACTGTCCCCATGGCAGCCAGCCTTACCTTATTATTATTAAAGGATACTGAAAATCAAACTAGGGGTCCGGCCATCACATTAATGGTTATAAGGGGCCCAGAGACAATACAATCTCTAAAGAGTTTGGCCCCTCTCTATAATCTATGTTTGATGGTTTGCCCGCTTGTTTGAATTGGACCCCAAGGAAAACAAGCCTGGGGGAGGGGGGCAGAAACCCTTATTTTCTTTAGTAAGGCTGGCAGCAATAGTGGCAGTCTTCAGGTCTCAGGTCAGGGTGACCCTTAAGGCCACATGGCCAGGGGTCCCCTTTTATCAACTGGGCCTCTTGGATCTTGAGTCTTGGCTCTCCTGCCCTGGATGTAGTCAACATTTAGAACCTGTACTGTCAAATTCCTGGTTGTCCATGTCAGAAGACTACTGGAGTAGTAGTAGGGTCTGGTGGAGTAGTGCACATAAAGTTGGACCTGGAGGAGCTGTAAAGGTGAGATGTCCAATGAGTGGAGCAGTGCACATACAGTAGAACCTAGTAGAACTCTGAAAGTGTAGTTGGCCAACTGGTGCAGCAGTAGGACCTGATGGTTCTCTGAAGGTTTGGTTGGCCAACCGAATGGGAAGATTAACACACAGTAGAATTTGAAAGTGTAAATGGCTACAGGATGGAGCAGTGTTCCAAAGTAGGACAAGGCTTTAGAATCTTCAGATGGTGTTGTGTATTTTAGAACTGTGGGTTGAGCCCCTGAAAATCTAGCAGCAATCTCAAATAGCAACAGAAAAAAAAATCACTAGGCCTAGCAAGGGGTAAGGGAATGGCAATTGTGGTTCGGAGTAAGTATCATAGCAGAGTGCTGAGAAATCAGAAGGTGAAGTAATTGTCAGAATAGCCTGATAAATACACAAGGTCATCAGGAAATTCAGGAAGGCATAAGAATGGAGGTAAACCATGAAATCCTGAAGTCCTACACATGTGCACACTTTCTCACAAGGAGGAGAAAAGATGAAAGTGCAGTTACTGCTCAACTTCTTCAAAGGCCACTTAACCTGTGGCTTAGATAGATCAGGACAGCATGTGAAGCTGGGTTGCATAGATAGCTTACATTACATAGAAACTAGAGTTCCACTTTAAATAGGTAATCTAATTTAGTTGGGAGAGTATATTATGATTAAAGGCTGTGTTCATTTGCACTAAGTAGGTGGGTTGGTTGATGGAGGAGCCTTTTTACTCTTCCAGCCACCAATGGGGGGGTCCAAACTTTACCCTGTACACCTAGGCCACAGTATACATAAATAAGTAAATTAATAATAAGCATAGAGAGCCGGAGAAGAACCTATAAATTACAGTCACAACAGGCAATTGGCAGTGCTCTATGTCAAGTAGCAACTGCGAAAGTCAATCATTTTATGGATTGTATAAACTGACTCTTCCATACTGGAAGTATATTATTTAGGAAAAGCTTGTAAGAATACGATTAGAGTTGATGGTACCATGAGAAAAAATCTGCCTGCATTGCCCGTAACATGGCATCTCTCTATGGCATTAAAGGAGAACCCAAGCCACATTCTAGCACTCAGGTTTTGTTCCCTTATTCGCCAAATATGCCTGCAGAGGTAATGAGGCCCATGAATAAAGATAAGGATGTGTGTAGATTTAGTTATATGGGCGTCCACATGGGATCAGTGGGTTGCAGGGTTTTATGTAGGGGACCCAGGACAGAGTAAGTCAGTTGCAGGATGCTATAGAGGGGTCCTTCAAACAGTGGGCAGGGCATATTGGAAAAAGAGACATTGGACATATGTGTTTGTATAGTGTAAATGGGCCATAACTTTCTGTAAGGCAGGCCCTTGATAGTATATGGGGCACACCTATGTAGGTAGAGAAGCCCTTGGAACATGCAACATGGTGACATGGGGCAGAATGGAGTAGCGGCCCTCTGAATAGTCATGGTGTCGGGAAATAAGTGTATGTTAAAGGGGGCCCTGACAATTTGGCCCCCAAATAATAAATATAAATAAATGTAAATCATTGCAGCCTATAGTAAATACAGGACATCCCTTTATATTGCCCCCAGAACTGGACTGCTATGAACTCGGTTCAATGCTTCCTGGGGACCTCCTTACTCTACTGTGTGCTATTGAGATGTAGATTCTTCCGTAAGATCTTGGACCAAAAAATGTTGACGCAAGTGATAATTTATGGCGTTGCTGCAAGGTAACAGTGATGGCCATACGGCTGTTGACCTTATTTAGCATGGACTATGAGATCTGTCTATTCTGTTCAGCAGATAATAGAAACATTAAAAGTGTACAGACCTCGATTTGTTGGTAACTCCAAGGTAAAGTGAACTATTCTTGGATGTTATAAATTAAACAAAGGGAGGCGGTGAGAATGGACCTTTTGTTCCACTTACTTCCTTGATGTTTGAGAGATATTTCATTCAGTAGCGGAGCCAGCTGCAGTTTTATTTGAGCCCTCTACACTACAGTAGATTTGGGAGATGTCTCCCCAATGGTTTTGTATAAGAAGTTTTCTGACAAGTACATAAAGGAAGTTTTGAAACAGCCTGATACAGGTTTGTATCTGAAGTCATATTTTAGGAATGATGTTACAGAAGTGGCTGCTTACCCCCTGCTGTAGGTTCACCTCCTAGGATCCCCCTTATATGGACCTATCAAAGCCAACACTGGTACTGCAGTCTAAAGGACTCCAGGACCAGCCTTCTAAGTGCACTTTGGACATACTGATTCTGAATGCCCCACTGTGTGAACCCCTGTGCAGGTTTGCAATCACCTTTTCAGCACCCCTACACTGTGTTCTCAGGCCACGGGTGCATCTCCAGACTCCCTGAGGCTGCTCTGTTCAAGGCAAAGCATTAGCATGCACGGCATAAAACAATGATTGGATGAGAGCCCACACATGCACTGTGGGTATGGACAGAAAAGTGAGTTGTGTGGGTGATCTGGGGGGTTTCACACAGCAAGACATCCCGATTTGGTGAAAATAATGGTGATAGATCCATTTTAAGGCAATAAGACAGCACCTTCCTCCCCACCATCCCCATTTAGAGTGGTTGGTGCCCAAACAGAGATTTAATCCAAGCGCTCCTTGCAGGAGGGTCCTCATGCTATTAGAGGCAGTGAATGCAGCTGCTACCGGGTACATGGCAGAACCCCATCTTGCAGCACCTGTGGCAGTGCTTAGACTGGCCCACCAGAGGATTGGAGTAGCACTGTTGCCATCTGAGTCAGCTATGGCGGGGCTTCGGAAGCGCCAAACAGGGGGCAGGGGCTATTTTCCTTAAAATATACTATGCGGAACTGCATACTGTGCAGCACCTATTAAGGCTGTCAACAGGAATGGGTGGTGGGGGGGGGGGGGGCTGTATGTTCCACATGAACTAAAAAAACACCAGCTAGGTTCCCCTTGCTCAATAGACACAACTGGCCCGTTGTCTGTGGCGGAAGACTGATGTCCTTCTCCAGAGGGGTAGCTAGGCTTTCTGGCAGTCGGGGCAAAGATTAAAAATGGTGTCTCCCCCCTGTTCTCAGGACCCCCTTTGGCGCCCCCCTGACCTTCTGCACTCGGGGCACGTGCCCCCCCCTGCTCCCCCCTAGCTACGCCCCTGTCCTTCCCATTCTCTGGCTACCTGCAATCTAGTAATGTGTTGGGGGGCGGGAAGAAGGTAATCTATATAATGCTGAGCTGAGGGCTAAGCTGTATGTGTGTGATGGAGTATATATTTAATGCTGTGAGTTTGGAAGGTTATTTTATTGATGCTTAGGGTTGGCCTGGGGGTGGAGCAGGGCGGCTCTTAATTTTGCTATGGGTTTTTATGAAAGCTATGTATGCCTCTGCCTCTGTGTTCATTATCTTTGCTCAATGTTGAGATTGCTGTTGGGTGACGTGTTGCTCAGATAGCAATCATTTTATCTACCAACAATTATTCATATCAGAGAACAGGTGAAAAGCCATCAAGCTATCCCAACACTATATAAAGCCACCTAAGGCAAAACTCACCTTGCCATATAGTAAAAATGACCCCACTCTCCAAGGCAGAAGACCAACATACTGTATCTCCAGTTTGAGACCCAATTCTCTATGAAACTTCACAATTATGATGTTTCGAAACATTTTTGTTGTTGTGGGCCTTTTTCTATCTGATATTATAGCTTGTGGCTAGCATTCTTAATATATAATCTGATCAGTGAACCCATCAAGCTTCAGATTTCCACAGCTCCTCAGAGATTTGTACTGCCATTCTCTGCACTAGAAAGATCAAAAAGCGCCCGGTCTGCAATCCCAAACATGGCACGTGTACCGTCCCCGTATTAATACTTGAATTGCCCCCATCTACATGTACACCAACCTCCTACATCTTAGCTATTATGTACTAGATTGCAGGAGGCAGCTGAGGGCTCATATATCTACACCACCCGAGACCGCCTCTTGCCATATTGTAAGAATGACCCTGATCCCTTTAGCTGGAGGGCAACACATTTTCCTGTCTTGCTTGGCAACCTTTCTTTTTGAGTTTATTGGCTGATTTCACTCCACTTAACATGGACCCTAATGTAGCTTATAGCTAAAATTCCTTGCTCTTCCTTTATCTCTGCTTAGTGAACACGTCCTTCCTATTTCTGCTGGTTCAATGCAACCTGTCCTTCCATTCTCTACACCCGATCACAGAAAATCAATGTGGACAGTATGAAAGCTGCTTGGAACTCCAAGTAGAAGTGTATCATATGTAAAAGTTCCTACACTTGGGAGAGAAATCTGGACTATGGGTGCCATTGGAGGTCAACTTCTAAAAGATTTTTTTTTTTTGGGGGTGGGGGTTTGACATCTATCCATTGTATGTGTGTGAATACATAAGGATTTTGCCATCTCTTGTCTGTAACAGCCACTAAAATTGATTTGCACCCTGATCCATGCAGTGAGACAAGCAGTAACTGTACACATGCCTGGAGCTGCCATAGCAATGGCACCCAGGGAGCAGTTGGGTGCTTAGGGGCCTTGCTGAAGAGCACTTCAGCACATGTCCCAGCCAGGAATTGAACCTGCCACCCTCTGGTCACAAGGCCATGACTGCCCCTATTTGCCAAGGGACCGCAAACCTCTTGCCTGTTACAGCCACTAAAATTGATTTGGACCTTGATAAATAGGTCCTACCTGGACGCTGGTAAGAGGGTCATCAGCCAAGAGATTAAAACCCACTGCAGGGGGATAATAATGAGCAGAACACGAGTGTTGGAGCACCTCAAGCTTTATACCCCTCCCCCATAGCACTCAGAGCCCAGGGAGCTGGTCACGGTGGGAAGGGTCAGGGAAATGGCTGCCAGTTACCAGGTGGAGGAGCTGGTTGGCTTCTCAGGACAGGGCACAAAATCATGCTAACCTGGGGAGTGCATGAGGACCCCTCCTCTCAGGCCGACAGCTGATGGCGCAGTCTCTCTAGGAATGGGGACCCATCTTCTTTCTCTCCCTCTGTTCCCTCACACCCTGCTAGACTGACCTACCCTTGCTTTTATACTTGGGGCTCTGGTCCCATTTTACGAGACCTTGAGGTGTTTCCCTGGGATTGGGCCTAGGTGGACAGGTGGGATCACATAATAGCTGGGCTGGCTTTCTTTATATGGGGTTAAAGGAGACTTCTACCCATACCCCCTCAACAGGACCTCAGATTCTTGATTCTAAAATATGTCTCCAAAGGAGCAGAAGTAAAGGTGATGGGAGTGCCTACTCTGTTTTACTTCCTGCTGTCCTGACATTGAGGGACCCTGGGGGGTTTCACACAGTGTTGCATCCTAAATCAATGTCCCAAGAGTAAGTTATGTGGGGCAGTTATGGTCTAGCGGTAGGGAAACAGGCTTGTGACCGGAAGGTGGCTGGTTCAATTCCCAACTATGGCTGACCTAACTCACAACGCAATCTGCCACCGGCAGATCCATAGTACGTTTGGGTTGATCAAGTTCTTTATGGGTTAAGGAGGTGTTTTTTGTTTGAAGGGGTATGTTACAGATGATAGAAGTTTCCATAGAAACTGTACAACTTCATTTTAGGTTGGAAGGTATTCACAGGACTGGGAGATCTCATGACAGCTGACCTAAAGGGCAGGAATGACACAACCGTCTATACAATCCTTCCTTGACAGCTTGCTCCTTCATGGCTGCCCCCTGTGTGTGTCACAGCTTTATAACCCTTAGGTCTGCATTTGCTGTCCCCTCCCCCCTCTTCCAATCTGGTCCTCGCTGTTCTCTTTACATAGTCCCCTGTGTAATCTGCACTATGCTGTCTTGTGTTCCCTCAGGTTAATCCCACTGACTTTCATCCCCCCCTCCCATCCTGAGCCCCCTGCACGCATCTGTCTTGCTTTCCTCTTGCAATCACAACCCTCCACTTCTGACATCTCTATCTTCTCAGTATCAAATCTCAGGCCTTTACATCCATCAGCGCCCAAACCGCAGTGGGTGTATTACCACCACCCGGACACATGTGACAGGTCAGAAAATGGGGATGTCAAAGAGCATTCAGGGTGTGTGTGTAATGTGTGCATAGTCTCTATGTGAGCCATCGCCATGATGCTTTCAGATTTTGTTATGTTATTATGGTTTATAGAGTACCAACATCTTCCATTATACAAGGTAGATATTACAGGATGGTAAGATGAGCGATATACTTATAATACACAGGCTCTAATGACTAGTACCACAGATACACAGTTACTTTGTACAGCGCTATGGAGGATGATGGCGCTATATAAATAAACAATAATTATAGTACTTGATAGAGAAGTGCATTAGAAGAGAGGGTCTTGTCTGGTGAGATTGTTCACCACCCTTACTTAAAGTCCTGAGTTTTGGTCCTTTCCCCCGGGACACCCCGATCGGGGGTACCCCACTGCGTGAAACCCCCCCAGATCGCCATGTCAGTTGAATCCAGGCAGCCGCATGGCTGAGATGCTGGGAGAGGAAGCTCCAAAATGGCCACTACCACTATAAAATTGTTTAGGAGGCGTTTCAGCTTTGAGTGGATAAAGGAGCAAATGTAAGTGCTGACAATGATTCAGTATCATGCATGCTGATGGGGCAATGAAGTTTTGGGGAGGTTTCTTTTACAACCCTGCCAGGCTGTTGGTCCGGTTTAAGTTGAGAGCCACATTTAGAGAGGCGGGTTTAAGCCATATTGGCATCTGCGCAACTCCCCCACCTCATAAAATACTTGTCCCTAACTTGATTCACTAACTCCAAAGACATTAAAGTGGAGCAAAACCGAGGATTTAGCCCCCCCCCCCAATCACCAGTTTATTACCTTGCCCCCAGGAGTAAGTCAATTTGGGATGTCCGTCTTCTTCCCACCCTTCTTCCGACCGGAAATCACCAATTTCTTATCTCTGTCACAGTGAGAGACATGTGCACTGCAAGCTCACTTCGCCACATCTGAATGACATATTTATAATCACTACATACAATACATTCAACGTATTAAAATCCCTTTAAAAACACATAAATCGAACAATAACACACAGGACAAACCAACATAAAGGTGTGTAGGTGATGGGGAGAGTCTCACCGCACTGATTAATATCAAATGCCTAAATATATATATGTGCTAAATCATTCAACAAAGTGTTCCAACAGTGCAACTGAGCGTGTGCAAATCCTGCCTATGATCCGGATCACTATAAAATCTATATATTTATAAAGTGCAAGTGCTACTAGTCAAACAATTAATTAAGAATTAATATTCCCAACCATAACAACTTATAAACATATCAATCTACTCTATTCACCAATGAAAATATAACCACCTGTATATATTATTAGGCATCCCAAAGGGGAACCACTGATATATGTCACAATACCAATCAAAAAATAATATCACAAATCTATCACAAAAAAACATCACCAGAAATAAAGGCGAGGTATCATGAAAATAACATGTGTGAAGTCTCCCCACCGCCTACCGCACCAGGAGCCACGCGTTCCGTGGACACATCACCCACTTCATCAGAATAGAGTAGATTGATATGTTTATGAGTTGTTATGGTTGGGAATATTAATTGTTAATTGATTGTTTGACTAGTATCACTTGCATTTTATAAAAATATAGATTTTATAGTGATCCGGATCATAGGCAGGATTTGCACATGTTTAGTTGCACTGTTGGAACACTTTGTTGAATGATTTAGCACATATATATATTTAGGCATTTGATATCAATTTGTGTGGTGAGACTCTCCCCATCACCTACACACCTTTATGTTGGTTTGTCCTGTGTGTTATTGTCTGATTTATGTGTTTTTTTAAGTTTAAGGGATTTTAATATGTTGAGTGTATTGTATGTAGTCATTATAAATATGTAATTAATAAAAATGTATTTTTTTATGCCTCCCTACATGCTTTTTTTTTGTTCCTGGTTTGAGCTCTTTTGTAGCTTTGGGAGTGGCACCTCTACAGATTAAATAGGGTCTAGTGCAAGTCCTGATTTTTTCCTTCTAAGCACTCGGGTGCGCTCATTATTGCCACAGCAACAGGAGCAAGGGTATGACCACACCGGGCCCAGAAGGTCAGGTGGGGCCCCAATACTGTAGCACTTCCACCTTATTTATCATATTTATGCTTGCTTGGCATAATTTAGAGAAAGGAGGCACCACTTGTCTCTGCTGTTTCAGTTATTTGTTGCCTAGTTGCATCTAATTGAATTGAAAAAACGTTTACGGTATGAGCCTTGAAAGGGCCACAATTGAACTTCGCACCAGGGCCCTGTCACATTTAGTTAAACCGGACCTTCAGCATAATTTAATGAAAAGGCCCAAACCCTTAAAAGCTATTCCCCGGCATCTAAAATGAATATAGTTTACGTTTTTTAGTCACTTAACTATTATTCTTTCCCTCACTGGGATGCAACTCTGTTCAGGACTCTAGGATACGGGCGCCACCATCTTGCCTCAGAAACATCACATACTGGAGAAAAAGTACAAGGGGAGGCAGGTTATAGCTGTGCTTTGCTCAGACAGAGCAGAGCTGGGGTCAGGAAAAGGACAGCAATCCCAGAATTCAGAACGGCACGGTCAGAAGACACTTCCTGTTTGCAGGCAGCCTGAGACGCCATGTGCCGCCATCTTGGATGTTTAAAGGCTCAGTAGATGCAGGTAGGATGATTTTTAATGCAGGCAATCTGTATGTACATGGTAGGGGAAACATACAAGATAGGCTCTTATTTAGGGTGAAGTTCCGGATTAATGTGGCAATCTGTATGTACAGGGTGTGGGAAACATACAAGATAGGCTCTTATTTAGGGTGAAGGTCCGGATTAATGTGGGCAATCTGTATGTACAGGGTGTGGGAAACATATAAGATAGACTCTTATTTAGGGTGAAGGTCTGGATTAATGTGAGCAATCTGTATGTATAGAGTGGGGGAAACATACAAGATAGGCTCTTATTTAGGGTGAAGGTCTGGATTAATGTGAGCAATCTGTATGTACAGAGTGGGGGAAACATATAAGATAGGCTCTTATTCAGGGTGAAGGTCTGGATTAATGTGAGCAATCTGTATGTACAGGGTGGGGAAACATACAAGATAGGCTCTTATTTAGGGTGAAGTTCCGGATTAATGTGGGCAATCTGTATGTACAGGGTGTGGGAAACATACAAGATAGGCTCTTATTCAGGGTGAAGGTCTGGATTAATGTGAGCAATCTGTATGCACAGAGTGGGGGAAACATACAAGATAGGCTCTTATTTAGGGTGAAGGTCCGGATTAATGTGGGCAATCTGTATGTACAGGGTGTGGGAAACATATAAGATAGACTCTTATTTAGGGTGAAGGTCTGGATTAATGTGGGCAATCTGTATGTACAGGGTGTGGGAAACATACAAGATAGGCTCTTATTCAGGGTGAAGGTCTGGATTAATGTGAGCAATCTGTATGTACAGAGTGGGGGAAACATACAAGATAGGCTCTTATTTAGGGTGAAGGTCCGGATTAATGTGGGCAATCTGTATGTACAGGGTGTGGGAAACATATAAGATAGACTCTTATTTAGGGTGAAGGTCTGGATTAATGTGAGCAATCTGTATGTATAGAGTGGGGGAAACATACAAGATAGGCTCTTATTTAGGGTGAAGGTCTGGATTAATGTGAGCAATCTGTATGTAGAGGGTGTGGGAAACATACAAGATAGGCTCTTATTCAGGGTGAAGGTCTGGATTAATGTGAGCAATCTGTATGTACAGGGTGGGGAAACATACAAGATAGGCTCTTATTTAGGGTGAAGGTCTGGATTAATGTGAGCAATCTGTATGTACAGGGTGTGGGAAACATACAAGATAGGCTCTTATTTAGGGTGAAAGTCTGGTTTAAACCACTGCACAGCACCTAGGGGTTTCACAAAGTGGGCATTGGGGTTGGGGGACTCTAGGGTTTAAAGTGGACCTGTCACCAGGATTTTAACTATTCTGGTGATAGGTTCTTGCCCCTGAAACCCCTGAAATCGCCCACTCCACTCACCTTTCAGATGTTCACAAAATAGCTCCAGCGACCACAACTTATTGGCATATGAGTCTTTTAAATCCTTTACCAGTTCACAAACTTTGAACAAAAAGTTCCTCCTCTCTTCAGATCTGTCGATTCGGTGGCTCCCGTCTGGTATGATGGGTGCTGGTGTTGTGATGATGGGGAGCTGGTCCGCTGGTATCTGAAATGAAGAGGGACTTCTTCATTGGCGTCAAGTTAATGTCTTAGAGAAGGAGCCTTTCATAACACAGAGGAGGAATCTGGGGAATCCCGCCATGTGACTTATGATGTCACTGGACGGCAGTGACACAGAGTGGGATTTCCTGGGGAATCTCCCTCCATAACCCTCCCCTCCAGTGATGTCATTAGTCACATGGGGGTTTCCCACAGGGGCTCCTCCTATGTGGTATAAAAGCTTCCCTCCCCTGCAGCCCGGCATTAGCTTGGAGAGATACCAAGAAAGAAACACTAACGCCACGTAGCGCCACATAGCGCCACGTAGCATCAGTTGAATGCCGGGCGCAGTATGTGAAAACCATATATATGAAAGTCAATCTGGTGAAAGCCTCTAACAGCGCCAAGTAGCGTCACATGTATCACTAGCAGTGGCTCAGTGTAAAGTGCCGGCGCTGTGTGTTCACTAGCACCATGTAGCACCTGTCGCTCAGTAGCATTATCCCATACATTTCAATGTTGTTTTAACTTTGCTGTGTATAAATAGCATTTTCCTAAAGTAATGTTCTAAATTCTTGTGGCCTCTCCTGCCCAGCAAGCAAACACTTTTATTGTGATTTTTCTTTTATGCAGAATTGTATGTGCAGGTCGGCCATTGCAGTGTCATTGTCACAGTGTTAAAACAATGTCATTCCATATATTTTCGCTCTGGTGCTGGTGGATTTGTGTTGAGAAACAGACTTTTTGCACATAGCATCCGGCGCTCGGCACTAGAGCGCCCAGTTTTAGAGCGCCAACGCTGGTTGTGTGTAGTTTTGTTCTTAAATATGGGCTTCACCGCCGAGTGCCAGATGCACTTAACTGGTGCTACCTATCGTTCGCTGCGCCCAAAACCTGCCTGCAGTGACGATCTAAGCGTCGCTACACAGACTCTCAAATGACAATACGTGACGCTAGTCTTAAATCTGACCTTCAACATGATTTAATGAAAAGCCCAAACACCTAAAAAAACTATTCTCCAGCATCTAAAATTAATATTGTTTAGTTTTCTAGTTGCTTACTCTTTATTCTTTCTTCCACTGGGTTGCAACTCTGTTCAGGACTCTAGTGTATGGGTGCCGCCATCTTGTCTTAGAAGCATCATACATACTGAGGAGAGCGGGGTAAAGTGCAGGGGGCGGGGTTATAGCTGTACATTGCACAGGCAGAGCAGAGCTGGGGTCAAGAAAAGGACAGCAATCCCAGAATGCAGGGTGGCATAGTCAAAAGACACTTCCTGTATGCAGGGTGCCTAGCGCTCCATGAGCCGCCAACTTGGATGTTTAAAGGCTGCACTAGGTGCAGATTTTTAATGTGGGCAATCTGTATGTACAGGGTGGGAGAAACATATAAGATAAGCTCTTATTCAGGGTGAGGGTCCGCTTTAAATTAGCCTCTAAGATAGGTCCATTCCGTCCAATCATTTTTTTATCTTGTTTAAGTGTCCAGAGTTTGGTACATTTTTATAGGTAACTTTTTTTTTCTTCTTTGATGTCTGTACTGAGATTTTTCCTATCCCATGTATGTGCGATGTTGTTCATGGCCAGTGGCTGCGTGCAATGAAACTTTTATGAGTATGTGGCGATCCTGCGGTCTCAGAGATGCTGCCCTATTTCATTATGATCCACATTCAGCAGCTGCATGTTGTCAGTCTAATTAGATCTGAAAATAGACTCATTGCGGCCAGTTAAGCCTGCCAATCACAGCTAAGGAGGCCTCGCGTTCAGGCGTGATCCCACTGCAGAGCCCCATCTTGTTGGGTACATACCCATATCTTGTATATAAGTGTCTAGGTTCATGTCCTGATCAAAACGCTTACCAATCACCGCCCCAAAACAATTTCTCTGCACAACTGACTGTTTTTAAACTGGACCTTCACCCTGAATAAGAGCCTATCTTGTATGTTTTCCCCACCCTGTACATACAGATTGCCCACATTAATCCGGACCTTCACCCTGAATAAGAGCCTATCTTGTATGTTTTCCCCACCCTGTACATACAGATTGCCCACATTAATCCGGACCTTCACCCTGAATAAGAGCCTATCTTGTATGATTCCCCCACCCTGTACATACAAATTGCCCACATTAATCGGGACCTTCACCCTGAATAAGAGCCTATCTTGTGTGTTTCCCCCACCCTGTACATACAAATTGCCCACATTAATCCGGACCTTCACCCTGAATAAGAGCCTATCTTGTATGTTTCCCCCACCCTGTACATACAGATTTCCCACATTAATCCGGACCTTCACCCTGAATAAGAGCCTATCTTGTATGTTTCCCCCACCCTGTACATACAGATTGCCCACATTAAAAATCATCCTACCTGCATCTACTGCATTTTCTGAGCCTTTAAACATCCAAGATGGTGGCCAGTGGAGTTTCAGGCTGCCTGCAAACAGGAAGTGTCTTCTGACTGTGTCGCTCTGCATTCTGGGATTGCTGTCCTTTTCCTGACCCCAGCTCTGCTCTGTCTGTGCAAAGCACAGCTATAACCCGCCTCTCCTCTCCTCAGTATGTGATGCTTCTGAGGCCCATATCCTAGAGTCCTGAACAGATTTGCAGCTCAGTGGAGGAGAGAATAAAATATAAGTGATTAAAAACTTAAAATACATTAATGTTAGATGCTGGGGAATAGTTTATTGAGGGTTTGGGCTTTTCATTACGTTATGCTGAAGGTCTGAATCGGCTATGCATGGGTGGGGAGGATAGTATGTGCTGTTCCACCCACAACCCCCTACACGCACATATTGGGGGGATGGTGTAAAGGCAATTGCTGGGGTATATTCAGGGCTGTATTTACCATCAGGCAAACCTAGGCCTGTGCCTAGGGTGGCCACCAGCAAGGGGGGGGCACAGATGTTACTGCTATAGTATAAAAGTTGTTGCCGTATACAAATGCTCCCACGGCACATTGTATGTGTGTGCATGGGGGGGGGTAGGGCACCAACTTAAAGACAGTCTGCAGCTTGATCCTCTCCCCTTTACTGATGTGGCCATGTGACCCCTGTGTGTCTGGTAATATATAATAAAATACATGCTCCTCTGCATTTCTCCCCTTGAAACCTCTTCTCCCTACGAACATTGACTTTTTATATTGGCGGAGTGTGACGTCAGGGCAAGCATCAGCACTAGGCGTGCCCAGGCGGGTGCCGGGGCCGCTACACATTCAGAGGGCCCGCCTTTGTTTCTTTTATTCTATTCTTTTCTCTTTCTATATATTCTGTGTTTCTTTCACCTGTTCTTTCTGACATTCCTTTTCTTTCTTTCAATTTACTTCTTTTATTACTGTCAGTCCTTTTTTTTGTTTCTGTCATTCTATGCTTTCCTTCTAGATTTTTTTTTCCTTTCATCTGTTTTCTCTTTTCTTTTTTTTTTTTTGTTCTTTCCTTCTATTATTTTTTTCTGTCATTCCTTCTATTCTTTCTGTCTTTCCTTCTCTTTGTTTTTGCTATTCCTACCACTCTTTTTCTCATTCTAGTTTTTTTTTCCTCTGTCGCCCAAGGGCCTGTATAAACCTGAAGCCGGCCCTGCTCCATGTTACATAACAAAAAGAGGGGCGCCAGCACTTGACATGCCTAGGGCAGCATGAACACTAAATACAGCCCTGGGTATATTGTTATTTTGTTCAGTTATTGCCGACACGCTCAAACAAGCTTTATAAAGAATAGACAGTTTAGGTGGGCCTAACAACTAAAAAGACTTGAAGCGGATCAAAACCCTTCACGGCCGGACCTGAAATTTAAAAGAATCCAGGGCCAACCACTAGCCTGTCACCACATCACCCCTGCATACCGCAATAGGATGTCCCTCTGTTAAACCAGTTGCCAGTAATCTCACTGTGACAGACTCTATGCCTTTGGATTTTAAAGGCACTGTTTTTGCATAGACCCATTACTTTCATTTTCTTGAGCATGTCCCAGACAGACTGCCATGGTGTTGTTGATTGTATTACAGACTGCTATTGTTATACTGATTGTGCTACAGACTGCTATTGTTCTACTGATTGTGTTACAGACTGCCATTGTTATACTGATTGTGCTACAGACTGCCATTGTTATACTGATTGTGTTACAGACTGCTATTGTTATACTGATTGTGCTACAGACTGCTATTGTTATACTGATTGTGCTACAGACTGCTATTGTTCTACTGATTGTGTTACAGACTGCTATTGTTCTACTGATTGTGTTACAGACTGCTATTGTTCTACTGATTGTGTTACAGACTGCTATTGTTCTACTGATTGTGCTACAGACTGCTATTGTTCTACTGATTGTGTTACAGACTGCTATTGTTCTACTGATTGTGCTACAGACTGCTATTGTTCTACTGATTGTGTTACAGACTGCTATTGTTATACGGATTGTGTTACAGACTGCTATTGTTATACTGATTGTGCTACAGACTGCTATTGTTATACTGATTGTGCTACAGACTGCTATTGTTCTACTGATTGTGCTACAGACTGCTATTGTTCTACTGATTGTGTTACAGACTGCTATTGTTCTACTGATTGTGTTACCGGCAGAGTTGAGGGATTGTGTGCCCTGCTCCCATTGGTCCATGTGTTTGTCATGCAGTTCTCCATCAGGTCCACGGGGGAGGTCCCCTTGCATGGAGCCTTGCATATAATGCACAGGGTGGCACTAATAAAGTTAAGTTCATCTTCACCCTCAATACTGAGTTCTGTCTCTTATTGGGGGAAACGCTATATTACAATTCACTAGCCCTTGTAAGGGCTGTTCCTGGTTCCTCACGGACGACTCTGGAATTCCTGCAGCACCTCTCACCATTGGGAAAAGGACGTCTCTGGCGGGGAAGCCCTCCGGCGATAAAGGTTATCGCTACACTCACCTTTACTGGCGGCTCCGGCGATGCTGTGTTCGCTGTGTGTGGCTTCCCTGTAGCTGAATGGCTTGGCGCAGGAGCGCGCACACTCGAATAGAAAGTCGGAGATGCGGCCTGCCAGCTGGCGATCTCAAAACTGCCACTGGGCGTGGCTTTGGCAGTGGAAAGCACGGATCATCAACATTTGGGTTTCAAGACGCTTTAAAGTGGATCAAAAACCACCGTGATCGGCCTAAGAATCTATAAGATTCCCAGGCCGATCGATTCCCCCCCCCCCCCCCCCAACCGAGGCATCCAAAATGTGTGAAACCCCCCAGGATGCCCCATACCAAGTGTGCATGAGCGAGCCGAGGCATTTGTGAATGGCCGGCGCGGGCACGCTCCCTGTTAGAGGGAAGCAGGGGATGCGGCTGTCAGCGCGGTATGAGCCACTGGTCTTAGACATAGGCTTACACAATTAACTTCAGTGATCTGGGGGGTTTCACGCAGCCTGGGGGAACGGACCAAAACCCAGAATAGTCAAAATCCTGGGTTTTGGTCCACTTTAAAGTAGAACAAAGCCCAATCTTTTAGATTCCAGCGCCGCCACTGGTTTGCCTCCATCCTGAATCAGGATGCCCCGCTTTGTGAACCCCCCCCAGGTCACCAGTAATCTCTTACCTATCCCTGGTCCAAGAACGCATGCGTGGGCTCTCGTCCAATGAGAGCCTCCTGCTATGACTGCATCATACGACGGGTGGCTCTCATTGGTGAGCACAAGGCCGGGGATGCGGAGAATTGCATCCCTTACTTCTGCCTCTCAGCAATAGGTTGTCTGCTGTCACTTGCAAAGAGGGGCAAGACCAGTGTTTTAGCCCATTCTCTTCATTTTACTGTTACAATGTATTTACTTCTTTAAAGTGGACCAACACCCAGGACTTTGACTATCCTGGGTATTGGTCCACTTCGGTGGGGCACCCCGATCGGGGGCACCCCGCTGTGTGAAACCCCCCAGAAAGCCCCGAAAACTCACCTCACCCCGCTCCCACGTGACCGCTGCAGCCAATCCCCGCCGGCAGACAAGCGAGAGGCAGCGCCGGACAAGCAGAGTGCGTCCGCCGCCGCCTCCCGCGCGCCCTGCTAGAGGGATGCGCGGGAGGCGGCGGCGGACGCGCATGCGCCTCTGGAACGTGGAAAAGGTAGGATTGTGGGCTTCCTGGGGGGTTTGACCCCGCTTGACATCCCGATTTTGGATGCCCCGCGGGGAGGGATCTGATCGGCCCGGGAATCTTATAGATTCCTGGACCGATCCCCCCTGGGTGTTGGTCCACTTTAAGTATGAGAATACGGGGCATCCTAAATCAGGAAGGAAGAGCCGCAGTAGCCCTAAAGCCTTTTAGAAGGTTAGGACCACATTAATACCCAGTTTAATGTGAGATAAAGGAGCAAGACCAATAGTAAAGTAAGCACAAGGGGAATACAATATTTGCCCCATGCTGAATAGTAATAGAAGTGCACTGGCTTACATCAGCAATGGGAGGAGTCCTGGCCAGTAATAAGTAGATTTTTTTAAATTTAAATTAATAGAGGATCAAGAGGGAGATAAAAGCTGTTCTTTAAAGTGGGCCAACACTCAGGGGTGATCGGCCCGGGAATCTATAAGATTCCCAGGCCGATCACCTCACACACCGCGGGACATCCGAGATCGGGATGTCCCGCGGGGTGTAACCCCCCCGAAAAACCTTACCTCTCCAGACGCTGCTTCCGCCGCCGCCGCCTCACTCGCGCTCCTCCAGACGTGCGCGCGCCCGCGCCGGCCGTCTCTGAATGGCCGGCGCGGGCGCGCACACGTCAAGAGTGACGCGCGGGAGGCGGCGGCGGCGGGCGCGATCCCTTGTCCGCCGACGGACGTCACTTGTCCGTCGGCGGGCATTGGACAGCGCAGTCACGTGGGAGCGTGGAGAGGTGAGTTTTCGGGGTGTTTGGGGGGGTTTTAGGCAGCGGGGCACCCCCGATCGGGGTGCCACAGGGAAGTGGACCAATACCCAGGATAGTCAAAATCCTGGGTGTTGGTCCACTTTAATGATGGTGTGATACAGGGGAGGCATCAGCACAGGGCATACCTGTGCCAGGGCCCCTGCCCATCTCATTCCCTTACCCTGGGGCAGCCCCTATGAAGGACACAGGGCTGTGCAGTAACCAGGACTAAGGAAGGTCAGGACTTTGGACTTTCTTTCTTCCTCTCTTTCTTTCTTTCCATTTTTCTTTCTTTCAGTCCTTCTATTCTTTGTTTCATTCTTTCTGTTTATTCCTTTTCTGTTTTATCTGTTCTTTCTGCCATTCCTTGTCTTTTGTTTCTTTCCATCTATTCTTTTTGTTTCTTTCCTCTGCTAGTTCTGCCATTCATTTTCTTTCTCTCCTTCTTTTTGTCATTTTTTCTTTTTTTTCTGTCGGTACTTCTATTCTTTCTTTCAATCTCTTCTTTTTTTCTCACTCTTTCCTGTTTTTTCTGTCATTCCTTTTATTCCTTCTTTGTTTCTGTCATTCATTTTATGCTTTTGTTCTTTTGTTCCTTTCCATTTATTTTTTATTTCTTTGCATCGTTTTTTTTGTCATTCATTTTCCCTTTCTTTTTTTCCTGTCATTCCTTCTATTCTTTCATTCACTTTATTTCTGTCTTTCCTTCTATGCTTTGTCATTCCTTCTATTATTTCTTTCTATTCTTTGGCAGTATTCACCGTACATGCAACTTTATCACCATGTATGGAATGTAAGGCCAAACCACAAGGGGCCCATTGAGACTCTATCGCCCAAGGGCCACATAAACCTGGAGCCGACCCTGGTGTGAGACCTAGAGGCTGATTCATTAATAGCGGCAGGTAGCGTCTGTAGCAGGCATTTTCAGAGCGCCCGCTAGTAGTCGCTTTGCTCAGCCGTGGGTCGCTACTTCATAGCGACTCAGTCGCTGTTCAGTAATGTTGAATACATTGTGAGGAGTCGCTATTTGACCAGTACAGCGCTGTATGGGAGCGCATGTTAGCGACTGCTCATAGCGACCGACTCACACCATATTCAGCAAAAAAACAGCCTCACAAATCTCTGGCGCTGAAAAATATCTGAAGCCCAGAGCGCAGGAGGCTGTGTGTTTTCCAGCATGTATCCACTAGTAACAAAGCGAAAACATATGGAATTACATTGTAACCACATTGTTACATGAGCACTTTAATGGCAGACCTGTAATGTCATTTCTGAAGAAATTTTTAAAAAATCTTAAAAATGTGAAAAAACAGCTTTTCCAATGTCAGAAGAGGTCACAGAATTATTTGTGTTTTTTTGGCAAAAAAAAAAAAAAACCCGGTTAAAAGAGAAGAAAAGGTTCGCCCATTGAAATGTATTGGAGAGCGACGGGTAGCGAGAGGTCATACCTGACGCTGTGCAAGGCTGAACGCTGGCGCTGTTCGCTGAGGCTGTGAAAATGATGAATCAGACGCTACATGCCGCTATCCCAGTCGCTAAACAGATTCTGCTTGATAAATGTGGAATTGCGGGCCGTTCACCAGTCGCTACCTGTCGCTACCTCACATTAACCAGTCGCTACCTGACGCTATCCTTTCTTAAATAAGGGCCCTAGTCTAGGAAATGTCCTGGAACTACACCAAAGGGGAAGACCTACCTGTTATATTTAAAGGGACTGAGTGACATAATTATATTTGTTATAGATTAGTCATCCAGAATTATGGTTTGGCTGCTGGTTGAAGCTAATGACCACCAAGGCTATGGAGGTTTGACATGGTGGCAACGTGTCAACATTGGTCAATAGGTCAATCTGTTTGGGGTGTTGTGATGGGGTGTTGATGTTTGGAATAGGGTCACTTGTTTTACCCTATACAGAGGTAAGCACAGTACACAGAGACCTGCTTTCAAATAGAAGACAGTCTATGAAAATCTGGGTGGTTAGGTCCAAAATAAATCACCTTTATCCTGAGCAGAATTTATTCACGTCAGTCATTCACGTATATGGAAAGGAAAATGGGTCACCTCCTGGTAATAATCAGAAATGGAATTATAAATGTGAAGCCTTTATTGGCAAACACCAGATTTGTACATAACCCCCCCCCCCCCACAACTTTCTCCCCAAGGGCAACAGTTTAACCATCTCCGATATAAATCATTATTACAATAATACATGCAAAAAAAGTATTCTTCAATAAAAAACCTTTTACCAAATAAATATTTTCCTAAATCATAAGGCACCACTCTGCTATACTATCATTATCACTAAAGCAGACCTACACCTTGAATTGAAGTCTCCAACTGCCTCAAGTATAGCAGTTGTTTCTTGGTTTGACCTGCCAGTGTAAGCAAGGGGCTTCTTTGAACCATAGGACTCAGCCCTTCCCTGGGCCGATGGATTGAGAAATTTCTGACAGACATGTCGCATGTAGTAAAAGCAGGGAATTAGGTATTGGATCCCCTGGTCCTGAGCACCCTGAGTCCCTCAAGGGTGCGTCCTGAGACCGTTACTATATTCACTGTACACACATGACTGTGCGCCCACATCCAGCTCCACCACCATCATCAAATTTGCTGACAACACAGTGGTGGTGGGCCAGATCTCTGACAATAACAATGGATTAAAAGCTATTGGTGCCATGCAAACTACTTCCTACTCAATGCAAGCAAACTAAAATAGATGATTGTGAACTACAGTGAAACACAGAAAACAAACTCCCACCCGCTAGTGATAAATGGCACTACATTGGAGAGCGTAGCGTGAGTTCAAATACCTAGAAGTGCATCTCACACAGGATTTCTCGTGGTCCTTCCACCATAGAGAAAAAGGCACGCCACCTTAGGTGCTTAAAGGAATTCAATGTAAAAGCATTGCAGTATTGCGGTTGGGAGATTGAAGTGCTTCAGGCCTTGAAATTGCAACCTATGGCCAGTTACTGTGACTGACGAAGGTGTTGACTGTTCGACACAGTGGTTGCCATTATGGAACTGCACACTGCTGGACCCAACCCCGGGACCCGGTAGGTTTTATTCAACCAGACTTATTTCCTTTGGGGCCCCAAAAATAATTTTCTCTGGTGGGTCCCAACAACTAAATAGTTCTGCATGGCTGGGCCCTATACAGTGTTGAAATTGGACAGTGTTCAAAAATGAGTTCCCCTGGTGTGCCAGCAAGAATGATTTCCTGTAATGGGTAAAACAATAGTTTCCTCTAGTAAGTCCAAGAATGGTTTCCTCTGGTAGGGTCCAGGAACTCATTTCTCTGGTAGATCCAAATAGGATTATCTTTGGTCCAAGAATAATTTCCTCTGGTGTGCCAGCAAGAATTATTTCCTGTGGTGGGTACAAGAATATTGTCTGTAGTGGGTCCAAGAGTAGTTTACTCTAGTGAGTCCAAGAATGGTTTCCTCTGGTAGGCTCCAGGAATGCATTTCTCTGGTAGGTCCAAGAAGGATTATCTTTGGTAGGTCCAAGAATGATTTCCTCTGGTAGGTCCAAGAATGATTTCCTCTGGTAGGTCCAAGAATGATTTCCTCTGGTAGGTCCAAGAATGATTTCCTCTGGTAGGCTCCAAAAATTGTTTCCTCTGGTGGGTCCAGGAAGGAATTTCCTCTGGTGGGTTCATGAATGACTGTCTCTGTTTGGCCTCAAGAATGGTTTCATCTGGTAGGCTCCAAGAATGGTTTCCTCTGGTAGGTCCATGAAAGAATTTTCCCTGGTGGGTTCATGAATAATTGCCCCTGGTAGGCTTCAAGAATGGTTTCCTCTGCTGGGTCCATGAAAAAAATCCTCTGGTGGGATCATAAATCATTGCCTCTGGTAGGCTCCAAGAATGGTTTCCTCTGGTGCGTTCATGAATGGCTGCCTATGGGAGGCTCCAAGAATTGTTTCATCTGGTAGGCTCCAAGAATGATTTCCTCTGGTGGGTTCATGAATGATTGCCTCTGGTAGGCTCCAAAAAATGGTTTCCTCTGGTGGGTCCATGGAAGAATTTCCTCCGGAGGGTTCATGAATGATTGCCTCTGGCAGGTTCCAGGATGCATTTCTCTGGTAGGTCCAAGAAGGATTATCTTTGGTAGGTCCAAGTATGATTTCCTCTGGTAGGTCCAAGAATGATTTTCTCTTGTAGGCTCCAAGAATGGCTTCATCCGGTGGGTCCAAGAATGATTTCCACTGGTGGGTTCATGAATGATTGCCTCTGATAGGCTCCAAGAATGCTTTCCTCTGGTGGGTTCATGAATGATTGCCTTAGATAAGGTATGCCAGTCTGATACTAGCCCTATAAAGCCCTATAGAGTCCCATAAAGTAGTCCTGCCTAACAGACATTTTTGCTACATAGGGGCGTTTAAAGAGGGTATTTACGGTTTAAAGAGGGGATTTACATTTTTTTTACTGTATAAAAGTGGAGTTTCACTTTACGTATACATCATTTTCCTAGGCTGCTGCATCCCTACAGACATTTTTTACCCAGATGTGTGCTCAGCAATACAATGGTGCGATTATCAGAAGCTCTAAATATCCACTGTGTATACCAGCGTCCAGTTTAAATGGGAAACTTCCATTATGTGATAATATGAGAACGCTGCTGCCTGTAAAGTTGGGCTTGTATGACAAATTGCAGTACAACATACTGCATGAATTATTCATACAGTAAAGCCTCCTCATTTAACCCTTTACTTGTTACACTAAGCATCGCAGATACATTTTTTCTTTTATTTTTGGATGGTTTAACAGTTCCATTTGTATGTTGTGTACCAACGGAAAGCAATTCATCTTTTTGGTTTGGGGGCAGAAAGACTCACGCAGTGACATGGCAGCGTGACAAGGACATTACAAGGTCATATGGATGTTCAGACACTTCAGACAATCTGGAAAGCCCTTCTGATGCAAATCGCTTCTGGTAGGATGGTTTAACACTTTCACCGCCAAGCCGGCATGAAGCAATGTTAAAATCTCAAGGGGTTAAAAATCAGGAATCGGGAAGATGAATGAAGGAGAGATAAGCAAGGAGGCTGACTGTGCACATGATATATCACTAGATAGAGAGCGGTCTTGTACAAATTAATAGTCTGGAATCATCTTACAAGGCCCAGAAGGAAAGGGGAGAAGGAGAAGATGCTGTTCAGCCGGGATAACCGAATGCAACCTAGCTATGGAACATATATTGTCCCCTGAGACGTCAAAGGCTTCAAGAGTTAGCAACCTCTAGTATGATGTACCTGTCACTGGATGCCATGTCATTGAGTTTACCTGCAGTGCATGCTGGGTATTTCACCGATTGCCTGTGTACTGTATAGGATGAATTATGCATTGAATGCACATTCAAGTTCCAGGCATGATCCTTTTTATATGGTACTATGGTACCCCCCTCCCCTTGCCCTATCTCCCAAGCTATTTTCATGCAGCAGAAACGTGTGCTAAATTAATTAACACCCACCGCCGCAATGGGAAAATAAGTAATAGGAACAGTATCACAGCCGTGTGGCACTTGGTAAAATGGGTCATGGCGGAAGGTAGGATGCTATATGAAGAGTCATTGTGTTTCTTCATAGACAATGCTGGCTGGATGGGTAGCATCATGTCGGTAATGCAGATCTATGGGGGATTCAAATGGAGGTTCAGGCACAGTTCAGTGGACATTTAATGTGAAAGTATAACTTTAATTTAGTGTTCACGCATGTGAAGAATTCGTCCTGCATAGGTGCCAGTCATTATAGCTTTGTAGATGCATATTATAAATCAGTCTCCTATAGTCAGAAATGAAATCTCTCCTTTGAATTGTTCTCAAGCTGCCTAATAAACCTACAGTTTTTCTGAAAGGTCAGAAGGCTTCCTGTCAATCTTCTTCAGTCTTTAGATGGATTATTTTGAGCCTCACAATAACTTTCCTGAATCTAATTATAAATCATTTTCCTATAGTCAGGAATGAAATTTCTCCATGAGAATTCTCCTTAAACTGCCTAATAAACAGTACCCACAGTTGTACAGTTTTCATGAATAGTCAGCAGGTCTCCTGTCCATGTTCTTTAGTTTCTAGAAGGATTATTGTGATCCTCACACCAGCTTTCTGTACAGTATTCTGAAAATACTGATTATGAAAAGTGAAGAGCCGGAGCGTGGACAGTGTGGTTTGGATAGATCAAAGTACAATAGCTCTGGGCCCTACAACAGACTCGATGGTCTATTCATTTGCTCACATTTTTTGGAGCGCTAAGGCTTCCTCCTTATTTATGGTCGTTAAAATTTGAAGCATATTTTTTAAGGTGGAAATTTGCACACAAGCGGAAACTTGCACCTGAAATTCTCTGAAAGTGCAAATTTGGCACCCCAGACTGGTACATGCAACTGATTTATGGGATGTTTTGAGGGCAGAAAAACATGTGCGCAAATGTGTCCTTTTCCAAAGAAAATTTCCTCTAGCAAAAAGCTGTAGTAAACTGCCGTCTTCACTGATTAACAGGCTTATTTCATTCCTAAAACACATGCCAGCAGCATCCGACATGTTTTTTTAGCAATGAAAGTGTCAGCCGCAAGATCTTTTCCAGTATTTTAACTTTATTTTGTTTTGTGGAGAAAAAAAATAGGGATTTTTAGGTGCACAACCATGAATCCTAAAGTATGAACTGGTATACGGGTGCCTTAATGTGTTAGAAAAAAAAAATCACCTCTTCAGGTCCGATGGGTCAGGATCTCGCTCCTTGTCTGGCAGGCTCCGAATTTCCGGGAAAAATCGTTTCAGCATGTAGGGAGCAAGATGTCAGAAGCGAGAGAGATAGGCTGAAGCTGGGCACGGGGTTTAACCCTTAAAAATAGAACAGGTGGACCCCACAACTTTTTAAAAAAATGTTTAGGGGTTAAACCCTTACACGTGAAAAAGAAAGCACGGCGTCCTGCTATCCAAGCAAAACCAGCCCATGCCTGAGTGGCTGGCCCCTGGCCTTGAAGGCTACCAGCCGATATGGACTTTGGGGACACAGGTAATGAAGTGGGGGGTCATGGCAAGTCACCCGCTTGCTGGCAGGTGACTTAGCAGCCCCTCCTCCCCCATGAACTGGTATAGGGGGCTCAAGGACCAGTTCACATAGGGTTAAATGTAAAAAAATACACACAGAAGTGCCGCTGATCATGACAGCTGGAGGGATCCCTGGAAGCCGGGCGCGTGGCAGCTATGCTCCGCATCCAGATTCCAGCGATCTCTCCGGATTCTGGCATCTTGTTCCCAGCTGCATGGAGGGGCCTTTTATACCGGTAGAGTGAGCTGATGTCATAAATAGCCCCTCCCTGCTTTGCCGAGCAAGATGCTGAAAGCCCAGTGCGGGGCAGAGGATGTGGGTCCTCTGTCCTGCTGAAGACACCACGGCCGGCCGAAGGATGAGGACGTCACCCGACGCTGGAACAGGGACTGAGGTAAGATTATTTTTTTGAGCGAGTTTGTCAAAAGCTCCATTTGGGCGAAGCCAACTTTCTTGGTTGGCTCACCCGCTTATGCCGGGCCATCAGGGAAGGGACCTTTTTATATTACTGAGGAGGAGGCTCTGTGGAATCCTCCATATGACCAATGGCATCACTGGAAGGGAGAGACTCGCAGAGGGGGATTTCCTGGGGAACCATCTGGGTCGTACACGTGAGTTGTCAGTCACCTCGTTAAAAAAGCCCAAAACAGCCATTTAAACCAGACCAACACTCTTACAAGAAACAGTGCTCACATACATCCCTCCCCGGGGCAATTCAGATTGCTGCACATAAAAATGTATTTACCTTTTTGTAAGGTAATAAGCAGGTTCCTGCTGCTGTGCATTGTGAGGTTATATCAGTTAAAATCAGGCAGCAGCACGGCTGGGATGATGGGAAAGGAAGCTCCAAAATGGCCACTACCAAGGAGGGAAGAGGGAATGAGGTGGGTCCTCCCAATGTGCAGCGGCCATGGAACCTGCCTGGGTATGCCCAGTGCTGACTTCTGCCCGGACGTCGCGGTCCTCCAATATACGAGAGGAGAGGTTTCGAGGGGCGAAATGCAGAGGAGCTTGTATTAGTATTATAGATTTCTAACATGCAGAAGTCACATGGCCGCAGCAATAAAGAATGCCTTTAACCCATTGTGCCCTCTATACACACACACACACACACACACACACACACACACACACACTGTGGGGGAGCATTTGTAAGGGGACATTAACATGCCCATTTTTTTTTTTACAATAGCAGTAACGTCTGCGCCCCTCTCCAGGTGACCGCCCTAGGCACTGCCTGTCTCCACAAAGGCTCAGAATGACAGTTACCGGCTTGTGCAACATGTAGGCCCCTATTGTAGTGTATTGTATTGTAACAGGCTGGTCTGACTTTTTTATATCAAACTATTTTTATTAGAGAAATAGAAGCATCTTACAGCTTGGTCATCAACAATTCATCAATTTCTCAAATATTACAACAGATCGTACTAAAGATTAATGATACAATAGAAATAGCACATATTACATAACAACCCAACCCAGAATTTTGACTATCCCGGGCACCCCGATCAGGGATGTCCTGCTGTGTGAAACCCCCCAGGTCGTCTGATCTGACTTATCCCGGTCCTATGGCGCATGTGCGGCCTCTCGTCCAATCAGCACGCTTGGATTCGCTCCAGCCTCTTCATCTATAATATATCTCTATAATCCAAGCGCACTTGCAGCCGCATCCCCCTCTAACAGGGAGTGTGCCTGTGCCGCCAATTAACAAATGCAACGCCGAGCTAAATGGATAGCGGGGATGCGGCCGCTGCTCATGCATGCACCGTTGGACAAAGAAAGAAGATGAGTTTTTGGGCCACCTGGGGAGTTTGACACAGCAGGGCATCCTGAATCTGGATGTCCCTGAAAGGGGAGCGAGTATGCCTGCCCTAAAGTCTCATAGACTCCAGGGTGGGTTCTGGTCCAGTTTTAAACCTTTAGGAATTCTTAATTTCCATGATATATTCAATATTAAGTAAACTATCAAAGCACAGGTGCAGATATTAACTCCATCCTGTTATAATTACTAGTGTGTTCGAATACCCTCATTCAATGTAACATTCAATAAAAATGAATTCCCAGAACATATTGCTTCTGTTGGTATATTGATCATCTCTCGACCAAAAATAAGCCCAATTCCTAAAGCTGTGGCCTTAACCTGGGTCAAAAATAAATTTGGCCGTAAAAAATAAGCGCCCCCATGTAGGCATCAAGCCAATGCCCCGGCCGCCCCAACCTATGCCCCCAGGCCACATGCCTGACACGTGTGGTCTGACTATTTTAATGGGCCATTAATGCAGAATCTCTGGAGGTGGGTCCCCATATGAACAAAAGCGAACACTAGGAAGTTCATATAATAAATTATAAGTGCTGTTTTAACCAATGAGCAGTGCTAAAGCAGTAGAAATGGAATAACCTTTATGTAGATCTGAATCTATAAAGATAACAATGTGGACCATACACAGTGATTACTAGCAGTCCTCCCCACTTACTTCAGTTTTGCAAATAGCTTTTGACACATTTTATATGGACCTTCCCCAAGACCCCCTGGCACCCCAATCCCAATCGCCCCCCCACCACCCCAATCCCAAGACCCCCTCCACCCCAACCCCAAGACCCCCCTCCACCGCAACCCCAAGACCCCCTCCACCCCAATCCCAAGACCCCCTCCACCCCAATCCCAAGACTCCCCTCCACCCCAACCCCAAGACCCCCCACCACCGCAACCCCAAGACCCCCTCCACCCCAATCCCAAGACCACCTCCACCCCAATCCCAAGACCCCCCTCCACCCCAATCCCAAGACCCCCCTCCACCCCAACCCCAAGACCCCCCTCCACCCCAACCCAAAGACTCCCTGCCACCCCAACCCCAAGACCCCCCACCACCCCAAACCTAAGAACCCCCTCCACCCCAACCCCAAGACTCCCTGCCACCCCAACCCCAAGACCCCCAACCACCCCAAACCTAAGAACCCCCTCCACCCCAAGACCTCTGTGCAGGGCCGGCTCCAGGTTTATGTGGTCCCTTGGGCTGCATGGTCTCAGTGGGCCCCTTTGTGGTGAAGAGTAGCGTCACATCACCAAGGGACGTCCAAAATCTGGGCATGACAGCGATCCTGGGGGGTGTCACACAGTAGGGTATCACAGATTGGGATACTCCAGGGATAGGAAATCAGCTGGGGTGGGCAACTTAAAAGCAGAACAAAACCCAGCACTTCCTCCCCGGGAATCTAAATTGATGATGCCCCGCTGTGTGAAACCCCGCCATTCGAGGAGATGTGGGCACCAGCTGTGGCAATGCCCTCCTAGCCCGCCGCTGTTCAAGCACAGTCGCTCACCCCAAAGTCTGGCCCTGTCAGTGGGCCCCCCCAGAGAGTGGGGGGCCCCGGCAGCTGCCCTGCCTTGCTGGGTGCTGACGTCGACCCTGCCCCCGTGCCATCCCAACTCCAACCCCAAGACCCCCTCCATCCCAACCCCAAGGATAGCCCGGAACAGATCATCATAAAGAAAATCCAGGATCTAAGGTTAGAATGTTGGACCAAATCCCTTCCCCCCAGATTTGACTTTCAGACGATGAATTTAATGTGGACAGATCTATCTTCTCACCTCTAGTCTTCAATATTTTAACATTTTGTGAAAGTATTACACATTACATTTAACTGTACTTACTTTATATTGCCAAAGTGTGGGCGGCAAGCAAAAACTGGTGTTGCTGATTTAAAGGAATAAATAGACAATATTTAGGGAAAAAAATGAATCACGCACAAAGTTTCATATGTCAGCGTTCATTTCTTGTTTTCTTTTTAAGACTCAGCATTGATGTAGTTGTTGTGGCATGCAAAGCACACCTCCGCAATTTAGGTCAGCTCTAGAAGAGCTTTGCACTTGCCTTTGGGTCTCATATCCAATGCAGAGATGAATTAATAATGTGCACTTACCTTCAACTTGAAGATTGTCTGACTTATCACTTCAGGTCATGTTTTGATTTTACTATACCGCAGTTTATAGTGTTGGGGGTCAAAGGAGAATGATGCCTTTGTGTCCCAAGGAGGCTGAGAAGACCAATCCTCCAGGTCTCAAGGAGGGTGGGCACCACCTGCTTGGCTTGGGCTCTGCCAGATTGTTTTTTGGAGTCAAGTGTTTTCTTTGGGGGTAAAATGTTTTTTTGAGGCAGTAGACAGCATGTTTTGTCCTACGAAGGTGCCATTCTGCAGTCTTTCACCGGGTGCCTTCCAGCGTAAGGCTGGCCCTGGCTCCATCCACTAGATGTCTTCTTCTTTCAGCTATTGTTATTGTCATATATGGTTGAATCTATGGATTTTCCAGAATGCCGAGTAGAGAACGCACCTCAAAATAGATGAGTTCCCCACATAAACTGATATGAGACCTAGACTTTTAGCTAAGCGGTTTAATGGTGTCACATTGGTTCCATGGAATGGAATGGCTGCCTGGATAAGAAGCCCCTAGCTAATGGAGAAACATGACTTTTCTCTACTTAACCTCTGATTGCAATACTTACTAGTTACTCTTATTTTCTTCTCTTTCTTCTCTTCCTAAAACGGGGTCTTCCTCAATGTCGTGCCTTAGATTTGGCAGTCTGGGTCGTGGCTTCTAGCACTGGGAAGACCTATACTGTTTTTGCTCTTCTTTATTGCGATTCTGTCCATGCTGGAAATGTTCATTGTTAATACTATAACTGTGATAATGGATCTAGATCTAAATCCATGGCCATCCTTTGGGGCACTCAAATGCAATGGCGGCGTAGAGCACGCTCATCCTATAGATGCCAGGCTCTTTTCTTTATGAACATTTCTTGGAATGGACCGGCATGGTTTAGTCTGGGTGAGGGCAAAGGGGGGAATCACCTGCTTAACTCATGCTCTGCCATAATGTTTTTTGGGGTCAAGTGGAGTTTTTTGGAGAGTAGACAACATGTTTTGTCCCAGGAGAGGGGGGGGGCACCAACCACCTGCTTTCCACTACCAGATTTATTTTCTAGTATTGGTTGGTCCATGGGAGGGTACTGAGGGTACCAGTCTGCAGCCTTGCACAGGATTCCTTCCAGCTGGCACTTCTTTTGTTGTCATCTTCTTTTAGCTATTGTTATTGTTGGTTAAATATATATATATTTTCCCAGCCTTCATAATAACGCTTCAGCCCATTTCATATTTATCTTGCGTACCATCACTAATAAAGACTTCCCCAGGAGCATGAAGGTCCTATGCTGGCACATCCATTTGGAGCAGAAGTTTGGGACTAGGCAGCAGGATGATTCTCCCCTGGGCTCCAACCACTCAACTGGTGAGCCAGGTGTCCCATGTGCAGACCTGTTCATGGCTGACCTCAGGGCTAGAGATGTGAAAGGATTGAATAAGGTTCAGGAGGGAAGTGTTTTTAAGAAGAAGCTTAATGATAGAACAATGGGGCACAACCTGAAGCTAGTCGGGGGGAAGATCAGGAGCAATGTTAGAAAATATTATTTTACAGAAAGAGAAGTAGATGCTTGGAACAAACTTCCAGCAGAGGTCACTGAATTTAAACATGCCTGGGATAAGCACACATCTATCCTAAGATACAGAGAACATACAGTATACACATAAGGGCAGACTACATGGACCGTATGGTCTCCTTCTGCCGTCAACCTTCTATGTTTCTATGTTTCTATGATCAGGGAAAGGGCTGGATGATGATTAGCAATAGTGTAGAAAGGCCTGGAGGAAAAATGGCTGCAGTAGAGTTGGCAACAAGAACCAGTAGGTAAATCAGTGTGAGCAGAGAGGTTGGCAAGGACCTAATGTGACAATGGACATGACACCCCACAAAGGTGCCCAATTGAGTCTCTCTTGCCCAAAGTCCCATAGCCCATCCTGTTGATGACCCTCCCTTTCACCTCCAGTGGTTCTGAGTACCACTAGAGGGGAGCTCGAGTACCACCAGTGGTATGATGCCACAGGTTGGGAACCCTTAATTTATAATACACAATAGTGATCACAGTAAGTGTCAGATATTACTAAACTGAAAGTCAGGGAAGTCTCCAGGAGGTGACCCCTCTGAGAATCTGGTGCTCATTTAGGAAGGGAAGAGACTGGATCATACAGTTCAACCAGAAAAACAGATTTTTGGCCTTATCACTACTGCTAGCGGATCAAAACCCACCAACATTTGTGAAATACATTTAGGGCCTTATTCATGAAGGTACAGCACCAGATAGTGCCTGTACAGCGGCAGGCAGCGCCAGGTAGCGGCACGTAGCGGCAGGTGAACGAATCAGGTGAGCGACTGGAACAACGCCATGTAGCGTACGATTCATCATTATTCCCGGCTCAGCGTACAGTGCCGGCGTTCAGCTTTGCAGAGCGTAGTACCATTACCTGTCACTACCTGGCGCTCTCCCATACATTTCTATGGACGATCCTTAAATCCCTTTCCTGATCCCAATTTTTTTTTCTTAAAAAAAATCTCAAAACTTCTGACATGTATCCTGGGCAAGAAAATGACATTTTTGAAAACGTTTTGGATTAATAATATTTTTATGCAGAATTGTCCTTACATGTCTGGTATTAAAGTGTTCATGTTACAATGTAATAACAATGTAATTCCATATGTTTTTGCTTTGTTACTAGTGGATACATTCAAAAACAGACTTTAATCACACAGCTTCTGGCGCTATGGGCTACAACTACATGATTTTGAGCACCAGCAATGTTTGAGGCTGTTTTTTGATGACTGTGGTGTGAGTCAGTTGCACTGAGCTGGTGCTACCGTTCGCTCCCATACAGTGGTAGTACTGCGACTCACACATCATATTCATCAATGCCGGCCAGCGACTGAGGCGCTCTGAAACAATGATCCATGGCCGAGCACAGCGGCTACTAGCGGTCGCTCTGAAATCCGCTCTACAGACGCTCATCTGTCGCTACCTGGTGTTAGTAATGAATCAGCCAGAGTTAGTAATGAACCATAGCCCCTGCTGATACTCCCTTCTTAGGGTGTAGAAATAAAAATGGATATTTTCGTTTTTTGGAATCATCCTGGAACACTGATTTTTTTTGCGGTCCCTCTCTGTAAGATGGCAGGCGATCAGTCATTGCATAGGTGTGGCCACACACAACAATGGCAATGAATGGAGGAGGCGGAGCTTTACAGCTAAAACAAGGGCCATTACCTGGGATTAGAGTGAAGCTGGAGCAATAAAATTTGGCAAAAGGTGCTCTTCATGTTGGAAGCAATTCAGGGGATGCTAGGTAAAAATGTGGGTTTTGGTCCGCTTTAAGTGTGATGTAAAAAAACTGGGAGGCCGATTCATTAATAGCGCCAGGTAGCGACAGATGAGCGACTATAGCAGTATTTTCACAGCGCCCGCTAGTAGTCGCTGTGCTTGGCCGTTGTTCGCTTGTTGACAGGGACTCAGTCGGTGTGCGGTAATGTTGAATATTGGGTGAGGAGTCGCTATTTGACAGGTTCTGCGCTGTATGGGAGCGCATGATAGCGAATGGCCATAGCGAACGGCTCCCACCATATTCATTAACAAATCACGCTCAAACAATTCTCGCGCTGTGAAATTCTTGTTTAAACCCCAGAGCGCTGGCGGCGATGGGTTAAAAGTAGTTTTTTAACCCCCAAACAACCATATTTTTTGAAACCAAAAAAAACAAGTTCATAAAAACATTTTGTAATATGAATACATTAATATCAGACCTGTAATATCAATTCTGCACAAATTTATTTATTTATTTTTTTTTTTACCTTAAAAAAAATATCTAACATGGCAGAAGTGGTCACAGAAATTTTCACGTTTAAAAAAAAAAAAAAAAATTAACAATTAATTATGAATATTTAAAGATTGTTCCATTGAAATGCATTGGAGAGCGCCAGGTAGCGAGAGGTCATACCTGTCGCTGTTCAAGGTCGGACGCTGGCGCTGTGGGGTGAGGCTGGAATAATGATGAATGATTCGCTATCTGGCGCTCTCTCAGTCGCTAAGCAGGATTGGCTTGATAAATGTGTGATTGTGGTGGGGAGCCGGCGTTCTCGTGGCGGTGACCGTCATTACCGTTCGCTCACCAGTCGCGCTACCTGGCGCTATCCCTTGTTAAATAAGGGCCCAAGAGTTGTTTATCTGCACCGGAGTGGGGTTTGCTTAAAGTGGACCAACACCCTCCCATGATCGGCCCGGGAATCTATAAGATTCCTGGACCGATCAGACCCCTGACTGCGGGGCACCCCGATCGGGGGTGACCCGCTGTGTGAAACCCCTAAATCCCTACCTTATCCACGATCCAGCGGCGCCCTCCGCCGCCTCCCGCGCGTCCCTCTAGCAGGTGCGCGCCCTGTAAGAGTGACACGTGGGAGGCGGCAGCGGGCGCGCTCTCTTGTCCGTCGCGTCGGAGCGAGGAGAGGTGAGTTTTTCGGGGTTTCTGGGGGGTTTCACACAGCGGGGCACCCCCGATCGGATCGGATAGTCAAAATCCTGGGTGTTGGTCCACTTTAATAGGCTGAAGGAGCAAATGTGTCCTTTCTTGACCCATGGCTGCTGCATGACCTGCAATAGGTTTAGTTATGATTGTGCATGATGGATTTTGTGACAAAGCAGCATTACAATGATATATAATATATAGTGTAAATGTATTTCTATCGATCGCCCTGTTAATAAATGTCTGTGCTCAGCCTTCTGGATCATCATTTCCTCTCCACTAGCCGAAGTCTCCCGTTCCTTGCAATGCCGGTGCTTAGACCTCAGCCTGACCATGGATTATTTCGCTGGTGTTGAGCTAAATGGTTTTACCTGGTATGATCGTGTTCACTTATCTTGAATGATCATTCTTCTCACCTAGAGCGAGCGACCCTGACTCAGAAGCTTCCCTGTTATTTGATGTAGTGACTCCCATAACCCTGACTTATTGTTGACTCCTGCTATTGGATTGTTGTGTTATGAGCAGAGCATGGCCCTCTCTAAGATAAGACAGAAGACCTTTGGGACGGCATCTATAGCACGTGGCAGCCTGTACACAGTGGCGTGGTCTGCTACCATGCAACCTATGCAATTGCATGGGGCCCCCACCTCTCAGGGGTCCCCCAGTGTAAACACTGGACATGGCTGGTGTCTTACTATAATACTAGTGATCCTGTCAGTGCCGAAGCTACATGAGAAAGAAAGCTGCGTCTCTCCATCATTTGTTCCTTGTTTATACTGTATTTTGTTATATATAAATGCCTTTGATTAGGGCCCCCAGACACCAGGGCTGTATTTACCATTAGGCAAACCTAGGCCTGTGCCTAGGGTGGCCACCAGCAAGGGGGGGGCGGCGCAGATGTTACTGCTATATTATAAAAGTTGTTGCCGCATTCATGCCTCCTTACAAATGCCATGTGACTCCCGTGTGTCTGGTAATATATAATAAAGTGCATGCTCCTCTGCATTTCTCTCCTTGAAACCTCTCCTCCCTATGAACATTTATTTTTTATATTATATTTTTCTTTTTCTATTTATTCTGTTTTTTTCACCTTTTCTTTCTTACTTACTATTATTACTGTCAGTCCTTTAAATTTTTGTTTCTGCCATTCTATGCTTTCCTTCTATGCTTTGTTTTTTTCCTTTCATCTGTTATGCCATTTCTTTTCTTTCTTCTTTCCTTCTATCATTTTTTTCTGTCATTCCTTCTATTCTTTCTGTCTTTCCTTCTCTTTGTTTCTGCCAGTCCTACCACTCTTTTTCTCCTTCCAGCTCTTTTTTTCCTCTGTCGCCCAAGGGCCTGTATAAACCTGGAGCCGGCCCTGCTCAACGTTACATAACAAAAAGGGGGGCACCAGCACTTGAAGTGCCTAGGGCAGCATGAACACTAAGAGGCTGATTTATTAATAGCGACATACAGCGACAGTTGAGCGACTGTAGCGGTATTTTCACAGCGGCCGCTAGTAGTCGCTGTGCTTGGCCGTTGTTCGGTTGTTGACAGCGACTCGGTCGGTGTGGCGTAATGTTGAATACAAGGTTACGAGTCGCTATTTGACAGGTTCCGCGCTGTATGGGAGCGCATGATAGCGACTGGCCCCCGCCATATTCATTAAAAAATCACGCTCAAAAAATTCTCGCGCTGTGAAATGCATGTTTAAACCCCAGAGCGCTGGAGGCGATGTGTTAAAAGTAGTTTTTTAACCCCCAAACAACCATATTTTTGGAAACAAAAAAAAAAGTATTTTAAATAATTTGGTAATATGAATACATTAATATCAGACCTGTAATATCAATTCTGCACAATTTTTTTTTTTTTTTTTTTCCCTTAAAAAAATTATCTAACATTGCAGAAGTGGTCACAGAATTTTTCACATTTAAAAAAAAAAAAAACATTAATAACAATTAATTATGAATATTTAAAGATTGTTCCATTGAAATGCATTGGAGAGCGCCAGGTAGCGAGAGGTCATACCTGTCGCTGTTCAAGGTCGGACGCTGGCGCTGTGGGCTGAGGCTGGAATAATGATGAATGAGTCGCTATATGTCGCTATCTCAGTCGCTAAGCAGGATCGGCTTGATAAATGTGTGATTGTGGTGGGGAGCCGGCGTTCTCGTGGCGGGGCCCGTCATTACCGGTCGCTCACCAGTCGCTACCTGGCGCTATCCCTTGTTAAATAAGGGCCTATGTTAAAGTGGTTCTATGCCCGGAAAGGAGATTTATGTCGTCACATTCTATCCCCCTATTCCCTCAAGAAACTAGATGCAGTCTGCTATTCAAATGTTGATCATATGGCTCCAGCGCCTCTGGTGCTCTCCAATGATTCAGTTACAAGCTAAACTGCCACGTGAGATGTATGTGGCAGTTCAGCTTGTAGTGCTTTCAGATTTATTGCAGTTACTATAACTGATAAGGCTGACTCTCAGTGCTGAGCAGTGTGTAACTGAATGTATCATCACTGAAAAGCACTGGGGGAGAGGCTGCACAGCCATGTGACCACCATTCGAACACCAGACTGCATCCAGTTAGTGTTTTTATGATATATTGGGCTTCAGTAAAAAAAAAAAAAAATGAAGAAACATCAGGCTGATTTGGGTTACTAGGGATAGAAGTTGATGACATAAACTTCCTTTCTTCACTTTAAGTGGACCCACGCCCTCTTCTTCACTTATGGGGCAGGCTTACCTTAAAGCGGACCTTCACACTAAATAAGAGCATATCTTATATGTTTCCCCCACCCTGTACATATAGATTGCCCACGTTAAAAATCGTCCTACCTGCTTCTAAACCTTTAAACATTCAAAATGGCAGCACATGGAGTCTCAAGCTGGAAGTGTCTTCTGACTGTGCTGCTCTGCATTCTGGGATTGCTGTCCTTTTCCTGACCCCAGCTCTGCTCTGTCTGTGCAAAGCACAGCTATAACCCCGCCCACTGTAGTTTCCCCCCTCTCCTCTTCTCAGTATTTGATGCTTCTGAGGCAAGATGGCGGCACCAGAGTCCCGAATAGAAGTTGCAGCCCAGTGGGGGAAAGAATAAAAAGTGACTAAAAAAGTAAAATATATTAATTCTAGATGCTGGGGAATCGTTTTTTAAGAGTTTGGGCTTCTCATTAAATTATGCTGAAGGTCCAGTTTAAAGTGGACCAACACCCAGGATTTTCACTATCCTGTGTCTTGGTCCACTTCCGCGGGGCACCCCGATCGAGGGTGAAACCTCCCAGAATGGCATAAAAAACTCACCTCACCCCGCTCGTATGACGCATGCGCGGGTCTCGTCCAATCAGAGCGCTCAGAACTGCTGTGGTATGCACGTACAAGGGACAGACAACCACAGCGGCTCTGAGCACGCTGGAGGCCGCATCTCACGCCTCCCTCTAACAGGGAGCGCGCCCGCGCCAGCCATTCACACATGGTGCGCGTCCTGCTAGAGAGAAGCACGAGATGTGGCCGCGGCCCGCGCATGCGCCGTTAGAATGGGAGTAAGGTAAGGTGAATGGAGCGGATTTCGGATGCCCCGCAGGGAGGGATCTGATCGGCCCGGGAATCTTATAGATTCCCGGGCTGATCAGCCTGGGTGTTGGTCCACTTTAAGGAACAATTCAAAAAACTCATATGGGCCTAAGGTCTATAAAGCATTTCCTAAAAATGCACAAGATTGTTGACCTAGAACAAATCATGTGACCTAGAATAAATAAAAACCCCATCATGAACATACTTGCTTAAACCGGACCTTCACCATGATTTATTGAAAAGCTCAAACCCTTAAAAAACTATTCCCCAGCATCTAAAGTTAATATATTTTAAGTTTTTAATCATTTTATTATTTTCACACATTATTCTTTCCCCCACTGGGCTGCAACTTTGTTAAAGCGGTTCTTCACCCTGAATAAGAGCCTATCTTATATGTTTCCCACACCCTGTACATACAGATTGCTCACATTAATCCGGACCTTCACCCTGAATAAGAGCCTATCTTATATGTTTCCCACACCCTGTACATACAGATTGCCCACATTAATCCGGACCTTCACCCTGAATAAGAGCCTATCTTATATGTTTCCCACACCCTGTACATACAGATTGCTCACATTAATCCGGACCTTCACCCTGAATAAGAGCCTATCTTATATGTTTCCCACACCCTGTACATACAGATTGCTCACATTAATCCGGACCTTCACCCTGAATAAGAGCCTATCTTATATGTTTCCCACACCCTGTACATACAGATTGCTCACATTAAAAATCATCCTACCTGCATCTACTGCATGTTATGAGCCTTTAAACATCCAAGATGGCGGCTCATGGGGCATCAGGCAGCCTTCCAACAGGAAGTGCCTTCTGACTGTGCTGCTCTGCATTCTGGGATTGCTGACCTTTTCCTGACCCCAGCTCTGCTCTGTCTGAGCAAAGCACAGCTATAACCCCACCCCCTGCACTTTATCTCACTCTCCTCTCCTCAGTAAGTGTGATGCTTCTGGGTCAAGATGGTGGCGCCTGTATCCTAAAGTCCTGAACAGAGTTGCAGCCCAGTGGGGGAAAGAATAATAAGTAACTAACAAAAACTTGAAATATATTAATTTTAGATGCTGGGGAATAGTTTTTTAAGGGTTTGAGCTTTTCATTAAATCATGGTGAAGGTCCGATTTAAGGACTTTAGGATACGGGCGCCGCCATCTTGACTCAGAAGCATCACACTTACTGAGGAAAGGAGAGTGGGATAAAGTACAGGGGGGCGGGTTATAGCTGTGCTTTGCTCAGACAGAGCAGAGCCGGGGTCAGGAAAAGGACAGAAATCCCAGAATGCAGAGCAGCACAGTCAGAGGACACTTCCTGTTTGCAGGCTGCCTGATGTTCTATGAGCCTCCATCTTGGAAGTTTAAAGGCTCATAACATGCAGTAGATGCAGGTAGGATGATTTTTAATGTGGGCAATCTGTATGTACAGGGTGTGGGAAACATATAAGATAGACTCTTATTCAGGGTGAAGGTCCGGATTAATGTGAGCAATCTGTATGTACAGGGTGTGGGAAATATATAAGATAGGCTCTTATTCAGGGTGAAGGTCCGGATTAATGTGAGCAATCTGTATGTACAGAGTGTGGGAAACATATAAGATAGGCTCTTATTCAGGGTGAAGGTCCGGATTAATGTGGGCAATCTGTATGTACAGGGTGTGGGAAACATAACAGATAGGCTCTTATTCAGGGTGAAGGTCCGGATTAATGTGAGCAATCTGTATGTACAGGATGTGGGAAACATATAAGATAGACTCTTATTCAGAGTGAAGGTCTGGATTAATGTGGGCAATCTGTATGTACAGGGTGGGGGAAACATATAAGATAGGCTCTTATTCAGGGTGAAGGTCCGGATTAATGTGGGCAATCTGTATGTACAGGGTGTGGGAAACATATAAGATAGTCTCTTATTCAGGGTGAAGGTCTGGATTAATGTGAGCAATCTGTATGTACAGGGTGTGGGAAACATACAAGATAGGCTCTTATTCAGGGTGAAGGACCGCTTTAAGGTCGGAAACTCAGTAGAAAATAATAAGAGAAGCACCAACCAGCCTTTGTTTCTTCACTTCGGGTTTTCTGTGAAATGCTCAAATGTGCAGATGAGACACTTAAATAAAGAGGAGTCCCCTCGCTATCATAAACTGCTTAAGATGTAAATGAAGCTCAGACGAGCAGTATGATTAAAGCAAATAAAGTTAATTAATTGCAAGTGATGAAAAGGGACGTTCAGAACTGATCACATGAAATAATATTCTGCAGCATATTCCCAAGTCAGCTTCACAAGTGGCAGAAATAGTGGCAAGTGGTCACACGTCACACAAATGGCGAGTTAATGTTCTTCTTGATGGAAGTCATTAGTGTCTTGGCAGAGATAAATGCAGCAACCTGCATTACTGCACCAGCATCAACCGGATCAGGTCTTATGTGGTTCTGATAGATAGCTTCCAGGATAGGTCTAGATACAGTGCAGATCCAGGCGGGCAGGCTGACCCATTACTAACGCCAGGTAGCGACAGATGAGCATCTGTAGCGAGGCATTTCAGCGCCCGCAAGTAGTCGCTGTGCTCGGCCGTGGTTCGCTAGCTTAGGCCCTTATTTAACAAGGGATAGCGCCAGGTAGCGAATGGTGAGCGAACGGTAATGACGGTCACCGCCACAAGAACGCCGGCTCCCCTCCGCAATCACACATTTATGAAGCCGATCCTGCTTAGCGACTGAGGCCCTTATTTAACAAGGGATAGCGCCAGGTAGCGAATGGTGAGCGAACGCTAATGACGGTCACCGCCACGAGAACGCCGGCTCCCCTCCGCAATCACACATTTATGAAGCCGATCCTGCTTAGCGACTGAGGCCCTTATTTAACAAGGGATAGCGCCAGGTAGCGAATGGTGAGCGAACGCTAATGACGGTCACCGCCACGAGAACGCCGGCTCCCCACCACAATCACACATTTATCAAGCCGATCCTGCTTAGCGACTGAGGCCCTTATTTAACAAGGGATAGCGGCAGGTAGCGAATGGTGAGCGAACGGTAATGACGGTCACCGCCACAAGAACGCCGGCTCCCCTCCGCAATCACACATTTATGAAGCCGATCCTGCTTAGCGACTGAGATAGCGCCAGATAGCGACTCATTCATCATTATTCCAGCCTCACCCCACAGCGCCAGCGAGCGACCTTGAACAGCGACAGGTATGACCTTTCGCTACCTGGCGCTCTCCAATGCATTTCAATGGAGCAATCTTTAAATATTCATAATTAATTGTTATTAATGTTTATTTTTTTTTTTTTTTTTTAATGTCAAAAATTCTGTGACCACTTCTGCAATGTTATATATTTTTTTAAGGTAAAAAAAAAAAAAAATTGTGCAGAATTGTTATTACAGTTCTGATATTAATGTATTCATATTACAAAATGTTTTGAAAAACTTATTTTTTTTCTTTTTCCAAAAATATGGTTGTTTGGGGGTTTAAAAAACTACTTTTAACCCATCGCCGCCAGCGCTCTGGGGTTTAAACAAGCATTTCACAGCGCGAGAATTTTTTGAGCATGATTTGTTAATGAATATGCTGGGAGCCGTTCGCTATGGCCATTCGCTGTCATGCGCTCCCATACAGCGCGGAACCTGTCAAACAGCGACTCCTAACCCCGTATTCAACATTACCGCACACCGACTGAGTCGCTGTCAACAACCAAACAACGGCCAAGCACAGCGAATGCTAGCGGGCGCTATGAAAATACCGCTACTGTCTCTCATCTGTCGCTACCTGGCGCTATTAATGAATCAGCCTCTTAGAGTGCCTCAGTCGCTGTGCAGCATTGATGAATACGTTGTGGGGAGTCGCTATATGAACAGTACGAGCGAATGGTAGCGACTGGTCAGTGCGACAAACTCACACCATATGTAAAAAGAAAACAAAAGGAAGGTCCCACTCCTTCCAAAACAACCCCTGAAATATATGGCACCACTACTAATTATTTTACAGTAAAAAATTATTTATTGATAACAATTTATTGATAACAATTGATAACAATGTCACATTAACTACATACACAAAAGACTAATTAAAAAACATCCAAGACAAAACATTGTCAATAAGGAAGGGAAAGAAACCCACATACAAGGGGCGGGGGAAGGTGGATGGTACGATCAATATAGTAAATATTGCATAATTAATTCTGCCTGGCTGGTGTAAAGAGTAATAAAGTGCTCTAGTGCATATCCATAGTCATTATTTAGAAAACAAACATATGACATTATATCAAGCATTAATCAAAGTGCAAGTGCAATCCTAATCACCCTAAAACCTAACCTAACTATAGAAATATATAATGCAAGAACCAGCCGGGAGGGGTAATGAAATGAAACCCCCAAAAGTAAGAAAAAATCACTTACATAAAGGAACGACCACCAGCCCACTGCCCCTGCGTCTACGCGTTGCGTGACGTCACCAGCGTCACTTCCTCAGGACAAGGTGTGACAACTCACACCATATTCATCAAAAAATCGGCGCTAAAAATGCTTCGCTGTAGCCCAGAGCGCCGGAGGCTGTGTGATTAAAGTCTGTTTATGAACACGTATCCACCAGTAACAAAGCGAAAACATATGGAATTACATTGTTATAACATTGTGACATTAACACATTAATGTCAGACCTGTAATGTCAATTCTGCATAAATATATTAAAAAAATGGTAAAAGTTTTCAAAAATGGCTTTTTCTAGGCCAGGAGAGGTCACAACATTATTTGAAAATAAAAAAACACAAAAATAATAAAAAACCCCTGTTTAAAGATGAGTAAAAGAGCGTCCATAAAAATGTATGGGAGAGCGCCAGGTAGGGCGTGGCACTCTGCAAGGCAGAACGCCGGCGCTGTACGGTAAGCCTGGGATAATGATGAATCGTACGCTACATGGCGTTATCCCAGTCGCTCAGTGGAATCGACTTCATAAATGTGTAATTGCTGCCGTGTCTGGCGTTCACCTGCCGCTACCTGCCGCTTACAAGGAACTACCTGGCGCTATCCCTTCATGAATAAGGCCCTAAGTTTGAAATCAGAGTTTGACATGTCAGTGGTCAGTGGCTGTCATGCTGGTTCAGAGGAGAAGCTAGGCAAAGATTTAAAATTGCGCCCCCCACCTGTGCTCAGGCCCCCCCCTGACCTGCTGCACCCGGGGCAAGTGCCCCCTCTGCTCCCCCCTAGCTACGCCCCTGTGCTGGTGCAGTGAGTTGCCAGAAACGAGATGGAACACTGATTATGCAGGGACTTCCAGGGATGAACTAGGGCTCAAATTCAGCCCGCTTGCTGCCAGCCCATGAGTTCTTAAGCCCTGCCCCTGAGGAGCTTCCCAGCCTGTTAAGGGACAGATCATAGGCAAATGTAGATATGGCCTCTCTTAAAGTGATGTTACTGAAGACTGTAGTGGTAGATAGTAGAGATGAGCGAACTTCTTGAAAGTTTGATTCGGGCGATTCGCCGAATTTCCCCAAGAAATTTGGGTTCGCCCGAATCGAACTTTCACGAATCGCTCATCTGAAAAAAAAAATGCCGGCATGGTGGGAGCGGGCAGGCCGGCTACGCTGTCAGCGGGCGGCGGAAGCAAACACTTACCTGCATGGTCGGAGCGTGGAGACCGGCGCCGCTCTCAGCTGTCATCAGAGGGCGCCTGAGAGCGGCACCGGCCTCCACGCTCCGACCATGCAGGTAAGTGTTTGCTTTTTAAAAAAATGCCGGCATGGTGGGAGCGGGCAGGCCGGCTGCGCTGTCAGCGAGCCGGCTTCCGCCGCCCGCTGACAGGCGTAGCCGGCCTGCCCGCTCCCACCATGCCGGCATTTTTTTTTTCAGATGAGCGATTTGTGAAAGTTCGATTCGGGCGAACCCGAATTTCTTGGGGAAATTCGGCGAATCGCCCGAATCGAACTTTCAAGAAGTTCGCTCATCTCTACTATCTACCCTATTTCAGGGAAAATTCGATCGGCACGAACCAAAAAAAATTCGGGTTCGTGCCGAATCGAATTTTCCCTGAAATTCGGAGGGAATTCCGGTTCCTCCGAACCGGTTCGCTCATCCCTAGTAGATAGTGTTGCAGGCGTAAGTCTGGTCATAGTGATGATGCTTCACAAAGGGCTGCATGTCTTAGCTGGGTAGTACAGTGAGGGGGCCTTAGGAGGATCAGAGTAAAAAAGTGTCCTCTAGGCTTCAGGGTGGTCGACTGCATGTCCAATCTGTGCCACCAATTCTCCTTGTGCTCCCTATGGCCACCCTGCCCAGCACCCAAGACTCAACCCAACCCTGCAGCCCAGAGTCTAAGGACTTCGTCTTGAGGCGGGAGGCTCTAGAGAACACCAACATCTTCTCTAGAGCCCCCCACCTCAAGGGGGCACATGTTTGCTGCTTGGGAGATCCCAGGTCGTTCCCTGGTAGTCAAGGGACTAAACATACTGAGGGTGGTCACCAGCTCACCAGCTCTCCCATGCATGGACAATGGACATTCCTTTTCTTTTGGTTAAACAGGGTTTTTTTTCTCAAATAATTGGGTGACGTCTCCTGTCCTAGAAAAAGTCATTTTTGAAAACTTTTTTGATTTTTTTATATTTTTGTGCAGAATTATCATTACAGGTCTGGCACTAAAGTGTTAATGTCACAATGTTACAACAATGTCATTTCATGTGTTTTCGCTTAGTTACTGGTGGATGTGTTCAAAAACAGACTTTAATCACACAGCGTCTGCCGCTCTATGCTGTAACGACCAGATGGGGAGGCTGATTTATTAATAGCGCCAGGTAGCGACAGTTGAGCGACTGTAGCGGTATTTTCACAGCGCCCGATAGTAGTCGCTGTGCTTGGCCGTTGTTCGGTTGTTGATAGCGACTCAGTCGGTGTGCAGTAATGTTGAATACAAGGTGATGATTCGCTATTTGACAGGTTCCGCGCTGTATGGGAGCGCATGATAGCGAATGGCCATAGCGACCGGCTCCCACCATATTCATTAACAAATCACGCTCAAAAAATTCTCGCTCTGTGAAATGCATGTTTAAACCCCAGAGCGCTGGCGGCGATGGGTTAAAAGTAGTTTTTTAACCCCCAAACAACCATATTTTTGGAAACAAAAAAAAACAAGTTTTTAAAAACATTTTGTAATATGAATACATTAATATCAGACCTGTAATATCAATTCTGCACAAATTTTTTTTTTAATTTTTTTACCATAAAAAAAAAAATCTAACATTGCAGAAGTGGTCACAGAATTTTTGACATTTAAAAAAAAAAAAAAAAAAAAAACATTAATAATTAATTATGAATATTTAAAGATTGCTCCATTGAAATGCATTGGAGAGCGCCAGGTAGCGAGAGGTCATACCTGTCGCTGTTCAAGGTCGCTCGCTGGCGCTGTGGGGTGAGGCTGGAATAATGATGAATGATTCGCTATCTGGCGCTCTGTCAGTCGCTAAGCAGGATCAGCTTGATAAATGTGTGATTGCGGAGGGGAGCCGGCATTTTCGTGGCGGTGACCGTCATTACCGTTCACTCACCAGTCGCTACCTGGTGCTATCCCTTGTTAAATAAGGGCCTTAGAGCGCCAACGCTGTGTCTGTAGTTTTTTGATAAGTATGGTGTGGAGCGATGAAAGTCGGTTGCAATGAGCTGGCGGTACCTTTCGTTCCCTGCAATGCTGTACTTTTGTTACAGTGCCCAACATACATCACATTCATCAATGCCAGCCAGGTTACTACATCGACTGAGACGCTCTGTTACAGCGCCCGATACCCGCTTACAGCGTCTCCTAGAGGTCACTCTAAGCGGCGCTATACAGACGCTCAATCTGCCGATACCCGACGTTAGTAATGAATCAGCCTCCAAGTGTTGACTTAAAGCGGACCTTCAGCATAATTTAATGAAAAGCCCAAACCCTTAAAAAACTATTCCCTAGCATCTAAAATTAATATATTTACTGTTTTTAGTCACTTACTTTTCATATTTTCCCCCACTGGGCTGCAACTCTGTTCAGGACTCTAGGATATGAGTGCCGCCATCTTGGCTTAATAGCATCACAAATAATTACAAATGACCAACTCTCCCTTTGTAAATATCCTCCAGCACGGACTCAGGAAAAACTCTTGAACAATTCCAGCATACAAAACAGAGAAGGTGTCCAGCTCCCAGGATAAAACGTAACCTTTACTTGAAAATTCAATAATAACATCCAACATGAAGATCCAAAAAAGAGTGTCAGAGGACAGTGTATCCCCTCTAATCCTCCACCACACGTAACGCGTTTCAGGCTTCAAGAGCCCTTAATCACATACTGAAGAGAAGAGAGGGGTGAAAGTGCAAGTGGGTGGGGTTAGAGCTGGGGTCAGGAAAATGTCAACAATCCCAGAATGCAGAGTGGCACAGCCAGAACACAATTCCTGTTTGCAGGCTGCCTGAGACCTCATGTACCACCATCTTGGATGTTTAAAGGCTCAAAATACAGTATTGTATTTTGGGCACACTGCAATTGGTTATAAGCAAGTTCGGTGCAGTCTCATTTTTTCCTGTTAGGTAGGATGATTTTTAATGTGGATATTTTGTATGTACAAGGTGGGGGAAATATATAAGATAGGCTCTTATTCAGTAAGTGAAGGTCCGCTTTAAAGGGATTATTCATGCAAAAACAATAAACAGCATCTTACCTTGCCAAGCATGCCTCCAGCGCTGTGTCTCCTCTCAGCTTGGCACCGTGAGTGAGGAATTTTCCTCATCTGCCACTCCAGCGTCACCCTGCAGATGTGGGCCACCAATACTAGCTTGATGAGCTACTCCAGAGTGATGAGAATGCCTGTGTCCAAAGCACGATCTTGGGCTTTTACAAACCCCACCCATTATTATGTTATGCTGCATCACGCCCATATGCTTCAGAAGAGAAATCATAAGGTAAAACTGTAAACCTTGATATCATTTAAAAGCAGGAAAACAGTTTAGGACAGTGGCAAACGTAGCCCAACACAATGGGATAACAATTACCTTTGCCTGCTTTAACACTTTAAAGAGAATGTAAATTCAAAATAGACCATAGAGCTTTTCTATCCTTTACCTCCCATACATTCCAATTTGGCACAACTATCTGCTTGAACCCCCCTAAGAAGTCCTAGGCCCTTATTTAACAAGGGATATCGACAGGTAGCGCCTGGTGAGCGACCGGTAATGACGGGCACCGCCACGAGAACGCCGGCTCCCCACCACAGTCACACATTTATTGAGCCAATCCTGCTTAGCGACTGAGATAGCGCCAGATAGCCACTCATTCATCATTATTCCAGCCTCAGCCCACAGCGCCAGCGTCCGACCTTGAACAGTAACAGGTATGACCTCTCGCTACTTGGCGCTCTCCAATGCATTTCAATGGAACAATCTTTAAATATTCATAATTAATTCATATTAATGTTTTGTTTTTGTTTTTTTAAATGTGAAAAATTCTGTGACCACTTCGGCAATGTTAGATTTTTTTTTTTAAGGTAAAAAAAAAAAAAAAAAACTTTGTGCAGAATTGATATTACAGGTCTGATATTAATGTATTAATATTACAAAATGTTATTAAAAACTTGTTTTTTTTGGTTTCCAAAAATATGGTTGTTTGGGGGTTAAAAAACTACTTTTAACCCATCGCCGCCAGCGCTCTGGGGTTTAAACATGCATTTTACAGCGCGAGAATTTTTTGAGCGTGATTTGTTAATGAATATGGTGGGAGCCGGTCGCTATGGCCAGTCGCTATCATGCGCTCCCATACAGCGCGGAACCTGTCAAATAGCGACTCCTCACCCAATATTCAACATTACTGCACACCGACTGAGTCGCTATCAACAACCGAACAACGGCCAAGCACAGAGACTACTAGCAGGCGCTGTGAAAATACTGCTACAGTCGCTCAACTGTCGCTACCTGCCGCTATTAATGAATCGGCCTCCCCGAATCCAGCAAAATACTCTATCCCTCCACACTGAGTGAGCATGAGCCACATGTGGCATTGTGCATGCCTACCCAATGAAGCATATTGGTTGCCACTGGTCACATGGGTACTGGAGCATGCCACCTTGCCACCATCTAAGGTACCAGAAGAACAGGGCAGACAGCTTGACATGTCCAATAGGTCATTTGGCTGATCCTTAGTGGGCCCCTGAAGTTATACCAGGGGCCCGGCACTTGTCCTGGCAATACATTCTGGGACCTGCATCCACTCCACTCCCCCCCCCCCCCCAGTTCCAATTAGGACATCAGCAGAAGGGGCCCAAGAAGTTGTTGGTCTCAGAAATTTACTGATAGTGCCCCTGATAGAAGGGTTGACAGTGAAGGGGGGGGGGGGTTGTAACATTTCTGAAATGTGTTTTATCCATCTTCTCATCAGGTTTGGGAAGCTCTCAGCTCATTTTTTGCTGCCTTTCTTAAAGTTCCTTAGGTTTTATGACTAATCCATATTCGTTCATTAAACTACATCTACTAAAAACCTGTCTTTCAGTTTGGCATCTGTTTCCGGACTTGCTCACCCACATACTCGTCCTTCTCTTCTTGCTGGGATGCTGGCGGTCCATGTATGAGCAATGGAGGCTTAGGTTCGCATTCTTTAAAGTCTAAAGCCAAAACATCCTTTTTTAATTTTAAATAGAGTGAGGAAGGGCTAGAACTACTTTGTTGCCTGCATGTATCCTGTGGGACTTTTCAAAGCACAATGCACATGCAATGTCTGGTAGGCATCAGCCTCATAGAAGATAATGAAGTCTCTAACGTCCCTGTTTTGCTGCGTAAGGTAAGTAAAATTACAGTCATTTTTACTCTTCAGTATTCGAATGACAGCTCTAATTATGAAAATGCAGCATGTTTCACGTTGTTTCGGTGTTATATAAAGCTATTTGGTTATCATTGCTGGACGGTCAACCCATTTAGAGCCCCAATGTTCACCTATAATAGGAAGAAATAGGACATGGTGAAAAGACAAGGTTGTAAATGTCCCAGTAACTGGTGAATTGAGAATTACCAAGTTCTTCTCTGCTGTACATCTACTTGATATAAATAAAAAGCACAGCACTTGCTGTTGCTGTTATACATTTAGAGGAAAAAAAAACATAAAACATGAAGTTATCTGGGCATGTAATATGGATGAACTCCCCCTACCCCAGGAGGCTTCCATTGGAACTGTTCCAGGCACATCTCTCTAGGAGGAAGCCATGAACACATTTGCAGAAATATATTTCTCAGCTGAATGAGGAAGGCATTTGAATCCCCCAGGAGCTGGGGCTGTTGTTAGGCCAAGGGAAATTTAGGTTGGTCTGCTTAGCTAGCTTTCTCATTGCGCAGAATATAGCGCCTAAGGCTGATGGGGCTGAGGAACTACCAAGACCAGTGACAGTTCAGATACACAGGCCAGAACCTTCATTCAAGGTCTAAGTTGTCAAATCAAAGTTAAAAATTGTGAACAGAAGACACATCCTGGATTAGATTTTGAGGGTTAAGGCAAAGTCTAGTTGATGAAATGTTGGCCATTTGGAAGGGAGCCACAAAATATTGGCAAGAATATAATGCTCAGCTGTCTAATGAAAGCATTGAAATCTTTACAGGGAGAGCTGATGTTAGGCCAGGACAAATTTAGGTTGGTCTGGTCTGGTTCTTCATTGTGCAGAGTACAGCGCCTAAGGCTGATGGGACTGAGGAACTACCAGGACACATTAGGAATGGGACAAGTGACAGTTCAGATATAGACAAAGGATTGGTTGTAGACAGGCCAGAGGGTCGATTGTGAAGGCTTCAGATTTTTAGGGTAAAGGCAAAACCTATTTAGGGCTACTAGTGAAAGTTTGGTCCTTTGACAGGAAGCCAGGAGCACCTTGGCAAATAGTTTGGCTCGCTGAATAAGATATTGGATTCCTCAGGATGAGTTCAGGCCAAGTAAAAGTTAAAGTTTTTCTGCTTACCCTACCTCTGAGGTATGCAGAGTAAGCACCTAAAGTAAGTCGAATAGGACTGATAAAATACCACGACTATCATGGCACGCAATGAACAAGACCGACAAAAGTTCAGATATAGACAAAAAGAGTAATGGTGGACTGGACAAAGCCAAGCTATGAAACCAAAGCTAGATATCTCTCCAGAGGAAGGCAGAAATGAGCCATGGAGTTACACGGGGAGGCCGATTCAGTAATAGCGCCAGGTAGCGACAGATGAGCGACTGTAGCAGTATTTTCACAGCGCCCGCTAGTAGTCGCTGAGCTTGGCCGTTGTTTGGTTGTTGACAGCGACTCAGTCGGTGTGCAGTAATGTTGAATATTGGGTGAGGAGTCGCTATTTGACAGGTTCCGCACTGTATGGGTGCGCATGATAGCGAATGGCCATAGCGACCGGCTCCCACCATATTCATTAACAAATCAATTCTTGCGCTGTGAAATGCATGTTTAAACCCCAGAGCGCTGGCAGCGATGGGTTAAAAGTAGTTTTTTAACCCCCAAACAACCATATTTTTGGAAACCAAAAAAAACAAGTTTATAAAAACATTTTGTAATATGAATACATTAATATCAGACCTTTAATATCAATTCTGCACAAATTTTTTTTTATTTTTTTTATTTACCTTAAAAAAAAATCTAACATGGCAGAAGTGGTCACAGAAATGTTCACATTTAAAAAAAAAAAAAAAAAATTATTAACAATTAATTATGAATATTTTAAGATTGTTCCATTGAAATGCATTGGAGAGCACCAGGTAGCGAGAGGTCACACCTGTCGCTGTTCAAGGTCGGACGCTGGCGCTGTGGGCTGAGGCTGGAATAATGATGAATGAGTGGCTATATGGCGCTATCTCAGTCGCTAAGCAGGATTGGCTTGATAAATGTGTGATTGTGGTGGGGAGCCGGCGTTCTCGTGGCGGGGCCCGTCATTACCGGCCGCTCACCAGTCGCTACCTGGCGCTATCCCTTGTTAAATAAGGGCCTTAGAAGTAATTATTGAAAAAGGTGCAGCTGCCAAATGTGTTCCTGCCCCCCCATCAAATGCTAGAAAAAGGTGAGAGGGTATGTTAAGTTAGCTTAGTTAAAGAGGATTATCACGAAAAAATGGCCCAATGATAAAAATCTGTATAAATGGTTGGACGGTGGGAGGAGGGGTCACTTATACACCCAGCATCAAGAAATGAACGGGAAGGCTTGTTTTTTTTTTTTAACGTTAGGAAGAGGAATCGGGGGGGGGGGGGGGGGGTATAAGTGACTCCTCCTCTCATTAGCGTCTATATGGATTTTTAATAATACACAATTTCATGATACATCTTCTTCAAGTGCCACTGTGAACTAGAACCCTCAGGACCCCACAGAGTTCGGTTAAAGACAACACCAAACAATCTCTTCAACCAATCAGAGCAGACTTAAAGCTGTGCATATAGGCGGGTGCCAACTTACAAGCGCACTGCCCACTGGCATCATTTCTTCCTGTTGGTACCCATGTCGGGGAGGAGAAGCATGGGAGTAGGATGGTGAATGGATGAGCATCTTACACTTAGAACAATGAACTAGTTAAGGGAAAACTGACAAGGAAATGGGGGAGGGTTTGATAATGAATGGCTACTGACATGATTACTAAAGAGGCACATTCAGCTTAGCACACAGTAGAAAACATCTGCAATAGCAAATCATCAGTGCAGCTATGGCCAGCATGAACAGTCATGACTATAGTGCTGTTAAGCTATAATGTACATCCTTCCTCATGGTTCTTTTTATTGCACATATAGGCTTGGTGATACGAGAATAGAATATAAATACATAGAGCAGGTGTCTTCCATAAAACAGGAACAGTGCTGCTTAAAGGGCACCGCTCATCTGATATCTACATCAATTCTGACAGCAGATGTGTGCTATATATATATATATATATATATATATATATATATATATATATTATATATATATATATATATATATATATAGAGAGAGAGAGAGAGAGAGAGAGAGAGAGAGAGAGAGAGAGAGATGGTAACATTATTATTCATTTTGTAAAATTATCTATATAACGCTCCATAGGAAGGCAAAACTAATAACTCCCCAGCCAAAGGTAGCCAATTATTGCTGATACAGGGGGAAAAAATCCCTGTAGACACGTGTTTTCCAACCAGTGATACACGTACCATCTGCTGCCATCTTTACTTTCCCCAAGCCTCATTTGCTTTATAACTACTGGTACATATTTTAAACACAGTTTGAGTTATTGACAGATTGTTCAATTTATTATTATTAATAATTATTATTATTACACCATTACACCATTGTGTCGGGCTACATTTGGCGCTGTCCTAAACTGTTTTCCGTTTTTAAATTCAAGGAGAAATGGCTGAGATATCGGGGTTTACAGGTTCAGCCAATGACATCTTTTTTTTCATCCCGCCCCCCAATCAGATCAGCAGAGCGGGACAGGATTGCCGGTCCCTCCCTCCTCCATCTCCGCCTCCTCCTCTAGATTCATCACATTGCAAACCCCGCCCATTATGCTGATTATTATGCAGCATCACAGATCCAAGGGCCATGCCCACTTGCTTCAGGAGAGAAATCATAAGGTGAACATGTAAATCTCAATAGCTTGGCCATTGCTTCTTCAATTTAAAAACGGAAAAAAACTGTTTAGGACAGCGCCGAATGTAGCCCGATGCAATGGTATAATGAGTTCCTTTGCCTGCTGTAGCATTTTAAAGGGACTGTAAGCCCAACGGCAATCATTAGCCACTAGTCATCCGACTGGCTTTCTCATTTCAGAGAAACATCTTCAAGAAAAACATTAGCTACTTACCCCTCTCCCCAGGCCATCCCTTGCACCCCCAGGAAGCATCCATAAACTGCCTTTATCTACTTGTCCCTCAACCTGGAAGTTGTCCCCATACAGCAATGATGTCATGACTGTGCTAGCGTTCCATACGCCTTCAGCTGACACCAACCCACCCACACTCCCAAATAATGGAGCCAACAACAACTTCTTCGGAATTGATGGAATTTTAATCGACCACAGCCTCAATATAATAACAATAACAATTAACAATGCACTCCCGATCTCCCCGATCCAGGTCTGAGATTCCATCATACCATAACTACCAATAGGAGGGGAGGCGGCCCGAAGGCTCAACTACCTCCCGAATCTGAAAACAGAAGCCGATTCGTGAGCCCGGCCGCACCCCTCCTAGGCTTGGTAGCTCAACGGGGCCAACTGCCAAGATCCACCTTACCCCCTTTCTTCTGTCCCTCCCCTTAAAATCAGTCACCTATCCTCCTGGCCCGTTTCCGCTGAAACAGCCGCTTCCTTGTAACCTACCCCCACTTTCCTGCCATCTCAGACCCGAACCGAGCAGAGGAGACCGCCAAAGCTGTGACAAGTGAAATAATACAGTAACAATGAATGTACAACAATCCCCCGATACATACGCATTGACACATATGCCCAATAAATAACCCCACAAATTATACATAACCAAAAGCAACTACAAGTACCCTGTTAACTGAACAAATCGAGGGAGAGATTGGGGGCCAAAGAGGAGGGGGGAACCTGCCCCTTTATACTCCCTCCCCCCTCCCCTGAGGTCACTTCCCCCGATCTCTTCCCCCAATCCCATAGGCTGGTCAGCTTCCAGCAGGAAGCGCAGGCCAGTCATGGGGCTGCCGACCTTAAAGGGCCGGCGCCCTTCTGAACAGCTGATAGATGCTCTGGTCCTCAGTACTGACCTATGTATCACCATGGTGCTTACTTTAGCTCATGTTAATTGTGTTGTGATTGTTCTCTTATAATCTATACCAGGGCTTCCCATTAGTTTTTTTTCTCAAAAAACACTTCCTATTATCTGAATATCTCAAGCAGAGCCGGCAATAAGGAAGGGCAAACTCCTCAGTGTCTTATGGCCATCAGGTCTACTTTCATCACCAGGTGCTACAGCCTGTGTACTGTGCAATGTACGGGAAGGTGATAGTGGTAGAGTTGGTGTTAGGAAGTGGCAAACTGAGCTATTGCTCAGGGCCCCCATTGATATAGGGGCCCTGGCTTCAGCTCCAGAAGCTTGCTGTTGCTTTGCCGAGGCACAGTGTAACGCTTACTGATAAAATATGTCCATTTTAGCAACTGTACTAGCTTTGTCAGGCATCTTTGTTTATGGGCATCAGTGATCCCTATTGTACTGTGCTCACTATCTGTCTCTTCTACAGTTCTCCTAATATTACACTTCCTCGCTCTGCCTGAAAAGACATTTGATACTGGAAACATCATAAAACGTGTGGAGACCGAGGGGTGGGTGTCAAAGACGGGGAGGCTGATTTATTAATAGCGGCATGTAGCGACAGTTGAGCGACTGTAGCTGTATTTTCACAGCGCCCGCTAGTAGTCGCTGTGCTTGGCCGTTGTTCGGTTGTTGACAGCGACTCAGTCGGTGTGGCGTAATGTTGAACACAAGGTTAAGAGTCTCTATTTCACAGGTTCCGCGCTGTATGGGAGCGCATGATAGCGACTGGTCAGAGCGACCGGCTTCCACCATATTCATCAAAAAATCACGCTCAAAAAATTCTCGCGCTGTGAAATGCATGTTTAAACACCAGAGCGCTGGAGGCGATGTGTTAAAAGTAGTTTTTTAACCCCCAAGCAACCATATTTTTGGAAACCAAAAAAAAAAAAGTTTTTAAAATAATTTAGTAATATAAATACATTAATATCAGACCTGTAATATCAATTCTGCACAAATTTTTTTTCTTTTCCCCTTAAAAAAATTATCTAAAATGGCAGAAGCGGTCACAGAATTTTTCACATTTAAAAAAAAAAAAACATTAATAACAATTAATTATTAATATTTAAAGATTGTTCCATTGAAATGCATTGGAGAGCGCCAGGTAGCGAGAGGTCATACCTGTCACTGTTCAAGGTCGGACGCTGGCGCTGTGGGCTGAGGCTGGAATAATGATGAATGAGTGGCTATATGGCGCTATCTCAGTCGCTAAGCAGGATCGGCTTGATAAATGTGTGATTGTGGTGGGGAGCCGGCGTTCTCGTGGCGGGCCTAACATTGGGGAATTTAAAATGGACCAAAACCGACGCCGGTTGGGAAACATTGCTGTAGGTTACTTTTTTATCACAATCATTTAAACCAGGTTGAATGGGTAACTAGTCTGAAACATAGGGCCTTATTTAAGAAGGGATAGCGCCAGGTAGCGCCTGGTTAATGAGAGGTAGTGACTGGTGAACACTGGACACGGCACACAATTACACATTTATTAAGCAGAATCTGTTTAGCGACTGGGATAGCGCCATGTAGCATCCGATTCATAATTTTCCCAGCCTCAGCGAACAGCGCCGGCGTTCAGCCTTGCACAGCGCCAGATATGACCTCTCGCTACCTGTCGCTCTCCCATACATTTCAATGGACGATCATTTTCTTCTCTTTAAACTGGGTTTTTGTTTTTTTTTTTCCCAAAAAATATCAAATAATGCTGTGACCTCTTCTGGCCTTGAAAAGGCAGTTTTTTCTCAAATTTTTCATTTTTTTATATATTTCTTCAGAAATGACATTGTAGGTCTGGCATTAAGGTGTTCATGTTACAATGTTGCTACAATGTAATTCCATATGTTTTCGCTTTGTTACTAGTTGATAGATGCTGGAAAACAGACTTTAAACACACCGCCTCCGGCGCTCTGGGCTTCAGAGAAGCATTTTTCTGCGCCACAGTTGTGTGAGGCTTTTTTTTTTCTTGAATATGTTGTCGGTCGCTATGAGCAGTCGCTAACATGCGCTCCCATACAGCGCTGTACTGGTCAAATAGCGACTCCTCACAATGTATTCAACTATAAACTAGCGACTCGGCCGAGCACAGTGACTACTAGCGGGCGCTCTAAAAATGCCTGCTACAGACGCTCATCTGTCGCTACCTGGCGTTAGTGATGAATCAGCCTGCCCGTAATACAAAGGTCCAACATTATAGTTATCATAGATGTAATGATAGAGAACGTGATGATGTCACATTACAAACATTACAGAAAAGCCAGCCATTGAAATAGGTTATGAAGTGCATAACAAAAATGGTTGATTGTTCTCTTTGTAGGATGTGCAAAGGAAAGTCACAAATAATCCATATTAATTCAGAGCAGCTTTAGTCCAACCAATCAGAGCCTTTCATCAGCTTAATACAATCAATAGGTTAAATGATTGATGACTATTGGGTTTGTGTTACTTTGATTGTGTTTTAGCACACCAAGATATTGAACAAAGGAAATGTAGTTTATCTTTGGCAGCAGTGATGCTTTAATATTTACGCTGTAGTATTTTTATACATTTTAGAAAAGTCACTCTCAAATGGTTTATGGCGCCTTGCGCTTGCATGCAATGTGAAATCATATTGTTATTGTGCGTCAAAGTCCATCTAGTCTACCCTTATATTTTCTGCCCCATGTTATTCGGTGTTATTCAGGTCAGGTCCAGATCTATGTGCTTTTGGCATTGGGTTCCATTTGCAGCTAATCAAATGCATTTGATATTGCATTTGCATGCGATTGCATTAGCATTCAATACAAATGATGTGGGGTTTGCCCTCCCTGAAGCTACCATCAGGTCCACCAGCAGGGCTGGCCTTAAAGTGGACCAAAACCCACGGAGATCAGCCCGGTAATCTCTAAGATTCCTGGGCCAATTGATTCCCGCCCCCCAGGGCAACCAAAATCGGGATGCCCCGCTGTGTGAAACCCCCCCAGGTCTCCCCCATTACACTTACTTTGGGCCTTATTTATCAAGGGATAGCGCCAGGTAGTGTCTCACTAGCGCCATGTAGCGCCAGCTATCGGCGGCTACCGACTCCAGAACGCCAGGCTGCGAACACAATCACGCATTTATCACGCTAAATGAGGCTAGCGCCGGCGAGAGCGTCAGCTAGCGCGGGATTCATCATGTTGCAGACTTCAGCGAACAGCGCCGCTGCTAATCCCATCACAGCGCCAGGTATGACCTCTCGCTACCTGGCGCTCTCCAATGCATTTCAATGGAGAAATCTTTAAATATTCATAATTAATTGATATTAATGTATTTTTTTTTTTTTTTTTTTTTTTTTTAAATGTCAAAAATTCTGTGACCACTTCTGCAAAGTTTTTTTTAAGGTAATAAAAATAAAAAATAAAAATTTGTGCAGAATTGATATTACAGGTCTGATATTAATGTATTCATATTACCAAATGTTTATAAAAACATGTTAATTTTTTTTTTTTTTAATATGGTTGTTTGGGGGTTAAAAAACTACTTTTAACCCATCGCCGCCAGCGCTCTGGGGGTAAACATGCATTTCACAGCGCGAGAATTTTTTGAGCGTGATTTGTTAATGAATATGGTGGGAGCCGTTCGCTATGGCCATTCGCTGTCATGCGCTCCCATACAGCGCGGAACCAGTCAAACAGCGACTCCTAACCCCGTATTCAACATTACCGCACACCGACTGAGTCGCTGTCAACAGCCGAACAACGGCCAAGCACAGCGAATACTAGCGGGCGCTGTGAAAATCACGCTACTGTCGCTCATCTGTCGCTACCTGGCGCTATTAATAAATCGGCCTCTTTGTTTCCCGGTCCAACGGCGCATGCGTAAGCCGCGGCCGCATGCCCGCTATCCCTCTTGCAGGGAACGCGCCAAGCATTTGTGAATGGCCGGCGGGCACGTTCCCTTTTAGAGGGAAGCGGGGGATGTGAAGCTTTAATTTAGGTGTCAAAATTGCCTTTTTTCTATGGATTGCCTTTTTTCTATGGACTCATGTAAAACATTCAGAGGTGTGGTCAACCTTAGAAATATTCCACTTTACAATAATAATCAAAATAATGTCCCTAAAACAGATACAAAGCAAAATAAAGCAAAGCAAAAACCCATTTAGAATTGCTGTCCTAAATACAATGGTTAATTGTATGAGGAATCCTGTTATTTTTCCACCGACCACCAATGAGGAACTCCTAAAAACCTATGTACATCACTACATACAGTACAAATACTCCTATTTGGCTTAGATACTAAGGCCCTTATTTAAGAAGGGATAGCGTCAGGTAGCGCCTTGTTAATGAGAGGTAGCGACAGATAGCGACTGGTGAACGCCGGACACGGCACGCAATTACACATTTATCAAGCAGAATATGTTTAGCGACTGGGATAGCGCCATGTAGCATCTGATTCATCATTTTCACAGCCTCAGCGAACAGCGCCTGCGTTCAGCCTTGCACAGCGCCAGGTATGACCTCTCGCTACCTGACGCTCTCCCATACATTTCAATGGACGATCCTTTTCTTCTCTTTAAACGGGTTTTTTTTTTCCAAAAAATCACAAATAATTCTGTGACCTCTTCTGGCATTGAATAAGCAGTTTTTTCATAATTTTTTAATTTTTTATATATTTCCTCAGAAATGACATTACAGGTCTGGCATTAAAGTGTTCATGTTACAATGTTGCTACAATGTAATTCCATATGTTTTCGCTTTGTTACTACTGGACAGATGCTGGAAAACAGACTTTAAACACACCGCCTCCTGCGCTCTGGGCTTCAAACAACTATTTTTCAGCGCCAGAGATTTGTGAGGCTGTTTTTTTGCTGAATATGGTGTGAGTCGGTCGCTATGAGCAGTCGCTAGCATGCGCTTCCATACAGCGCTGTACTGGTCAAATAGCGACTCCTCACAATGTATTCACCATTACTGAACAGCGACTGAGTCGCTATAAAGTAGCGACTCACGGCCGAGCACTGCGACTACTAGCGGGCGCTCTGAAAATGCCGCTACAGTCGCTCAACTGTCGCTACCTGGCGCTATTAATGAATCAGCCTCTTAGACATTTGAAGGAAACTTGAGTTTAATGCCAGCTCAGCAATGATGCTGATTTTGGGAAACCCTCAGTGGGGAACTAGAATGTAAATCCAAGCAGAATAATTAACTCCCGGAAGTACACCCTGTACCCTGCTCGGCAGGCTGAGGACTTTATTCATGAAGGGATAGCGCCAGGTAGTGCCTTGTAAGCGTCAGGTAGCGTCAGGTGAACGCCGGACACGGCAGCAATTACACATTTATGAAGCCAAATCTGGTGAGCAACTAGAACAACGCCATGTAGCGTCCGATTCATCATTATCCCAGCCTCAGTGTACAGTGCCGGCGTTCAGCCTTGCACGTCTAACCTGTCGCTACCTGGCGCTCTCCCATACATTTCTATGGACGATGCTTAAATCCCTTTCCTGATCCCAATTTTTTTTTCCCCTAAAAAAAACACAAACCTTCTGACATGTATTGTGGCCAAGAAAATGAAATTTTTAAAAACTTTTTGTATTAATAATATTTTTATGCAGAATTGTCCTTACAGGTCTGGTATTAAAGTGTTATAACGTTATAATGTGATAACAATGTAATTCCATATGTTTTCGCTTTGTTACTAGTGAATACATGTTCAAAAACAGCCTTTAATCACACAGCCTCTGGCGCTTTGGGCTACGATTACATGATTTTGAGCGCCGACGAGGTTTGTGGCTGTTTTTTTGATGAATGTGGTGTTAGTCAGTCGCACTGAGCTGGCGTTGCCAGTGCGCTCACATACAGCGTAGTATAGCGACTAACATATCATATTCATCAATGGCGGCCAGTGACTGAGGCGCTCTGAAACAATGAACAATGACTACTAGCGGTCGCTCTGAAATCCGCTCTACAGGCCTTCATGTGACGCTACCTGGCGTTAGTAATGAACCAGCCTGTTAGTATATACAGTAGACCTGATAGCGTGCCTGAGTGTTGCACACAGAGGAAGGCGCCAGGATGCTGCTGCGGCACTCCCTGTGCTGAATTGGACTGCAGGGATGAGTATGCCGCTCAGGCCGGGGATTATATTGTGGTTCCTCATTAAGGGAAACACAAAATTGGGACTGTGACAATTGCATAAGTTGTTCAGACCTTTGATTGTATATCTGACGGGAGGCTGATTCATTAATAGCGGCAGGTAGCGACAGATGAGCGTCGCAGGCATTTTCAGAGCGCCCGCTAGTAGTCGCAGTGCTCAGCCGTGGGTCGCTACTTCATAGCGCTGGGTCGTGGGTCGCTGCTCAGTAATGTTGAATACATTGTGAGGAGTCGCTATTTGACCAGTACAGCGCTGTATGGGAGCGCATGTTAGCGACTGCTCATAGCGACCGACTCACACCATATTCAGTAAAAAAACAGCCTCACAAATCTCTGGCGCTGAAAAATGCTTCTCTGAAGCCCAGAGCGCAGGAGGCTGTGTTTAAAGTCTGTTTTCCAGCATCTATCAACCAATAACAAAGCGAAAACATATGGAATTACATTGTAGCAACATTGTAACATGAACACATTAATGGCAGACCTGTAATGTCATTTCTGAAGACATTTTTAAAAAATCATAAAAATGTGAAAAAACAGCTTTTTCAATGTCAGAAGAGGTCACAGAATTATTAGTGATTTTTTGGGGAAAAAACCCAAAAACCCGGTTTAAAGAGAAGAAAAGGTTCGTCCATTGAAATGTATTGGAGAGCGACAGGTAGCGAAAGGTCATACCTGGCGCTGTGCAAGGCTGAACGCCGGCGCTGTTCGCTGAGGCTGTGAAAATGATGAATCAGACGCTACATGGCGCTATCCCAGTCGCTAAACAGATTCTGCTTGATAAATGTGGAATTGCGTGCCGTGTCCGGCGTTCACCAGTCGCTATCTGTCGCTACCTCTCATTAACCAGCCACTACCTGACGCTATCCCTTTTTAAATAAGGGCCTGAATCTCCTCAAACACATGCCACTGCAACGTTAGATGCTGATTGAAACTTTATACCCCAAGGAAGTGGGTCTTCTTAACCCCTCCTACAAAGGAGGACCTTTCTAGGAATATTCAAATATGGGGAGGCCGATTTATTAATAACGCCAGTTAGCGACAGATGAGCGGCAGTAGCGTTATTTTCACAGCGCCCGCTAGTATTCGCTGTGCTTGGCCGTTGTTCGGTTGTTGACAGCGACTCAGTCGGTGTGCGGTAATATTGAATGCGGGGTTAGGAGTCGCTGTTTGACGCTGTATGGGAGCGCATGACAGCGAATGGCCATAGCGAACGGCTCCCACCATATTCATTAACAAATCACGCTCAAAAAATTCTCGCGCTGTGAAATGCATGTTTAAACCCCAGAGCGCTGGCGGCGATGGGTTAAAAGTAGTTTTTTAACCCCCAAACAACCATATTTTTGGAAACAAAAAATAAACAAGTTTTTATAAACATTTTGTAATATGAATACAATAATATCAGACCTGTAATATCAATTCTGCACAAAGTTTTTTTTTTTTTTTTATACCTTTAAAATAATATCTAACATTGCAGAAGTGGTCACAGAATTTTGGACATATAAACAAAAAAAAAAAAAAAAAAAAAACATTAATAGCAATTAATTATGAATATTTAAAGATTGCTCCATTGAAATGCATTGGAGAGCGCCAGGTAGCGAGAGGTCATACCTGTCGCTGTTCAAGGTCGCTCGCTGGCACTGTGGGGTGAGGCTGGAATAATGATGAATGCTTCGCTATCTGGCGCTCTGTCAGTCGCTAAGCAGGATCGGCTTGATAAATGTGTGATTGCGGAGGGGAGCCGGCGTTCTCGTGGCGGTGAGCGTCATTACCGTTCGCTCACCATTCGCTACCTGGCGCTATCCCTTGTTAAATAAGGGCCTCAGTCGCTGTTCAGTAATGTTGAATACATTGTGAGGAGTCGCTATTTGACCAGTACAGCGCTGTATGGGAGCGCATGTTAGCGACTGCTCATAGCGACCGACTCACACCATATTCAGCAAAAAAACAGCCTTACTAATCTCAGGCGCTGAAAAATGCTTGTTTGAAGCCCAGAGCGCAGGAGGCTGTGTGTGTAAAGTGTGTTTTCCAGCATCTTTCCACTAGTAACAAAGCGAAAACATATGGAATTACATTGTAACCACATTGTAACATGAACACTTTAATGGCAGACCTGTAATGTCATTTCTGAAGAAATTTTTAAAAAATCATAAAAATGTGAAAAAACTGCTTTTTCAATGTCAGAAGAGGTCACAGAATTATTAGTGATTTTTTGGGGGAAAAAAAACCAAAAACCTGGTTTAAAGAGAAGAAAAGGTTCGTCCATTGAAATGTAATGGAGAGCGACAGGTAGCGAGAGGTCATACCTGGCGCTGTGCAAGGTTGAACGCTGGCGCTGTTCGCTGAGGCTGTGAAAATGATGAATCAGACGCTACATGGCGCTATCCCAGTCGCTAAACAGATTCTGCTTGATAAATGTGTAATAGCTGCCGTGTCCGGCGTTGACCAGTCACTACCTGTCGCTACCTCTCATTAACCAGCCACTACTTGACGCTATCCCTTCTTAAATAAGGGCCTAAATCTCCTCAAACACATGCCACTGCAACGTTAGATGCTGATTGAAACTTTATACCCCAAGGAAGTGGGTCTTCTTAACCCCTCCTACAAAGGAGGACCTTTCTAGGAATATTCAAATATTAATTCTATATCTGCTTAGAAAATTCCAGGAGGGAGGGAAGTGTTAACCCTCCACCCTGACAAGTAATCAGTGGTAACTTTACCGTTTTATGGACCTCCTGCTGTAAAGGATGCATTAGTTTATGTTCACTTAGGTGTTTAGCACCCGGTGGGTGGGGAAGCGAAGGAAGGGGGGAGAGTAGGGAGTGACACACACAGATATTGATACATAGCAATTATGTCACATATATATATATATATATATATATATATATATATACGGTATATACCTACATTTACACAAGGGGTGGTCCACAGGGGAACAACTATCCAAACTATCCAAAAGTCAAGTGGATAGCATCCCAAAACCCTATAAACTGTTTTGGCTCAATTATTTAATTTATTATGACATTGCAGCAGTAATATATATTTTTTGCCCTGTTACCGTATATAAGTTTTAGTTAGCTCTGATGTGAAATATTTGGCTCACTGTACAAACCTTCCCTCAGTCGGAGGCTGTCTGACCCATTTTCCTCCCTCAAGTTCTCTGTTGTGCCCTCTGAAATGAAATTTTCCTCTAACTGTGTACCTCTGGAGCAGCTGCATCCACATTCCTCAATGCCCTTTCCTAGGTTATTAATTCTTATTTATGTCTATTCATGGTTATCCATCAAAATTAAATTGAAGGTTATTTCAGATTTGGAAAGCTCTTCGCGGAAATAGTAACAGCTTTAATGGCTGTCTTTCTTTACCGCTTCTGCCAAGTGGAGATTGGGATTATTGGCAATGAGCTGTGGCTTTTACGGCAGGGAGATACTAATAGGAGGACAAAGAGGTCTATCTTATACTTTAAAAAAAAAATCTTGTAGAAGAATTGCCCCCTCTGCTCCGTTGGATGACTTGGAGCTTCTCTGGTTACAGAACCTTTTCAGTTGTTGCTCTCCAATGGTGTGCTTAGAACATTATACTCTGCTGGAGATGGAGATTGGTATTATTGGCAATGAGCTGTGGGCCTTATTATTATTATTATTGTTTATTTATATAGCGCCATCATCTTCCGTAGCGCTTTACAGAGTAGTAATTACAGGGTAGAAACATACGGTACATATACTATTTCAAATGCAGAGTTGACAATGGATATTCTGAGTACAAGATACAATAGGGGAGAGAGCCCGGCCCTTGCGAGCTTACAGTCTAAAGGAAGAGGGGTGAAGACGAGGGGGAAGGATCACAAACAGTCAGTACTGAGCTTTGTGGCGTGTGCCCTTTAGAAGATTGGTTAGGCCAGATTATATGCTTGTCTGAATAAGTGAGTTTTAAGGGCGCCTTTGAAGGTTTTGAGGGTTGTGGAGTGGCGGATTGGGTGCGGGAGGGCATTCCAGAAGATTGAAGTTGCACGTGAGAAGTCCTGGAGGCGGGCGTGAGAGGAGGTGACCAGGGTGGAGGTAGGAGAAGGTCGGCAGAAGAGCGGAGGCTGCGTCTGGGTTGATACTGTTGGATTAGAGATGAGATGTAGGGAGGGGCCTGGTTGGAGAGAGCTTTGTATGCGAGAGTTAGAGTTTTGAACAGGATTGGCTGTGGGACTGGCAGCCAGTGTAGGGATTGGCAGAGAGGCGCAGAACTGGAGGAGCGAGAGGAGAGATGGATGAGGCGAGCAGCAGAGTTCAGGATAGATTGGAGGGGTGCCAGTCTGTTAGTTGGTAAGCCACAAAGAAGGATGTTGCAGTAATCCAGTTGGGATATGACCAGGGCATGCACTAGCATTTTAGTGGTGTCAAATGAGAGGAATGGACGGATGCGGGAGATGTTTTTAAGTTGGAGGCGACAGGAACTGGCCAGGGAGTGAATATGTGGATTGAAAGAGAGGGCAGAGTCCAGAATGACTCCCAGGCACCGAGCTTGGTGAGTTGCTGTTATTGTGTAATTGTTGACAAAAACAGACATGTTAGAGAGGGGAGGGGAGTTAGAGGGTGGGAAAATGACCAGTTCAGTCTTGTCCATGTTTAGCTTGACGTAGCGAGATGCCTTATGGCAGCAAAGTACTAACAGGAGGACAAAGAGGTCTATCTTATACTTTGAAAAAGCAAATCTTGTAGAAGAATTGCCCCTCTGCTCTGTTGGATGACTTGGAGCTTCCCTGGCTACAGAACCTTTTCACTTGTTGCTCTCCAATGGTCTGCTTAGAACATTATACTCTGCTGGAGATGGAGATTGGTATTATTGGCAATGAGCTGTGGGCCTTATGGCAGCAAAGTGCTAATAGGAGGACAAAGAGATCCATCTTAAAGACATAAAGAGGCAGATTCATTAATAGCGCCAGGTAGCGACAGATGAGCGACAGTAGCGGCATTTTCAGAGCGCCCGCTAGTAGTCGCTGTGCTTGGCCGTTGTTCTGTAGTTGATAGCGGCTCAGTCGGTTTGCCGAAATGTTGAATATTGGGTGAGGAGTCGCTATTTGACAGGTTCCGCGCTGTATGGGAGCGCATGACAGCGAATGGCCATAGCGAACGGCTCCCAGCATATTCATTAACAAATCACGCTCAAAAAATTCTCGCGCAGTGAAATGCTTGTTTAAACCCCAGAGCGCTGGCGGCGATGGGTTAAAAGTAGTTTTTTAACCCCCAAACAACCATATTTTTTGAAAAAAAAAAAAACAAGTTTTTCAAACCATTTTGTAATATGAATACATTAATATCAGACCTGTAATATCAATTCTGCACAAATATCTAACATTGCAGGAGTGGTCACAGATTTTTTGACATTTAAAAAAAAAAAAAAACATTAATAACAATTAATTATTAATATTTAAAGATTGCTCCATTGAAATGCATTGGAGAGCGCCAGGTAGCGAGAGGTCATACCTGTCGCTGTTCAAGGTCGCTCGCTGGCGCTGTGGGCTGAGGCTGGAATAATGATTAATGATTCACTATCTGGCGCTCTGTCAGTCGCTAAGCAGGATCGGCTTGATAAATGTGTGATTGCGGAGGGGAGCCGGCGTTCTCGTGGCGGGACCCGTCATTACCGTTCGCTCACCATTCGCTACCTGGCGCTATCCCTTGTTAAATAAGGGCATAAGTCTTGTAGAAGTGTTTATCTGCCAGGCCAGGTGACTTGGAGCTTCACTGGACCTTCCCTGGAGCTTCATTTTCATGCCTTGTTATGGTTTTGTTGTTTTTAGGGGTGATTCACCCTAATCTTGTCTAAAGTATATTACCAGATATATGTGTTGAATTTACCAATACATTTTAATGTTAATTTAGTTGTGGTGTAGCTGTTTTTCTAGGTTGTGTTTTGGTCTGGAGGTTCTCTGGCTTCAGAACTTCTTCAGTTGTTACTTTCCGACAGTATCCTTAGCACATTATACTTTTTTGGTTTATACTCTGGTACCCTGGACACTAGGGGTACCTGGGTACATAAGGGATAAAACTGATAAGGAAGATCAAGCTTTGAGTTTTTTTAAAAGCTCTATTGCTTTTGCCATGTACTGTAATGTAAGCTAAAAATTGAAAGTGCTTAGTTTTCCACCGGCGCTGGTTTCCACCCACAACCCAAAGCCATACTGGCAGGTTAATTGGTGCCTGACTATATTGGAGAGAAGTTCTGAGCAATAAATTTATGGCAGCAGCTCAGAAGGAATAATAGCAAGGTGCTAACACACACTGGGTGCAGAGCTCCTCATTGTCCCACATAAAGAAAGTCCAATTTATAAGATGCAGCGGAACACAACCTGCACTTAATCATTAGGATTTTCGCTAGCCTGGTGATAGGCCAGTTAAACTGGGGTTTTCGATTTGCGATGCCCTACTGTGTGAAACCCCCAGATCACCGACACAACTCATCTTTCCGCCGTTCCCTCATCCAATCAGCGCTTTATGTGCGACATGAAGTGCTGTTTTGATCAGAGCGCCAGTCTGCAGTGCGCCCCTGGAACCAGCCTGTCTGAATGGCTGGGTGAGGGTAGCATGCCTCAGCTGCAGGAAAGCCAGAGATGTAGCCATGGCCCGCGATCACGGCATGGGAGCACCATAAAAGTAGGTGATTGGGGATCTGCATGGGTGGTTCACCCAGGGGCACTTAGTCGCTGGCCCTGGCATCTTTTAGACTCTTTTAGACTCCAGGGCTGGCCTTGGAAGTGATAGTCCTACTTTAAAGAGCAGCACTGTTGTCTGGCTTAGCTTCTAAATGTGGAGAGCAGAATTTCAGGCTAAAGCCTTCTGGTTGCCTCAGACAGAGGAAGTATGCTGATGCGGTGTCTGGCACGCCACCTATACATAGAAAAAGAAGTGTGTGCTCAAACACTGTTGTGACATAACCAGGGGCCACACCATGGTTTCCAGGAGCCAGGATTATTTACAGACCAATGCTAGATCTCCTCAATGCTTTGAAGCTGAAGACGTGGACTTGTCACAGGGCTGTACATAGCCATGACTGGTTCCCATAGCAGAGCCCCCCACCACAGGGCCACCTCTTCACGTCAACGCCCTCCCGCGATTCATCAGTCGGAGGAGAAAAAGCACATGGCACCTTCATAGAAAGTCACGTCACTACAGAAAAAGGCTGGGCGTGCCGCCGGGGAAGGGTGCCCTGCCATCTTAGTTGCAGGGCCCCCGTGCGCGGCAGTGCCAATGTAGCACCAGTGTCCCAGGGGCTAGGTAAGTATGTCAGCATGTACTCAACACAGATATGGGGGAGGCACCATGTGCCAGGCCCCCATGTTCCACGGGCCCGGGGGCACATGCCTGCACTGTCCCTATGGTATGTACGCCACTGGCTTGTCGTCATGCATGCTACTAAGGAAGAGGCACAGGAACAGCATGGCCATAGCAGTAGATATTCGTTCATACCCCCACCCCTGGGTCATCCTGATTTAGGAACTGGGCCCCCAACCCACAGCCCACCCAGACATACTACCTTTGGGTTGGGGAACCAACACAGACTATTATAGGCTCTGGTTTGGGGGGGACTCTCTGTTTATGTCTTATGTAATCTAGGGACCTGCTTTAGGTGGTGAGTTTTGAAGGGTAGACGATACATGGGGGAATTGATGTTCTTAGGGTAGTCCCCAAGAATGATATCCTCTGCTGATACTTCAGTCCAACACAGTGTACGGTGCAGTTCTTTGATGCTGCAGCACCAAGCTGTGGAGGTCCTACTTGCTTCCTAGGGTCCCTCCTTGGCATTCTGCTCCTCAAGGTTCCTTGAGGGAAGTTATGGAATTCACCTGTACGTGGCTCAACCCAACCACCACGAATACAGAGAGTTGACTGTACTAATAAAAAAAAGTAATAAGATATAATTTAAAGAGGCAGTTTAATGTGGGCCCAATACATGATTCATAATAAATACCCCCCCCCCCCCACCCACACATACACATGTCTTCGCTTTACGTGCCTCCCTACCTGACAATATCAAATTTGTTCTAAACATGAAGTCATTGTTTAAAGTCTCTGCTATGCCACGAATATGAATAACGAGCGAATATGATGACAAACGGAACGCTTTAAATAGATTTACTGGATTGCTGTACCGCAGCTGAATTGCAAAATATTGCCGAGCATTTTATATCCCTTTCATCAGATGCAGCTGGACTCCGCAGTCTCCTCCATAGTCCAGAGCGAGAGCTTGAAATGCGTTCCCGCTGCCGTACTGAGTGTTTCCTGGTGTTTTGTTATAAAGAATCTATTGGCTCTTTTATAGGTGTAGTAATGATGGGTAAATCACTCCATCTGAACCTGGATTGATCTAGGTAAGGTTAAATCACGGACATCCAAATCGTCCAGTTTGCCAATTTGCTAATTGGGCCATTATGTACTGGGGCTCTGTGAGTAGCTTTAACAACAGCCAACAATCCATCTTGCTTTCATTATGAGCTACAGGTGCTTCTTATATGGACGACCCAAAAAGCTGTGTAGACCCCTTTCAAAGTGGGCTCTGTAAAGGTTTGTTTTCTTTTGCTGTCTTGCTGTGTGAGTAGCTTCATTGTATGTCATGTATCTTCATTGTATTGTATGTATAGCTTAGTAACAGTGTCGAACTGGCCCACCAGAGGGGGTGGGTCCCAAGGATAATTTCCTCTAGAATGTTGTCCACTGGTGGGCTCAAGTCTGATTCTGCTTACTAGTGTAGTGTGTTCTGTAACATACAGCATGGCTGCATGTCAACACAAATCTGAAGCCAACTAAATTTGGTCAGATATCAGAATGTTGCTGCTTGTCTGGGTGCTCCAGGTAATTTCGTTTTTGAGGAGGGTGGCAGAAGCCCTCCTAAATATTTAAGCACTGTGAAATTGTTAAGTTGAATTAAACAAGTACTGTATGTTCCGCCATATAAGACGCACCTGCCCATAGGACGTACCTAGGATTTGGAGGAGGAAGAAAAGAAAATCAATATTCTGAACAAACTCTTGTGCTAAAACACCATCCCCCAAGGACCAAATAATAGGCAACGTGCAGAATCCCCCCCCCCCATTACAGGCAAAGTGTCAATTCCCCCCTCCCATTCCCCATAGGCAGTGTGGCATTCCCCCCTCCTATTCCCCATAGGCAGTGTGGCATCCCCCCTCCCATTCCCATAGGCGGTGTGGCATCCCCCCTCCCATTCCCATAGGCAGTGTGGCATCCCCCCTCCCATTCCCCATAGGCAGTGTGGCATTCCCTCCTCCCATTCCCCATAGGCAGTGTGGCATTCCCTCCTCCCATTCCCATAGGCAGTGTGGCATTTACCCCTCCCATTCCTATAGGCAGTGTGGCATTTCCCCCTAACATTCCCATAGGCGGTGTGGCATCCCTCCATCCCATTCCCCATAGGCAGTGTGGCATTCCCCCTCCCATTCCCATAGGCATTGTGGCATTCCCTCCTCCCATTCCCCATAGGCAGTGTGGCATTCCCCCCATCTCATTCCCATAGGCAGTGTGGCATCCCCCCCTCCCATTCCCCATAGGCAGTGTGGCATTCCCCCTCCCTTTCCCATAGGCAGTGTGGCATCCCCCCCTCCCATTCCCATAGGCAGTGTGGCATTCCCTCCTCCCATTCCCCATAGGCAGTGTGGCATTCCCTCCTCCCATTCCCATAGGCAGTGTGGATTCCCCCCTCCCACTCCCATAGGCAGTGTGGCATCCCTCCATCCCATTCCCCATAGGCAGTGTGGCATTCCCCCTCCCATTCCCATAGGCAGTGTGGCATTCCCTCCTCCCATTCCCCATAGGCAGTGTGGCATTCCCTCCTCCCATTCCCATAGGCAGTGTGGATTCCCCCCTCCCACTCCCATAGGCAGTGTGGCATCCCTCCATCCCATTCCCCATAGGCAGTGTGGCATCCCCCCCTCCCATTCCCATAGGCAGTGTGGCATTCCCTCCTCCCATTCCCCATAGGCAGTGTGGCATTCCCTCCTCCCATTCCCCATAGGCAGTGTGGCATTCCCCCTCCCATTCCCAAAGGCAGTGTGGCATCCACCCTTCCATTCCCATACACAGTGTGGCATTCCCTCCTCCTATTCCCCATAGGCAGTGTGGCATCCCCCCTCCCATTCCCATAGGCAGTGTGGCATTCCCTCCTCCGATTCCCCATAGGCAGTGTGGCATCCCCCCTTCCATTCCCATAGGCAGTGTGGCATTCCCTCCTCCGATTTCCCATATAGGTATTGTGACACTCCCCCCATTCCCCATAGGCAAAAAAAGTAAACTCACATTTCCATTTCCGCTTCTGCCCTGCTGCCAAGGCCACTACAGCCACGGGAGGCTGCTCCTCCATCTTCTGGACTCCCGTGGCTGTGGCGGCCTAGCCAGCAGTGCGGGTGAGATGGAAATATGAGTTTACATTTTTTTTTAACATACGCACGATAAGACACACTGACATTCCACACACACACACACACACACACACACACACACACACACACACACTTTTGGGGGAAATAAGTGCGTCTTATAGGGCAAAAGATTCTTGACCCACAGCTCACACCATGGAACAGGGCAGGGCAGGTTTAACAGACTGTATATGGGGGCCAGTTTTTGGAAGGTACCCTTCCACATTTACAGGGAAGAAAAGCTCACCTCTAATTGAGTCAGCCTTTGTGAATCTGCAGCAAGAACTATTCCGAGGCATTGCATGATGGACAGAGATGAGCGAACCCCCAAGGTTCGGCAACTTCAGCTAAACTTTTAATAAATGGAACCTGAACCCTGTCACCATTAGAATCAATGGGGCTCTGAACTTTGGGGGGTGGCTGTAGCGGGGGGTCCAGAGTGTGCAGCAGAAGCTCTGCTGTAACTTACCTTAACCCCCGATCCTCATCTGTCAGCGGTGATGGAGCGGTGGCAGCAGCATTCGAAACTGGCCCCAGCCAGGGCTACCAAAAGTTGCCCGCCAGCTCCCATAAGCAAGGACACTTCTAGTGCCAGCAACCCTCCCACTTTTACAGGGAAGAAATGCTCAATCTAATTGCTTGTCCCCTGAGACAGCATTTGGGAATCTGCAGCAAGAACTATATCTGCCTAAAGCATTGCATGATGGACAGATATGGGCGAACTCCCCAATGTTTGGGTTCAGCAATTTCAGCTGAACTTTGAATAACCCAAACCTAGTCTCCATTGAAATCAATGGGAACACAAACTATGGGGAGGGGGGTGGCTGTAGCGGGGGGGGGGGGGGGGGGGGCAGAGTGTGCAGCAGTGCTGATGTAACTTACCAGAGCCTCCTCTGTCTGCGGCAGCAGTGTTTTAATCTGGACTCAGCCAGGGCTACAAAAAGATGGTCAGCAGGCAAACAGAGTATAAACGCACTCTGGATTCTGAGGGTGCAAGACAAAGGGGAGTCCCAAAGCCCCAAAATGTACGAAAAGAGAAAAGCAAAATGTCAACACTCCTAAAAGTCCAAATACTTTAATAAAGATACTTTAAAAATCATCTCCATATCCAAAAAGGCAGCTAAAAACAATGTCAGACCCTGGCGAATGTAAAAGGTGTCATGCAAAGCTTACGCGTTTCGGACAGCTGGGGTCCTTAATCATAGATGATTACAAAAAGATGGCTCTCATAGGTGAGGACACTACTAGGGACAGTTTGGAACGCTGCTGCTGCTGCCGCTTTGCCACCACTAGAAAAAGAGGATCATGGCTTAGGTAAGTTACAGCAGCGCTTTTGCTGCTGCAACTTTAGGTACATCAACCAGCTTTTCTGTGTTCGGGCAGGATGCTGAACTCGAACACGGACTTCTGGCTGAAGTGCCTGTTGGGTCTACACACATCAGAACTATAGTTACAATAAGCCAGTATTTCAATATAGACAAGCGTAGGAGTGAGGCTGTTAGAGTTGTGCAGCCCTGTAAAAGCAGAACTGTAGAGTCACAAACCTGTTGTGCTTGATTCATCCTCCTTCCAGTAAAAGAAGTGAACTTGGCTGAATTCTTAATGCAGGGGGTATAAGTAACCCATAATCTTGCTATCTAGAATAATATAACACCTTTTTATTAAATAGAGATTTTTCATGATAGAGCTTTTTTTTTCTATTTACATATATTATTCATCTAAGTAAGTTGCCCCCCAAAAATAGATTTATCTCAATCTTATGCAATAAAAAAATCCTCTGATACTAAGTGTGTAACCTACTCCAGTAATAGGATTACACTCTAGATGAGGAGACCAGTAGTTTCACCTCCGGTGCAAAGATATCAATAAATCTCCAGGTAGCTTGTAGAGAAAATAAGGAACATGATGCCCCTGAGATATCTTCTAAAGCAACTGCGCTGCAGAGCTTATGACATCAGCAATGAATGATAACACATAATAGAGCTGCACCAAGCCTGCATTACATAATACCCAAACCTGAGCCGTACCGGTGGCGCAGGGGAGCGCACACGTTAGGACATTGTCGGCGGCTTTAGTATTCATCAGTGTGATCTTTTGGGTTTGGTGCATCTTGGCCTGTTTGGCACTAGAACTTTTCTAGTTTAGTAATATCATTAGTTAAATGACAAACGTAGGGCTATACAGTAGGTTAGGATCAATCATACCTCCCAAATGTCCCTGATTTGAAGGTTTCTTTTGAGTGTGTGTCCCCTGTTGTTCTCATTTGTCCCTATGTGAGGTTTAACATACAGATCTGCATCAATAAATGATTCATTTGCCTATTTAAATTGTTTATATTGTTGTAACTGTTACACCTATCTCCTCTCCATCCCTCAATGATGGGGCGTGGCTTCACCCATCCCTCAATTAGGAAGCGTGGCTCAATTTAACAAGTGCCCCGCTTTTCCACCCTGAAAAGTTGGTATGGATCAATGATTATTATAAGGTTTAAGAGTAGAGGTCAAATGTAACACTAATTTGCACTCTCATCTTTAGGACTTTACACATGTTGCTCCGATTCTCTGTAATATTTTAGGCCCCTCCGCCAGGCCAGTGGAGGAAGGGGTGTGGAGCATTGGGGGGGGGTTCTTGGACCTGGGGTGGGTTATACCAGCATCGGTGTGGTGTGGGTAAGAGGTGCACTTACTCTTTTAGATCTAGTCCAGACTTCTAGACTTCTTTATCCTTGTTTCAGCGTGCACATCAGAAGTTACCCTTCAGCAGATCATATAATAGTTGCATCACAACTAACTCCACACCTTCCCTCGGCACCACTCTTAGAGGCATCGGGCACTGCTGGACTTACTCGCCTTCATCTAAGGCGAGCACGCTGGTGGTCGCATCCCCCGCTACCCTCTAACAGGGAGCGTGCCTGTGCCAGCCATTCACAAATGTCTGGTGCGGGCATGTGACTTGCTAGAGGAATAGCGGGGATGCAGGCGAGGCTCGCGCATGTGCCGTTGGACCGGAAAAGAACGTGAGTTTATGGGCAACCTGGGGAGTTTCACACAGCGGGGCATCCCTGAGCAGGGTGCTTTGGGGGGAAAAGGAATTGATCTCATAGATTCCTGGCCCGATCTCCATAGGTTTTGGTCCACTTTACAGCCCTTAAAGCAAAACCCAGTAGCGGCCGGCCTGGAATGCACCACTGCATGAGCCCCCCAGGGTGGTGATAAACACTAACCTTTCACCAGTCCAACGGCGCATGTGCGTGCTCCCTTTCAGGCAGTGCCGTTTGCTCAAATGACGTGAATTGGCAAACAGCTCTGATTGCTGACAATGCTCCCACATGCCCTGCATCTCCGGGTGTTGTGTGAGCGCTCCCGCCCTAGCCATTCAGATAGGCCGGGCACGCTCCCCATTTAACACAAACAGAGCCGCTTGCTGAATTACATGATCACAGCAAGTGGCTCTGATTGGACCAGGCGGAGGTAAGCAGATTGGGTGATTTGGGGGGTTTCACGCAGTGTGCCATCCTGATTCGGGATGCCCCAGGGAAGCAGAACGAAACCCAGGAAAGTAAACAAACCTGGGTTTTGCTCTGCTTTAGAAGTTATTAAAGGAGCACTATCGTGAAAAATGGCTCAGTGATACAAATCCATAGAAATATGCTGGATGGCGGGAGGAGGGGTCGTTTATACACCCGGCATCAAGAAATAACCAGCCAGGGTTGTTTGAATTTATTTTAATGGAAGGTAAAAGGATATCTGGTGTAATGGGTTCCGTCACCCCTGATAGACTAATCCTGTCAGCCCTGGATTTTATTCCTATCATGAGAGAATAAACCACAATCTTGGCGGGAGTTTTATTCAGCTCAGGTGTATAAGTGACCCCCTCCTCTCATTAGCCGACGTGTTTATATGGATTTTTAATAGGATACAATTTCCTTTAAACCAGACCTTCACCATGATTTATTGAAAAGCCCAAACCCTTAAAAAACGATTCCCCAGCATCTAAAGTTAATATATTTTACGTTTTTAGTCACTTACTCATTATTCTTTCCCCCACTGGGCTGCAACACTGTTCAGGATTTTAGGATACGGGCGCTGCCATCTTGACTCAGAAGCATCACACTTACTGAGGAGAGGAGAGTGGGATATAGTACAGGGGGGCGGGTTATAGCTGTGCTCCCCCTGACCCCTGAGCTGCCAAAGGATCTCGCTCTCACTCCTTCCATCTTTAAATGTACATCCCCCCAGATGGAAGAGCTTCTAGAAACCATATCTATAGCAGGATTCCCTTTACATACAGTTTACTTTAAACCGATAATCTCATAGAGAATCCCAAGCATGTGTGGCACATGTTCTAGCTACCTATGATTCAGAGCACCTGGTTTTCTGGTTCTATCTGGTTCTAACTTGTTCTTTTCTCAGTGTTTTCCTCCAAAACCCACAATGACTTTTGGTTGACATCAGGACCATTACACACTAAACATTCAGGTTTCGCCTGTTGCATCTTGGACTGCAGATGTTCTGATGTGGTGACCAGGTTAGGGAAGCTGGGAGGCAGCTGTGGGTCACCGGCTTTTGGGGTGGCAGGCCGGAACCTAGGTTCCGGACAGATGTTAAAGTCCGTAGGCCCAGATGGTATGAGGGCCCTGTGTCGTGACGCCAGGAGGGTTTGGTGGCACCGGTTACCCTACCAACCGGGGGTCCCAGGAGATCCCTTGCTAGGTGTTGGGCAGCAATAACAGGCAGAGGCCAGGTCAGGATCAACTGAACTTTTACTGGCAGTCTAGCTGGTACAGTGACAGTACAGATCGGGAGCTCAGGAGCGATCCTGTGGTGTGGGAGACTAGAGGACTTGCTGAGACTTATAGTGCTATTTAGGCTGAATAGCTTACTTGCAAGATTGAAGATGGGTTCTGCAACCTTTGAGATTAGAGCTGAATTGAAGACAGGCTCTGTGACCTGGAATATGAAAGATGATGCTGTAGATTTATCAGCAGACTTGGTAAGCATTAGTCTGGCCCCTTTCTCCACACTAGCCACATGAAAAAAGCCAGCAGCACAAGCACAGATCTTCTTCCTTCAGAGATCACAGCTATTCTGACTAGAAAATGGAGGAGAGGGCAGGCTTAGGTGCTCAGCAGTCCTGATAGGCTCACCACTTGTCACATGACCCTTCCCTAGCAAGTTAGTTACAGCAATAGGGAGTTATGAAGTTTATGGAACTGCACAATGTGATTACATTAACTCTTTGAGTGCAAACTACATACATTCACATAGGAAACATGTTATAACATGAAAACAGGATATAAAAGGTGATTATACAGGAACAGGGTGTATATATATATATATATATATATATACTGTATGAACACAGACCCCAAAGTCTCAGGGACAGCCGAATGTCAAGGGGACACCTATAGAACAGTATGGCAAATGCTGTACTGGGACATTGCACTGAGACCTGATCTAATGCCATCCTATGAATCTCCATAGGAATATATTAGGATTCCTAATTAAATTCACTACCTACGTCCAATTAGAGTCTCTACCAGGGCCTACTTATCTGAAAGAGGCCTAACCTTTTTAACTGTAGTAACTCTCCTCATTCAACCCATCTTGAGAATTGCACTTCCCCATGCAGTTTACCACTTTTTAAGCCTTTAAAGGTGGCCTTTACACTCACCTATTTGGACAAGTCTTTCATCTGTCTTAACCAATCACTACAGGGTACTCAGTAAGTGCCATTTTTGAGCCAGACTCTCGTCCCCACCCTTATACTCTAGATTGTAAGCTGATTGTTTACCAGGCTTAGGTACAAACTCTCTTTGCCATGTAATAGTTTGTGTCTAGTTCCTTTTTTTCAGTTCTTATCTTTTCTGATATGTCAAATTTTGCCTTCTTTCTTCTTTGTGACAAATGATTTCTGGATTATATTTACTGACTTTTAGTTCCTCACCGTAAATTCCATGGCACAACAAGTGCATATATCTAGAAGGTGTCATGATTCTGAGAACTGAAGGCCAATAATCATCCTATCTCCACCGAGGCCCTAGATTATGGGGATAGCCTTGCACTGTCGTGGACATGGACCATGACTCTATAGTTTATCTCAGGCAGCTGATGACAGAAACAGAAGACAGACGGAATCATACTTACTGAAAAAGACAAGGTCTCGGCTGGTTAGAAAAAGTCAAAAGCTATAGAAATTGAAGCCGTACGACGTAAATACATAAATAAATAGTAACTAAAGAATCATAGTAATTAAAATAAGATTTACTGAGAGGTCAAAATACAGAACAATGATTGAAACTAGAGGAAGGAAACAACAGTTTTAATGCCCTAACCCTGGGCAATATGGCAGAACAACATGAAGCCCATTGAGGACACAACATGTGAACATGATCTGAGAGGTAATCAGGATGTCAAGGCAGATAATAGCCAGTAGATCACTGCAGTTAACATCCACAGTATCCAAGAATTTCATTCTGGCTATTCTTCTATTGGTCAGCTAGAGTAGATAAAGCATAACAAAGCAAAGAGATTATTTAAAGTGGATGATACTATTAGTATTACTGGAGTAGTGTGAACCTGAGCTTGTATAATGGCTTATTTGGCAAAACCCATGGGGTATAAGATAATATTCTCCGGCAAAGGACAATGGGAGCCTGTATCAGGCTAGTGGGATTACTTGTAGCAGTACTAGAATAAAGTATAGAAATAATAATTAGATATGTGTCTAAATGCCTAAGGAGCCTGAAAAGTTTCAGTAATATGCCTTGTTATGCCAGTATTACAACTGAGCTGTATTGCAAAACTGGTGGGTGGGAGAAATGCTAAGTTGTATAAAGGAACATGTCAGTGAGAGCAGTTATTGTTCTGGGAATGTAACCCATGAGAACTGATACACAGGAGGAGGAACCAGCAGCGAACCTAGGAAAAGACGGGGAGGCCAAAGGAATCCTCAAACCAGAACCAGGTCTGGCAACCATCACGAGAACCTGTGGAGGTACAGACAAAACAGATGGTGAATAACCAGCCCAATTCACCAAAACCTCCCCTCCTATCTGTACTGATAGACCGCTCAACAGAATTGGGTAAATGAAGTTAATACATGTTCTTTATTATAAGCCAATAGAAAAAGAAAGACATACATTTAAAATACAAAATTAAAACCCCAACCGTGGGGTGTAGCGGGGTATAATTGGACTATATCTGTTCAAATAATAAATCTAGTATCTACAGATGTACACAATGGGACTGTTTGCAAAAATATATTACAAAAATATTTTAAAAAGTATATTTACATATTCATAATTGTAATATCCTGATTAAAAGATCAGTATCTATGCAGATTAAAGAATACAATAGATGCCACGGAAACTACCCCTCAGAAAGTACTATAGTAAGGTGTAACCAGTGCCAAACACATGCAGTGTTAAAAAAAAAAACAGTGAACTAAACCGTGAATAAAGGTGGAAAAGTGAAAAAAGTGTGAGTGAACAATCAGAGAAAAGTCAAAGAAAAAGAGGGACAAAGTGTCCCACTGGTGAAGGCACAGGCACCGATAGGTGCTCAGGTGCTGAGAGTGCTGATATAAGTGCAGAAATAGAAGACAGGAGTAAGTTCCCGGGCATGTATTGATCTGAACTGTACACACTTAAAACAATCACACTGTGCAAATTACATAGAATTTAGTACATGAAATACCAAACAATGTACATTACCGTATAATAAAGTCCAAAACCGCCCACCCGAACCTGTGGAGGTAGGCTAAGTACTTGCTTGAGTGGACTGTGCACTTGAATAATCCAAAGGTGAAGATGGTGGTGTTGTGTGAACTTCAACCCAGTTGTTCGTGGAACAACTGGGTTGAAGTACACTGCAGCAACAGTCTGCCAAGGTATAGATGTTAGAAAACAATGCACTTCCCACACCCGCACCATAGGACATCTTAGGGCCCACTCCTCACACCCCTGATATCATGCTTGTTTGTGGAACACTGGTACTTCCCGTAGACATGAGTACTGAGCACCAGCCTCAAAAGAACTTCTCTTTCACCAAGACCGCTTGTTCTTAAGTTGGCAAAGTACAACTTCTGTTGCAGTTTATAGGATGGCGGTAATGTGACAACATCTTAGGTAGTCTGGAGATGATGCTACCAAGGAAAGTGGTCTTCTCCACCCTTGTGACCTCTTCTACCCTTGTGGACATTTAACAGGGGTTGCTCCTTCTAAAGTCCACCACCACCTCCACAGTCTTGAGGACAATCAGTCCAAGTTATTACCGATGCGCCAGCAACTTTATTGCGGTTAGCCTGTTCATCATGGTTTTTGAGACGTCTATAGTATTCTCAGCAAACTCAAAGACTTAATTTGGCTAATTGAATTTTTGTTTCAGGAGTAGCCATTGGTTGTGACATTGAGAACAAAAGTGGAGAGAGCACACAACCTTGAAGCTCAGCAGTGCTGAAGGTTCTTCCACTACACTTTCAGGTTCCCATGTCTTGCCTGTTGCATCCTGGACTGCATATCCACCTGCAGATTATTGGGGGGCATCTAGGCCTTTGTTGTAGAGAATTTCTGGGATGATGGTATTGCAGCTGAAACTAGCTGAAAGTAAATGAATAGTAGATTCTCAGGATGGTTCAGTCAATCTGTTTCCCCTGTATGCACAATGAAGGAGATCCTTGTGGGGGGGAATGATTGGAGGTGATTACATGATTGCATGATTACCATGATTAAATGATTGCAGGTTCCTATATGCAGTGATTTGTGTTGGGTGCTAGATGCTTTTGGAGGGCCATTGTAAGGTTACTGGAAATATGGAAAGGATCAAGGGTGGCAGTAAATACTAAAAATAGTGACTAAAAATAATACACTGCTTTTTGGTGATGTCAGAGGTCACACTTTGGGCATGATTCACAAGTTGACCTCTTATGCTTTAGGGCTTGTTGACACCTATGCACTGGATTGTGGCATGTTGTGAATACGGCCTACAACATGCATGGTCTGGTGCACCCTTACCCGCTGTTTAATTAATTAAATCTAGAAAACACTGCAGCTTATGTCAACACATGTCCATGTGCATCAGTGCAGCGCATGTCAGGGTGCATTGATGTAACATTGGTTAACCCTTACATTTTCATGCTGTGCTAGCAGAGAGAATAAGCGGGGACCTTGGAAGTAAAATTAATTGTAATATGCCATGTTATTGATGTTTTTATGCCAAATTGTGCCAGATAAGCTACAAATCACATTGGTTTCATTTTCAATACACCTAAAGTGAGAAAACATTCCATTGCTGTTAAAAACAACTAGGCCTTGAGAACCAGATAAAAAAAAATATTACCACTAGAACTATAATTACAAAAACAACTGTCAGTTACTTTTTCCTGGGTATTAGGTAGGTTATACGCATAGAGAGATAAACAACAGCTAATACAACTGTGCAACACCGCGCTTAAAATCCAAAAATTAAATTAAATAAACTAAATTTATGTGATTAGCAATTAATAAAGCTCAACGTGTCAAAAGATTCCCAATCTTCCCAAATACATATAAAAGAAAAAACACAGAGCTTGATAGTATTATTCCAAACAAATAGAGATAATGTCCACTCATTAGAATAATCCTCAGCACATGGACTCGTAGAAAATCAGCATCACAGCCCACAACACTATATTTTGACCACGTCCCAAAGTGCATGTGCAATCTTATTATTCCGTGCTCTTATCACCCGTTTGTGCAAATCCTTACCAGACATGCATCTTGAACAATTCATAACCATCAAAAGTAGATCAATGTTTCATCGATTCTCCCAAAACAGCAAGATGTCTGATAACATGCTGATTTTCTATGAGTCCATGTGCTGAGGATTATTCTAATGAGTGGACATTATCTATATTTGTTTGGAATAATACTATCAAGCTCTGTGTTTTTTATTTTATAGGTTATACGCATAGTCAATTACATAAAAGTAATACATGTACGGTAATTAATTATTTTTAATTGACAAATCATTTAGGCTTCTCTATATAAGTATTTAAATTATTTTTGTATTTTTGCTTTTATTGGCAGCTTGTGCCAGCTCTAGCTATAGAGTGGGACTTCCCTCATTGTCTAATAAAACTGTTATCCACCATGTATCTTAAACAGTCTCTGGTCAGCAGCACTGCTCTGTCCTCTGTTTCTTTATTCCAATCTCAGACGGGGAGGCTGATTTATTAATAGCGCCAGGTAGCGACAGTTGAGCGACTGTAGCGGTATTTTCACAGCACCCGCTAGTAGTCGCTGTGCTTGGCCGTTGTTCGGTTGTTGATAGCGACTCAGTCGGTGTGCAGTAATGTTGATTACAAGGTGATGATTCGCTATTTGACAGGTTCCGCGCTGTATGGGAGTGCATGATAGCGAACGGCTCCCACCATATTCATTAACAAATCACGCTCAAAAATTTCTCGCGCTGTGAAATGCTTGTTTAAACCCCAGAGCGCTGGCGGCGATGGGTTAAAAGTAGTTTTTTAACCCCCAAACAACCATATTTTTGGAAACAAAAAAAAACAAGTTTTTAAAAACATTTTGTAATATGAATACATTAATATCAGACCTGTAATATCAATTCTGCACAAATTTTTTTTTTTTTTTTTTTACCATAAAACATTGCAGAAGTGGTCACAGAATTTTTGACATTTAAAAAAAAAAAAAACATCAACAATTAATTATGAATATTTAAAGATTGTTCCATTGAAATGCATTGGAGAGCGCCAGGTAGCGAGAGGTCATACCTGTCGCTGTTCAAGGTCGGACGCTGGTGCTGTGGGCTGAGGCTGGAATAATGATGAATGATTCGCTATCTGGCGCTATCTCAGTCGCTAAGCAGGATCGGCTTGATAAATGTGTGATTGTGGTGGGGAGCCGGAGTTCTCGTGGCGGTGACCGTCATTACCGTTCGCTCACCATTCGCTACCTGGCGCTATCCCTTGTTAAATAAGGGCCTGAGAGTTCCACTAGGCCTCTCACTGGGTCAGAGCAATGTGGCCCTTGGGATTAGAGCCCTCTTGGTTAGAGCCCTCTGGAGTTCTGAGTTATAGCCCTTATGTTTATTAATCTGCATCAGCCAGGGTATTTATCAGACCCAACACAGCTACACTTCCTAACAAGGCTTGAGAATTGATCCACTCACCCCTTCCATGGGCCCTCGCTGCATCTCTGCACCACAGCTACATCCCTGGCATACATCTAGTTAGGCAAGCACCTGCGCCAGACCTTTCTGAACAACCAGCATGGGCATGCCCATAGCTAGAGGCCAGCAGCGCTTGCTGCATTCAGATTTCCTTGCTGCACTGTAGTCAGTCACTGAAGTGCCGTGATTGGCTAAGCAGTGGGAGCATAGAAAACATTTTTGGCCAATCCTGGGGGATACACACAGCAGATGCCCCACCATAGAGGAACAAAACCCAAGTTCCTCTGTAAGGGTGATGGAGGCTCTTGAGCTGGACGTATAGTACAGACCATCATTAACAAGTGGTGAGGTCCCAGGGCAGGAGCCCCCTTCAAACCGGACCTTCACCATGATTTATTGAAAAATATGATTACCCAGCTTTTAGGTTTCTAGTCACTTACTTATTATTCTTTCCCCCACCTGGATGCAAGACTGTTCAGGACTTTAGGATACGGGCGCCGCCATCTTGGCTCAGAAGCATCACACTTACTGAGGAGAGAAGAGTGGGATAAAGTACAGGGGGGTGGGTTATAGCTGTGCTTTGCTCAGACAGAGCAGAGCTGGGGTCAGGAAAAGGTCAGCAATCCCAGAATGCAGAGCAGCACAGTCAGAAGGCACTTCCTGTTTGCAGGCTGCCTGATAAGATGGCGGCTTCCATAAGCCGCCATCTTGGATGTTTAAAGGCTCATAACCTGCAGTAGATGCAGTTGGGATGATTTTTAATGTGGGCAATCTGTATGTGCAGGGTGTGGGAAACATATAAGATAGACTCTTATTCAGAGTGAAGGTCCACTTTAATCTAGCCCTGCTGGTACCATATCCATTTTCATTGCATACTTTTTTTGCAGTTCTGTGAATTAGTCCTGTTGTCCATCAAAGTTAATGCAAAACAGGTAAATCTGTAGTAATAAGTCAAAGAAATAGGACTTGTGTAGAATAAAAAGGTAAATGCACAGAGCCAAGTAAGTCCTTAAATTCTCAAATAGAACACATCCTTCATTCAAGCACTGGCCAACACTTCCTGGTGCTCCTAGGGATAATATAAATGTGAACCCGTCACCATATGTCCAAACTTCTTACCAGATATAAAGATAAATATATCAAATAAGCATTTCACATATAAAGATGTTTAACTGCACAAGTGTCAATGGGACTTGCTTGACTGTTATTGAAGATGGGAGTCCCAACTCTGGTAGAGTAAGACTTGCTTACTGCTACCAGTATAGAAAATACCTCCATGTCTTCTGTGAAGGTTCTCATTCATGCAGGCCATGGTATATCTGTAGCAATCAATCAAGGCAATTGGACTTGCTGTCTAATTTTCCTAAAGACATTTCGTTAGTCACCTGTCAATTTCATCATCCCTTGGGCATCTTGATTTGGGATTTCCTCCACTGTGAGAGACCCCTGGCGATCACCCGATATACGCCAATAGCCGTCAATCTCATGGCACATGTGCTGGCAACATTCCTGCTATCCTAGCTGCACCAGGCATTTCCGAAGGCCTGACACTGGTAAGCAGGGATGCGGGGGAGCTCCATTCATGTTTACTAGCCCATCTGATGGATCTAACATCAGATTGTCTAAGCAAGGAATGAATTGAAAGCGAACATTAATTGGCATGCACCAGTTTTAAGAGGCTATCCTAGTACTGTTACACAGTGGGGCATCCAAAACCGGGTTCCTTGGCTTCTGGAGAGTAATAATCCCAGGTGTTGTTCCTCTTCAACATTGAGAGGCTTCATTTGTACCTGTAGATCTCTATCTACCCTAAAGGATAAGTAGACAAAAAATAGAGTGGACATGCAAATGAGCATACCTATCTCTAAAAAGGAGCACCAGCGCAATATACCAAATAAATGTATACAATTATATTTTATTGTTGAAAATACAATACAAAGAGCAAAAATTAAAACCACATATACCACAGACAAGACCATTAAAAACAACAACCGATCTTAACTTAACTTAAAGTGCTAAAGTGCAAATTAATAATTAAATATATATACAACATATAAACACTCAATAAATATACCTAAACATACCCTAATTGCGTGATAACTACAACAAATACATATATATATATATATACATCTCAATCTGGCCAGATACAATGATACCCTAAAGGATAAGGGCTGGCTTAAATAGGAGTGAACCCTGGGGCCTCCCCCACTTGGGGGCTTCCATCACATTTTAACAAGGGAAGCAATTAATCTACAGCTACTTACTTTCTGTCCAGGCCCCCCTTAATATACTCTCCTATTGGATGATGTTATACATTTGTATAAAAAAAAAAATCTCCACCTTTTTGAAACAATTCTGAACTTTTCCTGTAGAACTGCCCCACTGCAAAGTCCAGATGCCGGAGACTTGCACTTAAATTGCAAAGGCTCCCCAGAATTACAGAGCACGGAGCCTTACCAAAATTAGGAGAGTCCCTATAAATGTTACTGAATTCCCACCATGTGTTCAGCATGGGCAAAGCGATTTGGTTGCACGCGGTCCCAATACTCGCTCACGAAGCATTCTCGCTAGCCTTTATTTTCGATGGCAATGTGCACGCTTGTCATGGATGAATGACAGTGAATAGGAGCCAATGTTTGCAAACATGTACATCTAAAAAAAAATGTTTCCCATTAAAATCAAGGAGCTGCCAACCGCCATTCAAGTCAATTAAGAAAAAGAAATCGAAGGAACAGTATCACATGTTTTATAGGTTCTTTTTATTCACCAAATGTTAATACATATTTTAATATATATACGTACATTTTTGAAAAAATAAACTCACCCCAAGTGCCAAAATTGGGTCTTTGATAGTTAACGGCAGCATATGGGACCAATACCTGCCTCCACCTGAATTACAGCGCCACGGACACACCCACTCCATTTACCCCAAAAGTAGGTGTGTGTCAGTTTTTATTACAGTAAATGGAGTGGGTATGGTCAGTCACTCTGGACTTATACCCTATGTCCTTCAGTAAACAGTGGACTACGGGACACCCGAATAGTAGGACAGAAGGGCTAAGGGGGACAAAAGGTGAATATGACTTTTATTGTGTCCAGACAGTCCTTTTAAACATTTTACAATGGACCTACATCCTGCAGTAGCCCTACCCCCCTCTGCATCCTTAATAGAGATGTTAGTCTGTTTGGTTGCCCTAGAAGACATGTAAAATTGGAGTGTTTTGTCACCCGTCTGCATTCCTATGATGTTCTGGTCATGTGACCTGCTAGCCATATGCATGGCAACATGCAAACCTGGATGAATGCCACATTGGTCACTGCTGGGTCACGTGGCCAGGCCTTGTAAGTGCAAAGGAGTGGGTAAGTTAAAGCTCCAGCGAGGTCTGTTGAGTGGACCTTTTTATTTCCACAGCTGGACAGTCACTTTAATAATGGACAAAGCTGGGAATTCATGTTAAACCGGATTAGACTTTATTTACTGCTACAGATCCATCGTTTTTATGTCGAATTATATTTTCTTTAAAAGCATGGAGTAAAAAAGCTATTTATATTTCATATTCTCTCCAGATTGTATTTCTGCCCAAAGTTCTCCATCAAGCTGTTACTTGGTTTGTAGACTAAAATAGTCATACTAGCTCAATTAGCTTTAAAGAGGAACAACACACCCAATTTTGACTTTTTGGAGTGTTGTGTGTATTTCTCCATGTTGCCCGATATGCTCACCTTCCTGACGCTCCCACTGTGCGAGCTCGAGCTGAAAGCGAGCGCGCTGATTGGCTGAGCGTGGCCATCCAACTCCATTCAGTTGCGGCAGGTGGTAAGGAATGTGAGCATTGTCTGTGCCCGCTGCGCATGCACTGTGGGCTTAGGGGAAAGTTGAGAATCTCGGGCGAACCAGGGGGTTTCACACAATGGGGCAACCCATGGTTGCAGGTTAGGATCGATCTTGGGTGGCAGGTGCTGGTTATATAATGGTCGCAGGATAGGATCTTGGGTAGTTGGTACTGGTTATTTGATGGTTGCAAGTTAGGGTCTTGGATGGCAGGTATGGATTAGTGGATGGTTGCAGGTTAGGATCTTGGGTGGCAGGTACTGGTTATTTGACGGTTGCAGGATAGGATCTTTACTGGCAGGTATGGATTAGTGGATGGTTGCTGGTTAGGATCTTGGGTGGCAGGTATGGGTCAGTTGATGGTTGCAGGTTAAGATCTTGGGTGGCAGGTACTAGTTATTTGAAGGTTGTAGGTTAGGATCTTGGGTGACAGGAATGGGTTAGTTGATGGTTGCAGGTTAGGATCTTGGGTGGCAGGTATGGGTTAATTAATGGCAGCAAGTTACGATCTTGGGTGGCAGGTACTGGTTATTTGATGGTTGCAGGTTAGGATCTTGGGTGGCAGGTATGGGTTAGTTGATGGTGGCAGGTATGGGTTAGTTGATGGTGGCAGGTTAGAATCTTTATTGGCAGGTATGGATGGTTGCAGGTTAGGATCTTGGGTGGCAGGTACTGGTTATTTGACGGTTGCAGGATAGGATCTTTACTGGCAGGTATGGATTAGTGGATGGTTGCTAGTTAGAATCTTGGGTGGCAGGTACTGGTTATTTGACGGTTGCAGGATAGGATCTTTACTGGCAGGTATGGATTAGTGGATGGTTGCTAGTTAGAATCTTGGGTGGCAGGTATGGGTCAGTTGATGGTTGCAGGTTAGAATCTTTATTGGCAGGTATGGATGGTTGCAGGTTAGGATCTTGGGTGGCAGGTATGGGTTAGTGGATGGTTGCTGGTTAGGATCTTGTGTGGCAGGTATGGGTCAGTTGATGGTTGCAGGTTAAGATCTTGGGTGGCAGGTACTAGTTATTTGAAGGTTGTAGGTTAGGATCTTGGGTGACAGGAATGGGTTAGTTGATGGTGGCAGGTATGGGTTAGTTGATGGTTGCAGGTTAGGATCTTGGGTGGCAGGTATGGGTTAGTTGATGGTTGCAGGTTAAGATCTTAGGTGGCAGGTGCTAGTTATTTGATGGTTGTAGGTTAGGATCTTGGGTTACAGGAATGGGTTAGTTGTTGGTTGCAGGTTAGGATCTTGGGTGGCAGGTATGGGTTAATTAATGGCAGCAAGTAACGATCTTGGGTGGCAGGTACTGGTTATTTGATGGTTGCAGTTTAGGATCTTGGGTGGCATGTATGGGTTAGTTGATGGTGGCAGGTATGGGTTAATTAATTGCAGCAAGTTATGACCTTGGGTGGCAGGTACTGGTTATTTGATTGTTGCAGGTTAAGGTCTTGGATAGCCAGGTATGGGTTAGTTGATGGTGGCAGGTATGGGTTAGTTGATGGTTGCAGGTTACGATCTTGGGCGGCAGGTATGGGTTAGTTGATGGTGGCAGGTATGGGTTAGTTGATGGTGGCAGGTTAGGATCTTGGGTGGCAGGTATGGGTTAGTTGATGGTGGCAGGTTAGGATCTTGGGCGGCAGGTATGGGTTAGTTGATGGTGGCATTTTAGGATCTTGGGCGGCAGGTATGGGTTAGTTGATGGTGGCAGGTTATGGTCTTGGGGGCAGGTATGGGTTAGTTGATGGGTGGCAGGTATGGGTTAGTTGATGGTGGCAGGTATGGGTTAGTTGATGGTTACAGGTTACGATCTTGGGCGGCAGGTATGGGTTAGTTGATGGGTGGCAGGTATGGGTTAGTTAATGGTTGCTGGTTAGGATCTTGGGTGGTAGGTCCAGGTTACTTGATGATCCACCGGAAAAAGACCAGTGCAATGATACAGGATTGATTGCAACACATACTCGTACATCTTATGGAAGCAATTACAGTGTTCGCCAATTTGTCTTAAATCCACTATCTGTTCACAATGCATTTTTTTTAAATATTGGCTGGAAACGTGCAATCCCTGTTTGCCTGCATCGTCGTCTCTGCACGGCGTTCCATAAATGAGCTCTATTTACTCGCCACGGCTTACTGTGTAATTCTGTGGATTTTATGAATGAGACTCCAGCCGGCCAATAAAAGACTTCCATCTGTTTCCGACACCTCAATGGTAAATGTGTTTTCCCTGTCACATCGGCGTGCTTCGGCTGCGCCTCATGACCAGGTTTTCAGTTATCCCCCTCCTCCCGTGCAGCCTGCGAGCTGAGCCGAGCGTGAAAGGCTTATTGCAAGCGAAACAATTGTCAGCAAACCCAAATATCGCAGACACACGCTGCAGTAATTACTCTGTACACGGCGAAAGGGGGAGGGCAGGGCGGACCAAGGAATCCTTATTGACTGCTAGAATGATGCTAAGTAGCACCAGCAGAGGATGCTGGGTAATGTGCAATGGTACACAGAGGTATAGGGCAGATATTATGTGATAGCAATAAAAATGCCTCTATGGAAACGGAATGGCGTTATTTTTTCTCATAGCAGCTGGCGTGGGCATTACAAATTCTACACTGGTTTCACCTAAATCATGCGTGAAAGCAAAAAAAAATATATACATAATGCTTTTTTTATACAACTGAGGCCACTTTTCACCAGGGGAACTAGAAGCAGGTAAGAATATCAAGGGCTGGCAGCGGTGTATGCGTGGGGCGCTTCACCAATTGCGATGCCCCACAAATTTCTACAAAATGGGTAAGTGTACTTTATTTTTTAAGTTACTATACCCTTTAAAGTGGACCAAAGCCCAGGCCCGATAGCCCTGGAATGTATAGGATTCCATGACCGCTTGATTCTCTCTTCCTGGGGCATCCAGAATTGGGATGCGCCACTGTGTGAGACCCCCAGTTTGCCCGGTAAACTCACCTTCCCTCCGCTCCCAACGGCGCCCGCGCAAGCAGCAGCCGCTCTATGCTATACCTTTAGCAGGGCACACACTCGCACCCGGGTCCACCCGGCTTAGGCGATCCTTAGACAAATGGGCGGGAGCAGATCCTAGTAGTACCAGGAAAAAGTGAGTTCAATTGGGCGATCTTGGGGGTTTGAAACAGCGGGGCCAGGATAGTCAAAATCCTGGGTTTTGGTCCACTTAAAAAGAAAACATCAGCTGGGTATAAGCCCACTTTGCCTCTAACACAGCAGCACTTTTTTCTGTGTTGTCTGTGGCCTTATTGATATGTAGTCCTTCCTCCAATTTGACCTCTGGAGATGAGAAGGTCATTTGACAAAACACTGCTGAAAACTGTCGATAAAATAGGCAGGGGGGGAGCGGGGGGTGGGGGGCACTTGCCCTGGGTACAGCAGGTCAGGGGGGCACCAAAGGGGGGCCTGAGAACAGGTGGGGGTGCCATTTCAAATCTTTGCCCCAGGTGCCAGAAAGCCTAGCTACTTCTCTGAAATAGGCAACAGAAAGTACAGGATTCCTGTGCCAACAACAACCTCTGCACATTAAAGCACCAATTACTTTCACAAACATTTTGGTTATTGTTGCTGGGAATTCAAGGGTTTACTGAAAATAAATTAAAAATAGCTCTAACCAGGGGTGTACATTGGTTTCCCGGGGCCCCAATACCAAAGTCATAGTAGCCCCCCTCTTGCCAACCATCAGCATCAATGAAATAGCCCCCAAAGCCACAGAGTTAATAACCCCTACGCAGAGCCTAACCTCCCCTGGCTTGCAAGTAGCTAGGGAATGAGAAGGATTTCCACCATCTGACACAGACATTGGGGTCCTGTGCACTGCCTATTGACCATGGAGGGAAATCAAGCTGGCTGCTTCTTAGTTCCACCCTGTGGAACATACAGATTGTGCCCCCAACACTTCCCATTGACAGCTGATGGGCAGTACTTAGTGCTGGTGCGTAAAATTATCATATACAGGGAAATAGCACCTTGGCAATGCCCATGTGGCTTCCAGGGCTCCATCGCAGCTGATGAAGATGAAAATAGTGCTTCTCCAATAATGCAGTGGGCCAGTCCGAACATTGCTACAGGTTCTGCAAGACGGGGAAAGGCAGCTAATAGGGCCACCTTCTGCCACGGGCAGCCTCAATCTTCCTCAATCTAATCTACAATCATCTTGCAGGAACTGCATATGTAGATTGTAGATGAAGGATCTGAGTTCAATTTACCCCAAGGATTGTCAAAATCCTGGGTTTAGGCCCCCTTTAATGTGGATACGGTGGGATGAGGTTACTGTGAGTCTGGACAGGGACTTTAACAAATTAAAATTTAGCCAAAAGCATTTCCTTTAGTTTTGGACAGAGAAGGGGGGAGGGGGTGCAGGATGCTCAGCTCAAGGTGATGCTGTAGACAAAAAATAAGAATAAATCACAAAATGAAGCCCGTGCATTGCTCAGCACAATCGTTTGAGGTATGCTGTGGAAGGGAACAAAAAAACGAAAACAGGAATTAAAAGGAAGAAATGCGGTTTTATTCCTTTGTAGAGTTATCAGCAATGTTCAGTCTCTCAGGGACATTATAAAAGGTAAAGCGGAAATATGCAAATAATCCTAAAATTAAAGGAGGGACAGGTGATAGAGAACAACCAATGATGAGCTTCGGGTCATCGTTACATTTTAACCGGAAGATTGCTTATTCAATTACAGTAAACCTCCCCTTGGGTCTACTATAAACTTACCAGATGTTGAGGCCCACTGTCCCTCTGAGAACACCTAAATGTCCTGACATGGGGAAGACTGTCCCACCAAATGCAGAATACCCGATGTCTGGGTGGTTTATAGCTGCTCTGACTCTGGTTGAATGGTGGTAGTGTAAGCATGGACTTCTGAGCATTGGCTCAATCACCAATATATTTTATGGACCAAATATTCCTAGAGCATGTGACCTGTAATTAAGCTACATGCTAAACTACACCCGCCACCCATCACCCACAAAACTGTCCCACTTTGAGGACCCCAAAAATTGGTCAGTTTAGGCTACTATCACAGTGCAATCAAGCATAGGGGCTAGTACCCAGGGCTTGCTTGCTGAGGGGGTGACAGCATACCAGCCGCTATGCCCTTTAGCACAGGTTCAGTGCCCCAGGCACCTCTGGAAGAACACAGGGCCCGAGCCAATATTATTTCACACCCTCAGTGCCCAAGAGAGGGTAAGGGTATATGGGCCAAGGTATTGGCAAGCCATCACTTCATGCCAGGTAGGCAGATATTCCCCCTACCAGTGGTATAGAGGGCCTTGAGGCATCTCGTCAGTTTATAAGTAGTGTTTGAAGATCTCCATCCTCTTCTGACCTGCAGGGTACTGGAAAACAACTAAAACGTTTTGCCAATGTTTCCCTACCACAGACTCACCCTTACAATTACCAGTACTATCTAACATGAGCATCTTATGGTTAGCAGAAACCAAATAATATTAGATTTTTATGGGGTGACAGGTAGAGGTCATGAGCATCACCTACAAATGATGTGGCCACTGTGAAGACTTTATAGATTCCTTATTAGACAACAATTTAAATACACACTCTTAATTGAATAATGAGAACTTAAGTGGATAATGAACACTTGATTGAATAATGAGCACTATGAAGTATACTTTTGAAGTAAATACAATCAAAAGTTAAATACTCCAATAAAATCCTATAGGCATTATTCCACATTACTATCTCATAAATCTATACTATAGTTCCAATATAATCAAAGATTGGGTATTCGCCTACTAAGAGCTTCCACAGAGCATCACCACTGCGCTGGAACTGATCACTTCATTACTTTTTTTCTTGAGCTCACTAGAAGTTAGATGGCTTAATGCCAAGTGATGTCTCTATGAGACGGGAATTTTGTAACTGGATATGTGCAGTAATGATAACAATGAGTTAACAAGATAACAGGATATGTGCAATAACTGCACATAACTGCACATTCTCACAGTTTCAGATCAATTACTGGATAAAGATGGTTCAGCTGAACCATTTTGTTCAGCGGTAATGTTGTATACTAAAATGTGGTTCACAGTAGCCATTTTATATTCTTAAACAGTCTGATCCACACCCTTTTTGGTAGGTGGACAATAATTTTACATTTTTACATTAAAGCTGGCATGCCTTATTATCTGATTGTGAACTTGTATGTGAAACAGCATCAGCCTTTTGGATTGCTAGGGCTCTCGCCCATTATTATTATTATTGTTGTTTATTTATATAGCGCCATCATCTTCTGTAGCACTTTACAAAGTAGTAATTACAGACAGAGCAGAAACATACGGTACATATACTATTTCAAATGCAGTTTTACAGGGTTGACAATGGATATTCTGAGTACAAGATACAACAGGGGAAAGAGCCCCGCCCTTGCGAGCTTCCAGTCTAAAGGAAGAGGGGTGAAGACGAGGGGGAAGGATCACAAACAGTCAGTATTGAGCTTTGTGCCCTTTAGAAGATTGGTTAGGCCAGATTATATGCTTGTCTGAATAAGTGAGTTTTAAGGGCGTCTTTGAAGGTTTTGAGGGTTGTGGAGTGGCGGATTGGGTGCGGGACGGCATTCCAGAAGATTGAAGTTGCACGTGAGAAGTCCTGGAGGCGGGCGTGAGAGGAGGTGACCAGGGTGGAGGACAGGAGAAGATCGGCAGAAGAGCGGAGGCTAGGTTGATACTGTTGGATTAGAGATGAGATGTAGGGAGGGGCCTGGTTGGAGAGAGCTTTGTATGCGAGAGTTAGAGTTTTGAACAGGATTAGCTGTGGGACTGGCAGCCAGTGTAGGGATTGGCAGAGAGGCGCAGAACTGGAGGAGCGAGAGGAGAGATGGATGAGTTCAGGATAGATTGGAGGGGTGCCAGACGGTTAGTTGGATGTACAGAAGAAGAAGATGTATGTATGGATTATGAGCGAACTAATCAGAGCTTGCAATGACATATCCTGCCTATAGCATATTGCTGTTTGGTTGGTCTACTTACTCTAGAACCTGAACCATGTACTGTTATTTTATATCTTGTTTCAACCCGGATCTCCTTTGATAATTCTTCCATCAGATTTTACAGTATGACCCTGGCTTGACTCTTGACCAGATCCCTTGCTGTTCACCCATGACTGTGGCTTACCTCCCTCATCCAAGACCCTAAACTGCTTATCTTGACTCTTGCTTCGCTTCTGGCGAGTGTCTCCTGCGAAACCTTGCCCAAGACCTAGGCATCTGTTTTCTGACCCAAGGTGCTTTGTAATGTCTCATGACGTGTGTTTTTTATTACCCGGGGTAACTGTTTAGTATAATGTTTATTTGCATAGGCTTAGCAATATGCCTTTAATCCCCTTTGTACCTTCCTGGCTCCCTTAGTCTTGCTGTGATGCAAGTAGCTTCTCTTTTCTCCCCCTTTCCCTCAGACATTTCTAGTTTGGCATCCAAGCAGTGCACACCTGCTGCTCCCTTCTGCAGTTACAGTCTTTCTACCTGCTGTTGCTGTATGGGTTACATCACAAGTTTCCTGCTGTATTGAACACACATGTCAAGATTCCTGGTGTAAGAAGTTGAAATTTATCCTATGTGATCCACGAACAGCCGAATAAGCTATCTGCCAAGCCTTATGGAGTAAAGAAACATCCATCACAGATGCACACAGAGAACGTAGAGCTGTATACAGGATTCACAATACTGCCGTCTGGTGAGTCCCATCTTCAGGGGCTCTGCTCAAAACGTGGAAATTTCTGAATACCAGGATCAATATAGTCTCGTTGTTCTCTGCATTTAGGATTGCCGGCAGGGGAGTACCGGTACATACTATAGAGGCAGGGTAGACATCTGCTACCTGGCCCATGTTAAAGGGGGCCTAGGGCAGATAAGGCTCTGGGGCTAGCAGAGCCCTGTGGAGCAGAAGGTTATCACTAAGCAGTTCATAACCCGTCCCAGACACACAGGGTCGCTGTGGCTTACTGCTCCTCCCTTCTGGTGCCATGCATGCACAGTTCCAGGAGGGGGCTCTATTTGGTTCCACAGCCTGGGCTGGGGGAGCCACGTTGGAGAAGCTGGAGGGGGTTTTGCCTGGCCCCTGCTAGCAGCATGGTTATGTCAAACTTCTGGGTAATCCCTGATTTCAGTTGTTCTCGTGAATGGAACATTTTAATTTGAACTTCAAATAAAACTGTACATTTTAATCTACAAACCGGATGTCGGCTGGCCCTATTGTTGTATGGTATTGACTACATAAGAGGTGAGCGCTCTTGGCCGTGCAGCTTTCTGCGGTTTGATCCAGATCAGCAATTCAGAGCTGGCAATTGTCTTTCTATATGTTCTCGTGAATGGGTGATGGGCAGCCAGGATCAGCACTGGACTACTGCTAGGCAGGTGGTTCATCCACAGCTTGGAAACCTCCTGCTGACGCCCCCCCCCCCCCCCAACATGGGGGGCCTCACTATGACTTTTGCTATTGTAGAATCTATGTACCCCCCTGATTGCCGATTTCTAAACGTGACAATGGTGGGCCTATACTCTTCTTAGAACAGACTTCCTAAGGCTTTCCCTCTGCATTTTACAATGTGAGTCCTCATCCCTAAGCTACAGGAATTCAGTACAAGTTGAGCTAATGCTTGGTACTAACATTCATTTTTCAAAGTGTACATTATGAAGTAAGTGTAACACCAGAGATGATTTAGTAATTTCTGTTTCAGGAAGCCATTTATAAAATAGAAGTGACAAGAGATTGTATAATTTGATATCCCTCCACTAGATCCATTCTTTTTTCTTTATTTAATCATCTCACTTTTATCGCTTTGGGGAGTCGTACAGTTACTTTGTATTCTAATGTGGTTTTAGGAGAACGTCTTCCTGTAATACATTGTGCACATCCCAAGCCAGTCCTGCCGAGTGAAACATCGGAGAGCAGTATTATGTGCCTTAGAATAGCCTATTATTTTAGTGCTCTCCTAGGAAGTAGGTCATTTTATGCGGACGGAGTTATTTATGAAACAGAGACAATGGGGGCCCCATGCTATGGAAAGTCACTTTCACATTTTTAGGGTTATCTCTCTCAATGTAGCATGAGCTACGTCAATATCACAGCACTCATTACCCAATCAATCTACTACATGGCAGCAGTGAAAACAGAATTCTCATTATGGGTGGGTGGTTTGAGGTTTTCCGAAATCTCAGACTGGAGTCCCAGGCTGCCTGCAAACAGGAAGTGTCTTCTGACTGTGTCGCTCTGTATTCTAGGATTGCTGTCCTGACCCCAGCTCTGCTCTGTCTGTGCAAAGCACAGCTATAACCTGCCCCCCTGTACTTTTGCCCCGCTCTCTTCTCTTCCGTATGTGATGCTTCTGAGGCAAGATGGCGGCATCCGTTTCCTAGAGCCCTGAACAAAGTTAAAGCCCAGTGGGGGAAAGAATAAAAAGTGACTAAAAACTTAAAATATAGTAATTTTAGATGCTGGAGAATAGTTTTTTAAAAGTCTGGGATTTTCATTAACTGATGCTGAAGGTCCGGTTTAAATGGGGTTTGGTCCTCTTTAAATACAGTCAGTCAGTCTAGGCTAAATAGAAAGAAAAAATGCTCACTTTTTGTCTCCCAGACATGCTTTGCGGAAAGGGGGAGAAAAAGAGGTACTCTTCCTATTTAGACAGTAGGGATTGATGTTCTCGTTGCTCAGATGAGATGACTGCTTGATTTAAAAAGAACGTTTCATGTCACCTCGTTTCTATATATTATAGGCACAAATGCATTTAATAGCCCCTTTTCAGGGAGGAAAAGAGGGACATTTGGTAAATGAAGCCCCCTCATTGTGGGATGTATAGGAGATAGGATGTAACGGTTAAAACAATATAAGCACTTTGAATAGGCAAATGAATCATTAATTCATGCAGATCTGCATGTTAAATCTCAAAGAAGGACAGAGAAGAACAAGGGACAGAGGGACAGTGCCTCCAAATCAGGGACATTTGGAAGGTATGGATAGGGTGTAGAGATAGGCATGCCTCCCAACTTTTCAGGGTGAAAAAGAGGGACAATTGTTAAATTAAGCCACGCCCCCTCATTGTGGGATGTATAGGAGATGGGATGTAATGGTTAAAACAATATAAGCACTTTGAATAGGCAAATGAATAATTTATTCATGCAGATCTGCATATTAAATCTCAAAGAAGGACAGAGAAGAACAAGGGACAGAGGAACAGTCCCTCCAAATCAGGGACATTTGGAAGGTATGGATAGGGTGTAACAGTTATAACAAAATAAACACTTTGAATAAGCAAAGTAATCATTTATAAATGCAGATCTGCATGTCAAACCTAAAAAAATGACAAATGAAAACAATGAGGGACAGGGGGACATGGACTCAAAAGAGGAACAGTCCCTCCAAATCAGGGACATTTGGGAAGTATGTAATAGTCTTGCTTAAAGTGGACCAACACCCAGGATTTTCACTATCCTGGGTGTTGGTCCACTTCAGCGGGGCATCCGAGATCAGGATGCCCCGCTGTGTGAAACCCCCCCAAAAAACATACCTTTTCGGCGACGGACAAGCCGCTGCCGCGGCCTCCCTCTTACAGGGCGCGTGCCCGCGCCGGCCATTCACAAACGGCCGGCGCGGGCGCGCGCACTGCTAGAGGGGCGCGCGGGAGGCGGCCGCGGCTGATCCGTCGCCGATAAGGTCAGGTTTTTTGGGGCTCTTGGGGGGGGGTTTCACCCCGCGGGACATCCCGATCTCGGATGCCCCGCGGTGAGGGAGGTGATCGGTTCGGGAAACTTATAGATTCCCAGGCCGATCACCCCTGGGTGTTGGTCCACTTTAAAGAAGACCAAAACCCACCATACTCGCTCACCCCGGGGGTGCCTCGCTGTGTGAAACCCCTCAGGTCGCCCGAAAACTCACCTTCGTTCTCAGCCCAACAGCGCATGTGCAAGCAGGGCGTGTGCCTGCGCCAGGCATTTGTGAATGGCCCGCGCCGGTACGCTCCATGTTAGGGGGAAGCGGGGGATGCGCCCGCCAGTGTGCTTGGATCTGCTCACATAAGAAGAGCCCCTGGATAAAGGGGCTTGAGCAGATCCGAGCGCTGATTGGACGAGGGGCCACGCATGCGTCGCAGGACCGGGAAGAGGTGAGTTTGTTCGGGCGACCTGGGGGGTTTCACACCCTGTGGTACCCCTGAATGGGGGCAAGGACCAAAACCCAGGATAGTCAAAATCCTGGGTTTTGGTCCACTTTAACTTACAAAATGAGTCCCGCTTGCCTAATAACCCAGCAAACGTTATGGGGTGCACCACAAATAAACTGTGATACTGTGCTCACTATAAATCTAGTCAAACCATTCCAATGGGAGTGGCCGTGGAAACCACACCTCCCTCCCTGTAAGGAGCACCAAAAAAATATCTAATACCAATCTCTCTATATACAAAAATGTATTATTACACCTAAATGCATAAAAATTACATACATACACACATAATCACAGGAAAAAATTAAAAACAATAATATACAGGTCCCTATTTAATATCTCTATCCATGTATCAAAACCCCAAGCATGGGGAATCCACAATAATTATCCGTAATGCAGACAAAAGCTCCAATTATATAAACGAATCTGAGGGAAAATCAGTCCCTATAAATGCAATGCACGGGTCTGCACGTGCAAAGATAATAAATCTCTGCACCCACTTACCCCCGCATATGTGCCGATGCCCATTTTGGGGCGGCTCCATACACGGCCACATTTCAGTTTATATAATCGGGACAGTGAAGCGGGGCAATATATGGCTTGATTGTGCCTAGCAGGGGATGTAATAAAACGCCAGATAAGAATGAATATCAAGTAAAACATGCCGCTCTTAGATATACAGACATTTAATTCTGTTAATGATATTAATTAGAAAACAGCGAGGGGTCTGATTTCTGCACCAAACACTTGGGAACAGACCAAATGAAGGGCACGGGCAGGATGGAGCATGAGATGGAAGGAAGGAAGGAGGGAGGGAGGAGGGGAGACCAGGGTCAATATCCAGAAACAGAGCAGATGCAGAATACAGTATTGGCTTGTGGCATCCTTCATATGTGCTCAGTGATATGTACTAAACAGGATGTGTCATGCTCATGTAAAACTTAGCCCGTGTCCATCTGTGTGCTTTGTTGTGGCACCACGGCTCTGGTTACAGGCGGCATTTTGCACTTTCTCTGCCTCCCATCTCCATTTGCAAGCCATTGTCCAGGCACACCCAATCATAGGGCCACACATGGCAATGTTCTCATTTTTTTATTTTTATTGGAAACGGGGAGGCCGATTTATTAATAGCGGCAGGTAGCGACACTTGAGCGACTGTAGCGGCATTTTCAGAGCGCCCCCTAGTAGTCGCTGTGCTTGGCCGTTGTTCGGTAGTTGATAGCGACTCAGTCGGTTTGCGGTAATGTTGAATATTGGGTGAGGAGTCGCTATTTGACAGGTTCCGCTATGTATGGGAGCGCATGATAGCGACTGGCCCTAGCGACCGGCTCCCACCATATTCATTAAAAAATCACGCTCAAAAAATTCTCGCGCTGTAAAATGCATGTTTAAACCCCAGAGCGCTGGCGGCGATGGGTTAAAAGTAGTTTTTTAACCCCCAAACCACCATATTTTTGGAAACCAAAAAAAACAAGTTTTTAAAATAATTTAGTAATATGAATACATTAATATCAGACCTGTAATATCAATTCTGTACAATTAATTTTTTTTATTTTTTTCCCTTAAAAAAATTATCTAAAATGGCAGAAGTGGTCACAGAATTTTTCACATTAAAAAAAAAAAAATTAATAACAATTAATTATTAATATTTAAAGATTGTTCCATTGAAATGCATTGGAGAGCGCCAGGTAGCGAGGGGTCATACCTGTCGCTGTTCAAGGTCAGACGCTGGCGCTGTGGGCTGAGGCTGGAATAATGATGAATGAGTGGCTATATGGCGCTATCTCAGTCGCTAAGCAGGATTGGCTTGATAAATGTGTGATTGTGGTGGGGAGCCGGCGTTCTCGTGGCGGGGCCCGTCATTACCAGCCGCTCACCAGTCGCTACCTGTCGCTATTCCTTCATAAATAAGGGCCTAAGCTGTATGGCCAGAATAATTAAAAAATAAAGTTTCACCTCAAGTTACGCTGTCCTCCTGTGATAAGAATGAAAGGGCTGAGTGATGCAAGCACTGAAGCTACTGAATTGCACAATCCAGTTGAGGTAGACATATCCAATATGCCCACTGCCGGAAACCAACAATTGTCAGACCTCAAGCATGCCAAATAAATACTGCTAGGGGTGCTTCAATGCAATATTGCTGCTCATTTAACTCTTAAAGTGAACCAAAACACACACCGATCAGCCAGGGAATCTATAAGATTCCCGAGCTGATCGATTCCCCCCCCCCCGGGGCATCCAAAATTGGGATGACCCGCTGTGTGAAACCCCCCAGGTCATGCCTCCCAACTGTCCCGATTTTCCCGGGATTGTCCCGATTTGCGCAAAGAATCCTGCGGTCCCGGAACGTTAACAAATGCCCCGGGACGCCCTGCTCCGTGGCAGTGTGCCCAGGGCCGCAACGACGCCGGCGCGAAGATACTAGCTTCCTGGCATGTGGGGTGAGAGAGTGGGGCGGGCGCACGGGGGTGGGTGGGCGGTATGCTGGGTTGGGGATAAAAAAACGTACGCATGCAGGGGTGAAGGGCGGCAGCCGACATTGCTGGAGCTGGAGGGCGTGACGGGGGTGTGGTCGGGGCGTGACGGGGGTGTGGCCGGTGCGTGACGGGGGGGGGGTGGTCGGGGGCATGGCTTGTCCTGCTTTCACATTTTTAGAAGTTGGGAGGTATGCCCCAGGTAGCCCCATACACTTACCCCATTTCCCGGTCCAATGGAGCATGTGCGATCCGCGGCCGCATCCCTGCTATTCCTCTAGCAGGACGCGTGCCTGCACTATGAATTTGTGAATGGCCGGCATGTTAGAAGGAAGCGGGGGATGCGGCCTCCAGCGCGCTGATTGGATGAGCGGCTGCACATGCGCTGTAGGACCGGGAAGAGGTGATTTAGGCTTGGTGATCTGGGGGGTTTCACACAGCGGGGCACCCCGACCAGGAAAGGACCAAAACCCAGGATAGCCAAAATCCTGGGTTTTGGTCCAAGGATTGTACAAGCAAAAAGGTTTAGCACACTGCCTCCATTGCAATGAATGGAGTAGGTGTGAAGCCAGTCTGATGGACGCCGCCATGTCTGCCCAGCGCTGGAGAATGAGAATCGTTTGTTATTCCTCATCAGTAAGTATAAAGATGCCGGCGCTGGATGGAGGAGCTGCCATCATCATTTTCTGGACCCATAGAAGTCATCTGCTTAGAGTGGTCCAGTCTTTCACCGTGCTCCCCCTCCCCGGCACTTAGGCAGGACAAGGGGTTAACAAAACAAATGTACTTGGGACGCGCATCCTCCACCCTGCTACCACATAGGATTTTTTTTCTTTGTTAACCACTCATCCTATAGGAGGGTAAGCTGTGCGTGGAAAACTGGACTTCTACTTTAAAGTGGACCAACAGCCAGGGGGGATCAGATCCCTCCCCGCGGGGCATCCGAAATCGGGATGTCCCGCGGGGTGAAACCCCCCAGGAAGCCCACAATCCTACCTTCTCCCCGTTCCAGCGGCGCATGCGCGTCTAGCAGGGCGCGCTCCCGCGCTGGCCGTTTGTGAATGGCCGGCGCAGGTGCGCTCCCTGTAAGAGGGACGCGCGGGAGGCGGTGGCGGAAGCGCTCTGCTTGTCCATCGCTGCCTCTCGCTTGTCCGTCGGCGGGGATTGGCTGCAGTGGTCACGTGGGAGCGGGGTGAGGTGAGTTTTCGGGGCTTTCTGGGGGGTTTCACACAGTGGGGCACCCCCGATCGGGGTGCCCCACCGAAGTGGACCAAAACCCAGGATAGTCAAAATCCTGGGTGTTGGTCCACTTTAAAGTGATCTAAAAGCCAAAAATTATTGATAGTCATTGCATAATGTATGTCAGGGGAAATTGATTTGACTGCTTTGGGATCCCCCAAACCTTAAAGGATTTTGACTATCTTGGGTTTTGGTCCTTGCCCCGGGGGCACCTTGATCGGAGATCACCTGATCTCACTCACACTTCCCCGGTCCTAAGGCGCATGCGCAGTCTCTTGTCCAATCAGCACGCTCGGATCCGCTCTCGCCCCTTCATCCAAGAGCTCGTCTACGGCGAGCAGATCCGAGCACGCTGGCGCCCGCATCCTCCACTACCTTCTAACAGGGAGCGTGCCTGCACTGGTCATTAACAAATGCTTGGCACGGGCACTCGCCCTGCTAGAGGGATAGCGGCAGCCACTTCTCCCACATGTCGCCATTGAACCAGAAAAGGTGAGTTTATGAGCAACCTGAGGGGTTTCACACAGCGGACATCCCGGTTCTGGATGCCCCGGGGGAGGGAATCAATCGGCTTGGGAATCTTATAGATTCCTGGGCCAATCTCAGTGGGTTTTGGTCCACTTTAAAGTGATCCAAAAGCTAAAAATGATTGATAGTCATGGCATAATGTATGTCAGGGGAAATTGACCAATTCGACTGGTTTAGGAATCGACCCAAACCTTAAAAAAAAAAGGCAGCTTGTTTATTAAGCCATCAGCTGCCGGCCACATCCCTGCACCGTTATAGCCTGAAAAGGGTGCAGAACATCCTTAAACCGGACCTTCAGCATGATTTATTGAAAAGCTCAAACCCTTAAAAAACTATTAGTCCCAAGAAGATAGACAGCTCAGAAATCCCCTGAGATATTTCACCTGGGAGCACGGACAGACCTCTGTAAGTCCCGATTGTGGTAATGTGCTGCAGGTCCAGCTCACCAAGTGTGATAAAACATAACATTTAATATAACATTTTAAAATATAGCATGACCTGTGTGGAGTGAATATCCTGGGCTCCCCATTCAAAGGTAACGCGTTTCGGGGTTACCTTTGAATGGGATTAAGTGGTGAGGTAACCCCGAAACGCGTTACCTTTGAATGGGGAGCCCAGGATATTCACTCCACACAGGTCATGCTATATTTTAAAATGTTATATTAAATGTTATGTTTTATCACACTTGGTGAGCTGGACCTGCAGCACATTACCTTAAAAAACTATCCCCCAGCATCTAAAGTTAATATATTTTAAGTTTTTAGTCACTTACTTATTATTCTTTCCCCCACCAGGCTGCAACTCTGTTCAGGACTTTAGGATACGGGCGCCGCCATCTTGACTCAGAAGCATCACACTTAGTGAGGAGAGGAGAGGGGGATAAAGTACAGGGGGGCATGTAATAGCTGTGTTTTGCTCAGACAGAGCAGAGCTGGGGTCAGGAAAAGGTCAGCAATCCCAGAATGCAGAGCGACACAGCCAGAAGGCACTTCCTGTTTGCAGGCTGCCTGTTGTTCCATAAGCTGCAATCTTGGATGTTTAAAGGCTCATAACATGCAGTAGATGCAGGTAGGATGATTTGTAATGTGAGCAATCTGTATGTACAGGGTGTGGGAAGCATATAAGATAGGCTCTTATTCAGGGTGAGGGTCTGTATTAATGTGAGCAATCTGTATGTACAGGGTGAGGGAAACATATAAGATAGGCTCTTATTCAGAGTGAAGGCCCGATTTAATGCCACAGATAGCGGTCCACTTGGCTCAGAGGCATTTTTCCCTTTTACTGAATACCTGGACCTCTAGCTCCCTCCACAGGTTCCTAGGGTAGATGTCGAGCCTGTTTTTTAGCACTACTTTTGGCTTTCAGTCCTTGTACCCCATCCTGTACTCTTTTCTATATCTTATTATTAGCTCTGGTTCCTTTCAGCCAACCATATCCACCAGGCCACATGTTAGAGCATGTGAGACCTGAGAGACCAGACACACACTTTAACCAATTGTATTCTCAAACTGTGAGGAAGAGATCTTCTTAGTTCCTTTACAGTTACACACAGCACCTCAGCTTTTTTATAGTAAATTTGGTATATTAAGAAAAATAAAGTTGAGTGGGGCAGCACAATGAGCATGCCACAGGCATTTAAACTGGACCAACAGCCTGGTACAGTTGGAAAAGAAAGGTAGCGGCCATTTTGGAGCTTCCTCTCCCAAATGACATGACTGAAATGCACAGTAACAAGAAGCCCAGCACAACTTCCTGTTTGCAGGTGGCCTGCAAACCCATGAGCGGCCATCTTATTTTTAAAATTTATCCCAGTAGGCGTTAGAAAAAAGGTAAATTATTTATGTGCAGCCATTTAAATTGCCCTGCGGAGGGATGCATATGAGCACTGTTTGTTGTGTTAGTCTGATTTAATTCATTTTTAACTGTTGGTCCGCTTTAAGGTCTGTGGTTCTATCGGGAAATCATTTAACCATTACACTGCCTTTTATTTCATATTTAGTGAATACATTTTCAGCACTCCCTTTAATTGCTACAGTAGGATTTTCCACCTGCTGTGCGGCTCACGGACCCCCTGTGGACTGTGACCACCATCGAACATGTGTCAGTATTTAAAAAAAGAAAAGTGCTGCTATTTCTAGCTAGCTTTTGTCTCAGGCCCTTATTTATGAAGGAATAGCGACAGGTAGCGACTGGTGAGCGGCCGGTAATGACGGGCCCCGCCACGAGAACGCCGGCTCCCCACCACAATCACACATTTATCAAGCCAATCCTGCTTAGCGACTGAGATAGCGCCAGATAGCCACTCATTCATCATTATTCCAGCCTCAGCCCACAGCGCCAGCGTCCGACCTTGAACAGCGACAGGTATGACCTCTCGCTACCTGGCGCTCTCCGATGCATTTCAATGGAACAATCTTTAAATATTAATAATTAATTGTTATTAATTTTTTTGTGAAAATGTGAAAAATTCTGTGACCACTTCTGCCATTTTAGATAATTTTTTTAAGGGAAAAAAAATAAAAAAAATAAATTGTACAGAATTGATATTACAGGTCTGATATTAATGTATTCATATTACTAAATTATTTTAAAAACTTGTTTTTTTTGGTTTCCAAAAATATGGTTGTTTGGGGGTTAATAAACTACTTTTAACCCATCGCCGCCAGCGCTCTGGGGTTTAAACAAGCATTTCACAGCGCGGGAATTTTTGGAGTGTGATTTTTTAATGAATATGGTGGGAGCCGGTCGCTAGGGCCAGTCGCTATCATGCGCTCCCATACAGCGCAGAACCTGTCAAATAGCGTCTCCTCACCCAATATTCAACATTACGGAAAACCGACTGAATCGCTATCAACTACCGAACAACGTCCAAGCACAGCGACTACTAGCGGGCGCTCTGAAAATGCCGCTACAGTCGCTCAACTGTCGCTACCTGCCGCTATTAATGAACCGGCCTCCCCGTGTCAGTTTATGGCATTACTATGGGGGCAAAGATGCATCATGGGGATGGAGCCTATGAGATGTTGGGGGCAAGTACTTCTCCTGGGCTACTAGTTATCTTTATCAGGTATGTGGGCTACACTAAATTAATGAGAGGATGATAATGAGGTACCTTGCATCCAGCAATCGGTTGCCCCCACCCTACTAAAAGAAGTAGGACAACACTCATTTCTGAGTGTTTAAACTTGCAGGACAACAGTTAAGACCCTTCCTTATAACTCAGTAACAAAATGCATATTTTTTATTTCTTACCTGTTTATTTTGTGATTTAATTTTGTTGTTTTGACTAGTGCTCCTTCTATTAAATTAAAAGCTCTCATTAAAGTGGACCAAAACTCTAACTGTATGAGACTCCAGGGCAGGCTTACTGCCCGATCTATGAAACCCTCCAGGGTGCCTGATATTCTTACCTTTCACCCCAGCCCGCGGCGCATGTGCGACTGGTGCTATCATCACTTGCCTCCGTTCTCGGCTGTGCACAGCCCCACCCACCACAACTGAATGGCTGTGCGGGCCGTGGACAGCTGAAGGGTGCTGAGTGATGCTGCACGACGCTCGAGTCCACTGCAGCTGGTCTAGCTGCAGCGTGGGCTTGAGGAGAAGTGACCTTGGCGAATGGCAGGGCTTTTGACTATCGTGGGTTTTGGTCCTTTCCCCTGGGGCACCCCAATCAGGGATGCCCTGCTGCGTGAAACCCCCTAGATCGCCGAACCCAACTCACCTCTTCCCGGTCCTATGGGACATGCGCGGCCACTTGTCCAATCAGCGTGCTCGGAGCCACTGACGTCACGACATCTAAGGCCCGCGCCGGCTATTCACAAATGCCTACCGCGGGCACTCGCCCTGCTAGAGGGATAGTAGGGATGCGGCTCACACATGCACCGTTGGACTGGGAAGCAAGGTAAGTGTATGGGTGACTTGGAGGGTTTCCCACAGCGGGACATCACGATTTTGGATGCCACGGGGGGAGGGAATCGAATGGCGATTTCCGGGCCGATCGCAGTGGGTATTGGTCCACTTTAAATCTCCCCAGCCCCCCTGCCCCTCTGGTTTAGAAACCAGCTAATTTAAACTGACCTATCCGGTTGGATCGCGCTCTGCATCCCTCCGCTCCTCCGCCATCCTCTGTAGGGCAGAGACATCTTGGAATCCCAACATACACTGCGCCGCCCCTCAGACCTCGCACATACCCAGTGCTATTGCATAGGCCGCAATGACGCTCAGCGCAGAAGAACATGAGATCTGAGGAGCGGCGCATGAGTCTTGAGGAGCAGACAGCTAGAGGTAAGTACGGCTAAGCCCACTGCGATCAGTCAGGGGTGGCTAAGGGGGGGTGACAGGTGGATTACATCAGGATACTGGCGTTTTAGATAACACCAAGATCTAAAAGTTTGTGTGGGAGGAATTTTTATACAGCAACAACGGAAAAGGTCTGTTGCTCCTCTTTAATCCCATAAATAAGGTGCGTGCGTCTTGTTAGCTTGTTGGGCCTTTGGGCTGCCACAGACTTCTAGGCCCTTCATTATGGCTGGCATACGCTGGAATCTCCCTTCATTGCTGCTGCTGCTCTTTCTCCTCAGCTACATTCACAGATCCTCCCCTCGAGATAACACTTCTGGAACCTTCTATAAGGTTTGGGCCCTCCCTTATATAACCTCCTATATGCTGCTACTACAAACTGTGTATATTCCTCCAACCAATGCAAGAGCAGGTAATGTTGCTAATGCCTTCTGGCTTAGAGGCCGATTCATTAACAGCGGCAGGTAGCGACAGTTGAGCGACTGTAGCAGCATTTTCAGAGCGCCCGCTAGTAGTCGCTGTGCTTGGCCGTTGTTCGGTAGTTGATAGCGACTCAGTCGGTTTGCCGTAATGTTGAATATTGGGTGAGGAGTCGCTATTTGACAGGTTCCGCGCTGTATGGGAGCGCATGATAGCGACTGGCCCTAGCGACCGGCTCCCACCATATTCATTAACAAATCACGCTCAAAAAATTCTCGCGCTGTAAAATGCATGTTTAAACCCCAGAGCGCTGGCGGCGATGGGTTAAAAGTAGTTTTTTAACCCCCAAACAACCATATTTTTGGAAACCAAAAAAAACAAGTTTTTTAAATAATTTAGTAATATGAATACATTAATATCAGACCTGTAATATCAATTCTGTACAATTTTTTTTTTTTTAACCTTAAAAAAATTATCGAAAATGGCAGAAGTGGTAACAGAATTTTTCACATTAGAAAAAAAAAAATCATAACAATTAATTATGAATATTTAAAGATTGTTCCATTGAAATGCATTGGAGAGCGCCAGGTAGCGAGAGGTCATACCTGTCGCTGTTCAAGGTCGGACGCTGGCGCTGTGGGCTGAGGCTGGAATAATGATGAATGAGTGGCTATATGGCGCTATCTCAGTCGCTAAGCAGGATTGGCTTGATAAATGTGTGATTGTGGTGGGGAGCCGGCGTTCTCGTGGCGGTGCCCGTCATTACCGGCCGCTCACCAGTCGCTACCTGTCGCTATTCCTTCATAAATAAGGGCCGGGGAGGCCGATTCATTAATAGCGCCAGGTAGCGACAGATGAGCGACTGTAGCGTGATTTTTTCAGCGCCAGCCAGTATTCGCTGTGCTTGGCCGGCATTAGCTTGATGACAGCGACTCAGTCGGTGTGCGGTAATGTTGAATACGGGCTGGGGGGTCGCTGTTTCACAGGTCCAGCGTTGTATGTGAGCGCCTGACAACGAATGGCCAGAGCGAACGGCTAGCTTCATATTCATCAACAAATCACGCTCCGAATGTGCTGTCGCTGTCCATTCCTTGTTTAAACCCCAGAGCGCTGGCGGCGATGTGTATTAACTAGTTTTTAACCCCTAAACAACCATATTTTTTGAATGTAACATTATACATGTTTTTAGAATCATTTTGTAATATGAATACATTAATCTCAGACCTGTTAGATCAATTCTGCACATATTTTTTTTAATTTTTTTTTTTACTTAAAAATAAATCCTAACATTGCAGAAGTGGTCTCCGATTTTTTGACATTAAAAAAAAAAAAAAAAAATTAATACCAATTAATTATGAATAATTATAGATTGCTCCATTGAAATGCATTGGACATCGCCAGGGAGCGACAGCTCATACCTGGCGCTGTGAGGGAATTTGCAGCGGCGCTGTTCGGTCCAGGCGGCTTCATGATGAATGCCGCGCTAGCCGTCGCTCTCGCCGGCGCTAGCCTCATTTTGCTTGATAAATGCGTCATTGTGACCGCCGCCGGGCGTACTTGAGTCGGTAGTCGCCGTTAGCTGCCGCTACCTGGCGCTCGTCAGACACTACCTGGCGCTATCGCTTGATGAATAAGGGCATTAGTCTCTATTTACTAAACCAAAGGGGTACACTAGACTATTTATTTTTAACTGGTCTCATTCCTTAGGCAACACTGCCATCATGTGGATTTATGACACAATGACACCTGCCTTTTATCTATTACCATAGGAAACTATTATATATGATTATATATATATATATATATATATATGTGTGTGTATTAATAATTATTAATATATAATTAATATATATATATATATATATATATATATATATATATATATATTATATATAGGAAACTATACAATCTAAAGCTATCTCTCTCATGGCTACTCCTGTTGAGTGGATTCTAATTCACGGTATTGTTTTAACTTGTACCTACCAGTAACAATAAATCTGAAGTGCAGATGGGGGAGCTAAAGCATCTACTAAAAAAGGAGCTCCCAATGGCACCCATCCCTGAAGCCCGATTCCATATCCTCTACCTATTCGTGTGTGCGTCAGACTCGGTGTAACACCTATATTTTACTCTGTCATGTTTGAGCCGCATGTGGTTCCGGAGATGCTGCTCACGGCTGCCACATCCATCTAGCTCGCTGTAATCAACACCGTATGTGGTGTGACAATTACGGTCAGACTTCTGCGATGCAACATGAGCCATTACTCTGGTCTAATGCTGTCGGAAGATTTCTCTGTAATCGTTGAGACACTTGAATAGATTTTAGAGGGAATATATAGCAAAAACAGGTGGCTGGATGAAACTGGTGCTACAGCACAGAGAGGCTTTAGGTGCGCAGTTGATATCTTTGACGTTACGAATGATGGTGTTTATCGTGTCTGGCGTTTATTACTCCTCATTCTCAACCTAACCTCGGTTTACCTTTGCCTAACCCTTAAAGTGGACCCAAACCCTATAAGATTCCCGAGCCGATCGATTCCCTTCCCCCGGGACATCCAAAATAGAGTGAAACCCCTCAGGTCGCCCTATACACTTACCTTCTTTCCCGGTCCAACGTCGCATGCGTGAGCCGCGTGCCTGTGCTAGGCATTTGTGAATGGCCGGCGCGGGCACACTCCCTGTTAGAGGGTAGTGGGGGATGCGGCTGTCAGCACGCTCAGAGCCACTGGCCTTAGCCGAAGGCTTAGATGATGTGACGTCAGTTAATCCGAGTGCGCTGATTGGACGAGTGGCCGCTCATGCGCTGTAGGCCTGGGAAGAGGTGAGTTGGGCTCGGCAACCTGGTGGGTTTCACACAGTGGGGCACCCCAATCGGCCCCAGCTATTCAGGTAGGCCGGGATGGGAGTGCACCCGCTGCTGGGGATAGGGCCGCTTGTACTCCCATAGTTAGAGCCATTTGCTGAATGACATAGGCACAGTAAATTGCTCCGATTGGATGAGAGCCAACACATGCATCGTTGGATCGAGGAGAAGGAAGATGTTACTGCCAATCTGGAAGGTTTCACACAGTGGGGTATTCTGAATTGGGATGCCCCCCTGGGGCACAGAACAAAAACCTGGGATAGTGAAAATCCCAGGTTTTGTTCTGCTTTAAATCCAGTCTCAGCCTTGATCTCAAACTAGCCTCTTAAAGCAGACCTAGCCCCTATCAATACAACTCTGTACCAGGGAGGGGCATTAAAATCCAGCCCCCGGCTGGGCTCCCGCTATCTTGCTCCCAGCTGCAGAGAGGGGCTTTTTATAGAGGCAATGAGCTGACATCAACGGATATCAGACGGTTGTCAGTAGCAGTTGAAGGAGCAGAATCCAACGGCGATGGATCGGAGGTAAGTAAGGGGGGGGTAATAACATTTTTTTTTTACTGTGTGTGTGTTTTATTACATTTGACACTTTATAAATTGGTAAGGAGTCCTTGAGACCCCTATACCAGTTCACAGGGCAATCTGGTGACTTGCCTTAACCCCCTGCCCCATTACCTGCATCCACAAAGCCCAGGGGGGTTTAGAAGGGCCCGCGATCCATGCAGGCTATGCGGGCTGGTAACCTTCAGGGCTGGGCGCTGGCCTCTCGACCCTGGTCTAGCAACCCTTTAGCTTGTTCCTGGGATGCTTTTCCTTGGAAAGGGAGGACCCCACGCCGTTTCTTTTTTCAAATTTTAAGGGTTTAATCCTTAAAAATTGGGGTGGGGTAGGGGGACTCCATGGCTGGATATAATATTGTTCTGCTCAGCTTTAAACCAACCCAGCTTACCTCCTCAGACCCAATTCAGGCAGGGGTGATGCGCTTTAATTGCACAGCCATTATGATTACATGTGAATCACAGTCTATTGGCCCCTTTATATAGACAGTTGCATTTCTGTAGCCGTCACTAAAAGCTTGGCCAGTAATGATTTAGAAGAAAACCTATTGTGATTCTAGTCTATTGATCAATAAGCTTTAGAGCTCCCCTTTATGGAGAACACAACCCGTCTGCACAAAATGTGAGCACCTCCTAAGTTCAGGGCTTGGAAGAGGAAGTAGGTGGGTTCAGGGCCGTATTTGATGTTCATGGTGCCCTAGGCCCTTTATAGGGCCACTCCAGCTCCCTTTCCCAAAAAATGACATACTCCCTCCCTCCTCTTATTTGCGATGCTGAACGTCTAATAAAAGGGAAAAAAAAGACACTCACCTGAATCCAGCCAGCAGTGCCGCAGCTGAGGCACCGAAAGCTCACCGCCATTTTCCTTTAGTCACATACACACTAATGCCCTTATTCATCAAGCGATAGCGCCAGGTAGTGTCTGACGAGCGCCAGGTCCCGCCAGCTAACGGCGGCTACCGACTCAAGTACGCCCGGCGTACAATGACGCATTTATCAAGCTAAATGAGGCTAGCGCCGGCGAGAGCGACAGCTACCGCGGGATTCATCATGTAGCCGACTGCAACGAACAGTGCCGCTGCTAATCCCATCACAGCGCCAGGTATGACCTGTCGCTCCCTGGCGATGTCCAATGCATTTCAATGGAGCAATCTTTAATTAATCATAATTAATTGCTATTAATGGTTTTTTTTAATATCAAAAATTCTGTGACCACTTCTGCAATGTTAGGATTTTTTTTTTAAGGTAAAAAAAAAAAAAATGATTTTGTGCAGAATTGATATTACAGGTCTGATATTAATGTATTCATATTACAAAATGTTTATAAAAACTTGTATAATTTTACAATCAAAAAATATGGTTGTTTGGGGGTTAAAAACTATTTTAAATCCATCGCCGCCAGCGCTCTGGGGTTTAAACAAGGAATTCACAGCGCGAAAAAATTCGGAGCGTGATTTGTTAATGAATCTGCAGCAAGCCGTTCGCTCTGGCCATTCGTTGTCAGGCGCACCCATACAGCGCGGAACCTGTGAAACAGCGACCCCTAAGCCCGTATTCAACATTACCGCACACCGACTGAGTCGCTGTCAACAAGCCCGGCCAAGCACAGCGAATACTAGCTGGCGCTGTGAAAATCACGCTACTGGCGCTCATCTGTCGCTAACTGGCGCTATTAATGAATCGGCCTCCCCGTCCTGTTCAGCACAACCCCTAAAAAAGTATATACAAAGGGAAACTAAGAGTGTGCCAATACCGGCATCCCAAATTGATACAACAATACACCAAATAGCTACTGCGGTTCCAGCACTCCGCAGAAAGGGGACTAATACCAGAAAGGCACCACTCTCACCCTAATAATAATTCAATAACATCATTAGAACTTGATATCCATCTATTTAATTAATCCAGAAATATTTTTTGCCATAAAAACACATTAAGGACAATACAACATTACTACAGACATTTAAAAAACAGACATATACAATCCCAGCCCCAGCAGGAGTGACCTAATCAATCCCTATTAATTGCATTATGCCCACATTAATCCCAATAATCCACATATATATATATATACCCTATCAAAAACTATTAAAGTGCCAGTGTGCAAAGTGTCAAAGTGCCAAATGAATATACCAATCAATTATGTAATTAAGTATAAAGAGGATAAAAACTACCTAAAAAAGAAAACTTCACCTCCGTGTAAAAATGATCCCCTCCTGCTGAGCCAAATACTCGATTCACCCACGCGTTCCGTGACAAAACGTCACTTTCTCAAGGTGCCATACACAGTGCAGCCAGTGCTCCTACCAGGGGAAAGAAAAACGAGCCACCACGCTCCCAAACCCACCCCCCCATCCCCGGAAGCGTGCAACGGCCCCGGCCGGCGGCCGCGCCCACACCGGAAGAGGAATGCCGCTGGTACACGTTCCATCCTCCCCACCCCGCAGATGAACAGAGCGTCAGAGCTGTGACCCCGCAAGCCCCCCAGATCACACCCCCGACACGCCCCACACAGCAACGCCTGTAGTCAGGAAATGTCATTTTTTGGGAAGGGGGCTGGAGTGGCCCTTTAAGTACTTGCGCCCTCTTTTTTTAAAGTTAGGTCATGGTCCATATAAAAAAATTGTGGAGGGAGAGAGGCTAGATGCAGAGTATTTGTGTGGAGGAGGGAGAGGGCATAAGGGGAGGGAAAGGCAGGCAAGTATGTTCCATCTTTCCGGCATTCAGATATACAGGAGTCACATGACCACAGCAGTGGGAGTTTTCATTTCTTTTCTTTACTAAAGTAGTAAGGGCAGCACCCCCCTTCCAGGTTGCCACCCTAGGCACGTGCCTAGGGTTGTCTAATGGGAAATACAGCCCTGGGTGGGTTAGGGCCTATACAAACTTACACAGCACAGAGTTGCCAGGAAGATATAAACCACAACTGAAAAGAAAACTCCAGTTTTGTTGATTATCTGACAAGACCCTAAATCAGACCCACCTACCAGCACAAGGCTCCCTGCTGCCCTTCCTGTGGTGTCTATCGCTTTGATCCAGGCCTGGTGTTTCCATGAGTTCTACACTTTCATCTGCTTGTATACAGTGTAGTACTTGTGAGGGGGATCATTTACATGTTCCAGGGGTATTTAAATGGCTACGCTCTCTGTTCACTGACTGAGTGTGTTATGTATTAAAGCGGACCTTCACCCTGAATAAGAGCCTATCTTATATGTTTCCCACACCCTGTACATACAGATTGCCCACATTAATCCGGACCTTCACCCTGAATAAAAGTCTATCTTATATGTTTCCCACACCCTGTACATACAGATTGCTCACATTAATCCAGACCTTCACCCTGAATAAGAGCCTATCTTATATGTTTCTCACACCCTGTACATACAGATTGCTCACATTAATCCAGACCTTCACCCTGAATAAGAGCCTATCTTATATGTTTCCCACACCCTGTACATACAGATTGCTCACATTAATCCAGACCTTCACCCTGAATAAGAGCCTATCTTATATGTTTCCCACACCCTGTACATACAGATTGCCCACATTAATCCAGACCTTCACCCTGAATAAGAGCCTATCTTATATGTTTCACACACCCTGTACATACAGATTGCCCACATTAATCCGGACCTTCACCCTGAATAAGAGTCTATATTATATGTTTCCCACACCCTGTACATACAGATTGCCCACATTAATCCAGACCTTCACCCTGAATAAGAGTTTATCTTATATGTTTCCCACACCCTGTACATACAGATTGCTCACATTAAAAATCATCCTACCTGCATCTACTGCATGTTATGAGCCTTTAAACATCCAAGATCGCGGCTCATGGAGCATCAGGCAGCCTGCAAACAGGAAGTGTCTTCTGACTGTGTCTCTCTGCATTCTGGGATTGCTGACCTTTCCCTGACGCCAACTCTGCTCTGTCTGAGCAAAGCACAGCTATAACCTGCCTCCTGCACTTTATCCTGCTCTCCTCTCCTCAGTATGTGATACTTCTGAGTCAAGATGGCGGCGCCCGTATCCTAAAGTCCTGAACAGAGTTGCAGCCCAGTGGGGGAAAGAATAAGTGACTAAAAACTTAAAATATATTAATTTTAGATGCTGGGGAATTGTTTTATAAGGGTTTGGGCTTTTCAGTAAATCATGCTGAAGGTCCGGTTTAAATGACCACTTATTCAGTGTTGTTTTAAATGTCAACCAGCAGCTCACCACTCTTTCCTTCTGATTGCAGCTGATATCTAAGAATCGGTCTCCAAGCCACGGTCCATGTAGCAGCCCTGCATGCAGAGGTATGCCGTTTGTATCCGAGCTGATTTAGTAGATCATTCAGTCAGAACTTTGTGTTAGTTAAAGCGGACCAAAAGCCACATTTTTAACTAGCATCCCCTGAATTGCTGCCCCCATGAACAGCACCTTTTGCCAATTTTTAGTGCTCTTGTTTTATCTGTAAAGCTCCGCCTTCTCCATTTATTGCCACTGTTGTGTGTGGCAATGATGTCATAGCCACACCAGTGCAATGACTGATCGCCTGCCATCTTACAGAGAGGAACAGCAAAAAATAAAGTGTTTCAGGACGATTCGAAAAACAAAATGATCAATTTCTAGCTCCACACCCTAAAAGGGAATGTCGGCAGGGGCTATGGCCAAATGTATTTTGCAAGTTCGTGGGTTTTGGTCTGCTTTAAAGTGGACCAACACCCAGGGGGGATCGGCTCGGGAATCTATAAGATTCCCGGCTCCATCAGATCCCTCCCCGTGGGGCATCCGAAATCGGGATGTCCCGCGGGGTGAAACCCCCCAGGAAGCCCAGAAACCTTACCTTAACCCCGTTCCAACGGCGCAAGACGCGGCTTCCAGCGCTCAGAGCCGCTGTGGTTGGATGCCGCTTGTACGTGCATACCACAGCGGCTCTGAGCGCTCTGATTGGACGAGCTCCCGCGTAGGAGCGTGGTGAGGTGAGTGTTTCCGGGCGTTCTGGGGGGTTTCACACAGCGGGGCACCCCCGATCGGGGTGCCGCACCGAAGTGGACCAAAACCCAGGATAGTCAAAATCCTGGGTGTTGGTCCACTTTAAATGATGTTTATATGGTGAAAGTAACCATTAAAACACCAAGACACACAGGTCAAAATGTATCAAGACCACACAAGCTGGAGCAGCTGGCAAGACCAACTAATCACATTGATCGTTTCATTTCAAAGATGTGACCTCAATGGTTGGTTTAGTTGATTATCTCGATTTTCTCTTCTTTTATGTTTTCATGGTTTATTGTACATTAAACCAGAGTTGATTTAATTTTTCCACTGGTTTAAGTGGACCTAATCACTCTCCTGAGCAAGAGAAGGTCTTGGTCATCATGATCCTTTACACACCCTCTGCTGTTGCCTGCAACCCCTCAGTGCTTAAAGTGGACCAACACCCAGGGGTGATCTATAAGATTCCCGGGCCGATCACCTCACTCACCGCAGGACATCCCTTTGCGCAGTATGGAAATGTAGTCCTAAGCTGCTTATCTATGTTTTTATTTCAATAAAAACTATAATTGAAAAAATAAAAATAAACGGAGACTTACCTTGCCAAGTGTTCCTTCAGTGCTGCACCTCCTCTCTACTCGGGGCCCTGAATAAGGAAATATACTTCTTCATCTTCCCCTCCATCACCATCTTGTGGATGTGGGCCACCAATACTAGCTTGAGGAGCTAGTCCATGTTGATGGCTTAAATGGCACCCTCAAAGCTGCTATTCAAGCCCCTCCCTCCTTCCTCCTCCTAACAAGTGCTCTTGCTCCCAGTGCCGCCCCACATATTATGCTGAGATTATTATGCAGCATCACAGCTCCAAGGGCAACGTCCATATGCTTCAGAAGTGAAAATCATGAGTTAAAACTGTAAACCCTGATATCTCTGCCATTTCTTTCAATTTAAACAAAACTGAAAACAGTTTAGGACAGTGCCAAACATAGCCCAACACGGGGAGGCCGATTCATTAATAGCGCCAGGTAGCGACAGATGAGCGACTGTAGCAGTATTTTCACAGCGCCCGCTAGTAGTCGCTGTGCTTGGCCGTTGTTCGGTTGTTGACAGCGACTCAGTCGGTGTGCGGTAATGTTGAATACGGGGTTAGGAGTCGCTGTTTGACAGGTTCCGCGCTGTATGGGAGCGCATGACAGCGACTGGCCATAGCGAACGGCTCCCAGCATATTCATTAACAAATCACGCTCAAAAAATGATCGCGCTGTGAAATGCTTGTATAAACCTCAGAGCGCTGGCGGCGATGGGTTAAAAGTAGTTTTTTAACCCCCAAACAACCATATTTTTGGAAAAAAAAAAAAAACAAGTTTTTTAAATAATTTTGTAATATGAATACATTAATATCAGACCTGTAATATCAATTCTGCACAAATTTTCTTTTTTTTTTTTTTTTTTTTTTACCTTAAAAAAAATATCTAACATGGCAGAAGTGGTCACAGAATTTTTGACATTTAAAAAAAAAAAAAAATAAATAATAGCAATTAATTAAGAATATTTAAAGATTGCTCCATTGAAATGCATTGGAGAGCGCCAGGTAGAGAGAGGTCATACCTGGCGCTGTTCAAGGTCGCTCGCTGGCGCTGTGGGGTGAGGCTGGAATAATGATGAATGATTCGCTATCTGGCGCTATCTCAGTCGCTAAGCAGGATCGGCTTGATAAATGTGTGATTGCGGAGGGGAGCCGGCGTTCTCGTGGCGGTGACCGTCATTACCGTTCGCTCACCATTCGCTACTTGGCGCTATCCCTTGTTAAATAAGGGCCTAAGAAAAGGATAGATGAATGAAAAAGAAAGCAAGCAAGAAAGAGAGAAAAAGAATGACCAAAATACAGAATATATAGGAGAAAAGAAAGAAAATGACAAAAAGAAAATAGATTAAAGACACAGAAGATAGATGGAGATAAATAAAGAACTGAAGAAAGAAAGAACAAAAGCATAGAATTAATGATAGAAAGAAAGTAAATGTATGACAGAAACAAAGAAAGAATAAGAGGAAAAACAAAAAAAAGCAAGTATTTACAGAGGTGGACTGTCAGAAAAAAGAGGTAAGTAAGAATAAGAGCAAAACGTCACACAAACTGGAGGTGCACCGCTAATCTAATATCAAATAAGGATGTGCTACACTGTACAATGAAAATGTCATACACAGTAAAATAGAATAAACAAAGAAGAGATAGAATGGAAGTAAAATATATAGATGATAGATAGAGAGAGAGAGAGAGAGAGAGAGAGAGAGAGAGAGAGAGAGAGAGAGAGATAGATAGATAGATAGATAGATAGATAGATAGATAGATAGATAGACTGGCAGAGAGATAGATAGAGAGAGAGAGAGAGAGAGACATAGATAGATAGATAGATAGATAGATAGATAGATAGATAGATAGATAGATAGATAATAGAAGGAAAGAAAAAAAGAAATAATGAAAGGAAAGAAGAAACAAAAGAAATGGCAAAAAGAACAGATGGAAACGTATAGAAAAAAAAAAGAAAGAAACAAAGATGAGATGGACTGAGAGAAACATTCTCCCAATGGCCAATCTGCTTCTGGCTGACTGTCCTTAGTCCTGGTTACTGCACAGCCCTGCGTCCTGCATAGGCCCAGAGTAGAGGGAATGAGGTGTAAGGGCCCCGGAACCTGCCCAGGTATGCCCAGTGCTGACACCTGCCCTGCTTGAAATATCAATTTGGCCCTTATTTATGAAGGAATAGCGACAGGTAGCGACTGGTGAGCGGCAGGTACTGACGGGCCCCGCCACGAGAACGCCGGCTCCCCACCACAATCACTCATTTATCAAGCCAATCCTGCTTAGCGACTGAGATAGCGCCATATAGCGACTCATTCATCATTATTCCAGCCTCAGCCCACAGCGCCAGCGTCCGACCTTGAACAGCGACAGGTATGACCTCTCGCTACCTGGCGCTCTCCAATGCATTTCAATGGAACAATCTTTAAATATTAATAATTGTTATTAATTTTTTTTTTTCAATGTGAAAAATTCTGTGACCACTTCTGCCATTTTAGATAATTTTTTTAAGGGAAAAAAATAAAAAAAATAAATTGTACAGAATTGATATTACAGGTCTGATATTAATGTATTCATATTACAAAATTATTTTAAAAACTTGTTTTTTTTTGGTTTCCAAAAATATGGTTGTTTGGGGGTTAAAAAACTACTTTTAACCCATCGCCTCCAGCGCTCTGGGGTTTAAACATGCATTTCACAGCGCAAGAATTTTTTGAGCGTGATTTTTTAATGAATATGGTGGGAGCCGGTCGCTAGGGCCAGTCGCTATCATGCGCTCCCATACAGCGCGGAACCTGTCAAATAGCGACTCCTCACCCAATATTCAACATTACGGCAAACCGACTGAGTCACTATCAACTACCGAACAACGGCCAAGCACAGCGACTACTAGCGGGCGCTCTGAAAATGCCGCTACTGTCGCTCAACTGTCGCTACCTGCCGCTATTAATGAATCGGCCTCCCCGAATTGTAAGTGCTGTCTGTTACTAGAATTCATAAGCAACTCTATAGAACTATAGAACTCTATAGAGCAAGAGCCAAAGATCTTAGAGGCCAGTACGTGACTCAGGTCACCAGCATCCAACCATGACCGAATTATGAACTCTGAGCTTTATGGAAGCTGAAATGTTCTTGTCTATTCAGGGCTCCAGTTCTTTCTTTTTTATTTCAGTGCTGCTGATTTATATCCCCCATCCGCACACATTTCCTCCTCTGCTCTGTATAAATACAATCATTTTCATCTTTGGCTTAGGGTCCTTCAACCCTTGTCGCTGTTTGATTGCACCCGGCTTCTTTCCTTTCTCAAGCTCTCTCCTATTCTCTCCGGATCTCGCTCTGTGTCCTGGCACCCCCCCCCCCAACCCCACTTCTCTCTCCCTCATTCAATCTTCTCTTTTATGTCTCCTACCTCCCTTGTCATATGTTCAAACCCCTCTTGCTTTTTCTGTCTTACAGGAAAAAAATTAAGAAAAGGGTTTGCAAAGGGAGGAGAACTGGTGACAAGTCAGAGATGGAAAAAGCAGTGAAACAGAGGTAGGTGGTTACGAAAAAAATCAGAATGAATGAATATGAATATTCAGAGAGGAAACTGTATATGTCGGGAATTCCCTATTTGTGAAACATTTGAAAACCATCCCGATTGGGGGGCTGATAAAGGCTGCCAAGAGCATCCCTGCCTGAAAGCAGAGCTAATCGGTTGTTTGCAGAGCGAAAAACAAATCTGAGCCGCTTGCTTTTTCTTGGAAAAACACATCTCTGGAAAAAAAAAAATGAGTTTACAAGGTGAAGATCCATCACAATGAGAAACGAGCGCCAAAATCGCTGCGTGCTGCAAAGTGAATCATTGCCATGCAAGATGAGCCTTGTTTTTTAATTTATTTCAAAAGTGGAATCCAGTTTAGAGATAAAATCCAAAGAAAGTGTATCCATGTATCTTTAGATTATTGGTGAATTTCTTGCAGGGAAAAAAATCAGCTTGGGAATTTAGGGGGTTATTTAAAGTGGACCAACACCCAGGGGGGATCTATACGATTCCCGGGCCGATCAGATCCCTCCCCGCGGGGCATCCGAAATCGGGGTGAAACCCCCCAGGACGCCCAGAAACCTTACCTTATCCCCGCTCCAACGGAGCATGCGCGGGCCGCAGCCGCATCTCGCACTTCTCTCTAGCAGAGCGTTTGTGAATGGCCGGCGCGGGCGCGCTCCCTGTTACAAGGAAGCGCGAGACGCGGCCCCCAGCGCGCTCAGAGCCGCTGTGGTTGTCCGTCGCTTGTCCGTCCATACCACAGCGGCTCTGAGCGCTCTGATTGGACGAGCGCTCGCGTAGGAGCGGGGTGAGGTGAGTTATTTAGGGCGATTGGGGGGGGGGTTCATGCAGCGGGGGTGCCCCGTGGAAGTGGACCAAAACCCAGGAGAGTGAAAATCCTGGGTGTTGGTCCACTTTAAGAAACTCTAACGCCAGGTAGTGCCATGTAGCGTCAGGTGAACGCCGGGCGCAGTATGTGAAATCCATATATGTGAAAGTCAATCTGGCGAGCGCCATACGTATCACTAGCAGTGGCTCTGTGTAAAGCGCCAGCGTTGTAGGTTAAGCAGCGCCATATCACTCAGTAACGCTCTCCCATACATTTCAATGGTGTTTTTTTGCTTGTGTATAAATAGTGTTTTAATTAATTATTTTTCTTAATTTTAGGATCAGATCATTCTTGTGGCGTGGCCTCTCCTGCCCGGCAACCAAACACTTATATTGTTATATATTTTTTTTTTTTATGCAGAATTGTATGTGCAGGTCTGACATTGCAGTGTCATTGTTACAATGTTAAAACAATGAGGCTGATTCATCATTAGCGCCAGGTAGCGACAGATGAGCGTCTGTAGCAGGCATTTTCAGAGTGCCCGCTAGTAGTCGCAGTGCTCGGCCGTGAGTCGCTAGTTTATAGCGACTCAGTCGCTGTTCAGTAATGTTGAATACATTGTGAGGAGTCGCTATTTGACCAGTACAGCTCTGTATGGGAGCGCATGGTAGCGACTGCTCATAGCGACCGACAAAAAAACAGCCTCCCAAATCTCTGGCGCTGAAAAATGCTTGTCTGAAGCCCAGAGCGCAGGAGGCGGTGTGTTTAAAGTCTGTTTTCCAGCATCTATCAACTAGTAACAAAGCAAAAACATATGGAATTACATTGTAGCAACATTGTAACATGAACACTTTAATGCCAGACCTGTAATGTCATTTCTGCAGAAATATATAAAAAAATGAAAAAACTGCTTTGTCAATGCCGGGAGAGGTCACAGAATTATTTGTGATTTTTGGGAAAAAAAAACCCCGTTTAAAGAGAAGAAAAGGTTCGTCCATTGAAATGTATGGGAGAGCGCCAGGTAGCGAGAGGTGATACCTGGCGCTGTGCAAGGCTGAACGCCGGCGCTGTTCGCTGAGGCTGTGAAAATGATGAATCAGACGATACATGCCGCTATCCCAGTCGCTAAACAGATTCTGCTTGATAAATGTGTAATTGCGTGCTGTGTCCGGCGTTCACTAGTCGCTACCTGTTGCTACCTCTCATTAACCAGCCACTACCTGACGCTATCCCTTCTTAAATAAGGGCGCTAGTCTTAAATTAGTATTAAATTAGCCTCTTAGTGACCACGGACAGCCCACGATTTGATTAGCCCCACCCCCCAAGGTGATTCTGAGCCACTCAATGAATACGTTCATCAGCTGAGGCTATAGTACTGCAAGGACAGATCATGGACCAGCATTGGAACGGCAACCCTTAAAGAATTGGTAATTAGTATTGTACGGGCAGATACTGTGTCAGGAGTGAGTATGGCCCCCACGGCCATGATGCTGGGGCTATAAGCATTCTGCGGGTGGGGTGTCTTGGCTGGGGGAGTACAGTGAGGCCAGGTATGGGGGAAGACTTGAGAGGATGGGACCTGAGTGGGGCTTTTAAAAAAGGACTAAGTGGATTCTGGCACAAGATCTGGGTGAGATGCCAACCCAGTTGGCCCCAAAGCTTTGCGGACCACTGGGAATTCTCCCTGTGATCCCTATAGCCAGTCTACGGTATATATATATATATATATATATATATATATATATATATATATATATTAGGGTCTATGCGGTGGTGAGTTTAGAGCATCAAGTCACGCTCGGGCTTCCGTCTGATTCACGGTCTTCAAAATGGGATGCGCTTTCATTTTAGCATTAGGTTGGCTATCGTCCACCATTGCGCCAATTTGTGCCTGAAATTTTCCGCTAGCGTCCTTTTTGCGCATCAAACTGTCTCCGACACCTGATTTAGGCACAGAGCAAGAGGATCTTTCACCCATTCCTAAAATATTACTAGATAGACTGCAAGCAGATACCCGCAGCCCTTAAACCGGACTTTCACTCTAAATAAGAGCCTATCTTATATGTTTCCCCCCTGTACATACAGATTGCCCACATTAAAAATCATCCTCCCTGTATCTGCTGCATTTTCTGAGACTTTAAACATCCAAGATGGCGGCCCATGGAGGTGCAGGCTGCCGGCAAACAGGAAGTGTCTTCTGACTGTGCCGTTCTACATTCTGGGATTGCTGATCTTTCCCTGACCCCCAGCTCTGCTCTGTCTGTGCAAAGCACAGCTATATCCCTGCTCCCCTGCACTTTTGACCCCCCTCCTCTCCTCAGTATGTTGCTACTGAGCCAAGATGGCAGCCCCCGTATCCTGGAGTCTTAAACAGAGTTGCAGGCCAGTGAGGGAAAGAATAAAAAGCGACTAAAAACTAATTAATTTTAGATGCTGGGGAATAGTTTTTTTAAGGGTTTGGGCTTTTCGGTAAATCATGCTGAAGGTCCGCTTTAAGAATATGCAATGAACGAAGGGGTCCCCCCCCCCTAAGAGCACAGCCTCTGAGCCAGCCTTTGAGGATATAAGAGCTGTCACTGGGGGAAACCCGAGTAGCTGTGGAGAACCGCAGCACACAGATGGGGGACGTTGTCCCAAATGCTGGCAGAAGCGGTCACAATGAACGCTCCTGTCAATGGAGAAGGCGGTGAGGTACACACACACACCGATAGAGGTACGGGTAAGTATAGAGATAATTGAGAATAATAAAGATTTTTGGGGGGCGTGTTCTGTCCAATGGACCACTATACTAGTTCACAGGTTAGGGGAGCTGCAAGCCACCTGCCCGACATTCTGGCGGGGTAAGGAAGAGCCTGGTGCCCATCGGTTCGACTCGGTGCCCTTCCTGGAAGAGCAACGGGACAGTGCTGAAGAGCATAGGGGCTGGCAATGCACCGGGGCCGGGGGGCAGCCACTGGGCACCTTGGCTCTGGGCTTACCACCCTTTATGTTTTATGTGCCAGACTGGTTAGTGCCTTGGAATGGGGCATTACCGGTACTTCTTTTCTTTTATGAATATTTTTATATAAAAAATACACAAAATTAAAAAAAAAATCAACCTCACTCACAGCAGCCTAAAGGAGTATCTGCACTCAACCCCACCCACAGCAGCCCCATAGTCCTTACAACAATCATTTTGCAGCCATCTTACTCCACCAAAGTTTGGGTCCCTATTCATTTCTTTAGGGATTGGGGTCAAGTCTGGGTCCTGAACTGAACATTTCACAAAGATTCGCTCAAACCCGGCAAACCCAAACCTCCATAGGTTTGCTCATCCCCAGTCATAAGCATCACAGGACAGATTGCAACACTTTCTTGGGTCCTAAGCCTGGTAAGTCATTTTTCTCAAGCCACAACCTGCACATTAACGCTCATCTCATCTCTCTGTTATGCTGGCCATGGCCACTGGAATAAAAACATTTACCAAGTTAAGTGGGCCCCCTGAAGTGGGTCAGACCACCTACTCGAGTTTAATCCTGGAGCGCTGGGACAATGCAACTTGTTGCATAGGTTGTATAGCTTGTAGATTTCTATCTGAGCAAGAACTGATGTTTGCCCAGGGTCCTACACATGTAAGTTGTTTTCACTTCAGTCCAGTTTTTTTGTGGACCCCTCATTTCCTTTGAGAACAGTATCAATCCAGCCTTAAATAGCACTATGTGTAGGTAATTTTTAAATCCTTCCTTATACTAAATATTCATACTGACTAATCAGATTTCTACTGTTCGACACTCTGGATTATTGAGATAATAAATACGAGTGGACTGAAATCTGGGATGGACACGTAGAACTGTGATGCAAGCAGGAAGGGTAGGAAGTGTATGTCTTAGTATTTGGAACAAGGTTACATCCCTTGATACATTCAACTAGAACATAGTCCTAAATTAAACACTGCCAGCTGCCTAATGAATGTATTTCAGTATTAACATTTGACATACCAAACAGTTATCACAAGTCAGAAGCTAATGATCTACATTATGGAAAGAAATGGGTAGGGGAAGTAACTATAGGGGGCACAGTAGTTGGCGCCACGCTAGGGCCCATAAGGTTAGGGGGGTCCCATCATATTGCCTCCTGTACCTTATTTTACCGATTTGGCATCATGTACCGAAGAAATAAGCACCAGTCACCTCGGTTGTTTCACCCTTTAGTTGCCTCCTAGCCCGTCGGCTGCTGTGACCTTATTACCACTGATCCCATGGACCCACTACTGCCTCCCAGCCATTGCTGATCGGGACGGTGACGGTAGGGAGAACGCCGGGGTCAGGCATTGGCAGAGCTAGGCTCTGGGCCGCAGACCCTGTTTAATGGGTAGCTGGCCATAGGCTGATGGTGAGCCTATAGGGGGGGGGACCACTTATGCCCACTGGCTTCATACCCTCCCTGCCCCACAAGCTTTATTACTGTGCCATCTTGTGCTACCTTCCCCTGCCACGCTGCCTGGGAGTCCTCCTAGCTGCTGAGCGCTGTCGGTGTCGTGAGTCCGTCTTGCTAATATCTATTGTTTTGCTCGTATTGCGCATGTGCTGTGGGATACTGATGGCCACTTTTTTGCTTGTGTCTTCTAGGTTGGCCCTTTAATAGATTGAGGGTTGTGGCTCCTCCCGGTCCCCCCACACCCTCTCCCTATTAAGAGGGATCACAAAAGAGGGACTATTTCAGAGGGCTAATTGGGTTTGGGCCGTCAGTGCCTTGTTACCTGCATACCAACTATTCTAATCACCATAATGGAGGCTTCTGGGGATAGTGAGCTGGGGGCCCCATCTGGGTGGGTGAAGCTTTGCCCCATATGCAGTGCAAGCCCTCTGGGCGGATTCAGCACTGTTTGTACCACTTGCGCCAGGAGCGTCTTTTTGGAGCATGACCGGGCGGGCGTACATGCCCCTAGCCCTTCATTGCCTGCGGCCTCTCCAGATGTCACGATACTGGTGAATACTGATGGAGTCCAATGGCAGAGACTAGGCCAGAACACCGGAAGTCAACACAGGAGTAGCAGGAAGATATGCAGAGATCCAGGTGAGGTATCAGAAAGAGACTTGATAAGTAGTCAGCAGGTAGCAAGGATTTGAAGGGTAAACCGCAAAAGGAGGAACAAACCGGAGAGCAAGTTCCAGGCTGGAGAACTGCACAAGCAGGTAGTCAAACACAAAACTCAAGCACTGAGCAACAGGCCTGAGAGGTTTATATATATGACAGGAAGTAAGATGGCACCCAGCTGAGACACAATCCGCCATCTTAACTAAGGGAAAAGTAAAGGGAAACAGTCCAACTAGACAGAGGTATCAAGGCTATTCCTGACACCAGAACCCCAGGTCCCATGTTGATTTGGCATACTGGGTGGCCAGTCTCGAGAGACAGATCTCCTTAAGAAGGCCATGAGTAAGAGGCGGCACATCAAGCCCGTTTACTTGGATAATGATGATGATGATCTTTTTGGAGGTCTGGGCTCCGTGGAGGAAGGCGAGTTGCATGAGGACTCCATTTCCACAGTGGATTATTCTGCCAGCTATGACAGTGGGCCTGGTTCTTCCTCGGACAAGTATACGTGGCTCCCTGATGATACGGAGAAGTTGCTGGCTTCCGTTTTTGAGACGTTGCACATTGTCCCTCCAAGAGCGGCTAAGAGGAAGCAGGGTGATTTGTTTCGGTCTGAGAGACAGAGGCAAGTCTTTCCTGAGCAGGCCCATTTTTCTAATATGATTTTCAAGCAATGGGAAAGGCCTAACAAGCTACCGTCGGTGCCTAAGGGCCTGGACAGGCGGTATCCCTTTCCTGAGGAGCTGGTCCGCTTATGGTCCCGTCCCCCCGAGGTGGATTCCCCCGTGTCGTGATTGTCCAACACTACGGTTATGCCAACACCCGATACTGCTTCCTTATGTGATCCAGCTGACAGGCGCATGGATCAGCTGGTCTGTCATGCCTTCACCTTTACTGGTGCCTTGTTTCGCCCTGTGTGTGCCGCGGCTATTGTCCCATTTGCCATCAGAAAGAAGGTGAGACGCCTTGTGGATATTGCGAAAGTGGGCGGAGGAGTATAAAGACCTCAAAGCTTGTGTGGATTTTATTGCCTTCGTTGTTGCTGCCATGGACCATGGTGTCTGTTTTGGGGTTCTTCTGCCTATCGCTCCTTTCGAGGAGGAAGAGGCTCTTCATTTTCAGGTGGCCGCAGAGATTTCTGGGGATGAGGTAGGTCCCGCGGCCGACCCAATCCCTCCTGGGGATCCAAGTCCAAGCCCCCTGCCAAGGCTCCTCAGGCATGAGGAGGCGCCCTCACCCATCCGGGTGGGGGGACGGCTTCTGCTATTTGCTCATATCTGGATACAGCGCGTCTCGGATCGGTGGATTCAGGAGGTGGTGTCCTCCGGTTACAAAATAGAGCTGGCAGTCAGGCCGCCCTCAGGATTATTTCAGTCTCGAATATCCCGTGCAACACCTCCTGCGGTTAGGGATGATTTGCCCTGTGCCTCGTCAGGAACAGGGCCAAGGCTTCTACTCCAATCTGTTCACGGTTCCTAAGAAGGATGGAACGCTGAGGCCTATCCTGGACCTGTAGGGTCTCAGCAGGTTTGTCAGAGTCAGACATTTCCGCAAGGAAACCTTACAGTCTGCGGTGAGCTCGCTTCGGCCCGGCGATTTCCTTACCACGGTGGACATCAGGGATGCTTATCTGCACATCCCGATATTCCAGGGACATCAGAGGTTCCTGAGGCTTGCGCTGGAGGACCAGCATTACCAATTTGTGGCTCTGCCATTCGGGATATCCTCAGCCCCCCCCCCCCCCCGGGTTTTCACCAAGGTGCTGGTGGGCATTATGGATATTCTGAGGAATCAGCGCATTCGTGTGCTGCCTTATCTGGACGATTTACTGATTGCGGCTCAGTCCCTTCAGCAGGCCGAGAGCGATACCCGGACGGTGTTATCCACTCTCGAGGATTTTGGATGGGTAGTCAATTACCCCAAGTCTTCGATCACTCCCTCAATGGTGAGGTTCTTCCTGGGCATGACGTTAGACACATCTCAGGTCAAGGTGTTCCTGCCACAGCAGAAGGTGGTGGGCCTTCAGGCGCAGATGCAGGTCTTGCTGTCTTGTCAGCGGCCATCGATCCGTCTGGGGATGAAGCTGGTGGGCCTGATGGTGTCATGTTTCGAGGCCGTGCCCTTCGCCCAATTCCACATGAGACCTCTTCAATTGAACCTGTTGACCAGCTGGGACTGGATGCAGGAGTCGCTGGAACAGGAGTTTTCACTGTCCCCCCTGGCCAGACAGTCCCTCTTGGGGTGGCTGGACTCTGGAAACCTGTTGGTGGGCAAGTCCTTTCTGACTCCCCGGTGGGAGATAGTTACCACGGATGCTAGTCTGAGCGGCTGTTGAGGCGTTTGACAGACGCAGAAGATCCAGGGTCAGTGGGGTCCGCAGGAGAACTACTTGCCCATAAATCTCCTGGAGCTGAGAGCGATCTGGTTGGGGCTTCTTCGCCTGACCCCATTTAAGAGGTTGTGCGATCCAGGTTCGCTCGGACAATCAGACGGCTGTCGCCTACATCAATCACCAGGGCGGGACTCGGAGCCAGCGAGCCCTCAAGGAGGTGACCCAGATTCTGACTTGGGCAGAGGAGAATGTTCCCTGCATCTCGGCGGTTTACATCCCCGGGGTAGAAAACCAGGAGGCAGACTCCCTGAGCAGAGGGGCCTCACGTCTGGGGAAATGGTCTCTCAGCTACAAGATCTTTCACGCTCTGTGTCTCCGCTGGGGTCAGCCGGATGTGGACCTGTTTGCGTCCAGACACAATCACAAGCTCCCAAGGTTTGTCTCCCTGTTCAGAGATCCTCTGGCCTTTGCTCTGGCAATTCCTTGGACAGAGTTCAGGCTCCTTTATGCATTCCCTCCGTTTCCACTCCTGGGCTGAGTGCTGCGCAAGATAGCCCAGGAAGGGGTTCCAACCATCCTAGTGGCTCCTCGCTGGCCGAGACGGAGTTGGTTTGCGGACATAGTTCAGATGTCAGTGGATCGCTACATCATGCCCGACGACCCAGGGCTTCTCACACAGGGGTCGCTGCGGCACCCCAATTTACAGACGCTGGCTTTGACGGCCTGGCTATTGAGACCTCAATCCTGATGGAAAAGGGGCTGTCTGACACGGTTGTGCGTACCATGATTCAGGCACTGAAGAAATCTTCTTCCATGATATATTACAGAGTTTGGCATGCCTACATTGCTTGTTGTGAATCCAAGAGTCTCCCTTGTCGCACATTCTCTATCTCTAGGATCTTGGAGTTTTTACAACACGGTTTAGACTTGGGCCAGGTCTCTGCCTTAGCCTTTTTTTTCCAGAGATCCTTTGAGAACCATAGATTGATCAAGACCTTTTTCCAGGGAGTCACCCATGTACGTCCACCACGTAAGCCTGTATTACCGGTGTGGGACTTGAATTTGGTACTTTCTGCTTTCCAGGGTCCTCCCTTTGAGCCCTTGTGGGATGCTGCATTGCCTATTTTGTCCGCGCTTTGTATGAAGCCTCCTTATTTTGAGCGGCATAAGGATAAGGTGGTTTTTCGCTTTAAACCTGATTTTTTGCCTAAGGTCGTTTCTCCCTTTCATCTTAATGAGGAAGTGGTCTTGCCTTCCTTGTGTCCAGCACCGACTAATTCTAAGGAAAGGAGCCTCCATGCCTTGGATGTGGTCAGAGCCGTTAAAGCGGACCTTCACTCTGAATAAGAGTCTATCTTATATGTTTCCCACACCCTGTACATACAGATTGTCCACATTAAAAATCATCCTACCTGCATCTACTGCATGTTATGAGCCTTTAAACATCCAAGATGGCGGCTTATGGAAGCCGCCACCTTATCAGGCAGCCTGCAAACAGGAAGTGCCTCCTGACTGTGCTGCTCTGCATTCTGGGATTGCTGACCTTTACCTGACCCCAGCTCTGCTCTGTCTGAGCAAAGCACAGCTATAACCCGCCCCCCTGTACCTTATCCCACTCTCCTCTCCTCAGTAAGTGTGATGCTTCTGAGTCAAGATGGCGGCGCCCGTATCCTAAAGTCCTGAACAGAGTTGCAGCCCAGTGGGGGAAAGAATAATAAGTTAGTGACTAAAAATGTAAAATATATTAATTTTAGATGCTGGGGAACCGTTTTTTAAGAGTTTGGGCTTTTCATTACATCACGCTGAAGGTCCGGTTTAAGTATTACCTGGTTGCGACAGAAGGTTCTAGGAAGGCCTTGCCACCAGCCAAGTCCACTCTCAGTAAGTGGATCAGACAGGCGGTGGTGCAAGCGTATTCTGCCAAGGGGAAGGAACCCCCTTTTCGGATCACAGCTCACTCTACCAGAGCTATTGGTGCCTCTTGGGCTTTTCAGCACCAGGCTTCTGTTGAACAAGCTTGCAAGGCCGCTACCTGGTCTTCTGTTCATACCTTTATCAAGTTTTACAAGGTTGATGTTAGGGCCTCAGCTGACGCTGTCTTTGGCCGAAAGGTGCTTCAGGCGGCAGTGAAATGAACTACATGCTGTTCCCGCACTGGGGATCCCGCCCATATGGACACTGCTTTTGGATGTCCCACATGTCATTACTTCTGAGACGACCTGGACTGGATATAGGGAAAAATACAATTCTGTGAAACTCATCTGTAGAATTGTTTTTGAATATATCCAGTCCAGGTCGTCCCACCCCGCAGTAGGGCGGGTTATAGCTGTGCTTTGCTCAGACAGAGCAGAGCTGGGGTCAGGAAAAGGTCAGCAATCCCAGAATGCAGAGCAGCACAGTCAGAAGGCACTTCCTGTTTGCAGCCGCCATCTTGGATGTTTAAAGGCTTTTTAATGTGGGCAATCTGTATGTACAGGGTGTGGGAAACATATAAGATAGGCTCTTATTCAGGGTGAAGGTCCGGATTAATGTGGGCAATCTGTATGTACAGGGTGTGGGAAACATATAAGATAGACTCTTATTCAGGGTGAAGGTCTGGATTAATGTGAGCAATCTGTATGTGCAGGGTGTGGGAAACATATAAGATAGACTCCTATTCAGAGTGAAGGACCGCTTTTAAGTGCACCTATCACTGCCATGGACCATCCCAGTACCCCTCGAGTATCCCTTATTGGGATGCCCCACTGTGTGAACCCCTCAAACAGACCTTTCTGTTGCTCCTACACCATGATCACAGGCCACATCCCTGACCTCCCAGCAGCTGAGGCCTAGCCATTCATATAGGCTGGGGGCAGGAGCGCGTTGCAGGGAGACTGGAGATGCAGCCGCTCCCACTATCTATAGCAGCGTTCTGTTTTTATACATTTTTGGCACATGTAGTGCAGCACTGTATGTGACATATCCTACATTTCTTTCTTGTGCACACATTTCGATTCCAACACACACGTGGAGGCTGATTCATTACTAACACCAGGTATTGCCAGATGAGCGTCTGTATAGCGGCACATAGAGCGACCGCTAGTAGACACTGTAAGCGGGTATCATGCGCTGTAACAGAGCGTCTCAGTTGCTGTAGCAACCTGATGATTGATGAATATGATGTGTGCTGGGTGCTGTAACAACAGTATAGCACTGCAGCAAGCAAAAGGTAGCGCCAGCTCAGTGCGACCGGCACTCGACTCTCCACACCATATTTAACAAAAAAATACACACACAGCGTCGGCGCTCTAAAGCTGGGCGCTGTAGCATAGAGCACCAGACACTGTGTGATTAAAGTCTGTTTTAGAACACATATACACCAATAGTAGGTAGCAACAGGTAATACCTGGCGCTCCGGAAGCTAGAGCTCCGGCGCTATAGGCTGAGCCACCTGTAATGATGAATCGGACGCTACATTGCGCTGTTAGAGTCGCTCACCAGAATCGCCTTCATAAATATGGTTTTGCATACAGCTCCCGTCGTTCACCAGACACTGCCTGCCGCTACGAGGCGCTACCTGGCGCTATCCCTTGATGAATAAACCCCATAGAGGATATGACATTGTGGAGCTGGGTCTGTGCAGGGCAGAGAGATCTCTATGTGTGTATGTGAGCCCAGCATAGATTTCCCTATAGGAGAGCCAGTGATATATGGGCCAGGCTAGAAAGATTAATATCTCGAATAAGCCTTTATGATTGCTTGTATGGCTCCTCTCCCTGCTGTCCACCTTTACACGTTATATGGAACACATGGGGGGGTGGGGGGAGAGAAACTGTGATTTCTAGCAATGTTCTTATCGCTAATCCTGAGCCAGGGCCAGTCAGTAACAAGGGCAGAGAGATTGTGATAGAGCAGGAGGGAGGCCATGGACGGTGATGGCTTTAAACTGAGAACACAGAAAAGGAGGCCCCGGGGATCCGAGTATGAGAATAGCACATATCACATTATTATTATTGTTTATTTATATAGCGCCATCATCTTCCGTAGCGCTTTACAAAGTAGTAATTACAGACAGGGTAGAAACATACGGTACATATACTATTTCAAATGCAGTTTTACAGATTTGACAGTGGATATTCTGAGTACAAGATACAATAGGGAAGAGAGCCCCGCCCCCAAGGAGCTTACAGTCTAAAGGAAGAGGGGTGAAGACGAGGGGGAAGGATCACAAACAGTCAGTATTGAGCTTTGTGCCCTTTAGAAGATTGGTTAGGCCAGATTATATGCTTGTCTGAATAAGTGCGTTTTAAGGGCTCCTTTGAATGTTTTGAGTGTTGTGGAGTGGCGGATTGGGTGCGGGAAGGCATTCCAGAAGATTGAAGTTGCACGTGAGAAGTCCTGGAGGCGGGCGTGAGAGGAGGTGACCAGGGTGGAGGACAGGAGAAGGTCAGCAGCAGAGCGGAGGCTGCGTCTAGGTTGATACTGTTGGATTAAAGATGAGATGTAGGGAGGGGCCTGGTTGGAGAGAGCTTTGTAGGCGAGAGTTAGAGTTTTGAACAGGATTCGCTGTGGGACTGGCAGCCAGTGTAGGGATTGGCAGAGAGGCGCAGAACTGGAGGAGTGAGAGGAGAGATGGATGAGGCGAGCAGCAGAGTTCAGGATAGATTGGAGGGGTGCCGGTCTGTTAGTTGGTAAGCCACAAAGAAGGATGTTGCAGTAATCCAGACGGGATATGACCAGGGCATGCACTAGCATTTTAGTGGTGTCAGGTGAGAGGAAAGGACGGATACGGGAGATGTTTTTAAGTTGGAGGCGACAGGAACTGGCCAGGGAGTGAAAAGTCACATTGAGCGGGTCTAGAACAATTCATATATAATACTCTATCGGTGCCCACTGGTGTATGAATAATACAGATCACATGTTTACCTCTTCCATATGCAGCGCACAATTATATATGGAAGCAAATGTGTCCCTAACCACCCATATCAATGACAGCTTTTAGTAACAAATGGTTAGTGAATTAAATGTTTATTCATGTAAAGGACAACTGTAGGAATAATTAAGAATCCTTCATTCTGGTTTCAGTTCTCACACACATAAAAAAGTTATTTATTTCCCATAGCTTTCATTTTCTGTTAATCTCAACTAGAGCTCCCCCTTGTGGCCAAAAGCGGACCAGAGATTACAGTTTTCTGCTACAGGGTGACCCAGATTTGTCACTGATTTCAAGTGGACCAAAATCCAGGATTTTGACTATCCTGGGCTTTGGTCCTTGCCCCCGATGTGTGAAAGCCCCCAGATCACCGATGCCAACTCACCTCTTCCCAGTCCTACGGCGCATGCGCAGCCGCTCATCCAATCAGCGCGCTCAGAGCCGCTGGAGTTGTGCCGTCTAAGGCCCTTATTTAACAAGGGATAGCGCCAGGTAGCGACTGGTGAGCGAACGGTAATGACGCTCACCGCCACGAGAACGCCGGCTCCCCACCACAATCACACATTTATCAAGCCGATCCTGCTTAGCGACTGAGAGAGCGCCATATAGCGACTCATTCATCATTATTCCAGCCTCACCCCACAGCGCCAGCGAGCGACCTTGAACAGCGACAGGTATGACCTCTCGCTACCTGGCGCTCTCCAATGCATTTCAATGGAACAATCTTTAAATATTCATAATTAATTGTTATTAATGTTTTTTTTTTTTTTTTTTAAATGTCAAAAATTCGGTGACCACTTCTGCAATGTTAGATTTTTTTTTTATGGTAAAAAAATAAAAAAAAAAAATGTGTGCAGAATTGATATTACAGGTCTGATATTAATGTATTCATATTACAAAATGTTTTTATAAACTTGTTTTTTTTTGGTTTCCAAAAATATGGTTGTTTGGGGGTTAAAAAACTACTTTTAACCCATCGCCGCCAGCGCTCTGGGGTTTAAACAAGCATTTCACAGCGCGAGAATTTTTTGAGCGTGATTTGTTAATGAATATGGTGGGAGCCGTTCGCTATGGCCATTCGCTATCATGCGCTCCCATACAGCGCGGAACCTGTCAAATAGCGAATCATCACCTTGTATTCAACATTACCGCACACCGACTGAGTCGCTATCAACAACCGAACAACGGCCAAGCACAGTGACTACTAGCGGGCGCTGTGAAAATACTGCTACAGTCGCTCAACTGTCGCTACCTGGCACTATTAATAAATCAGCCTCCCCGTCTCTGTCTAAGGCCAGCGGCTCCGAGCTCGTTGGCGGCCAAATCGCCCGCTTCCCTCTAACAAGGAGCGTGTCCGTGCCGGCCCTTCACAAATGCCTGGCGCGTGCACACGCCCTGCTAGAGGGATAGCGGGGATGCGGCTCGCACATGTGCCGTTGGCCTGGGAAACAATATAAGTGTATGGGGTGACCTGGGGGGTTTCACACAGCGGGGCATTCAGATTTTGGATGCCCCGGGGGGGGGATTAAAGTGGACCAAAAACCACGAAGATCATCACGAGCTTCTGGACGAAGTGGCTCGAGTGGATCAGAGCACGCTGATTGGACGAGCGGCTGCACATGCGTCGTAGGACCAGTAAGAGGTGAATTTGTTCGGGTGACCTGGGAGGTTTCATACAGCGATCAGGGTGCCCCAGGGGCAAGGATCAAAACACAGGATACTCAAGATCCTGGGTTTTGGTCCATTTTAATCAGGATCATGGATCATGATAAATTTCTGTGTCCCCTACAGCCTACAAATCTGGACCCCCTTTCATGGGGATCCTTCCGAAGGGGGAACGAAGAGGCTGCACAATGCAGCGCTGCACACCTCTTAGTCATGGAAGTGTGACTGTTGCACATGTGTGCATCCATTCCTCCTGGGTCCCCTGTCAGATGGAGCTCTGCAAGGAAAAGGTAAGTATCTCTTAGTAAAGGTGGGGGCTACAACTGTTCTAGTTGTGTTAAAGACAATTGAAGCTGGGATCAAGCTAATCAGATGGGAGTGAGGTGGGTGGGTGGGACAAGAAGAGGGGATAGATAAGTGGAGCTGGGAGGAGTGAGGAAAGAGTGGAGCTGAGGAGGATGGATGAGCGGAGCTGGGAGGAGGGATGTATGAGAAGAACTGGGAGGAAGGGTGGAAGAGTGGAGCTGGAAGGAGGGATTGATTTGTTGAGCTGGGGGGTTGAGTGGATCTTGGTGGATGAGAGAGCAGCCCTGGATGACATGCAGAATGTGGGATCAAGCCTGAGATTTATTTTTAACAATCCTGTTTCTTTAAAAAGCATGAAGGAATTTGACACAAATGTGAACAAAATTCTACTTACCAAAATTCAGGTTGAATTTGTATTTATTTTGGGGGGAAAGGGGAGAGAGGGATTGGTGGGGGAGGGATAAAGAAAATAGGGTAGGGATGGCCCGGGAATAGGTAGTTGTGTTGGTGGGTAGCTGGCGCTCCTGACCAATCGTCAGGAAAACTATGAGGGTAATTGGGGTTGGTTCTCCCCTGGGGGAGGAACCGTGGCGCGCCTGCTTATTTACCCTTTTGTGTTTTTTTTTTAATGCACTGAAGAAGCTACGCCAAGCGAAACGCGTATGCATTTGCTACAAACGGGAGGTACTAAACCTAACAACAGACACCTTGCTACAAACGGGGTCCCCTGCACTTGCTGAAAACAGAAGGTACTAAACCTAACAACGGACACTTTGCTACTAACAGGGTCCCCCAACACCCAAGATAAAGGACTTTACAGGAAGTGGAGAGGCGCACAGCGCCCCCCCCCCTTTCCTCCTTCTATGAGTCACTCAGTTTGACAACGGACTAACAGTCAAAAGCTAAAGAATAACTAAATACAAGATAACACTACAATGTGTAAATATGTGTATATATATATATATATATATATATAAAATAATATTGTGTGAAGTAACCAATATCAATGGAAAGTGAAAAGTACTTTAATGGAAATATATGTCGTGTAGAAATACCTATGAAATGTTGGCATGAATAAACTATGAGGCTGATTTATTAATAGCGCCAGGTAGCGACAGTTGAGCAACTGTAGCGGTATTTTCACAGCGCCCGCTAGTAATCGCTGTGCTTGGCCGTTGTTCGGTTGTTGATAGCGACTGAGTCGGTTTGCCGTAATGTTGAATACAAGGTGATGAGTCGCTATTTGACAGGTTCCGCGCTGTATGGGAGCGCATGATAGCGAATGGCCATAGCGACAGGCTCCCACCATATTCATTAACAAATCACGCTCCAAAAAGGCATGTTTAAACCCCAGAGCGCTGGCGGCAATGGGTTAAAAGTAGTTTTTTAACCCCCAAACAACCATATTTTGGGAAACTTATAAAAACATTTTGGAATATGAATACATTAATATCAGACCTGTAATATCAATTCTGCACAATTTTTTTTTTTTTTTTTTCTTACCTTAAAAAAAATATCTAACATGGCAGAAGTGGTCACAGAAATTTTCACATTAAAAAAAAAAAAACAACAATTAATTATTAATATTTAAAGATTGTTCCATTGAAATGCATTAGAGAGCGCCTGGTAGCGAGAGGTCATACCTGTCGCTGTTCAAGGTCGCTCGCTGGCGCTGTGGGGTGAGGCTGGAATAATGATGAATGAGTCGCTATCTGGCGCTATCTCAGTCGCTAAGCAGGATCGGCTTGATAAATGTGTGATTGTGGTGGGGAGTCGGCGTTCTCGTGGCGGTGACCGTCATTACCGTTCGCTCACCAGTCGCTACCTGTCGCTATCCCTTGTTAAATAAGGGCCTATATGTACATACACACATCTATTAGTATTGAATACCAAAGGGTAAATAAGCAGGCGCGCCACGGTTCCTCCCCCAGGGGAGAACCAACCCCAATTACCCCAAATTTTTATTTAATTATGTGACAGACTCTCTGCCCTTTGGACTTTACACAGGTTCATTACTTTCCTTTTCTTAAGCATGTTACAGACTGCCATTGTGTTGATTGATTACGTTATTCATTGTTCTGATTGATTGTATTACAGACGTCTATTGTGTTGCTGATTGCGTCACCGACAGAGTTGAGGGATTGTGTGCCCTGCTCCCATTGGTCGGTGTATTTGTCATGCAGTCCTCCATCAGGTCCATGGGGGAGGTCCCCTTGCATGGAGGCTTGCATATAAGGCCCAGTGTGGCACTAATAAAGTCCACTTCACCTTCACCCTCAATACTGAAGTTCTGTCTCTTATTGGGGGAAACGCTATATTACAATTCACTAGCCCTTGTAAGGGCTGTTCCTGGTTCCTCACGGACGACTCTGGGATTCCTGCAGCACCTCTTACGATTGGGAAAAGGACGTCTCGGGCGGTGAAGCCCTCCAGCGATAAGGGTTATCGCTACAAATTATAATTACACATAATAACACCTCAAACTTTCCTGGTCGATATGGTTTAATAGTTGTGCTATTTGCCTACCAAATGTGTAGTTTACACTAATGTCTGCATCCAACCCCTAATTTATTATTAATAGACTTATATCCTGCATTTATATAGCATTTTAATGCAATATGTCTTCTAATTTGAAATGACATACTGCTCTCTTTTTTTTCCAGGACTTCCAAAAGTCAAATCAACAACCTGTGACGAGATGGTCTGCAGGTGCCGACTGCAATGAAGGGTCTGGGGGATGCCCGAAGCCGGCACCTGTCCGGAAACCTGGACTCACATTCAGATTCCCTATATGTTCCACCAGAACGGACCCCTTATCTAATCAGCTCCTCCGAGGCCTATCCACCAGAACCTCGATTCCCCGATAACTCTCTACACCCGGACTGCTTGTATCCTCTCAACAACCAGCTTTCTAACAGTAGCACTTTTCCCCGTATCCACTTTAATTCCCATTATGAACCTCCTGAGGAGACTCCACCATACCCAACCCCTCATGCACAACCTGCCAAAATCAATCGCCTTCCTGCCAGTCTTTTGGACCAATTTGAAAAGCAGTTGCCTATTCACAGAGATGGTTTTAGCACCCTACAGTTTCAACGTGGAGCCCCGGAAGGAAAGGACCGCAGTGAAAGTCCTGGGCGTATCCGGCACCTTGTCCACTCTGTGCAAAAACTTTTCGCAAAGTCCCAGTCGCTTGAGGGTGGTGGAAGGGGCAGTGTAAATGGAAAAAAGGGAGCATCAGAAGAAACAAAAGGAACAAAAAGGAGTAAAAGCAAGGAGCGTGGTAAGGGCGATGGCAAAGGTCAAGCCCGAGGAGGGGTTTCCGGCTGGTGGAGTTCAGATGACAACTTGGAAAGCGATACGGGTAGTTACCGCAACCCAGCAGGTATGATGACTCTTGGAAGGCGTCCAGATCATGGAGCGAGACATTTCTTGAGTGGGTACAACACAATCAGTGAGAGCATGTTGAAGGCATCCAAAAGCAATAATGACCTCAAATTTACCCCCTTTCAGCCCCCATCTCTTACCCTGTCCCCTCTGCCTACTCCTCATGAAGTGGCCCCTATTAGCTCAACGGCATCACTCAAAAGAGGGTCTTGGTCAACGCTGACACTCAGTCATGCCAGAGAAGTGTGCCAGAAGGCATCAGCCACAATTGACAAAGCGCTGCTAAAGTCCAAGTCATGTCACCAGGACCTCAGCTACCAATATCTACAGGTAGGTAACCAAAAAACAAACAACACATATGTTAAAGAAGCGACTAGAAATGCATTTTGAACATGTTTTTAAAGCTTTGACCTAGATAAGTTGCTAATAATGCCTACCTCATAGATGGCCAGGACACAGAACATTGTCATAAGGCAAAATATTCTTACCTTCCCCAACTAAACCTAGATAAAGGTCTGAAGAATCTCCTGGGCATCGTTTAGGTGAACCAAATTATTTGAGTGGTTTACCTGGATGATTATAGGCCTGCTTAAAATTTGAGAACTTTGCAGAAGTGTAAGAAGATCCCAAACTATCATAAGGTCTGGCTTACCCATTCTATCCTGCATAACTGCCACTTTTTCCTAAACCTCTGCTTTCCCCTTTGCATGGGCAGACTGTTGCCAATAATAAGCCTGAGCTCCTAAACAGCCCACCACCAATCCATGAGTTCCCTAACCCCAAGGAGGGTCTCAGCCAATCAATGTGTTTATCAACTGATGCTATAGAATTGCAGCAACAGATAATGGGCAAAGATATGTGATAACTGATGGTACTGGTGATTTATAGGCGATTTATATTTTATAGGTGATTTATATTTTTATAGGGGCAGACTCTGGTGACAGAGGTGGGTATGATACCCCCCCCCCCCCAGTGGGGCTAAAGCATTGCATAAGCAGGACATGGGCTATGGTGTCTTGGCCTGGAGTGTTACAATGGGGCCAGTTATGGGGAAGCTGGTGGGGGGGGGGTGTTAGAAGAAGCAGCGTATAGGGTGAAGTGGGCTGCATGCTGGGGGATACACACCCTAAAGCAGTGCAGCCCTGTGCTACCACTGGCCAGTCCTCTCTTTACCACCAGCCTCCAGTCAAGGTGTCCTGTGCAGCACTTGATGGACTTAGTGGACCAACACCCTGGCGGATCCAATCCCTCCCCGCGGGGCATCCAAAATCGGGATGCCCTGTTGTGTGAAACCCCCCAGGACTCCAGTAAACCTTACTTGATTCCCTGTCCAACGTCGCATGTGCTTTAGGCATGTGCGGGCCGTGGCTGCAGCTGCATCCCGCGCTTCTCTCTGGCAGGGCGCGTGCCCGCACCGGACATTTGTGAATGGCCAGCATGGGCGTGCTCCCTGTTAGAGGGAAGCACGAGATGCGGCCGCTAGCGTGTTCTGAGTCGCTGCGGTAAGATGTCTCATTGACGCGCATACAACAGCAGCTCCGAGCACGCTGATTGGACGAGCGGCCGCGCATGCGCCATAGGAGCGGGGTGAGGTGAGTTGATCTGGCCGTTCTGGGGGGGTTTCACATAGCGGGGCTATGTGGGGTGCCCCGGGGAAGTGGATCAAAATCCAGGATAGTCAAAATCCTCAGTGTTGGTCCACTTTAATGATCAGGCTTTCAAACACACCTTCACAGGAGTTCAAATACAGTCCCAGACTAGTCTCTTAAAAACCCTGGCCCCAGTTTATGTCCTCACCATCTATCCCTTGTCCAATGCCCCAAAACAGACTATGTTTATTTTCCTTACTAAGGCATTTGCTCAGTATTCCTAACTACAAATATAACGACACAAACTGGATGCAGTCGGCCATATTGCTCCCTGGTCGAGCAATCATATCCCAAGCCCCCCCCCCCTCCCAGCCCGGTGCTTTGCAGCGATGATTAATTCATTTACAGTACACACAGCTCAGGGGAGCACTTCAGCCTAACTGCCATTATGTAAAAGTTTAGTTATACAAATAAATTAGCATATAGCTGCCATTTGGGCACCATACTGCTTCCTGTTAAAGGTATTAAGGTATCAATTACTTAATGAAATGCAATTTCCAGCTTCTTGGACTAAAACCAGGGATATTGACTATCCTGGGCTTTCATCCTTGCCTACAGCGCATGCGCAGGCTCTCGTCCAATCAGATGCTGTTTGAAGCGACAGAGCTAACTAGACTCACTATGACTTTATGAAGGGTAGACATTGTCGTATTGTGTAGTTGAATGTTGGTGTATCTGCACTTTAATAGCATTTTATTGCAACATGTGTTTAATAACTGTTGTCCTTCTTTTATAATGTGTGATGGTATTTTATAGCTTTAAACAATATTAACCTATTCAATGAGCTTTGATACATCAAAGTTGAAGTTGTGTTAAAATAAAGTGGATTAACCAGGGCCGCTAGATTCCCTCACGCGGGGGCATTCAGAATGGGGGTGCCCCACTGTGTGAAACCCCCGCAGGTTGCCCAGAAACTCACCTTCTTTCCAGGTCCAGCACAAGCAGAGGCCGCATCCCTGCTATCCATTTAGCATTTGTGAATGGCCATCACGGGCACGCTCTGTGTTAGAGGGTAGCGGGGGATGTGGCCACCAGCGTGCTCAGATCTGCCCGCTTAAACAAGCTCTTAGAGGAAGGGGCCTAAGCGGATCCAAGCGTGCTGATTGGACGAGAGGCCATGCAGGTGCTGTAGAACCGGGGAAGGGTAAGTCAGTCACAGTGGGGCATCCCTTATTGGGGTGCCCAGGGGGATAGTCAAAATCCTGGGTTTTGGTCCACTTTAAGGCAGCGGCAGCAAAAATGTTTACAGGACGTTTTTCCATTTGTTGGGTTAAAGCAGAACAAAACCCAGGCTTTTGACTAACCTGGGCTTTGTTCCCTGGCCCAAGGCCTTGCTGATTTGGAATGGCCGTTGTGTGAAACCCCCCAGATTGCCGAGAAAAACGCACTATTACCCGATCCTGTAGCTCATGCGCAGGCTCTCGTCCAATCACAGCCATTTGTCATGCATATTTAATGCTAGGCAAGTGGCTCTGCTTATGGCAAAAATGGCCACATCCCCAGCAGCAGGCGCTCCTGCCCCAAGCTATCTGAATGGCTGGGGGCAGGAAAGCGTTCACAGCCCAAAGATGCTGGGGATCAATATTTACACCAGCGAGGGATCCAAGAAGAAGAGTTTTATTCCATCCCGTGGGGATCCCGATTTGGAAGGTCAGCAGCCTGCCCTGGAATCTTTTAGACTCCTGGGGCAGGCACGTTGGGTTTTGTTCTACTTTAAAGAAGCTTTCTACATAGTTAGTCGTCATTATTAAAATGACTGTGCTCTCCAGAAATTACTTTTACCTAATTTTATTTTCAACATAAGAATACTGTGAATAGGGAAATGCTAGGTTAGCTACAAACTAGCAAATGATTAATTGATTGATTAATTAATTAATTAATTAATTTTATTTATTTATTAATATATTCTTTTGGTATTTCCTTGCGTCTTCTGAAACTGGGGTGAATGTACACAATGCGAGAGGAGGATTTTAAGGCACTGAAACACGCCACCTCCCCCTCCCCCTGGGCTCAGTGCATTTTGGGCAATAATTTAGAAATACAATTTACTGAGGGGTAAGTAATCTGCACAGAAGTTGAAGCTGGAATCTTGAGTGCGGTCAGTTATCTAATCCAGCTCCGCATTGTGTCTGCACTGGTCTGTCACACAAGTCAATGGCTCCCATGATGCCAAGTCACCCTGTGTTTCAGGGAGTCACCTGGTTTTGACCCCCCCCCACCCCCACCCACCCAGTCAAACTACAAAATCACCCTGCAAAATCTTACCTCTCCCCGTTGATTGGCTGACTGTATTCTCCACCCAATGCGCTGTTGGATAGCAGACACTCTGTCCTATGGACATAGAAACATAGAAGGTTGACGGCAGAAGGAGACCATACGGTCCATCTAGTCTGCCCTTATGTGTATACTGTATGTACTCTGTATCTTATGTGTATACTGTATGTTCTCTGTATCTTATGTATATACTGTATGTTCTCTGTATCTTATGTGTATACTGTATGTTCTCTTTATCTTATGTGTATACTGTATGTTCTCTGTATCTTATGTGTATACTGTATGTTCTCTGTATCTTATGTGTATACTGTATGTTCTCTGTATCTTATGTGTATACTGTATGTTCTCTGTATCTTATGAGTATACTGTATGTTCTCTTTATCTTATGTGTATACTGTATGTTCTCTGTATCTTATGTGTATACTGTATGTTCTCTGTATCTTATGTATATACTGTATGTTCTCTGCATCTTATGAGTATACTGTATGTTCTCTGTATCTTATGTATATACTGTATGTTCTCTGTATCTTATGTGTATACTGTATGGTCTCTGTATCTTATGTGTATACTGTATGTTCTCTGTATCTTATGTGTATACTGTATGTTCTCTGTATCTTATGTGTATACTGTATGTTCTCTTTATCTTATGTGTATACTGTATGTTCTCTGTATCTTATGTGTATACTGTATGTTCTCTGTATCTTATGTGTATACTGTATGTTCTCTGTATCTTATGTGTATACTGTATGTTCTCTGTATCTTATGTGTATACTGTATGTTCTCTGTATCTTATGTATATACTGTATGTTCTCTGTATCTTATGTGTATACTGTATGTTCTCTGTATCTTATGTGTATACTGTATGTTCTCTTTATCTTATGTGTATACCGTATGTTCTCTGTATCTTATGTGTATACTGTATGTTCTCTGTATCTTATGTGTATACTGTATGTTCTCTGTATCTTATGTGTATACTGTATGTTCTCTGTATCTTATGTATATACTGTATGTTCTCTGTATCTTATGTGTATACTGTATGTTCTCTGTATCTTATGTGTATACTGTATGTTCTCTTTATCTTATGTGTATACTGTATGTTCTCTGTATCTTATGTGTATACTGTATGTTCTCTGTATCTTATGTATATACTGTATGTTCTCTGCATCTTATGAGTATACTGTATGTTCTCTGTATCTTATGTATATACTGTATGTTCTCTGTATCTTATGTGTATACTGTATGGTCTCTGTATCTTATGTGTATACTGTATGTTCTCTTTATCTTATGTGTATACTGTATGTTCTCTGTATCTTATGTGTATACTGTATGTTCTCTGTATCTTATGTGTATACTGTTTGTTCTCTGTATCTTATGTGTATACTGTATGTTCTCTTTATCTTATGTGTATACTGTATGTTCTCTGTATCTTATGTGTATACTGTATGTTCTCTGTATCTTATGTGTATACTGTATGTTCTCTGTATCTTATGAGTATACTGTATGTTCTCTTTATCTTATGTGTATACTGTATGTTCTCTGTATCTTATGTGTATACTGTATGTTCTCTGTATCTTATGTATATACTGTATGTTCTCTGTATCTTATGAGTATACTGTATGTTCTCTCTATCTTATGTATATACTGTATGTTCTCTGTATCTTATGTGTATACTGTATGGTCTCTGTATCTTATGTGTATACTGTATGTACTCTTTATCTTATGTGTATACTGTATGTTCTCTGTATCTTATGTGTATACTGTATGTTCTCTTTATCTTATGTGTATACTGTATGTTCTCTGTATCTTATGTGTATACTGTATGTTCTCTGTATCTTATGTGTATACTGTTTGTTCTCTGTATCTTATGTGTATACTGTATGTTCTCTGTATCTTATGTATATACTGTATGTTCTCTGTATCTTATGTGTATACTGTATGTTCTCTTTATCTTATGTGTATACTGTATGTTCTCTGTATCTTATGTGTATACTGTATGTTCTCTGTATCTTATGTGTATACTGTTTGTTCTCTGTATCTTATGTGTATACTGTATGTTCTCTGTATCTTATGTGTATACTGTATGTTCTCTTTATCTTATGTGTATACTGTATGTTCTCTGTATCTTATGTGTATACTGTATGTTCTCTGTATCTTATGTGTATACTGTATGTTCTCTGTATCTTATGTGTATACTGTATGTTCTCTGTATCTTATGTGTATACTGTATGTTCTCTGTATCTTATGAGTATACTGTATGTTCTCTTTATCTTATGTGTATACTGTATGTTCTCTGTATCTTATGTGTATACTGTATGTTCTCTGTATCTTATGTATATACTGTATGTTCTCTGTATCTTATGAGTATACTGTATGTTCTCTGTATCTTATGTATATACTGTATGTTCTCTGTATCTTATGAGTATACTGTATGTTCTCTCTATCTTATGTGTATACTGTATGGTCTCTGTATCTTATGTGTATACTGTATGTTCTCTGTATCTTATGTGTATACTGTATGTTCTCTTTATCTTCGGATAGATGTGTGCTTATCCCAGGCATGTTTTAATTCAGTGACTGTTGATTTTTCAACTACCTCTGCTGGAAGTTTGTTCCAAGCATCTACTACTCTTTCTGTAACATAATATTTTCTAACATTGCTCCTGATCTTCCCCCCGACTAGCTTCAGGTTCCCTCCTGAACCTTATTCAATCCTTTCACATATTTAAAGGTCTCAATCATGTCCCCCCTCTCCCTTCTTTCCTCCAGACTGTACAAATTAAGTTCTTTAAGTCTCTCCTGATAAGTTTTAAGTTTAAGTCCTTCCACCATTTTCGTTGCCCGCCTTTGGACACGTTCTATTTGAATAATGTCTTTTTGCAGGTAAGGTCTCCAGAACTGCACACAGTATTCTAGCTGTGTCCTCACCAGGGCTCTATACAGCGGCATCACCACCTCCCTCTTCCTACTGGTGATGCCTCGAGCTATGCAGCCGAGCATCCTGCTTGCTTTTCCCACTGCCTGGCTACACTGTCCACTCATCTTGCAGCTATCAGGAATCAGTATCCTCAAATCTCTCTCCCGCTGGTAGAGAAAATGCTGCTGGATTTCCTGACGCTATGCATTGTGGGTTATGTTTATGCATGCTGATGGGGAAAGGGAGCTTTTTTTTCAACTGCGTAAGGCTGTAGGTCCAGTTTAATAAGGCATTTTAATCCAGTGCCTGCTGTTAGTGTTGCAATCCGGCAGCAGTTTTGCCTGATTTAGAGCTTTGCTTTACTGTAAGCAGGGCGGAGCATCCCAAGTTGGGATACCTGCATGTAGAGGGCTTTCCGTGATTATTAACTAGAGGTCCTCTTTAAGCAAACTCTCCTGCTCTCAACCACAAGGCTGGTCACGCTGAAAGGCTTATCTGCAGGGGTGGACTGGGGTCATCAAGCTGGGATATTATTGGCCCTGGCCAGCCCATGAGCTGCTCAGACCCGCCCTCAGGGGGCTTCCAAGTTGGTCAGTAACTGTTTTCCGCAACAGGGGCTATACCATTGATGGACGGGTTATGGGCCAGGGTAAATATAGCCCCTCCTAAAGTGATAGTACTGAGAATTTAGTATTGTGGGGCATATTTTATGGCAGGGGTGGGTTATGGCCCCTCAGAGCCATGATGCGGAGGCTATAGCATTGCAGGCGCAAAACAAATGCTGGGGTGCATTGGCTGGGGGGGGGAGCGGTACTGTAAAGCTGGGTACAAAGAAAGGAGTTGGGTGACACTTGGGAGTCAGGGAGTGGATGAGGGTGTTGAATTCCCAGTCTTCAGTTTGCAGCTCATGACTGGGGCAGCTACTCCAGAAGTGAGTATATATATATTTTTTAATTAAAGGGACTCTGTAGGCAAAGTGCATAAACTGTCATTCAGCAGCTTACCTCATAATGGCTGCCCTCTTCATTCCAGTCAGAACGCAGCTGCTTCTGAAAGTAGAAACAAGGCAAAAAGTAGTGGCGCACCCTCTGAATTCATTTGCCATGGACCACCAATAATAGGGCTAAGCTGGTGGTCTAAAGCTCCACATCATCAGACTGTGGACACTGGGAGAGAGGGAGAACAGCCAGGGTGATGAGAATGCCTGTCTTACAGACCCCGCCCATTATGCTGATTATTATGGGGCATCACAGAGCCACATGTTTAAAAGAGAAATCATTTAACCTTCGATATCTCAGCCACTTCTTCTTCAATTTAAAAACAGAAAACAGTCTAGTGCTATGCCAAACATAGCCCGACACAATGGTGTAACAACTGCATTTGCATAAGGTATCCCTTTAATTTTTCTTTTGCCTGCCGATGTATATTACTCTCTGTAACAATGAGGGTGTCACAAACCCCTTACACTCACCTGTCCTCCGGTCCCACGTCGGCGGCTCCCGCTCGGCCGGCGTGCGGGCTGGGCGGCGTCTCTGTCAGGCGGCGGCTCGGCGTCTCCTCTCCCCGGCCGCCGCTCGGCTATTTCCGCCACGAGCAGCCGCTCGGCTCTTTCCGTCGCGAGCGGCTGCTCGGGCGGTCTCCTCTCCGGTGGCGTCGGGAGCGGCCGTGCCACGGCCATCTCGGCGCGCTCCCGGCGCGCAACCCCTTACACGCGCGCGCGCGTCAGCTGCTGCTATTTATGCCCTCGGCGGCGCTGCACACAGGGCGCCCGCCGGAGGTAATTAGATCCGGGCCAATGAGCCCAAGCTTGGCAATTTGAATGGGGCAATCAGCCTCAGGTTCCTAAAGTTGCACCAATCAATTCCCCCTTCCTGTCCCATCACTCCTATAAAGCTGCTCACTCTGCACTTGTTCCTTGCCCATGATAGCGTGCTGCTGGGTGTGATTGTGATTGCTATTTTTCCTTACGATTCTGCCGTGTATGACCATTCCTGATTGCCGCCTGGACCGACCTTGCCTGTTTTGACCACGATTCCTGCCTGCTCCTCTGTACCGCGTATCTCTGACCTCCTGGTGTGACCTTTGGCTAGCCCTGACCATTCTTCTATCTAAATCCTTCTGTACCGTGCATCCTTGGACTGATCTCCCGTGTATGACCTCTGCCCGATTGTCTTTACCCAGTCTTGTTCCTGGTTCGTCCACCTTCCCCTGCATAAGTCAGCATCCTTTGTGCTAACAAGTCCTGGGGGCAACCGTGTCCAGTGAGGCGTATTCTGCGTCCCGGCAAACGGGGGCTTGGCTATAGGCGAAGAAAGCAGCGGAGATTGGGGGTTGCTGACTTATTGGAAGGAAGACGTCCCACGGGACCTGACAGAGGGAGTAATAGGGATTAATATAGGGAATACCTGCCAGGATTATCAAAGCCCACCTCTACATATCACAATGGCTCGCACGTCTTTTGGAATTGCAATTACGCGCAGAAGGTGTGGAAAGGGAGTGGTATGATTAGTAGAATCTCCAGCTTAAATTTCTTGGACTATGACGTGATTTTTGGTGAAAACATACCTGATGGAGAATGGGAAGTGGTGTGGAGGTTTGTCAACGCAGTGAAGGTTGCGATTTGGAGGTCCCGAAACCTACTGGTTCATCGAAGAGAGCTAACATCAGAGAAGCCGTGTTTGAGGATGGCGCTAAGCTTGCTGTACGTGTTCTATTGGAAAGAAGCTCAAGTTCTTGGAGAAGGGAGAGCAGAAGAAAAGTGGAAGACGAAGTGCTGGTCGGTGTAATCACTCACCTTAGAAGAGGCGTTAGAGCACCTAATGAGAAAAATGGATAGAAAATAATTTGGTTAAATATTTTTGTTGACTAATTTTGTTTGGAATAATACAGTTTTTTGCTTACCTGGTGTGGTCCTCGGGGTTCCGCTAGAATACCTGGTAAAAAAGGAAAAACTTTGTTTATTTGTAATAATAATATACCCTTTATTTTAGTAAAATATATATATACTCAGATACTAAGTTGATAAGAATTGGAAGGATAAAAAATAAAAAGTAGAAACTTAAGGATTTAAGAGGGTTTCGGTGAAGCCTTGATATGGAACCTTAAGAACCAAAGTTTTTGTAAAAACTGGCTTTTTGTCAAAAAAAAAAAAAAAATCTGCAAACAAGGCCATATTTGGAGCTCAGGCTGCCCTTTTTGTCAGGCCACAGGGCATGAGTATAAAAAAAGATAATCCAACACCCCTGACTGCCCCCTCAGCATCTGTTTGGATTACCCCCCGCCATATTATGGGAGTCTATGATAGGGAACAATTCTTTTATAAGGAACCCCCCTACCAACATCAACTCTCTACTGCACGTCCCCCAAGCCCTTAATACCTCACCCGAAAATTAAGGGACAAAAAAAGTACAACAATCATCACACCAGACCCTATTGTGGGCATCCCTGATCTTGGCTTAGTGGCCCACTGGAAACAAGAGGTGGAAACCCCCCTAAGTGGTGAAGCCCCCTATTACCAAGCTCTGGTTATGCACTTAGTTGCAATGGGGGTGTTGCTGAGGCCTGGACCTGGCTGCCCCCCACCCCAAAGCCCCTAACTTAAATTTGCAGCATACATGTACCCAGCATTCAAAAATAAACTGCCCCATCAGTCTGCACAGTGTGAAGGAGGTGCAAAGAGTTAAATGCAAGTGTGGGTGCATGTGTGTTAAGGAGGAAGCCCGCACAGGGGATTAAAGCGGACCTTCAGCATCATTTAATGAAAAGCCCAAACCCTTAAAAAATTATACCCCAGCATCTAAAATTAATATATTTAACGTTTTTACTCATTTACTTTTTATTCTTTCCCCCACTGGCCTGCAACTCTGTTCAGCACTCTCGAATACGGGCGCCGCCATCTTGGCTCAGTAGTATCACCTACTGAGGAGAGAAGAGGGGTCAAAGTGCAGGGGAGCGGGGATATAACTATGCTTTGTACAAACAGAGCAGAGCTGGGGTCAGGAAAAGGTCAGCAATCCCAGAATGCAGAGCGACACAGTCAGAACACACTTCCTGTTTGCAGGCAGCCTGCACCTCCATGGGCCGACATCTTGGATGTTTAAAGTCTCAGAAAATGCAATAGATGCAGGTAGGATGATTTTTAATGTGGGTAATCTGTATGTACAGTGTGGGGGAAACATATAAGATAGGCTATTATTTAGGGTGAAGGTCCGCTTTAAATGCAGAGTTGCAGGACTTAACTACAGTAGCGGCTCTGAGCACACTGATTGGACGAGAGGCTGCGCATACGACATAGGGCCGAGGAAGGGTGAATGAGATTGGGCAACCTGGGGAGTTTCAGACACTGGGGCATCCCCGATCGGGGTGCCCAGGGGGCAAAGATCAAAACCCAGTATGGTAAAAATCCTGGGTTTTGGTCCATTTTAAGGTTCACACCAGGGCCCCGTCACATTTTGTTACGCCACTATGCGTACTTCTTACCGGTCCTGGCTCCCAACACACAGGGGTCACATAACGGCAGTAGTGGAGGCAGGGAAATCAGGTCCTGCTGACAGCCATGAAACACCTTCTCCATGCTTCAACACACGTGCTGCACCTTTCAGTGGCTTGGGGGTGCTTGTATAGTTAGGCGGGTTGAGAGTTCGATTATATTGGAAAAACCCGCGCTTAAACCTTATCAATAAAAGATTTCAAAAAGTTAGGTACAATGCTCAACGTGTGTAGACCTATTATCCCTCTAGGTTGCATAAACATATGAAAATAAATAAACACAGAGCAAACTTATAACAATCGTGGTTAAAGTCCAAGGCAATAGATCATCCTCTGTCTGTTCTCTAACAGTGTAATGTCAAAAGGCTTCCATCTAAGTCCAAAGTGGGTATCCCAAAATGCATGCACTGGTACTGTGCTGTTGGTAGTAGCTACAATTACTCCACTTCAATTTTCCACCACGTGCCCACCACCTGTTTAAATTACTCTTACCAGATGGTATGCGGAGTAAAATACTCCAAATGAAGCTTTGGTTCTGCTGCTGTGTAGATTTCCTTCTTTCCACAACATTTAATCCTTATCCAGCAATATTGCTCCCAAACGTGGTTAATGTAAGAATATCAAGGCGTATTGCCATAAAAATAAAAGCATAAAAGATATCTAGTGTAACACCGTTTTAATATATTTTCTTAAAAAGTTGTTAAAAGTGTGCACTCACATTTCAGTTGATTAAAATACAGCTTCTATTCAGTGTTTAGGCAACAGCCTTCATCCTACTCCCTTTGCGTCCTGGCCAGTGATGCTATATGGGGGGGAAGAGGCTGTCCGCTGACACTGTTTAAAAGAAGATTGCTGCAATGATAAAACCGCCCAGCCGCCGTCAACGTTTCATTGCTATCAGCAACTTTTTCAAGACTCCTGTTTAAAAGAAGATTGCTGCAATGATAAAACCGCCCAGCCGCCGTCAACGTTTCATTGCTATCAGCAACTTTTTCAAGACTCCTGTTTAAAAGAAGATTGCTGCAATGATAAAACCTCCTGGGGTATCTCCCAGGGAGCAAGGGTGGGCTCTGGGGTACCTCACTCCACACACCTTTGTTGTGATTTACTGCACAGTATGTGGGCTGCCAGTCAGACCACTTGTTACCTGTAAAGTGATAGCCGCACTACAGTATAATAAAATCAATTAATATTTTATTTCAATAATTTGAACTACGCTTTATATCTGTGACATTTGTTGAGGGTTTGCTTTAATATACTAAAAAAAAACAAGTCAATAAAATGAATTGATCTGACAGCACAATGAAAATGTCAGGTTGGTGATTACCATTAAAAGCTTTGAGAATAGTCAAAGGCAGAGAGTGTTGAAGGTTTATTTAATGAGGCCATTACTAAATGCGGTAACCATGACAACGGCTCATAATCATCTTTTATTTTTGGAAGCCCTAACCCCTTCCGTGTCATTTCCAGGTACCCAGTGGCGAGTGGTCTGGCGGCCCAACTAAAGAAGATGACATCCCGTGTAGGAGAATGCGCAGTGGAAGCTACATCAAGGCGATGGGGGATGCGGACAGCGAGGACTCTGAGGGGAGCCCCCAACCATCCCCCAAAACTGCAGCCAGGAGGCAGAGCTACCTCAAGGCCACACAGCAGTCGCTGAGCGAGAGCACTACTCACAGGTAACAACGCACAGCTAAGAATTCCCACTTCAGCCACATTTTATTCAGTACAGCAGAGACCAATGAGCGTAGGGATGCCTGGACAGCCAGCACCACCCTGTGGTAGACATAGAGAGAGACACCCCAAGCCTGAGGAGCTTGAGCTTCTCCATCCTTGTTTACTTTCATCAGAAATATTCTAGCAAATACTGAATAATGAATGAATACTGAATACTTTATTGACCATCAAGGAAGTACAGGAGACATACTTTGTGGCAGGAGATTCACCATTAGAGCTATAAACAATAGACATCTAATACAGGGCCGGATTATGAGAGGGGGGGCGCAAGGGGCTAGAGCCCCGGGGCCTCCACCACTTGCCCTGCAAAGGGGGCCTCCACCAACCTTTGGGTTATGGTCTGGTCCAGGAGGCTTTTCAGTCTGATGGGCCGCGGGGCCGGCAACAAAGCTATCGGCAGCAGTGGGGGCCCCTCACGCCTGGGCAAGCCATTTTTGTTTTTGCAAACCTGCAGACAAAGCCGCCACAGGACGGGGCAGAGAGTCTAGAGCAGCAAAGATGCCGACAGCAACGCTACAGTGATGGGTGCAGAGCTGTCACTGCACATAAGCCACCAAGCACAGCCGCTGGCAGCTCAATGCAGGGAACCAGCCGGGCGACTACACTACCCCCCACCCAGTACTGCTTATACAAAATAGCAGGTACAGCTTTTAATATTGATAACTGCACGTGCTGCCCGACCCGTCAAGCTACTAGAACATGGGCCAAACCAAATTGACAAGGGTCATAAGAAAAGGGCACAACTCCACAAATACCATTAAATAATAATATTTTATTAATTGTTACACTATAGCAAAAATTAAAACACACATGCAACACAAAGACACTGTTAAAATCAATTCATCCACTATTCCTGTGGTGCTAAAATACTTAGCAATCCATATTATAGAAGACCACAAGGTATCAAAAAGTACAAATAGAAATCAGGATTAAATAGCTCCACAAATAGCCCAAGAAAAAAAAAAATAAATAAATAAATATATATATATATATATATATATATATATATTTTTTTTTTTTTTATATATATTTCTAATTACTCAAGTGAGTGTTCAGTTACTCCACTTTGTGCAAAAAAATATATAAGTCTAAAAAGGTAATTACTACAAATAATTAATCAAAACCCTAAACTTGTGCAATCAATCAAATCTAAAGTGCAAATGCCAGATAAGAAGGATATATTCACTAAGGCCCTTATTTATGAAGGAATAGCGACAGGTAGCGACTGGTGAGCGGCCGGTAATGACGGGCCCCGCCACGAGAACGCCGGCTCCCCACCACAATCACACATTTATCAAGCCAATCCTGCTTAGCGACTGAGATAGCGCCATATAGCGACTCATTCATCATTATTCCAGCCTCAGCCCACAGCGCCAGCGTCCGACCTTGAACAGCGACAGGTATGACCTCTCGCTACCTGGCGCTCTCCAATGCATTTCAATGGAACAATCTTTAAATATTAATAATTAATTGTTATTAATGTTTTTTTTTTTTTTTTTTTTTTTTAAATGTGAAAAATTCTGTGACCACTTCTGCAATGTTAGATATATTTTTTAAGGTAAAAAAAAAAAATAATAATAATTTGTGCAGAATTGATATTACAGGTCTGATATTATTGTATTCATATTACTAAATTCTTTAAAAATTTTTTTTTTTTTGGTTTCCAAAAATATGGTGGTTTGGGGGTTAAAAAAACTACTACTCCAGCGCTCTGGGGTTTAAACATGCATTTCACAGCGCTTGAATTTTTTGAGCATGATTTTTTGATGAATATGGTGGGAGCCGGTTGCTCTGACCAGTCGCTATCATGCGCTCCCATACATCGCGGAACCTGTCAAATAGCGACTCGTCACCCCGTATTCAACATTACTGCACAACGACTCAGTCGCTATCAACAACCGAACAACGGCCAAGCACAGCGACTACTAGCGGGTGCTGTGAAAATACTGCTACAGTCGCTCAACTGTCGCTACCTTAGCGGCAGGTAGCGACAGATGAGCGTCTGTAGCAGGCATTTTCAGAGCGCCCGCTAGTAGTCGCTGTGCTCGGCCGTGAGTCGCTACTTTATAGCGACTCAGTCGCTGTTCAGTAATGTTGAATACATTGTGAGGAGTCGCTATTTGACCAGTACAGCGCTGTATGGGAGCGCATGTTAGCAACTGCTCATAGCGACCGACTCACACCATATTCAGCAAAAAAACAGCCTCACAAATCTCTGGCGCTGAAAAATATTTGTTTGAAGCCCAGAGCGCAGGAGGCGGTGTGTTTAAAGTCTGTTTTCAAGCATCTATCAACTAGTAACAAAGCGAAAACATATGGAATTACATTGTAACAACATTGTAACATGAACACTTTAATGGCAGACCTGTAATGTCATTTCTGAGGAAATATTTAAAAAATTATGAAAAAATTATGAAAAAACTGCTTTTTCAATACCAGAAGAGGTCACAGAATTATTTGTGATTTTTTTGAAAAAAAAAAAAAAACGTTTAAAGAGAAGAAAAGGATCGTCCATTGAAATGTATGGGAGAGCGCCAGGTAGCGAGAGGTAATACCTGGCGCTGTGCAAGGCTGAACGCCGGCGCTGTTCGCTGAGGCTGTGAAAATGATGAATCAGACGCTACACGGCGCTATCCCAGTCGCTAAACAGATTCTGCTTGATAAATGTGTAATTGCGTGCCGTGTCCGGCGTTCACCAGTCGCTACCTGTCATTAACTAGCCACTACCTGACGCTATCCCTTCTTAAATAAGGGCCTTTGTTTCATTCACTGCAATCCTATTCAACCCTCTTGATTTTTCTCTCTCTATATCTTTTCTCCCTTTCTTTGTCTCATTCACTGCAATCCTATTTAACCCTCTTGCTTTCTTTCTCTCTCTCTTCTCCCTTTCTTTATTTTCTTTCTTTCTCTGCAATTCCAATTCTCTCTCTCTCTCTCTCCCTCTATCTTTTCTCATTTTCTTTCTTTCTTTTTCTATCTTTCTCTCTTTCTTTCTTTCTTTCTTTCTCTGCAATCCTATTCAACTCTTTCTTTCTTTTCCCCTATCTCTCTCTCATTCTCACCCCCTCTCACTCTTTTTCTTTCTTTCTGTTTCTCTCTTTCTCTCTCACACACTCCTTTCTCTCTTTCTCTGCCATTCTCTCTTTTTCTTTCTTTCTCTCCCTTTTTTCTGTGTTTCCTGAGTTACATGCTCTCCATTTTGTGTGTGTCCCTAAGGGGCGCCATCCTGAGACCTTGCACAGGCCGGCCCTGGCTGTAAATAATATAAAGCAGGCTGAATGAAAGCTGGATAAAAGATACAAAAGAAGCTCTTTCCTGAATAGCTGGGCGCGGGGCAGGGTGCACCCAACGTGGAAGCTGGTCATGTGACCTACTGGCTGGCGCATGTCACCCCACTAATCGAGTCTCAAAGGTGCCAGGGGACGTGGCTTTGGCGGTTGAAAAACCTGGTTTTATTTAAAAATTGGGCCACCGTTGAGGCAGTGGCACCGCCGCAGGTACTCGGACGGGAAGGGCGGGTTGGGGACGGGGTGTTTTTTTTGGGTTTGCACTGCTTTAAAGATGTTTTGCTAGTTATGCAACCTGTACAGCAATCTATACATTGAGAAAGCCTCGTTGGGTGAACACCCGATCCAAATTCTTACAGTAACAGCAGTAAAAGCGCCAGGCTCTCCCAGTTCAGAATGGATCCCTGGCATCAATCTGAAAAGGGCCGGCGAGCAGGGAGATCGCCCCACATGCTGAACCAGTGTGTATGCAGGGAGCACCTTTATCCCACCCAAGGGCCGGCGTCAGCACCCGGCAAGCCCGCTCAGCTGCCGAGGGCCCCACCCATCAGGGGGCCCACTGACAGCTGGCACAATGTGGTTAAAGAACTGCACACACTTCCTTTCTCTGTCTCTCTGCTCCATCCATCCCTGTCTCTTCAGCTCTGCCCCATTGGTTGTATGTCACCTCTGCCTCATCCATCCCTATCCCCTGAGCCCTGACCCATCTTTCCCTATCCCCTGACCCATTCGTTCATATTCATTGAGCCCTGACCCATATTTCCCTATCCACTCAGATTTTCCCCATTCATCCCTATCCCCTGAGCCCTGACCCATTCATTCATCCCTATCCCTTGAGCCCTGACCCATCTTTCCCTATTCATCTCTATCCCCTGACCCATTCATCCCTATCCCCTGAGCCCTGACCCATTCATCTCTATCCTCTGAGCCCTGACCCATTCATCCCTATCCCCTGAGCCCTGACCCATTCATCCCTATCCCCTGAGCCCTGACCCATCTTTCCCTATCCCCTGAGCCCTGACCCATTCATCCCTATCCCCTGAGCCCTGACCCATTCATCCCTATCCCCTGAGCCCTGACCCATTCATCCCTATCCCCTGAGCCCTGACCCATTCATCCCTATCCCCTGAGCCCTGACCCATTCATCCCTATCCCCTGAGCCCTGACCCATTCATCCCTATCCCCTGAGCCCTGACCCATTCATCCCTATCCCCTGAGCCCTGACCCATTCATCCCTATCCCCTGAGCCCTGACCCATTCATCCCTATCCCCTGAGCCCTGACCCATTCATCCCTATCCCCTGAGCCCTGACCCATTCATCCCTATCCCCTGAGCCCTGACCCATTCATCCCTATCCCCTGAGCCCTGACCCATTCATCCCTATCCCCTGAGCCCTGACCCATTCATCCCTATCCCCTGAGCCCTGACCCATCTTTCCCTATCCCCTGAGCCCTGATCCATTCATCCCTATCCCCTGAGCCCTGACCCATTCATCCCTATCCTCTGAGCCCTGACCCATTCATCCCTATCCCCTGACCCATCTTTCCCTATCCCCTGAGCCCTGACCCATTCATCCCTATCCCCTGAGCCCTGACCCAATCATCCCTATCCCCTGAGCCCTGACCCATTCATCCCTATCCCCTGAGCCCTGACCCATTCATCCCTATCCCCTGAGCCCTGACCCATTCATCCCTATCCCCTGAGCCCTGACCCATTCATCCCTATCCCTTGAGCCCTGATCCATTCATCCCTATCCCCTGAGCCCTGACCCATTCATCCCTATCCTCTGAGCCCTGACCCATTCATCCCTATCCCCTGACCCATCTTTCCCTATCCCCTGAGCCCTGACCCAATCATCCCTATCCCCTGAGCCCTGACCCAATCATCCCTATCCCCTGAGCCCTGACCCATTCATCCCTATCCCCTGAGCCCTGACCCATTCATCCCTATCCCCTGAGCCCTGACCCATTCATCCCTATCCCCTGAGCCCTGACCCATTCATCCCTATCCCCTGACCCCTGACCCATCCATCCCTATCCCCTGAGCCCTGACCCATCCATCCCTATCCCCTGAGCCCTGACCCATTCATCCCTATCCCCTGAGCCCTGACCCATTCATCCCTATCCCCTGAGCCCTGACCCATTCATCCCTATCCCCTGAGCCCTGACCCATTCATCCCTATCCCCTGAGCCCTGACCCAATCATCCCTATCCCCTGAGCCCTGACCCATTCATCCCTATCCCCTGAGCCCTGACCCATTCATCCCTATCCCCTGAGCCCTGACCCATTCATCCCTATCCCCTGACCCCTGACCCATCCATCCCTATCCCCTGAGCCCTGACCCATTCATCCCTATCCCCTGAGCCCTGACCCATTCATCCCTATCCCCTGAGCCCTGACCCATTCATCCCTATCCCCTGAGCCCTGACCCATTCATCCCTATCCCCTGAGCCCTGACCCATTCATCCCTATCCTCTGAGCCCTGACCCATTCATCCCTATCCCCTGAGCCCTGACCCATTCATCCCTATCCCCTGAGCCCTGACCCATTCATCCCTATCCCCTGAGCCCTGACCCATCTTTCCCTATCCCCTGAGCCCTGATCCATTCATCCCTATCCCCTGAGCCCTGACCCATTCATCCCTATCCTCTGAGCCCTGACCCATTCATCCCTATCCCCTGACCCATCTTTCCCTATCCCCTGAGCCCTGACCCAATCATCCCTATCCCCTGAGCCCTGACCCAATCATCCCTATCCCCTGAGCCCTGACCCATTCATCCCTATCCCCTGAGCCCTGACCCATTCATCCCTATCCCCTGAGCCCTGACCCATTCATCCCTATCCCCTGAGCCCTGACCCATTCATCCCTATCCCCTGAGCCCTGACCCATTCATCCCTATCCCCTGAGCCCTGACCCAATCATCCCTATCCCCTCAGCCCTGACCCATCTTTCCCTATCTACTCACCCTTGCCCCATTCATCCCTATCTCCTGACCCGCTACTATCCACCGCAAAGGGGCCCATTGAGACCATGCCGCCCGAGGCCCCACATAAACCTGGAGCCGGACCTGATCCCACCCATTCTGTTCTCTATAGATGGGCCTGAATCACTATTGGTGGAGCCAGCCATATACCATCCCTCAGTCATGGGGAGGGGACATTGCCTGATGCTAAGGAACGGGCACAGCATGGCACATAGTGGTATGGGACGGGACAGCAGTAGGATGGGCGAGGAAGGGGCAGATTTTTTTTTCCTTCCTACTTTGACGGCTATTTCTTATGTTTCTGAACCGAAAAGCCAGCTGAATTACAGCAAGTCCAGTTGCCTTGGCTTACTTCTGTAGAAATACCATAACTATGATAAGCAATGGAGAACCTTCAGAGAGAAATTGAGCAGATATTCCTTTCTATTGTTTTCTCAGAAGTCTGGACCGTGTGGACTCCATGGATATCCTGTCTCCTCCAAAGTTTTCTAGCTGGGAAGAAGATTATAATCAGCTGACAGAGAGTGTAACGGAGGAAAGCAGCATCTGCCAGGTAAGTGGCCTTGTCTTAGCATGGATACATTTTATATTGATTTTTGTAACATCAATTAACCTCTCAGCTCAAGCTTGTTACACTAATAATATTAAACCGGAACAACACTCAAAAATGACTCTTGTCCCACTTTATTTGAGGGACCCCAAGCCTCATATTGCCCGTAGAAGGCCCAATACTCACCTCTCCTGCCGGACGCGGTATTAGGCTACGTTCACACCTGTCCGGATGCGTTTGCGTTTATGCGTTTTGCAGAAAAAGTCATGTCATGTATCGTCTATGAAGAAAAAGGGAAAACAAGAAATGGAATCCGCACTGGCTGAATCCAAAACAAGCCCTATTCCTCTGCAGTATAGTAGTACAGTGTGCGCGCAAAGGCTAGCCGCACCAAAAGGTGGTCAATTTCAAAAAATCTTAGAGAAAGGGAGCCCCACCACTCCCAAAGCCCCCCCAAAAAAGGGACAAATGCGGCACCACTGTTTCAAAATTTATACCAAATCAATGTTTATTATATACACTCCCACTGCAGGGGAGTGCGCCTGCGCCCCGGGGGTCCGGGGCCGCACGCTCGCGCGCATCGGCGTCCTACTAACACATGTTCCAGCTTACGCTAGTGTTGGGCGGAAGTGACGTGCCCAGCAGGTGCCTCATCAGAATCCCCCGGCTGGGGGAGGGGGCACCATCATACGTTTGGGCGCACTAATTTTACCGGCATTTTACACAGCATAAAAGGGAGTGAGGAGGCAGCCCCTAACACGTCCTGACGAAGTGCTGGGTTACCCCGCACGCAACGTGTCGACAGTCTACGTGGCTGTTTGGTGAGGAGACTTGGCTCCATCTCTATTGACTTGGTGATATCATTTTTATCTTACTCCTAGCAGTCATATCACAATGTATGTTGTATAGCACTTGGTATTTACATAGCATTTGTCACTTTATTTGGTTGCACCTTAGATTACAGTGCACATTGCACATTCTTTGCAGAACCAGATAATTTTTTTTTTTTTTGTGTCTTTACCTCCACTTTAATTGACTGCATTTATTATGATAATTGTATTTGTTGTATTAGAGCCATATAATTAAGTCCCTCTTTCCAACACTCCCCTTTTTTTTAATGTTTTTTAACTATTGTTAGTCTTGTATATGTATATCTTTTCAATAAAGGCATGGTATATGGATTTTTAAATTACTGAGTGTGGCTTGTTTTGATAAAGGTTTTTGGGACTGTGCTGGCAGCCCCACTATTTTTCTGTTTCTAGAACAATCCCCATTATAGCCTAAGGCCTAATGTTAGTCTATGGCCTAAACCCACTACTGCCATCTTGAGTCTAGTTTAGGGTATGGGACTCCCAATGCACTTCCATGGGTAGAAACCACAAAAGAGCTTAATGTATGGTTAACTCTATTTAAAGGGTTCTTATTAGTTAATTAACGTGTTCCTAGTTATAACCAGGCCCCTACATATGGCCCCTTTCACACCCCTCCGATTTGATACAGTGCGGTTGGAACGTAGCTCAAAATGTCCTGCTTACTGCGTTCGAACCGGACTGCGTATGTAGATGTATTCTGTGTCTATTCTATGAAACTGCAAACTGCAAAACTCACAGTTCAACTGCAAAACGCACCTGATCTGCAACGTAGCCTCAGGTCCCTATGTGACTGCTGGAGTGCAGCTGGGATTGCCCGCCCAACAAATCCTCATTGGCTGTCAGTAGTCATGTGGGGCGAATGCAGTTTAAGATCCAGGAAGTAGATGAGTAGCGGCGCCAGGAACAGGCTTCGCTGCCATGTGGGACCTGCAGCAATCTGATTAAAGTGGGGCAACATTCAAGATTGGTAATGCCCCCACACAATAGCCCTCCCAACAAATCCTCATTTGCTGTCAGTAGTCATGTGGGCGCGAATGCAGTTTAAGAGTAGCGGCGCCAGGAACAGGCTTCGCTGCCATGTGGGACCTACAGCAATCTGATTAAAGTGGGGCAACATTCAAGATTGGTAATGCCCCCACACAATAACCCACCCAACAAATCCTCATTGGCTGTCAGTAGTCATGTGGGTGCGAATGCAGTTTAAGATCTAGGAAGTAGATGAGTAGCGGCGCCAGGAACAGGCTTCGCTGCCATGTGGGACCTACAGCAATCTGATTAAAGTGGGGCAACATTCAAGATTGGTAATGCCCCCACACAATAGCCCGCCCAACAAATCCTCATTGGCTGTCAGTAGTCATGTGGGGCGCGAATGCAGTTTAAGATCTAGGAAGTAGATGAGTAGCGGCGCCAGGAAGAGGCTTCGCTGCCATGTGGGACCTACAGCAATCTAATTAAAGTGGGGCAACATTCAAGATTGGTAATGCCCCCACACAATAGCCCGCCCAACAAATCCTCATTTGCTGTCAGTAGTCACGTGGGGCACGAATGCAGTTTAAGAGTAGCGGCGCCAGGAACAGGCTTCGCTGCCATGTGGGACCTACAGCAATCTGATGAAAGTGGGGCAACATTCAAGATTGGTAATGCCCCCACACAACAGTTTATACCCACCCTAACCCAAGACATCTACTCTCTACACTCAGGGCTGTGTCTAGGGGAGGGCGTGCAGGGCAGGCACCTTGGCTGCCAGTGCCATAGGGGGCGCCTTCATCCCAGCCATCTTGTTTTCTGCAGATGAGGTGCTGGCCTTAAAACAGGCCCCTCATTCCCCCATATTGGGCTCAGTCATACGGAGGGGGCAATGCCTGCTGCTGAGGTAGAGGCACAGCATGGTATATATCTGTATGGGACAGCAGCAGCACCATAAGATGGGTGAGGAGGGGGACAGACATTTTCCCTCCCGCACTGAGCCAACTTCTCTAGCCAGAGACAAGGGGGCCTTTTGTTTCTGGCCAAAGGTAATTGTGATATTTGCTCCTTGCCGCACAGAGAACCTGACAGTTGCCAATACTTATTGTTTTGTGGAGTCATTTTGAGTGTTTCTTTTTTTTAATGAACTGTAACTAGGGTAATATTTTTACCAAAGGGCTTATATTTAAAGGATCCCCCACAAAACCTGAAAAATCATCCTAGAGCATATTTCCGGGTTGGTCTTATTTTGAGGGAAACAGGGTAGGTTTCAAGCACACACAAGCACAGGAATGTATTAAACCAGACCTTCACCCTGAATAAGAGCCTATCTTATATGTTTCCCACACCCTGTACATACAGATTGCCCACATTAATCCGGACCTTCGCCCTGAATAAGAGCCTATCTTATATGTTTCCCCCACCCTGTGCATACAGATTGCTCACATTAAAAATCATCCTACCTGCACTTAGTGCGTATTCCGAGCCTTTAAACATCCAAGATGGTGGCTCATGAAGCATCAGGCAGCCTGCAGACAGGAAGTGTCTTCTCACTAAGCCTCTCTGCATTCTGGGATTGCTGTCCTTTTCCTGACCCCAGCTCTGCTCTGCCTGTGTGCAAAGCACAGCTATAACCCCGCCCCTCTGCACTTTACCCTGCTCTCCTCTCCTCAGTGTGTGTGATGCTTCTGAGGCAAGATGGCGGCCCTGTATTCTAGAGTCCTGAACAGAGTTGAAGCCCAGTGGAGGAAAGAATAAAAAGAAAGCGACTAAAAACGTAATATATATTAATTTAAAGTGGACCAACACCCAGGATTTTGACTATCCTGGGTTTTGGTCCACTTCGGTGGGGCACCCCGATCGGGGGTTCCCCCGCTGTGTGAAACCCCCTAGAAAGCCCCGAAAACTCACCTGACCCCGCTCCCACAAGACCGATCCAGCGAATCACCGCCGACGGACAAGCGAGGTCCGTCGACGGACAAGCGTGCGCGCCCGCTGGCGCCTCCCGCGCGTCACTCTTACAGGGAGCACGCCCGCGCCGGCCATTCACAAACGGCCAGCGTGGGAGCGCGCCCTGCTAGAGGGACGTGCGGGAGGCGGCGGTGGCCCGCGCTGGAACGGGTAGAAGGTAAGGCTTGTGCACTTATAGATTCCCAGGCCGATCCCCCCTGGGTGTTGGTCCACTTTAAGATGCTTAGGAATAGTTTTTTAAGGGTTTGGGCTTTGCATTAAATGATGCTGACGGTCAGGTTTGAATGGGTCACCGTATCTGTGCCTTTTAGAGCCAACGTTTGCAAGTGTAGAACCCTCTTTGCTGGTGTATCGTATCACTGCTGCTTTTGTTTGAAACTGAACAACCTATTTTGCTACTGCAAGTCTATGATCATATTCATTTATTTTAAATAAAATAAGATGGCGCTACATAAATCCATTCAGGGCCAAAAATCAGCCTGAGAATTTTTCATCAAAGACACTTCTCTGCCTCTCAGCTGATAAATCTGTTACATTTTCCTAGTGCAAAGTCAACACTGCATGTTAGTTTGCAACATCTCAATGTAACATTTTTACTCTACAGCAGGAGAAAGTAACAGATTAATCAGCTGAAAGACAGATGTGTGTGAAGAAAATATACACAGACCACCGGCAGACCAGCTGGCAAATGATAGTTGTTCTTTAAAAAGAAACTTTTGTTGCTCATATATTCCTTGTAAAGGTTTGACTTTCACTTTCTATTTCTCATACACACAGGGAGAGTGGGTATGGTCATGAGTAGGGGGAATGCAATGATGTGCTTGTGCACAAGCTGAGAGGGAGCTGGGGGCAGGGGGCCTTGGTTACAGGAGACAAGGGAAATGTATTTGTTGACCATCAAAGCAGAGCCCAGAGGAAGGGAGAGAAATCAGGCACTGTAAATCTTGCTTCAAGCTGCACAGAAGCACCAAAGACATCTAAATATCATTTACTTAAAGTGGACCAAAACCCAGAATTTTGACTGTCCTGGGTTCTGATCCTTGCCCCTAGATCGGGGGTGCCCCGCTTTGTGAAGCCCCCTAGGTCACCAGAACCAACTCACCTCTTTCCAGTCCTATGACGCATGTGCATTCACTCGTCCAATCAGTGTTCTCGGATACGCTCGAGCCCATTTGTCGAGGAGCTTGTCTAATCCTAATCTAAGTGCACTGGCAGTCCCATTCCCCACTACCTTCTAAATGCCTGCCAAGGGATAGCAGGGATGAGGCCGCGGCTTGTGCAGGACCAGGAAAGAAGGTGAGCGGGTGACCTGGGGGTTTTCACACAGCGGGGCATCCCGATTCTGGATGCCCCGGGGTAGGGAATCCAGTGGCCCTGGAATTTTATACATTTCAGCGCCGATGGGATGTGGGTTTTGGTCCTCGTTAAGAGGCACGGCGGTTGTAGGTTTCTATCAACCTCTTGCCTGGACAATACCTTTAAGAGTATGTTCTTCAACTGAATAGCACTGCAGGGGCAACACATGGGCAGAGGTGGAAATGGCCACTGGTAAATAGATGCTAATGAAGCTTTAGTATTGTAGGGACACATACTGTGTCTGGAGGGAGTATGTCCCCCACAGCCATGATTCTGGGTGGGGCTTGGTTGAGGGGGTACCATGGGGCCAGGTATGGGGGGTGTCAGAAGAGGACTGAGTGAATTCTGGCACAGGGACTGGGTGAGGTGTCAGCCGGTTGGCCCCAAAGCAGTGTGCCCACAGAAAATTCTCCCTGTGTTCCCTATATGACCAGTTGCCCCCTGAATTCATCAATCAATAATAACAACCTTCACACAAGCATGAGCGGTAAAATTAGCAGTAGACATGGTCACGGTTAGCTTTTCGCTCGATTTTGTTTCCGTACATTATCAGATATTAAACCTCAAAGTGTCTACAGATTAGCCCTCAGCAAAGGACATGGTAATGACTCACAGATGGCGGAATATCACAGCGCTCCTGATTTAGCTTTGCTTCTTGGAGACAATAAAACTGTTGAGTAGTAAAAATCTTTCTTTCCTTCTATTTATCCAGGATAATGAGCCCCGCTGCATCCTGCAGTACCAGACAGAAGACGTGGACGATCAAAGGGAAAGGTACCAGCTGTGCCAAGTAGAAGAGCAAAAAGAACGATACCCTTTATGTCAGGTTCCTGAAGAACCGATGGAAAGGTTCAGATTATCGCAAGTCCCAGAGGAGCCGTGTGAGAGATTCCAGCTTGACGATGATGAAGAGAGTGAAGGTTATTCACTGTGTCAGGTGCCCGAAGAGCAGAGGGAGCGATACCCTTTGTGCCAGTTACCTGAAGAGCAAACAGATCGCTACCCCCTGTCTCAGGTTCCAGAGGAGCAGAGTGGACGGTACCCACTGGAAGGCGAAGAAAAGAGAGAGCATTACCCGCAGCTTCAGGCTGTGTTTGGAGACCCCGAATCATCCCAGACTGAGCCTTTTGATCTCCATCTTCCCGCTTACTTCCGCTCACGTAGTCACAGCTACCTCCGTGCCATACAGGCTGGCTGCTCCCAGGATGATGACACCACATCCCTGCAGTCCATGTCGCCTCCCTTACCTATCACCAGCCGGACCCTTCCCAGACATCTTGGTGAGTTCAACTTAGGACCTTTATTCCAAATGTGTCTGCTTGCTGGTCAAACATCAGCAGCAAATTAAAGCTAACATACATTTCTATAGAAGAGTTGCAGTGTTATCATCACTGGTTATCAGCAGTCAGTGTGTTTTATGAAGGCCCATCAGAAATGAAACAATTAGCATGGCTCCGCCTACTGTTAAGAATCATGGGTAAATCCTGGTTTTTTTAGTCTGTATGTGCCATCAGACCATTTTTGGTCTCCTATGGCTCACTATACTGTATGTGTCTCTTCCTAAGTGGCTTCTGTGAAAAAGCACATATATACATACCAAAGAGGCAGGGGAGGCAGCTGGTACCAGGTCCTTGGGAGAAGGGGACCCAATGCAAAATCCCCCCCCCCTCCAACCTTGCAGCATCAGTGGCACAAGCACAGGACTGGTGATACCCCAGTATGCAGTGTAGGTGCACCAGGGGCCAAAGCCACATGCTCCGCAGGGCGGAGCTTAGATGCCAGCGCACTGCTTACCCTCCGGCGCTCTGTGTATAGAGCATTTGGGGAAACAAGGCGCTGACATCCTAGATCCACCTCGTGGAACACACAGTTCCCCGCAGACAGCGCACCAAAGAACTGGACCAGGTCATTTTTTCTTACCTTTTATTTGCTCTCTCTATGAAGCTGGGCACCATGATTGGCAACTGAGGGTTCCTGATTTGCCAAGGGAGAAATGTCAGGAGCAGGGTAGAAAAACAAGGGCATGGTATATGTGTTAATTCAATATTAAGTAGATCTACCCCCCCCCCTTAAGTACCATAAATGTCTCAACCATCCACTCCCCATAGGAAATGTGCCCTTTTTCCTCATAAAGTTCTGTATGATATATAAAAAGGGACAACTGCCAACTGCAGTGTCACACTCCTCCTATTTGAGAAGGTGAGCTCCCCGCCACCAAAGCACCAAAGAACTGGACCACACTGAGCCCCACTGTTGGCATTCAAGGGCCAATACTGCGCCAACACTGCCAATCAGACCACAGACGTGATTTGGGATGCCCATGTATGTGTGTTTCCTTATGGATCGGTCGAGAGATTTAGTTTACTTTAATGCTGGGGTGTCTGTTTAGGGGGGGCAAGGCCGGCTCCAGGTTTATGTGGGCCCTTGGGCGGCATGGTCTCAGTGGGCCCCTTTGTGGTGAAGAGTCGCATCACATCACAGAGGGACGTCCCAAATCTGGATGCCCCCTAAGGATCATGCTGTTAGGACCAAAACTCTAGTTTTGGTCTACTTTGAAGTGCACCAAACCCCTTTAAACCTGACCTCGGAGTCTAAACGAATCTAGATTCTCCTGATTTTGGATGCCCCTGTGTGTGACCCCCCATTACTTTCCTGGAACTGGTGAATACACTGTGGGATCACCAGTTTGAGTTAACCAAGAGGGGCATTCCAAATTGAGATGCCCCTGTAAAGTGGACCACAACTCAGGGGTGGCATTTCTTGCATAGTGGGTATGCCAGCGATCCCAGGGGGTGTCACACAGGAGGGTATCACAGATTGGGATTCTCCAGGAATAGAAAATCAGCTGGGGTGCGCAACTTAAATGCAGAACAAAACCCAGCACTTCCTCCCCTGGAATCTAAATCGAGACGCCCCATTGTGTGTAACTCCGCCATTTGAGGAGATGCCAGTCAAGTGCCATCGCACACCCCAAAGGCGGGCCTTGTCAGCGGGCCCCTCGGAGTGTGTGGGCCCCCGACAGCTGCCCCGTCTTGCCGGGTGCCGACAGTAAACAAATGCAGTTTGGGGGGGGGGCTCTGGAAATCCCCCCACAGGCCCTCAGATGGTCCGCACTCAACCAACAAAATTATCAAAAGACTATATGCTAAAATAATATCTGATTTTAATTGTATTAAAGAGACTCGTGAAAAAAATAAACACAAAATCACAAGACAATCATCAATTTAAAATATATAAACACAATGATAAAAATAGGTTTCACAGTGCCCCAAGGCAAAACTCATAGTCCCCCCCCCCCCCCCAGGGCCGGCGTCGGCACCCGGCAGGCATTCATGCACAGTGCTTGCACATGTTTTTCAGCATAATTGCTACTTGCACAGTACCTTTCTCTTTTTTAAGTATATTGCACATACGTTTTTTCTTTCTTCTTGTTAAATGTCTTTTATCTGTATGTTCACTAGTTGCAGGTAGATATAACAATATTCACCTGCTTACTATTACCACTGGCACTAAGGATTGTTATATATTTATATTATCTACCTATATGATCAGGAAGGAAATTTTACTTTTATATATACATATTTAAAGCCTTTGTGTGGGAAACCCCTGTTTTCGCCCCTGCATATTGAGATGAACAAAGTTAAAAACATAGATTTTAATCTTGCTGCATTAAAATTCAAGTTCTCAGTCCATCCTATATAAAGTCCAAATGCACCATCATGACCACATTATTTTAGTTTCTGATAGGAGCTGGGCTCCATCCATTAGCAGTCCTGAGTGATTGTATTGTATGTAAGTATGGGTACTCACCCTACTCCCCAGATATAGATATAGTATCTTATACATCTGTTGCCAAAGGTGCCCCACACTGAATTCTAATCAGCGGGGGGTGTTCTTGAGCAGTCATGTGATGTACCACAATCATAGAGGGACTGGGGTGCCACATGACCGGCAGCAGAGACACACTGATAGGCTGAAAGAGATGTGTGCTGCCAGCAACGGAGGCGACATCAATGAAACAGGCCTGGATAGGGGAAAGCAGAACAAAACCCAGAATCTAAAAGACTCCAGGGCTGACCGCTGGCCTACCTGGCATCCAAAATCAGGATGCCCCACTGTGTGAACCCCCCCGGGGTCCCGTAAAACTCATCTTTGTGCTGGTTCCCACGGCAATGTAAACCACGCTGGCCTGCACTCCATTTAGCGTTAGGCTGGGGGCAGGAGTGCACCCACTTCTAAACTGGCCAAGCGCCCACCTCTGCTTGCTATTGCAGAGCTCTGCATCTAAACAAAGCCATCAATAATATGCTCAGCATACATCTCTGATTGGACGAGAGCCCGCACATGCGCCGTCGACTGGGGAAAGGTGCGTTTTTAAGAGTGATTAAGGGGGTTTCACACAGTGGGGCATCCCAAATCAGGGAAAAGGAAAAAAGCTTGGGATAGTGAAAATCCTGGGATTTGTTACACTTTAAGGACAACTTACAGTAATGACTACTAACAGTAAATTAGCGTTTTAATGTGATCCGACATCCAATGGAAAAATTCCAATTGATAATAGAGCTACACAGCTATTTCTTTTCTTACCTTTTATTTGCTCTCTCTACGAAACTGGGCACCATGATTGGCTGCTGGTGATCACATGGCTCCAAAGTCCTCTTTCTGGCAACTGAGAGGGCTACAGACTATGCGGGTCCCTATTTTGCCAAGGGAGAAAGGAAGAAAAAACAGGATTGGGGATATGATATATGTGTTCAATTGATTTTTAATAGATCTAACCCCTCTAAGTACCCTAAATGCTAAACCATCCACTCCCCAAATTTAGGAAATGCTCCCCTTTTCCTCATAAAGCTCTGTATGAGCTATGAGAAAAAGGGACAACTGCAAACTGCAGTGCCACACTCCTCCTATTTGTGAAGGTGCGGTTGACGCATGTGTGCACAGCTGTTTCCGCACCCTCAGTTGGAGTTCTGCTAGGAAAAGGCGAGCAGCTCTCTAATGCAGGACGCACTTGTGGTTTGAGGGCAACTATAGGGGGTGCAGGGGAGGCAACGGCATCGGGGCCCAGGAGATCAGGTTGGCCCCATCATTGTTGCTCCTTCACCTTATTTATCCTATTCGCCATTACTGACAGAAAGGAAGGGCCATTGGTGAATTCATCACACAAAAATGGGGCAGTTTTTATTTATGGTGCAAATAATGAGAGAAGTATCAATGGCAACAGATCAGGTTGGGGTATAGGTAAGTCTACAGCCTTGTTGAGTACCACTTGAGAGATTTTAGAACCTAGGCCCCCTTTTCCCACCCAAAGTACCAGGCACTGTGCCATACGTGGGCATTGTTGTAGGAAGCCATTAACAATTTGGAAAGTGTAAAGTCAGCAGAGCCAATGCCAGGGACAACTTTTACAGAAGAGCGGAGGCTTAGGCCCCATAGAGGGCTAATTCCTATACTGCCCTGTCATCCTGTGCAAGATTTAAGGATGGCGCCCCCTAGAGACACACACACACACAGGAGTAGCTAGGCTATCTGGCACCCCGGGGCAAAGATTCGAAATGGCGCCCCCCCTTTTGTGCTCAGGCCCCCCTTTGGCGCCTCTCTAACCTGCAGCACCCGGGGGACGCGCCCCCTCCTGCTGCCCCCTAGATATGCCTATACACACACAATGGATAGCGAGTAACAGAGAAAACACAGAGATAGGCAAAGATATATTGGGAGAGAGACAAAGGCCCTTATTTATGAAGGAATAGCGACAGGTAGCGACTGGTGAGCGGCCGGTAATGACGGGCCCCGCCACGAGAACGCCGGCTCCCCACCACAATCACACATTTATCAAGCCAATCCTGCTTAGCGACTGAGATAGCGCCATATAGCGACTCATTCATCATTATTCCAGCCTCAGCCCACAGCGTCATGTCCGACCTTGAACAGCGACAGGTATGACCTCTCGCTACCTGGCGCTCTCCAATGCATTTCAATGGAACAATCTTTAAATATTAATAATTAATTGTTATTAATGTGTTTTGTTTTTTTTTAAATGTGAAAAATTCTGTGACCACTTCTGCCATGTTAGATTTTTTAAGGGAGAAAAAAAATAATAATAATTTGTGCAGAATTGATATTACAGGTCTGATATTATTGTATTCATATTACTAAATTCTTAAAAAAATTTTTTTTTTTTTGGTTTCCAAAAATATGATGGTTTGGGGGTTAAAAAACTACTACTCCAGCGCTCTGGGGTTTAAACATGCATTTCACAGCGCTTGAATTTTTTGAGCCTGATTTTTTGATGAATATGGTGGGAGCCGGTCGCTCTGACCAGTCGCTATCATGCGCACCCATACATCGCGGAACCTGTCAAATAGCGACTCGTAACCTTGTATTCAACATTATGCCACACCGACTGAGTCGCTATCAACAACCGAACAACAGCCAAGCACAGCGACTACTAGCGGGCGCTGTGAAAATACCGCTACAGTCGCTCAACTGTCGCTACCTGCCGCTATTAATGAATCGGCCTCAAAGAAAGAGTGGGGGAGAGAGAGAGAACGAGAGATAAAAAAAAAAGAGAGAGAGAGAAAGTCAGAAAGTTGAATAGGATTGCAGAGAAAGAAAGATGAATGGAAAGAGAGACAGATAATGAAATAAAAATAGATGAAAATAAAGAAAGAGAGCAAAAGAAAGAACTAAACAAAATTTGAACCCAATGGTCGACAGGCCAGAGAGTCACACAAAGGAGCACCGCCAATTTAAGTTCATACTAAATTTATTGAATTAATACAAAAACAAACACATTTAAAACCACAACTACATACACAAAGTTAAAACCACCTCCACCACCCTGAAACGTGCCTAAGCACCTGTCCTAACAATGCCCATATATAATGTAGAATCTCAGAGAAATTATGGCCTGAGCCTCTTGTCTATATCAGCTGAACAATCCCTAATATTTAAATAAATGGATACTTTTGAATAGTTTATATATTATTAATTTGTAATTCATTTTTGTGCCGGCACAAAAGTATCCATTTATTTAAATATTAGGGATTGTTCAGCTGATATAGACAAGAGGCTCAGGCCATAATTTCTCTGAGATTCTACATTATATATGGGCATTGTTAGGACAGGTGCTTAGGCACGTTTCAGGGTGGTGGAGGTGGTTTTAACTTTGTGTATGTAGTTGTGGTTTTAAATGTGTTTGTTTTTGTATTCATTCAATAAATTTAGAGGCCGATTCATCAATAGCCCCAGGTAGCGACAGATGAGCGACTGTAGCGTGATTTTTTCAGTGCCAGCCAGTATTCGCTGTGCTTGGCCGGCGTTAGCTTGATGACAGCGACTCAGTTGGTGTGCGGTAATGTTGAATACGGGCTGGGGGGTCGCTGTTTCACAGGTCCAGCGTTGTATGTGAGCGCCTGACAACGAATGGCCAGAGCGAACGGCTAGCTTCATATTCATCAAAAAATCACGCTCCGAATGTACTGTCGCTGTCCATTCCTTGTTTAAACCCCAGAGTGCTGGCGGCGATCTGTATTAACTAGTTTTTAACCCCTAAACAACCATATTTTTTGAATGTAACCTTATACATGTTTTTAGAATCATTTTGTTATATGAATACATTAATCTCAGACCTGTTAGATCAATTCTGCACTTTTTTTTTTTTTTGACTTAAAAATAAATCCTAACATTGCAGAAGTGTTCTCCGATTTTTTGACATTAAAAAAATAAAAATATTACCAATTAATCATGAATTATTATAGATTGCTCCATTGAAATGCATTGGACATCGCCAGGGAGCGACAGCTCATACCTGGCGCTGTGAGGGAATTTGCAGCGGCGCTGTTCGGTCCAGGCGGCTTCATGATGAATGCCGCGCTAGCCGTCGCTCTCGCCGGCGCTAGCCTCATTTTGCTTGATAAATGCGTCATTGTGACCGCCGCCGGGCGTACTTGAGTCGGTAGTCGCCGTTAGCTGCCGCTACCTGGCGCTCATCAGACACTACCTGGCGCTATCGCTTGATGAATAAGGGCATTAGTATGAACTTAAATTGCCGGTGCTCCTTTGTGTGACTCTCTGGCCTGTCGACCATTGGGTTAAAATTTTGTTTAGTACTTCTGGTTTAGTGAGCACGCCCACATTAGCCTATCATTAGTGGTGCACCATACTGGTCTATAGCAAAAGAAAGAAAATTAAATAAAGAGATACAATAAAAGAAACTGAGATAGAAAAAGAGAGAGAGGGAGCGCGAAAGAAAGAAATAATAGGAGAGAAAAAAAAGAAAGAAATAATAAGAGAGAAAAAAAAAGGAAGAAAGAAACTGGAGAAGAGAGTTGGGGGGAAAGTTGAAAAAAGGGGGAAGATTTAAAGAAGCCCAGAAGAGAGGCAGAAAGGAGAGATGTGGGTATTTTGAAATTAAGAAAGGCCAGGGAGGTTGGGACGGCACCCTGTGAGACCGCACACCCCAAAGGCCGGCCATGCTGCCCCGGTAGCAGAGTTTTCAGTACAAATCTCCTTCTATCGTAGGTATGGGCACTTTGTGTTGGTGTGGTGGTTTCACATTCTTCTGTAATTGCAGGCTTCATCTTGGGTGTCTTGGGGCTAAGTTACACACGTTATTTATTTAGTGGTGCTACTAAGCAATCTAAGCCCTTGCTAGACCCATTGCTGCTAGTAACATGTCTTTCATCTGTCTGGGACTGATCACAGAGGAAAGCAGTGCGATGGGTTCCCAAGGAGCCTCAGTAGCTTGTCAACAATTCATCTCAGATAGTTATTGAGAATCTTGGTCCATGGCAACCCATTGTTCCAACACCTCCAGGACTGACTGTAGAAACCAGAGTCTTTGAAGGTAATCTTAGCCCGGGTAGGTGATTAACCCTATAACCTCAGGTCTTGTTAACCATAAACTCACCTGCAGAGCAATATTAACCATAAAGGGTGCAGGTTTAGTAGTGCCAGGGGCTGCATAAAGTGAAATAAAACCCATTTGAGCTGGCCCTGGATTGTAAAAGACTCCAGAGCCAAGTGCTGGCTTTCACCTGGGGCATCCCAAATTAGGATACCCTGCCATGTGAGCCCCCCCTCGGGTTGCTGCAAAACTCACTTTTACCAGCGGCTCCCTCTGCAATGTGAAAAATCAGGAGCCATGTTGCTGATCATTAATATGCACATATATTACACAATTTTGCTCCTTTAAATTAATTCCAATGATGGAGAAACCTATATCAAGGTCCTCCAATTATGTGACCCACATATATGTATGGAAAGTGTCGATTGGTACATGGTCAAGCGTCATAAACACACTGCTGAGTCTGGGTTCAGGCAATTCCCAGAAATTCTAAATACGCTTTTGACCAGGACCACACCATTTAATATTCAAAATTGATTTATTAATATATTATTCATTAAAATAAATAGGTTTACAAAATACATACTCTTTGAGCTCTCAATTGATTATTTACATGATATTCATAATTTAAACACATGGGTACATTATATTGAATAAATCACATTTTTCAGATGTATATACAATACATTACTCCCTGCTGTCTTAGTGATCAGTTGGATTCATAATCCCTTCATGATTGGGCAGACATGTTTCGCCTCTTATATTGGCTTCCTCCGTGCCCTAGTTAAGGAAATTTTATATATTACTTTAAGCATGCGCTGTCATATGAGTGAGCCGTTTAGACGCCAGGTATATGCTCCTATTTTCCTGTGGCACGTGAGCCCTCCCGGGCCTTCAGGATCTCCACTGCTCGTCTGTCTAGGCGCCCCTATGACAGCGCATGCTTAAAGTAATATATAACTGGGGAGCAGCCTAAAGGACAGACAGCACCTAGAATACTGCAGGGTCAACATAGAAACCAACCAGGACCAGAAAGCTCTAAACCTGCAATATAAGGGTGAATGAACCAGACTTCTCTGAGGTACAAGGAACACCAACATGATATATAGACTGAACAATCACATGATATAAGATGATGAGGAAATGATAAAGAGCACCCAAAATTTCCTTAACTAGGGCACGGAGGAAGCCAATATAAGAGGCGAAACATGTCTGCCCAATCATGAAGGGATTATGAATCCAACTGATCACTAAGACAGCAGGGAGTAATGTATTGTATATACATCTGAAAAATGTGATTTATTCAGTATAATGTACCAATGTGTTTAAATTATGAATATCATGTAAATAATCAATTGAGAGCTCAAAGAGTATGTATTTTGTAAACCTATTTATTTTAATGACTAATATATTAATAAATCAATTTTGAATATTAAATGGTGTGGTCCTGGTCAAAAGCGCATTTAGAATTTCTGGGAATTGCCTGAACCCAGACTCAGCAGTGTCCTTTAAATTAAAAAAAAGTTGTTTCAATTCCCCTTAGTGCCCTGGTAATGAATTGGATAAAAATCCTTACAAAAGATTTTGGCTTCAAAGGAAATGTTGGGGGACAACTGGCGGGCTGATTCATTACTAGCGGCAGGTAGCGACAGATGAGCGTCTGTAGCATTGATGAATACATTGTGGGGAGTCGCTATATTACCAGTACAGAATGCTACGAATGGTAGCGACTGGTTAGTGTGACCGACACTATATTCATAAAAAAAAAAAGCCTCACACCGCCGGCGCTCAAAAATGCTTTGCTGTAGCCCAGAGCGCCGGGGCTATGTGATCAAAGGCTGTTTTTTAACATATATCCACCAGTAACAAAGCGAAAAAACATATGGACACATTAATGCCAGACCTGTAATGTCATTTCTGCAGAAATATATAAAATTATAAATATTAAATTAATATTAAATATTAAAAATATAAATTGAAAAAAAAAATAAAAAATGGCTTTTTCTAGGCCAGGAGAGATCCCAACATTATTTAAGAATTAAAAAAAAATTAATAATAAAAGCACCGTGTTTAAAGAGAAGTAAAAGAATGTCCATTGAAATGTATGGGAGAGCGACATGTAGCGAGAGGTAAGACGTGGCGATCTGCAAGGCTGAACGCTGGCGCTGTACGCTGAGGCTGGGATAATGATGAATCAGACGCTACATGGCGTTATTCCAGTCGCTCAACAGAATCGGCTTCATAAATGTGGAATTGCGTGCTGTGGCCGGCGTTCTCATGCCGATACCTGTCGCTTAACAGCCACTACCTGTCGCTATCCCTTCATGAATAAGACCCTATGAGGCCGATTCATTAATAGCGCCAGGTAGCGACAGATGAGCGCCAGTAGCGTGATTTTCACAGCGCCAGCTAGTATTCGCTGTGCTTGGCCGGGGTTTGCTTGTTGACAGCGACTCAGTCGGTGTGCGGTAATGTTGAATACGGGGTTAGGGGTCGCTGTTTCACAGGTTCCGCGCTGTATGGGTGCGCCTGACAGCGAATGGCCAGAGCGAACGGCTTGCTGCAGATTCATTAACAAATCACGCTCAAAAATTTCTTGCGCTGTGAATTCCTTGTTTAAACCCCAGAGCGCTGGCGGCGATGTGTGTAAAGTAGTTTTTAACCCCCAAACAACCTTTTTTTTTTTATGTAGAAATTATACAAGTGCACAATTTTAATTTTTTTTTTTTTTTTACTTTAAAAAAAATCCTAACATTGCAGAAGTGGTCACAGAATTTTTGACATAAAAAAAAAAAAAAAAAAAAAAAACATTAATAGCAATTAATTATGATTATTTGAAGATTGCTCCATTGAAATGCATTGGACAACGCAAGGGAGCGCCAGGTCATACCTGTCGCTGTGATGGGATTAGCAGCGGCGCTGTTCGTTGCAGTCGGCTACATGATGAATCCCACACTAGCTGACGCTCTCGCCGGCGCTAGCCTCATTTAGCGTTGTGACCGCCGACGGGCGTACTTGATTCGGTAGCCGCCGTTAGCTGGCGGTATCTGCCGCTCGTCAGACACTACCTGGCGCTAGCCCTTGATAAATAAGGCCGTAAGTTGCTTTGGGTGGTTTTGGTCCACTTTAATAGGCAGTACAGATATAAGGGATGATTCGGCAGCGTGATAATTTTTTTTCTCTCACGTTTTTTTTTTTCTGAGAAGAAAATTGAATTTTTCTCACAAGAAAATATGAAAAAAAATTCTCATGGTGCTGAATCAGCCCTCAATTCCCTGGACAGGGGCGAGGTTACCATGTATAACTGTTGCCTGATCCATGTAGTTGCATGCTGCAATATGTATAGGAATATTTACAGATATTTTTATACATTTCCCCATGAAATCTTTTACAAGTACCTGGCTGCTGTATTCTGCTGCTTAATGCAAATTGCTCTTGTTAGTGATTCTTATTTAAGAGGCAAAGCGGAGCAAACAACAGAATCCCAAATGGAATAAATATTTCTTTCACATAATCAATGTGCGCCCTCAGTCAGGGTCCTCGGCTATGAAAAGCTTCCTATAATTCAATATGAACAGGGGGAAATCGCAACCGTGCTTCAAATAATGTCTTTGATTGCAGTGTAATTGCTGCCATAGCTCGCAGCCACTGACACTGCCGTCTGCTGTCCCGATTTCCAGGAACAGGACCCCGATTTTTGTTTATTGGAAAGGTTTCTGTCTTTCCCTCCTCTACCTGTTCATGGTAACTGGTCGGGTACTTACTTTCCACCATTCTCTATTGTTTGCAATGCTGCCCCCCCCCCCCCCAGCCATACGCCCCCTCCATCTGGTTAGCAATGCAAGGGTTAAAAACACTTTTTTTTCTATCACTGGCCGGCACATCCTATTGGATGAGTGTTTGGAGCTAAGTGACATTACATCGGTAATGGATCAGCCCAAGATAGAATAGGATGTCCCCAATCCTCATCCATTGCTGGCTGCTCTGGACTTGCCCTTGGGGCTCAGGTAGGGCCGGCGCCAGCACAGGGCAAAAACCTAGGCAATTGCCGGGGCCCCTGGTATATTCAGGGGCCAAATCAGGCTCACACTTGGCCATGTAATTATTTTACAGTGGACCCAAACAATTGAATGCAGAATATTGTATGCAGACCCGCTCATGGCTGGCCTCGGCAACAATGGAGACGGTGGCATGGAATGGAGGGCAACTAATGGACGTGCAGAAGGTGGCGAGAACCAGGTGACAGCTGACAGCAATGATGAAGTCTTTAGTGGCAGCAGAGCAAGCAGTAAAGGCTGAAGGGTGCTTGGTGGCAATAGAGAAACAAGGACTATAGGACGATTGGTGGCTATAGGGAAGGCAATAAGGACTGGAGGATGATTGGTGGCTATAGGGAAGGCATTAAGGACTGGAGGATGATTGGTGGCTATAGGGAAGGCAATACGGACTGGAGGGTGATTGGTGGCTATAGGGAAGGCAATAAGGACTGGAGGTTGATTGGTGGCTATAGGGAAGGCAATAAGGACTGGAGGATGATTGGTGGCTATAGGGAAGGCAATAAGGACTGGAGGATGATTGGTGGCTATAGGGAAGGCAATAAGGGCTGGAGGATGATTGGTGGCTATAGGGAAGGCAATAAGGACTGGAGGGTGATTGGTGGCTATAGGGAAGGCAATAAGGACTGGAGGATGATTGGTGGCTATAGGGAAGGCAATAAGGACTGGAGGGTGATTGGTGGCTATAGGGAAGGCAATAAGGACTGGAGGATGATTGGTGGCTATAGGGAAGGCAATATGGACTGGAGGATGATTGGTGGCTATAGGGAAGGCAATATGGACTGGAGGATGATTGGTGGCTATAGGGAAGGCAATAAGGACTGGAGGATGATTGGTGGCTATAGGGAAGGCAATAAGGACTGGAGGATGATTGGTGGCTATAGGGAAGGCAATAAGGACTGGAGGATGATTGGTGGCTATAGGGAAGGCAATAAGGACTGGAGGGTGATTGGTGGCTATAGGGAAGGCAATAAGGACTGGAGGATGATTGGTGGCTATAGGGAAGGCAATATGGACTGGAGGATGATTGGTGGCTATAGGGAAGGCAATATGGACTGGAGGATGATTGGTGGCTATAGGGAAGGCAATAAGGACTGGAGGATGATTGGTGGCTATAGGGAAGGCAATAAGGACTGGAGGATGATTGGTGGCTATAGGGAAGGCAATAAGGACTGGAGGATGATTGGTGGCTATAGGGAAGAAACAAAGGGGGGGGGGGGGGCAGCCGCTCAGACCATTTTATAACTAACCTGGGAGGTGCACGTTAGCAGGGCAATTAGTACACACAAGTCTTAAAGGAGCCACAGCACTCAACCCTGTTAGCTTGCAGGCCAGCCTATAATCTGTCTCTAAACTTGGTTAAAAACAGAGACTCGGTCACACACATCTGCAGAAGTAGCTTAAGCTGCACCACTACGCCAAAGTGCCTCTGTGGGGTGCCGTCCTAACTCTAATCTCTGAGAGCCCATTTGGGACATACAGTGCAAGAGATAAAATGGGAGCAGCTTACCTGAGATTGCCCTAAACCTCTCAAGTGCAAGCCATGGGGTGGAAGGGTCAAAGACCTTGCAATACAGCCTAGACCCCACACACCATGTGCTTGCACAAATTCAAAAGAAACAGGGTTGGGTGCTGTGGCTCCTTTAAGACTTGTGTGTACTAATTGCCCTGCTAACGTGCACCTCCCAGGTTAGTTATAAAATGGTCTGAGCGGCTGCCACCCCTCCTTTGTTTCTTTTGAATTTGTACAAGCACATGGGGTGTGGGGTCTAGGCTGTATTGCAAGGTCTTTGACCCTTCCACCCCATGGCTTGCACTTGAGAGGTTTAGGGCAACCTCAGGTAAGCCTGCTCCCAATTTATCTATTGCACTGTATGTCCCAGATGGGCTCTCAGAGATTAGAGTTAGGACTGCACCTCACTGAGGCACTTTGGCGCTGGTGGTGCAGCTTAAGCTACTTCTGCAGATGTGTGTGACCGAGTCCTCTGTTTTTAACCAAGTTTAGAGACAGATTATAGGCTGGCCTGCAAGCTAACAGGGTTTAGTGCTGTGGCTCCTTTAAGACTTGGCTATAGGGAAGGCAATAAGGACTGGAGGATGATTGGTGGCTATAGGAAATGCAATAAGGACTGGAGGGTGATTGGTGGCTATAGGGGAGGCAATAAGGGCTGGAGGGGGATTGGTGGCTATAAGGAAGGCAATAAGGACTGGAGGGGGATTGGTGGCTATAGGGAAGGTAATAAGGACCAGAGGGTGATTGGTGGCTATAGGGAAGGCAATAAGGACTGGAGGGGGATTGGTGGCAATAGAGAATGTAACAAGGACTGGAGGATGATTGGTGGCTATAGGGAAGGCAATAAGGACTGGAGGATGATTGGTGGCTATAGGGAAGGCAATAAGGACTGGAGGATGATTGGTGGCTATAGGGAAGGTAACAAGGACTGGAGGATGATTGGTGGCTATAGGGAAGGTAATAAGGACCAGAGGGTGATTGGTGGCTATAGGGAAGGCAATAAGGACTGGAGGGGGATTGGTGGCAATAGAGAATGTAACAAGGACTGGAGGATGATTGGTGGCTATAGGGAAGGCAATAAGGACTGGAGGATGATTGGTGGCTATAGGGAAGGCAATAAGGACTGGAGGATGATTGGTGGCTATAGGGAAGGCAATAAGGACAGGAGGGTGATTGGTGGCAGTAGAGAATGTAACAAGGACTGGAGGATGATTGGTGGCTATAGGGAAGGCAATAGGGACTGGAGGATGATTGGTGGCTATATGGAAGGCAATAAGGACTGGAGGGGGACTGGTGGTTATAGGGAGGGCAATAAGGACTGGAGGGGGACTGGTGGTTATAGGGAGGGCAATAAGGACTGGAGGGGGATTGGTGGCAGTAGAGAATGTAACAAGGACTGGAGGATGATTGGTGGCTATAGGGAAGGCAATAGGGACTGGAGGATGATTGGTGGCTATAGGGAAGGCAATATGGACTGGAGGGTGATTGGTGGCTATAGGGAAGGCAATAGGGACTGTAGGATGATTGGTGGCTATAGGGAAGGCAATAGGGACTGGAGGATGATTGGTGGCTATAGGGAAGGCAATAAGGACTGGAGGATGATTGGTGGCTATAGGGAAGGTAATAAGGACTGGAGGGCAATCAGCAGCAGAAGATGACCCATTTGTGGCAGCAGAGTTAAAATAGGGGGCATCATGTGACACACTACTTTGGGGTCCACTAAGACTCTCTTGCCCAAGGGCCCCCACAAACCTGGAGCTGGCCCTGGGTTCAGGTAAGTATTTGTCCATACCTGCCAACTGTCCCTCATTTGAGTCCATGTCACCCTGTCCCTCGTTGTTCTCCTTTGTCCTTCTTTGAGGTTTAACATGAAGATTTGCACCAATAAAGTATTCATTTGCCTATTCTAAGTGTTTATATTGTTACAACAATATATCTATCTATCTCCTGATCATCCATCAATAAGGGGGTGTGGCATAATTTAAGAATTGTCCTATTTCCCCGTCCTAAAAAGTTGGTAGGTATGTATGTCCTCTTTAAAGCTGCCCTACCCAGGGGGAGCCTAAGCTGAGTCCAGACCAGGACTCATTGTTTTCCAGGGAAAAGGGGGCAGAATCTGCAGCACACACTGTTGCAGTTGGTGCCTTCTACTAGGGCAGATGCCAACTGTCACAGTTAGGGGTGGATTGGGCATGCCATGTGGGCCACACTGCTTTGGGTCCAGTTGGGCTGTTTGTTTTATACACCCACATTCAATCCCTACCCACTTAGTCTCCCCCTCAGACCCTTGTACCCAGCCCCACTGTACCCACAAGCCAAGGAACCTCAGCCCCCATTGCTATAGACCCATCATCATGGTTGGGAGGCCTCAGCAGGGACGTCTCGGGTCGGCCAGGGCAGATTCTTTTTGTACCCATTCTGCCACTGGTCACAGTGTATGCTGTGGCTTCTTGTTCCTTAACTTACTGAGCACCATCCAGGCCGAAATGAGTATAGCCAGGGCTACCATCAGAAATTTCTACCCCACATACAGCCAAACTGTCCCCCCTTCCTTTCCTACCACAATTTATGTGCAGCCTACCATACTACCCTCTGAGGCCACCCTTACTCTCCATGCGATTAATTGGTGCTACATATGATCCTAAGGCTCCTTCACCTCCTATAATACCCAGAGCTCCCCTTCTAACACCCTGGGGCCACCCCTACTTTCCTTGATGACACATATTATCCAAGAGGCCCACCTTTGACACTCTGGCCATTCATACTTCCCAAGGGCCACCTCTAACTCACCCTTACTCTTCTTGCTGTCAGTGCCATTTATGGGTGCTATATATCATGGCACCTATACCACCCAAGGCCCCATCTAACCCTCTGAGGCCACCCTTACTTTCCTTGATGTTCTCAAGCTATGCCACATATCACCCAATACCCCCATGCCACATATACTACCCAAGGAGACCTCTAACCCTCTAAGGTACACACCATCATCTAAAGGTATCTGTAACTCCCATACTATTTAAAGTTCCCCTCTAGTACCTTTACTCACCTTGGTTCCCAAAACTGAAAATGGGCACCACATTTCATCCAAGGGCCTCTTTACTAACTATACATCCCAAGGATTCCCTCAAACCCTCTAAGCCCACTTCTACTCTTCTTGCTGCTCAATACTATTAATAGGTGCTACATATCATTCATGCGCCTCTTTACCACCTATACAGCCCAAGAATGCCTTATAACCCTCTAAGGCCTTTTTGCTGCCCAGTACTATTAATGGGTGCCGCATAACATCTTAGGACCCCTTTACCACTTATTCAGTCCAATGAACAGTCCAGCCCTCTGAAGCCATCCTTACTCTTCTTGTTGTTACCATGCCATTAATGGGTGCTACATATCATACAAAGGCTAAGTCACCTCCTATTCCACCAAATGCTCCCCTTATAATACTCTGGTGCCACCCTTACTCTTCTTGCTGTTATCATGTCGTTAATGGGTGCTACATCATCCAAAGGCTCCGTCACCTCCCATACTAAATTATTCCTAACACTCTGGGTCACCTTTACCTTGCTTGATTCCCCAAACTATTAATGGGTGCCACATATCATCCAAGGACCCCTTTACCACTTATACAGTCCAAGGACCAGTCCAGCCTTCTGAAGCCATCCTTATTCTCCATGCTGTTACCATGCCATTAATGGGTGCTACATGTCATCCAAAGGCTCAGTCACCACCCATTCTACCCTAACGCTCCCCTTATAATACTCTGAGGCCACCCTTACTCTCCTTGCTGTTATCATGTCGTTAATGGGTGCTACATATCATCCAAAGGCTCCGTCACCTCCAATACTAAATGTTTCCCTTCTAAGACTCTGGGCCACCGTTACCCTGCTTGATGCCCCAAACTATTATTGGTTGACACATATCATCCATGGGCCTCTTTATCACCAATACAACCCAATGATTCACTCTAAAGCAAGGTTTCCCAACCTATTTCCATTGAGCACCACTTCCCATTTGCAGTTATCTCAAATACCACCACTAATACAAACTTCTCCAGGCAGGTGGAAGTCCTATACTAGCCCAACAATGAAAACTCTTGTGTCCAAGATTGGAAGCACCAGATCTCATTACAACTGTAATAAACAAATGGAGGATGGTGCATGCGCTTGGGGATGCCTGACTAAAAAGTTTTAAGTTATTCTCCAGAGCACAGCAGAGACAGTAATGCACATGGTGGTCAGACAGGAAGTGCCTAGCGTCCGGGACCCCTGTAGAGAAGTATGAACACCGGCTGATGGAGGGATCAGGAGCCTAGCAGAAGGATCTGTGAAGGAAGTCAGAAACCTGTAATACTCATCATTGTTAGGTTTAAAAGTATTACCTGGCTTAAAGGGACTATCCTGTTACAAAACTTTTATTCCAACATTGTAAAAGCTTATCATGTTCATTTGGGATACGGGGAGGCCGATTCATTAATAGCGCCAGGTAGCGACAGATGAGCGCCAATAGCGTTATTTTCACAGCGCACGCTAGTATTCGCTGTGCTTGCCCGTTGTTCGGCTGTTGACAGCGACTCAGTCGGTGTGCGGTAATGTTGAATACGGGGTTAGGAGTCACTGTTTGACAGGTTCCGCGCTGTATGGGAGCGCATGACAGCGAATGGCCATAGCGAACGGCTCCCAGCATATTCATTAACAAATCACGCTCCAAAAATTCTCGCGCTGTGAAATGCTTGTTTAAACCCCAGAGCGCTGGCAGCGATGGGTTAAAAGTCGTTTTTTAACCCCCAAACAACCATATTTTTGGAAAAAAAAAAATGTTTTTACAAACATTTTGTAATATGAATACTGTACATTAATATCAGACCTGTAATATCAATTCTGCACAAATTTTTTTTTTTTTTTTTTTTTTTTTACCTTAAAAAAAATATCTAACATTGCAGAAGTGGTCACAGAATTTTTGCCATTTAAAAAAAAAAAAAAAAAAAACATTAATAGCAATTAATTAAGAATATTTAAAGATTGCTCCATTGAAATGCATTGGAGAGCGCCAGGTAGCGAGAGGTCATACCTGTCGCTGTTCAAGGTCGCTCGCTGGTGCTGTGGGGTGAGGCTGGAATAATGATGAATGATTCGCTATCTGGCGCTCTGTCAGTCGCTAAGCAGGATCGGCTTGATAAATGTGTGATTGCGGAGGGGAGCCGGCGTTCTCGTGGCGGTGAGCGTCATTACCGTTCGCTCACCATTTGCTACCTGGCGCTATCCCTTGTTAAATAAGGGCCTAAGACATTAGGACCCTAATGGAATATGAAGTGATGTTGAGTTGGAAACAATTTCCTAGTTTGAGCTTAAACACCCCCCAGTTGCCTTGAGTACCAACAGAGAGAAGCTTGAGTGCCACCAGTGGTAGTAGTACCACCGGTTAGGAACCTCTGCTCTAAAGCCAACTATACTTTTCTTGCTCCCCCATATTAATAATAGGTGCCACATTTTATGCAACGGATCCATAACCTTCTATATTATCCAAGAACCCCCTCTAAAGCTACTCTTACTCTCGTTGATATCCACATACTTAGGTGCCACTCATTACCCCAAACTCATTTATAGTGACCAAGCCTCTACCACTGATACTCTGGGACCACTCCTACTATAAAGGACCCCTTTTATGTCCATACATAACATCCAAGAACCCCTGTACACTACACCCACCCAAACTACCCTAGGGTCCCTATTTGCAAGCTTTAAATGAAAACAAAGGGCATAGCAGTGGCAATGCTTGGGCTCTATTTACAGCAAAAAATGATCAGGGTCCCATACTCAAGTTTATCCTCTACCATTCTGATGGTGGCCCTGAGTATAGAAAACTTTAAGGCACAGTCAGAGTGTTAATGCAGGATAGTTATTACCAGGTCCTCTTTAAGCCCGGTAATACTTTTAAACCTAACAATGATGAGTTTTACAGGCTTCTGACTTCACAGATCCTTCTGCTCCTGATCCCTCCATCTCCCTGTTCCAGCTGCATCACACCCCCCTTTTCTCTCTCTGCTGTGTACTGATAAGCTTATGTTTCTGGTGTGACATCTCTAGCTATTGCCTTTCATGGCATGAGCTGACATAGCTACTCCTGATTCCTTATTCTTATATCAGGCTACAGCTTAAATTGAATATGCATATCTCCCAACTTTTGGGAATGGTGGGACAATTGTTAAACAGGGTGGGAATGGGGGATAATTGTTAAATTAAGCCACGCCCCTTATTCGTTGATGGATAGGAGAGGTTGTAACAGTTACAACATTATAAACACTTTGAATGGGTAAATTAATAATTTATTGATGCAGATCTGAATGTTAAACCTGAATGAAGGACAGAGAAGAAAAATGAGGGACTGGGGGACATGGGCTCAAAAGAGGGTCAGTCCCTCCAAATCCGGGACTGATGGGAGGTGTGAGTATGTCTTGTTGAAATGAAATCCCTATTATATTCAAGCTATTAAAAAGGTCCCCGGTGCTGGAATCCATAAGCTCAATATGGAGGAATGAGAGGCCTCATCTGCAGAAAACAGGATGTCTGGTATTAAGGTGACCCAAATGGCCCCGGCAAGCAATGCGATCCACATGCTCACCCTTCCCTAGACACAGCCCTGTAAAGACATGTATGAGGCATGAAAAAATGATAGGGCCCGGCCAAGCCTGATTACCAGGAATAATAAAGTGATTTTCAATAAAACCCTCTTGTCAGAAATAGCCCCTATCCTCGGTGCCTTGTGTGTCCTCGTGGATTAGGTTTCTCAGTGGTAGTATGGTTAGAGCCCATCAAGGAGAGAAAACCAATAGGCCAGTTCCCCAAAATGTGCAAAGCTCACCATCTTAATTGGCCAGTAGCCCCCCCCCCGAGCCATCATGGGAGTGTGCACGCTGCCCAGTGAACCTTCTTGGTTACTTGCAAAGAATGGGGCAAATTGACAGTAGTTATAGCCCAGAAATGAGTAAAAGGCAGGGGCGGACTGGCCATAGGGAGAACCGAGACAATGCCCAGTGGCCCGCATTGCTTTGGGGCCAGTTGGGCTGCTGCTTTTAACACCCACATTCAATCCCTGCTCCCTTAGTCTCCTTCTCAGCCCCCTGTACCCACAAGCCAAGGAACCCCAGCCCCCAATGCTATAGTCCCATCATCATGGTGGCGGTGCCTCAGCAATAATGTCTTGGACCGACCAGGGGCTGGTAAAATCCAGGGCTGTTTATTGGCCCCAGTCCGCCACTGGTAAAAGGCGAGTAAAAAAGCACTCCTTCCAACTTTCAAGGCACAGAAAAGAAAGTTGCCTGTTTCCATCTATCTATCTGATCTGATGGGGAGGCTGATTTATTAACATGTAGCGACAGTTGAGCAACTGTAGCTGTATTTTCACAGCGCCCGCTAGTAGTCGCTGTGCTTGGCCGTTGTTCGGTTGTTGATAGCGACTCAGTCGGTGTGGCGTAATGTTGAATACAAGGTTACGAGTCGCTATTTGACAGGTTCCGCGATGTATGGGTGCGCATGATAGCGACTGGTCAGAGCGACCCCGGCTTCCACCATATTCATCAAAAAATCACGCTCAAAAAATTCAAGCACTGTGAAATGCATGTTTAAACCCCAGAGCGCTGGAGGCGATGTGTTAAAAGTAGTTTTTTAACCCCCAAAGCACCATATTTTTGGAAACCAAAAAAAAAAAGTATTTTAAATAATTTAGTAATATGAATACATTAATATCAGACCTGTAATATCAATTCTGTACAATTTTTTTTTTTAAATTTTTTTCCCTTAAAAAAATCTAAAATGGCAGAAGTGGTCACAGAAATTTTCACATTTAAATAAAAAAAAACACATTAATAACAATTAATTATTAATATTTAAAGATTGTTCCATTGAAATGCATTGGAGCGCGCCAGGTAGCGAGAGGTCATACCTGTCGCTGTTCAAGGTCGGACGCTGGCGCTGTGGGCTGAGGCTGGAATAATGATGAATGAGTCGCTTTATGGCGCTATCTTGGTCGCTAAGCAGGATTGGCTTGATAAATGTGTGATTGTGGTGGGGAGCCGGCGTTCTTGTGGCGGGGCCCGTCATTACCGGCCGCTCACCAGTCGCTACCTGTCGCTATTCCTTCATAAATAAGGGCCTAAGATTATTTGGGCAATCAAGGACGGGAGGGGTACTTGTATATCAAACAAAAGAAAAGGGGGGAATAAAGAGCCTTTACTCCATGGTACGCCTTAACTTCAACCTATGCCCATTAGTATATTTAGAATATAAAAATATATATATTATATATTTATATATAATAATATATAATATATACAAATCAACAATATAGATATAATCAAAATCTTGTGTTAGTTCAGATAAATGCACATATTAAAACATTGAAATCAACACTTTATATGAAGCATTTTTTTATTTTTTTCTTCTTTTTTCTCAACATGTTTCGCTCTCTGTTTGAGCTTTTGTTGAGACAGAGAAAAAAATATAATCAACGGCTGCAATATTGCTGCTGTAGTGACCCAATGGGAAAGAAAACAAACAGCATAAGTACCGGTATGTGCCACAACAAAATGCAGAGTTTGCATTTGTATATATCATTGTCAGTTACTCACTTGTGCTATATTCTCTCTTTCCATATTTTTATAAAACTATTCTTGACTTAGCTCTGCCCACCTCACCTCTGCTCAGTTCTCTCCCTGCTTTACCTCTGCCCACACCCTCCCACCCACCTCTAACTATCTCCCCTCTACTTACCTCACCTCTGTCCATTGCGTCTCTTACCATCTCATTTCTGCCCACCTTACCTCGACTTACCTCTGCCCACCTTTGCTCATCTCACCTCTTTCCACTTTGGCCCTAATTTATGAAGGAATAGCGACAGGTAGCGACTGGTGAGCGACCGGTAATGACGGGCACCGCCACGAGAACGCCGGCTCCCCACCACAATCACACATTTATCAAGCCGATCATGCTTAGCGACTGAGATAGCGCCAGATAGTGACTCATTCATCATTATTCCAGCCTCAGCCCACAGCGCCAGCGCCCGACCTTGACCTCTCGCTACCTGGCGCTCTCCAATGCATTTCAATGGAACAATCTTTAAATATTCATAATTAATTGTTATTAATGTTTTTGTTTTTTTTCAATGTGAAAAATTCTGTGACCACTTCTGCCATGTTAGATAATTTTTTTAAGGTAAAAAAAAAAAAAAACTTTGTGCAGAATTGATATTACAGGTCTGATATTATTGTATTCATATTACTAAATTCTTTAATACATTTTTTATTTTTCCAAAAATATGGTTGTATGGGGGTTAAAAAACTACTTTTAACACATCGCCGCCAGCGCTCTGGGGTTTAAACATGCATTTCACAGCGCTTGAATTTTTGGAGCGTGATTTTTGGATGAATATGGTGGGAGCCGGGGTCGCTATGGCCAGTCGCTATCATGCGCACCCATACATCGCGGAACCTGTCAAATAGCGACTCCTAACCCCGTATTCAACATTACTGCACACCGACTGAGTCGCTATCAACAACCGAACAACGACCAAGCACAGCGACTACTAGCGGGCGCGGAGAAAATACCACTACAGTCGCTCAACTGTCGCTACCTGCCGCTATTAATGAATCGGCCTCCCCATCTCTGCTGAAATGACCTTTGCAACTTTGCTTTGCAACTTTCAAGGGATTGTAAATGAGCAGGGGCTGCTGGGACATGGATACCTTGGAGGTCAGGATGTTTTTTTGGGTAGTATACAAAATGATTAATATCTCCTTTAAAGCGGATCAAAACCCACATTTTTAACTAGCGTCCCCTGAATTACTTCTCCCTTGCAGTTTTGACTGCTTATGCCCTGTCTCCAGCAAAAGCCACCTAATGGTAATGGGGTAGTGTATTTTTTTTTTACTAGAGTCCCCTCCAAAGAGTTTAGGGGGTGAGTACTTTGTCTCCACTAGAGTCACTTTTTAGCTGGACCCCCATATCTGTCTTGTTTTGCCCTGTCTCCAGTGAGAACCTTTTAATGAGAATAGGGGAGGGGGTATGTTATCCCAAGTAGAGTCACTTTCAGCTATACCACATGTCTGACTTAACTTCTGTCCCCAGTGAGAATCCTCTAATGTGAAAAGAGAGGGTGAGTACTTTCTCCCCACTAGAGTCAATTTTTAGCTGGACCCCATACCTGAAGTATGCCCTGTCCCCAGTGAGAACCTTTCAATGATAGGGATGCATTGGGAAGCAGGGCAGTGATGGGGAGCAAAGAAGAGATGAGGATGCATTGGGGAGCAGAGCAGAGATGGGGGTGCATTGGGGAGCAGGACATAGATGGGGTACATTGGGGAGCAGGACAGATATGGAGGTGCATTGGGGAGCAGGGCAGAGATAGGGGTGCATTGGGGAGCAGGACATAGATGGGGTACATTGGGGAGCAGGACAGATATGGAGGTGCATTGGGGTGCACGGCAGAGATGGGGTGCATTGGGGAGCAGGGCAGAGATAGGGGTGCATTGGGGAGCAGGACATAGATGGGGTACATTGGGGAGCAGGACAGATATGGAGGTGCATTGGGGTGCACGGCAGAGATGGGGGTGCATTGGGGAGCAGGGTAAACATGTGGGTGCAGTGAGGAACAGGGCAAAGATGGGGAGCAGAGATAGGGGTGCAGTGAGGAACAGGGCAAAAATGGGCAGCAGAGGAGAGATGGGGATGCATTGGGGAGCAGGGCAGAGATGGGGGTGCAGTGAGGAACAGGGCAACGATGGGGAGTAGAGGAGAGAAGGGGTGCATTGGGGAGCAGGGCAGTGAGGGGGAACAGGGCAGTGATGGGGAGAAGGGCAGAGATGGGGGTGCAGTGAGGAACAGGGCAAAGATGGGGAGCAGAGGAGAGATGGGGTGCATTGGGGAGCAGGGCAGAGATGGGGAGCAGAGGAGAGATGGGGAGCAGATGAGAGATGGGGGTGCATTGGGGAGCAGGGCAGAGATGGGGAGCAGGGCAGAGATGGGGGTGCAGTGAGGAACAGGGCAAAGATGGGGAGCAGAGGAGAGATGGGGTGCATTGGGGAGCAGGGCAAAGATGGGGAACAGGACAGTGATGGGGAGAAGGGCAGAGATGGGGGTGCAGTGAGGAACAGGGCAAAGATGGGGAGCAGAGGAGAGATGGGGTTCATTGGGGAGCAGGGCAGTGATGAGGAACAGGGAAGTGATGGGGAGCAGGGCAGAGATGGGGGTGCAGTGAGAAACAGGGCAAAGATGGGTAGCAGAGGAGAGATGGGGAGCAGAGGAGAGATGGGGTGCATTGGGGAGCAGGGCAGAGATGGGGAGCAGAGGAGAGATGGGGAGCAGAGGAGAGATGGGGTGCATTGGGGAGCAGGGCAGAGATGGGGAGCAGAGGAGAGATGGGGAGCAGAGGAGAGATGGGGTGCATTGGGGAGCAGGGCAGTGATGAGGAACAGGGCAGTGATGAGGAGCAGGGCAGAGATGGGGGTGCAGTGAGGAACAGGGCAAAGATGGGGAGCAGAGGAGAGATGGGGTGCATTGGGGAGCAGGGCAAAGATGGGGAACAGGACAGTGATGGGGAGAAGGGCAGAGATGGGGGTGCAGTGAGGAACAGGGCAAAGATGGGGAGCAGAGGAGAGATGGGGTTCATTGGGGAGCAGGGCAGTGATGAGGAACAGGGAAGTGATGGGGAGCAGGGCAGAGATGGGGGTGCAGTGAGAAACAGGGCAAAGATGGGTAGCAGAGGAGAGATGGGGATGCATTGGGGAGCAGATGAGAGATGGGGGTGCATTGGGGAGCAGGGCAGAGATAGGGAGCAGAGGAGTGATGGGGTGCATTGGGGAGCAGGGCAGAGATGGGGAGCAGAGGAGAGATGGGGATGCATTGGGGAGCAGATGAGAGATGGGGGTGCATTGGGGAGCAGGGCAGAGATAGGGAGCAGAGGAGTGATGGGGTGCATTGGGGAGCAGGGCAGAGATGGGGAGCAGAGGAGAGATGGGGATGCATTGGGGAGCAGATGAGAGATGGGGGTGGATTGGGGAGCAGAGGAGAGATGGGGAGCAGATTAGAGATGGGGGTGCATTGGGGAGCAGAGGAGAGATGGGGTGCATTGCGGAGCAGAGGAGAGATGGGGATGCATTGGGGAGCAGGGTAGAGATGTGGGTGCAGTGAGGAACAGGACAAAGATGGGGGGCAGATTAGAGATGGGGTGCATTGTGGAGCAGGGCAGTGATGGAGAGCAGAGGAGAGATGGGGATGCATTGGGGAGCAGAGGAGAGATGGGGGTGCATTGGGGAGCAGAGGAGAGATGGGGTGCATTGGGGAGCAGGGGAGAGATGGGGTGCATTGGGGAGCAGAGGAGAGATGGGGATGCATTGGGGAGCAGAGGAGAGATGGGGGTGCATTGGGGAGCAGGGCAGAGATGGGGAGCAGAGGAGAGATGGGGTGCATTGGGGAGCAGGGCAGTGATGAGGAGCAGGGCAGAGATGGGGGTGCAGTGAGGAACAGGGCAAAGATGGGGAGCAGAGGAGAGATGGGGATGCATTGGGGAGCAGGGTAGAGATGTGGGTGCAGTGAGGAACAGGGCAAAGATGGGGAGCAGAGGAGAGATGGGGTGCATTGGGGAGCAGGGCAGAGATGGGGAGCAGAGGAGAGATGGGGATGCATTGGGGAGCAGGGTAGAGATGTGGGTGCAGTGAGGAACAGGGCAAAGATGGGGAGCAGAGGAGAGATGGGGTGCATTGGGGAGCAGGGCAAAGATGGGGAACAGGACAGTGATGGGGAGAAGGGCAGAGATGGGGGTGCAGTGAGGAACAGGGCAAAGATGGGGAGCAGAGGAGAGATGGGGTGCATTGGGGAGCAGGGCAGTGATGGGGAGCAGGGCAGAGATGGGGGTGCAGTGAGAAACAGGGCAAATATGGGGAGCAGAGGAGAGATGGGGATGCATTGGGGAGCAGATGAGAGATGGGGGTGCATTGGGGAGCAGAGGAGAGATGGGGAGCAGATGAGAGATGGGGGTGCATTGGGGAGCAGAGGAGAGATGGGGTGCATTGCGGAGCAGAGGAGAGATGGGGATGCATTGGGGAGCAGGGTAGAGATGTGGGTGCAGTGAGGAACAGGGCAAAGATGGGGGGCAGATTAGAGATGGGGTGCATTGTGGAGCAGGGCAGTGATGGAGAGCAGAGGAGAGATGGGGATGCATCGGGGAGCAGAGGAGAGATGGGGATGCATTGGGGAGCAGATGAGAGATGGGGGGCATTGGGGAGCAGAGGAGAGATGGGGGTGCATTGGGGAGCAGAGGAGAGATGGGGGTGCATTGGGGAGCAGAGGAGAGATGGGGGTGCATTGGGGAGCAACGAAGAGATGGGGGTGCATTGCGGAGCAGTGGAGAGATGGGTAGCAGATGAGAGATGGGGGTGCATTGGGGAGCAGAGGAGAGATGGGGTGCATTGCGGAGCAGAGGAGAGATGGGGAGCAGATGAGAGATGGGGATGTATTGGGGAGCAGAGGAGAGATGGGGATGCATTGGGGAGCAGGGTAGAGATGTGGGTGCACTGAGGAACAGGGCAAAGATGGGGGCAGATTAGAGATGGGGTGCATTGTGCAGCAGGGCAGTGATGGAGAGCAGAGGAGAGATGGGGATGCATTGGGGAGCAGAGGAGAGATGGGGTGCATTGGGGAGCAGATGAGAGATGGGGTGCATTGGGGAGCAGATGAGAGATGGGGTGCATTGGGGAGCAGAGGAGAGATGGGGGGCATTGGGGAGCAGAGGAGAGATGGGGGTGCATTGGGGAGCAGAGGAGAGATGGGGGTGCATTGGGGAGCAGAGGAGAGATGGGGGTGCATTGGGGAGCAACGAAGAGATGGGGGTGCATTGCGGAGCAGTGGAGAGATGGGTAGCAGATGAGAGATGGGGGTGCATTGGGGAGCAGAGGAGAGATGGGGTGCATTGCGGAGCAGAGGAGAGATGGGGGTGCATTGGGGAGCAGAGGAGAGATGGGGGTGCATTGGGGAGCAGGGCAGAGATGGGGAGCAGAGGAGAGATGGGGTGCATTGGGGAGCAGGGCAGTGATGAGGAGCAGGGCAGAGATGGGGGTGCAGTGAGGAACAGGGCAAAGATGGGGAGCAGAGGAGAGATGGGGATGCATTGGGGAGCAGGGTAGAGATGTGGGTGCAGTGAGGAACAGGGCAAAGATGGGGAGCAGAGGAGAGATGGGGTGCATTGGGGAGCAGGGCAGAGATGGGGAGCAGAGGAGAGATGGGGATGCATTGGGGAGCAGGGTAGAGATGTGGGTGCAGTGAGGAACAGGGCAAAGATGGGGAGCAGAGGAGAGATGGGGTGCATTGGGGAGCAGGGCAAAGATGGGGAACAGGACAGTGATGGGGAGAAGGGCAGAGATGGGGGTGCAGTGAGGAACAGGGCAAAGATGGGGAGCAGAGGAGAGATGGGGTGCATTGGGGAGCAGGGCAGTGATGGGGAGCAGGGCAGAGATGGGGGTGCAGTGAGAAACAGGGCAAATATGGGGAGCAGAGGAGAGATGGGGATGCATTGGGGAGCAGATGAGAGATGGGGGTGCATTGGGGAGCAGAGGAGAGATGGGGAGCAGATGAGAGATGGGGGTGCATTGGGGAGCAGAGGAGAGATGGGGTGCATTGCGGAGCAGAGGAGAGATGGGGATGCATTGGGGAGCAGGGTAGAGATGTGGGTGCAGTGAGGAACAGGGCAAAGATGGGGGGCAGATTAGAGATGGGGTGCATTGTGGAGCAGGGCAGTGATGGAGAGCAGAGGAGAGATGGGGATGCATCGGGGAGCAGAGGAGAGATGGGGATGCATTGGGGAGCAGATGAGAGATGGGGGGCATTGGGGAGCAGAGGAGAGATGGGGGTGCATTGGGGAGCAGAGGAGAGATGGGGGTGCATTGGGGAGCAGAGGAGAGATGGGGGTGCATTGGGGAGCAACGAAGAGATGGGGGTGCATTGCGGAGCAGTGGAGAGATGGGTAGCAGATGAGAGATGGGGGTGCATTGGGGAGCAGAGGAGAGATGGGGTGCATTGCGGAGCAGAGGAGAGATGGGGAGCAGATGAGAGATGGGGATGTATTGGGGAGCAGAGGAGAGATGGGGATGTATTGGGGAGCAGGGTAGAGATGTGGGTGCACTGAGGAACAGGGCAAAGATGGGGGCAGATTAGAGATGGGGTGCATTGTGCAGCAGGGCAGTGATGGAGAGCAGAGGAGAGATGGGGATGCATTGGGGAGCAGAGGAGAGATGGGGTGCATTGGGGAGCAGATGAGAGATGGGGTGCATTGGGGAGCAGATGAGAGATGGGGTGCATTGGGGAGCAGAGGAGAGATGGGATGCATTGGGGAGCAGAGGAGAGATGGGGTGCAGAGGAGAGATGGGGATGCATTGGGGAGCAGAGGAGAGATGGGGATGCATTGGGGAGCAGATGAGAGATGGGGGGCATTGGGGAGCAGAGGAGAGATGGGGGGCATTGGGGAGCAGAGGAGAGATGGGGGTGCATTGGGGAGCAGAGGAGAGATGGGATGCATTGGGGAGCAGAGGAGAGATGGGGTGCAGAGGAGAGATGGGGTGCATTGGGGAGCAGAGGAGAGACGGGGTGCATTGGGGAGCAGATGAGAGATGGGGGTGCATTGGGGAGCAGAGGAGAGATGGGGGTGCATTGGGGAGCAGAGGAGAGATGGGGATGCATTGGGGAGCAGAGGAGAGATGGGATGCATTGGGGAGCAGATGAGAGATGGGGGTGCATTGGGGAGCAGAGGAGAGATGGGGGTGCATTGGGGAGCAGAGGAGAGATGGGGGTGCATTGGGGAGCAGAGGAGAGATGGGGATGCATTGGGGAGCAGAGGAGAGATGGGGATGCATTGGGGAGCAGAGGAGAGATGGGGTGCAGAGGGGAGATGGGGTGCAGTGGGGCGCAGATGAGAGATGGGGTGCATTGGGGAGCAGATGAGAGATGGGGTGCATTGGGGAGCAGAGGAGAGATGGGATGCATTGGGGAGCAGAGGAGAGATGGGGGTGCATTGGGGAGCAGAGGAGAGATGGGGTGCATTGGGGAGCAGATGAGAGATGGGGGTGCATTGGGGAGCAGAGGAGAGATGGGGGTGCATTGGGGAGCAGAGGAGAGATGGGGAGCAGAGGAGAGATGGGGTGCATTGGGGAGCAGAGGAGAGATGGGGTGCAGAGGAGAGATGGGATGCATTGGGGTGCAGAGGAGAGATGGGGGTGCATTGGGGAGCAGAGGAGAGATGGGGGGCATTGGGGGGCATTGGGGAGCAGGGCAGGGATGTTAAAAACCTTGGGTTTTGTTCCTCTTTAATATTGTATTATATTACATAAAGATGCCTTTGAATAGGGCCCCCAGACACAAGGTTGCATGGGGCCCCAGATATGATAGGCCCGCCCCTGCCTGTCCCTATGGGAATGTGGAGGACTTTTCCCCGCTAGAGTCACTTTTCCACTCCTTTGATGTGAGAGGCTGAAGCAGTGGGCCCCTCCCATTTATTGTCAGTGGGGAGGGACCAGTGACAGTCACCATGGAGACAGGGTGGCTTCATTTAGCAACCCATTGAGTCACGGGGGGGGGGGGCGGACCCGAGCTCTCTATCGGACCAGGGATACTACACGCTGCCCCTTTAAATGTGCGGCGGCTGCTCTTTAAACGGCGACGTCACAATGAGTAGCGCGTAGCCGCGCCCCTCTGTCTCTCTGTGACGTCATGGCTGGGCGGGCCACTCCGGCTCGGGCTTTAACCCAGGCGGTCCCTCCTCTTAAAGGGGAGACGCTGCAGAGGAAGCGGGCAGGAGGGTGAGTGTCCCTTGTGTGTGTCTCTCCTGTGTGTGTCCGCCGGGCCGCCCCCTTCTTGCTGATCGGTAGCGCCGCCATTGTGGTATCCGCGTGTCTCGCCCGGGGCTTCCTCCTCCAGCCATCTGCAGCATTTCCTATGAATGAATAGGGCGGATCCCCCGCTGTACATCCACGTCTGCCCCCCCACCTCCTCCTCCTCCTCCTTCTTCTTCTCCTCCGGCGCCCACCGATCCGATCAGGGCACCCGGAGCCCGTGGCGGAGCAGCCAGAAGCTCGGAGCCCCTCCCTGGCTCAGCCACTCTCATTCCAGCACCCTGGCTTTGTTTCAAGAGCTGTGGAGGCAATGTGAGTGCACCCATTTCTGCATCTTGTGTGTGTGTGTGGTGCCCCCTGTGCATGGCATGTGCCCACCCTGGGGGGCATCTTCCCCCCCCCCCCTCTCCTGCCCCACATTGCTGCTACTGTGATGGCTGCTCAATGCTTTGTTCCCTCTGGATGGCTCCATCATCTTGTGATGCCAGCTGGGCACCATCATGATATATAGAGTCACCTTCTAGAATCATCGTGCTGCTCCCCTCAACCCTTGGCACACTGGCTTCTGCCTTCCATTGCCAGGGCTAGGGTTAACCGTCATGCTGGCATGGATCTGGGGGGCTCTCCTGAACCCTTGGCACGCTGGCTGCCACCTTCCATCAGCAGGGCTAGGGTTAACCGTCATGCTGGCATGGATCTGGGGGGCTCTCCTGAACCCTTGGCACGCTGGCTGCCACCTTCCATCAGCAGGGCTAGGGTTAACCGTCATGCTGGCATGGATATGGGGGGGGCTCTCCAGAAACCCTTGGCACACTGGCTTCTGCCTTCCATTGCCAGGGCTAGGGTTAACCGTCATGCTGGCATGGATCTGGGGGGCTCTCCTTAACCCTTGGCACGCTGGCTGCCACCTTCCATCAGCAGGGCTAGGGTTAACCGTCATGCTGGCATGGATCTGGGGGGCTCTCCTGAACCCTTGGCACACTGGCTGCTGCCTTCCATTGCCAGGGCTAGGGTTAACCGTCATGCTGGCATGGATCTGGGGGGCTCTCCTGAACCCTTGGCACGCTGGCTGCCACATTCCATTAGCAGGGCTAGGGTTAACCGTCATGCTGGCATGGATCTGGGGGCTCTCCTGAACCGTTGGCATGCTGGCTGCCACCTTCCATCAGCAGGGCTAGAGTTAACCGTCATGCTGGCATGGATCTGAGGGGCTCTCCTGAACCCTTGGCACGCTGCCTGCTGCCTTCCATCGGCAGGGCTAGGGTTAACCGTCATGCTGGCATGGATCGGGGGGGCATGCCTCAGGTGGGGTAAGACTGTTCAGACTCTGGTGCCAGGCTAGCCACCCTCTCCACACCCCCTGTTGGGTTAATAAATCGCTTTGCTTGCTTTTGTTGTGCATGCCGGGGTGATGGTCGCCTGCTGCCAGCTGGCCAGCCTATCCGGGTTGGCACATGGCATTGGCTTGGCACTCATTATGAGTCTACGATTAGACTGCCTCGGGTTACATTGTTGGATTTAGTCACAAGGACACACCGCATATGACACCTGGGAGGGACCTGTAGCGCCGGCCATTGGCAGGGGAATTAACTATAGGGGGTGCGACCGGCACCAGGGCCCATAAGGTCAGGGTGCGCCATCATTGTGCTTGCGCCTTATTTTTTAGATTTGTGCTCTCATGGCATCATGTACAGTAAAAAGTAGTCAGCTCAGACTGGCCCACAGGATCAACAGGAAAAAAACCTAATGGGCCCCTGGTCCCAGAGGCCCCTTTGAGGGCCTTCCTCACCAAATCTGAATTATCTATAGCTTATTTGTGGCATCACAAGTGCACACACACAGGCAGCTTGGCATAATGTTTCTAAGCATGAGCTCTGAATGTAAGCCAGTGATACTTGCATCTAAATGTGGGGTGTTCTACTGATGGGCCCCAGGCATCCAAGTCTGACACTGAAAAGAAGCATCTTTTGTCTTTGCTGTTTCACGCTTTTTTTTGTCTAGTTGTATCCAATTCAGTTAAAACATGTTTTGTTCCGTGCCCCAGGGGCATCCCTAATTGGAATGCCTCACTATGTGAAACCCCACAGATCAGCCAGTACAACTCTCACCTCTTCCCGGTCCTACTGCTCTCATTCAATCAGAGTTGTTTGCAGTGACTATGTCATTGGGCAAACTGCTCTGATAGGCTTCCATGGGGAATCTGCATCTCCAGCCCCATCAGAGTAGCTGGACTGTGGGGACGCACACAGCCCAAGGATGCAAGGGATGCTCTTGCTCCCCATTGTATGCAATCAGAGCAGTTTGCTGAATTACATAGTTATGGCAAAAGGCTGTGATTGGATTAGAATCTGCACATGAACCATTGGATGGGGGAAAGTTGTGTGAATACTGGCAACCTGGGGGTGTCACATAGTGGGGCATCCCAACTCGAAATTTTCCGGGGTGGTCTTGTTCCGCTTTAAAATGATAGGAAGAAGTGCACTGTATGAGCCACGATGGGGCCCCCTTCATTAATCGCACCAGGGCACGGTCACATTTAGGTAACCCACTGGCCATTAGCATTGATTTCTAGGAACGAGGGCGTAGCTATAGCCATGACAGTTTTGGGGTGGGAGGTTACCCATTAAAGCTGACCTTAAAGGGACTGTAAACCCAATGGCAATAATTAGCCAGCAAGCAGCTGACCTGATGCCTGCCCCATGTGATTCTCCTCCTTCGCCAGCAGTACAGTGCAGAAGCCATAGCAGGGCTTTCAAATTTGCCATCTTTTTCAATTTTACTCCTGCAGGACCACACAAAAAAAGTGGTCCTACAGCCACCTCGTCCCTTGGTGCTCTCAGTGTGAGTGGGCATAGGTCCAGCAGCTGTCTCTGACCACAGCAGAGCATGCTCTGCCCCTTGACATACCCTTCCCAGCTCAGCCACGGCCCTGAATCTGAAGCTCAGCTTTGCCTTTCATACATAGTGGAGATGTTACAGTTTATGATCATGGAGTAGAATGAACTGAATTAAATCTCTGCTGTTGGGTCATAGACAACAAAGCGGAACTAAACCCCTATGGAAAGTCAAACGTTTTGTCAGCTGTTGGCCTCTAAATAGACATTATGGCTAGGATAAAGCTGTCATACTGACAGCCATGCTACATTACAGATGCCATGGTAGAGCCTTGGTTCAATGCTTCCTTACATAAGAGCTGTCGGGTTGTCAGTTGTACTTAAAGCGGACCTTCACCCTGAATAAGAGCAAAGCTTATACGTTTCCCACACCCTGTACATGCAGATTGCTCACATTAAAAATCACCATACCTGCATCTACTACATGTTATGAGCCTTTAAACATTCAAGATGGCGGCTCATGGGGCATCAGGCAGCCTGCAAACAGGAAGTGCTCTGCATTCTGGGATTGCTGACCTTTTCATGACCCCAGCTCTGCTCTGTCTGTGCAAAGCTCAGCTATAACCCCGCCCCTGCACTTTATCCCGCTCTCCTCTGCTCAGTATTTGTGATGCTTCTGAGTCAAGATGGTGGCGCCCTTATCCTAGAGCCCTAAACAGAATTGCAGCCCAGTGGGGGAAAGAATAATAAGTGGCTAAAAACGTTAAATATATTAGTTTTAGATGCTGGGGAATAGTTATTTAAGGGTTTGGGCTTTTTATTAAATCATGCTGAAGGTCCGGTTTAACAGGTCACATATACTTACCTGTCTATAGAGCCTCTGGATCATTGAGATCCCATGCTAAGACCGGCCAGGACTTGCTGGAAACCCCCTTTAATTCTATACGGATGACTCCATTTAAAGTGGACCAACACCCACCGCTGATCGGCCCGGGAATCTATAAGATTTCCGGGCCGATCAGCTCCCTCCCCGCGGGGCATCCAAAATCGGGATGCCCCGCTGTGTGAACCCCCCCCCCGGACGCCCACAAACCTTACCTTCGCCGCCGCCTCTCGTGCATCCCTCTAGCAGGGCGCGCTCCCTGTAAGAGGGACGCGCAAGATGCGGCGGCCCCAGCTTGTCCGTCGCTTATCCGTCGGCGGTAAGGTACGTTTTTTTGGGCTTTCTGGGGGGGTTCACACAGCGCCGCTCGGGGTGCCCCGCGGAAGTGGACCAACACCCAGGATAGTGAAAATCCTGGGTGTTGGTCCACTTTAAAAAAAAAAAAAATCACTCTAGTCGCCCTTGGATTAATTATTTACTATGGATTTCCACTTTGGAGAGAAGTTTAATGACTAAGAGTAATGGCTCATTTACACAGAGTGATAATCTAACAGGAAATCACTAAAACCATACCTACCAACTTTCCAGGATGGGAAAGAGGGACATTTGTTAAATTAGGCCACACCCCCTCATTGAGGGATGGATAGGAGATACATTGTAACAGTTTATAATATAAACAAATAGCTAAATGAATCACTTATTGATCTGCATGTTACACCTCAAAGAGAGACAAATGAGAACAAGGGTCGGAGGGACATGGACTCAAAAGAGGGACAGTCCCTCCAAATCAGGGACACTTGGGAGATATGCTAAAGATATGCTAAAGCAATTGTTATTTAGAGATAAACGTTCCTTGGAAATGATCAACGTTCCTTGGAAACGATGAGCGAGAATTGGTTAATCGGTCCACTGTCGTATTGTTTCAGGCAGACCAAAAATTTCTCATTAATCACTTGATGGTTAGAAAAAAATATATACACGAATTCCGCACCACAAATTTAGATTTAATTGAATTCAATACCTGTGGCCGTGCAGTGATGGGAGACTATCTCTGTCCTAAATTGGAATCCTAGTATTGTAATGGTGAATCCAGCAGTTCACCCAAAATAGCTCCAAACCACCGCACCTCCTCCACAGTAATTAATAAATCAACTAAATATAGATCATGAATTCATAAATTATTTATTAATAAATACCCACATAAATCACATTACAGACAATTAAAAAACATATAAAACAAGACCATACACTCCCAGGGGCATCCCAGTTTTACCCATATCCAATCCCATAAATATAATATTTCAGTGCTCATATTACAAACATTCCACAAAGTGCATAAGTGCTAATCTGTGCAAATATAGTATTAAAAATACAAAAAAAATGTGGCAAGAGGAAAGAAAGAAAACAAACTCAGATATCAAATACAACAACCAATTTGAATCACCTGAGTGTATAATTCTGAGTGTCCCCCAGGAATGCCCAGGTCAAGCTTGATGGTTAGAATGTGTAAACAGAAGTCGCCCTCAAAACAATGCGATTTGCTGTGGGAATGAGCGACGCAAGCGATCGCTCTATCGTCCGATTGACCAGCAAATCTTCGGCGTCTGAATAGTTACTCAATCGCAGAAGATTTGTATGGCTGATTGATGTGCTTGTGTAAACTCAGCATAACTTTAAGATAATGTCTATTTACTAATGGCCTTAGGCCACATCTTCAGTTTCGTTCCACAATCCTCAAAATCATTTTGACAAAACCCAGCATCAACATTTCCCATCAGATGTGTCAGGGAAGAAAGTCGCTATAAAAAGGACCATAAAAGTGCTGTTGATTGAATTCGCTTGGCGTGAGCAATTGTCAGGAGTCTTGTCAGGTGTCTGCAGTGGCGGACTGGGGCCAAAAATCAGCCCTGGATTTTACCGGCCCGAGAAATTCCTGTTGGGGCCCCCCAACCATGATGCTGGGGCTATAGCATTGGGGGCCGGGGTTCCTTGGCTTCTGGGTACAGGGGGCTGAGAGGGAGACCAAGGGGCAGGGATGGAATGTGGTTGTTAAAGTGGACCAACACCCAGGATTTTGACTATCCTGGGTTTTGGTCCACTTCGGGGGGGCACTCCGATTGGGGGCTGTGTGAAACCCCCCAGAAAGCCCCAAAAACTCACCTCACCACGCTCCCACGTGACCGCGCCGTCCAATCCCCGCCGACGGACAAGCGGGTGACAGCGACGGACAAAACAGCGCGTCCGCCGCCGCCTCCCGCACGTCACTCTTACAGGGCGCGTGCCCGCGCCAGCCATTCACAAACGGCCGGCACGCGCAGGTCTAGAGGGGCGTAAGGTTTTTTGGGGGGTTTCACCCCGCGGGACATCCCGATCTCGGATGTCCCGCGGTGAGGGAGGTGATCAGCCCGGGAATCTTATAGATTCCCAGGACGATCACCCCTGGGTGTTGGTCCACTTTAAAAGCAGCAGCCCAACTGGCCCCAAAGCAGTGTGGCCCACCGGGCATTGTCCCGGGTCTCCCTATGGCCAGTCCACCCCGGGGTGTCTGTATGTGATTGATCACATCTTTTCCTTCAGTGACGCACCTTCTGAATTGTAAAACCTGGTGCCAAGGTCGTGCACAGTGAATGGAGTTGGGCGTGCACAGGCACGGCTGATGGCAAGCATTGCTTGGGTGCCCAAAGAAATATTGGGGGGCGTAGTCTCTGCGGAACATTCAGGAAGAAGCTGCTGCAGGGGAAAATTTATTTTTATTTTGAGTTTACAGTCCTATGCATGTGGACCTCCAAGTCATAAAGGGATCTAGCGTCCCTTTTAAAGCAGACCTTCATCATCATTTAATGAAAAGCCCAAACCCTTAAAAAAAACTATTCCCCAGCATCTAAAATTACTATATCTAACGTTTTTAGTCACTCTTTATTTTTTTCCCCCACCGGCCTGCAACTCTGTTCAGCACTCTAGGATACGGGCGCTGCCATTTTGGCTCAGTAGCGTCACATACTGAGGAGAGGAGGGGGATCAAAAGTGCAGGGGGCGGGGTTACAGCTGTGCTTTGCTCAGACAGAGCAGAGCTAGGGGTCAAAGAAAGGACAGCAATCCCAGAATGCAGAGCGGCACAGTCAGAAGACGCTGCCTGATGCTCCATGAGCCGCCATCTTGGATGTTTAAAGGCTCAGAAAATTCAGTAGATGCAGGTAGGATGATATTTAATGTGAGCAATCTGTATGTACAGGGTGGGGGAAACATAAAAGATAGGCTCTTATTCAGGGTGAAGGTCCGGATTAATGTGAGCAATCTGTATGTACAGGGGGAAATCTATATGTACAGGGGGAAATCTATAAGATTCCCGGGCCAATCACCTCCCACCCCGCGGGACATCCGAGATCGGGATGTCCCGCGGGGTGAAACCCCCCAGAAACCCCAAAAAGATCTACCTGATCCGCCGCCGGCGCCTCCCGCGCGCCCCTCCAGACGTGCGTGCGCCGGCCCTCTGTGAATGGCCGGCGCGCGCGCGCCGAGAATGACGCGCGGGAGGCGGCGGAAGCGGCTTGGACGTTCCTGTCCCCCACCTGGACGTTGGCGGGGATTGGCTGCGGCGTTCACGTGGGAGCGTTGAGAGGTGAGTTTTTTGGGGTTTCTGGGGGGTTTCACACAGCGGGGCACCCCCGATCGGGGTGCCCCGCCGAAGTGGACCAAAACCCAGGATAGTCAAAATCCTGGGTGTTGGTCCACTTTAACAATCACCCCCAAGGTTTGGGGTGCGTCTACAGTTAAGAATCAAATCACACATAGGACTGGGTAGGACAGGGACATGATATGGCTGCATACTGTAATGAAGCATGTCTCCTATTGGATGAGGAACAGCTGCCACATGTGCGTGTGGCTATTTCCTGTTCCAGTAGGAGTATCTTTCTAAAGTGGGGCTTACAGATGACTTGAGAAGATGGCTTAGGTTAGTTTAGTGTCCCAAGCCCTCCCCTGGGACACAGTTGGCAGAGAGGGTAGCAGTCCCCTTTAAAGAGCTATTGTTTTCACGGTTACAGAAATCTAAAGGAGACCCTGATTGTAATTCCAATAAAACAGAGGTGCGGCCCCTTGCCTATTCTTTCTTAAACAGACATCATTAGAGTTCTGCTTTAAAGCTGTACAAACCCTGGGATTTTGACTATCCTGGGTTTTGCCCCGGGCCATCCCGGTTTGTGTGAAACCCCCAAGATCAGCAGTAATAGCTCACCTTTCCCCATTCCTACGGCACATATGTGGGCTCTCGTCCAATCAGAGCTGTTTGCCGCTCAACAAAGGGCTCTGATTGTTTGCAATAGAGGGCGCAAGCGGTGCACATCCCCAGCAGCGTGGGCACTCACACCGCAGCCTATCTGAATGGCTATGGCAGCAGCGCGCATGCAGCCCAAAGATGCAGGGGATGCGGCCACATTGCAAGCAATCGGAGCCGTTCGCTGAATGACATAGGCACGGCAAATGGCTCTGATTGGACAAGAGCCTGCACGTGCGCCGTTGGACCGGGGAAAGGTAAGCTATTACTGGCGATCTGGAGGGTTTTGTACATTGGGCATCCCATTTCGGAATGCCATGGGGGAAGGCCAGCGGTCAGCCCTGGAAATTTTAAAGTGGACCAACACCCTCCACTGATCGGCCCGGGAATCTATAAGATTATCTATAAGACTCTATAAGAGTCCCCTGACTGCAGGGCACCCCGAGAAACCCCTAAATCCCTACCTGCACCTCGATCCAGCGGCGGCCGCCGCCGCCTCCCGTGCTTCCCTCTGGCAGGACGCGCACCCGCGCCGTTTGTGAATGGCGGGCGCGCGCCCTGTAAGAGTGACGCGCGGGAGGCGGCGGCGGGCGCGCTCTCTTGTCCGTCGCTGCCTCCCGCTTGTCCGTCGACGGGGATTGGCAGCAGTGGTCACGTGGGAGCGGGGAGAGGTGAGTTTTTGGGGCTTTCTGGGGGGTTTCACACAGCGGGGCACCCCCGATCGGGGTGCCCCACCGAAGTGGACCAAAACCCAGGATAGTCAAAATCCTGGGTGTTGGTCCACTTTAAGATTTCAGTGCCGGCCGTGCAGAGGTTTGTTTCGCTTTATCAGAAAAGCAGAAAAAGAAAAAACAGATACTCACCTCCTGTCCCCTGCAGTAGAACAGGTCCTGTGTCACCCACATGCACTCCCCACCCTCAGACAGTGCTTGGCACATCCCCCTTCTTCACATTAAATGAAGCCACGTGTCCAATGTACTGTGATGAGATGGGGGAGGAGACTTGTCCGCCAATGTGTCTTTGCGTGGTGGATGAAGAATCCATAGCTGCTGGCAGGAATAAATAGAATGGGAGTACGGGGTTTTTTTGCTTTCTTTGCTCTCAAAGGATTAGCCAGCCATTGTTTTACCACAGGATCACTGAGGGATCAGATCTGCAATCCAGGTGCCTTAAAGGGGATTTCCTGTATCATAATAATTGCAGGGTGGGTCCCATTTGCCGAAAACATGTAAAAATCAACTTTTTCCATAGTAGGAGCTGGCCAATCAGACTTAAGTTACAAAATCCAGGATTTTTACAGTTTTTGGACTCATTTTCTTACTTTCTCTACGACCCCACGGTGCATGCGTGGGCTGCCCTCCAATCAGAATTTCTTGCCACGCATAATAATGAGCTGCAAAGAACACTGAATGGAAATGATGCATTAGGCATTTCTTGTGGCTGCTCCCCTTTGGATAGGGATGGAGGTGATGCCGCGTGCCACCAGCCCTAGAGTCCTATAGTTGGTTGCTACTACTTAAAGAGGAACAACACCCGGAAATTTCACTCCCCCAGATGTTGTTACTTTCAGACGGGCCACCCCGATTTGTGATGCCCCGCTGTGTGTATCCCCACGATATCCCCACGGCTAGGAAACTCACCCTTCCAACAGTCCCACGGCACAAGCCACTCAGCCAATCGGCGTGATCGTCTCCATTCGGCTCTGCTAGCTGCTCATCGGCTATGCGGCTAGCAGAGCCAAACGGAGTGTAATGGCCCGCGTCCCGGCTTGCTTCTCAGACAGGCCTAGCGCTGCTACGCGCACAGCTAGAGGTGAGCGGGGATGCGGACACAGCGTTGCAACAAGGCGAGGGCTTAGGAAGAGGTAAGAAGATCGGGTGACCCGGGAGTTTCACACAGCATGGCATTCCGATTTGGGATGCCCCAGGAAGTGGCACTCAGATGCTACATTTAATAAAACAGATCAGAGTATTGGTCTGGTTTGCATTCCGACTTTGGATGCATCTGTAGGTAAAACCCCCTGTTTTGCCCAGTCACGCACCTTGATCTAGAAACATAGAAGGTTGACGGCAGAAGGAGACCATACGGTCCTTCTAGTCTGCCCCTATGTGTATTCTGTATGTTCTCTGTATCTTATGTGTATACTGTATATTCTCTGTATCTTATGTGTATACTGTATGTTCTCTGTATCTTATGTGTATACTGTATGTTCTCTGTATCTTATGTGTATACTGTATGTTCTGTTTATCTTATGTGTATACTGTATGCTCTCTGTATCTTATGTGTATACTGTATGGTCACTGTATCTTAGGATAGATGTGTGCTTATCCCAGGCATGTTTAAATTCAGTGACAGTTGATTTTTCAACTACCTCTGCTGGAAGTTTGATCTAGTCTCCCACGGCACATGTGTGGGTTACTAATGTCCACCAATCATTGAGATTGCTGAGGCTGTCTGCACCCACCAGCAGACACTTAGATATGCCTGGGGGTGGGCACAATAGATAGGGGATGCTGGTGATGACATTGGTGTTCTGCACATGTGCTGTGGTGAGTATACTGGCGAACCAGGGGCATTTCTCACAGTGGGGCATAAGGGTCATATTGGGATGCCCCAGGGGCAGGTTGTTAGCCAGCACTGAAACCTTTTGAGACTCCAAAGAAAGTCAGGCCATTTATACAAATAAACCATCAGGGAGGTTGTTATACGTGCTGTTATTTCACAGTGTTGCATTTGGTAACCGAGGTACTTTAAGGACATCTAGCATTAGAAAGGTACAGGGTTTTGGATTTCAGATTAAAACTGAACACAATTCTATGGGACCTTTTTATGTGCAGTTCCTCTAGTGCGTATAATTCCTGCAGGACCGGGTGCTTTGTGAAATCTCTCATTCTTTGGTGGCTTTGCTGAAGCTATGATGACAGGGCTTAGGTCCATGCTGTGGATCTATTTTTGTGGTGTACTGTGACCATTGATGTTTGCCTAGCTTACTCAGTGGTGGTCCTTTTGCCTGAAGCTTAGAAGCCAAATGTTCCCTCATGTGGTCTCAGCTGGCTTTCCTGTTGTCAGTGGAGCCGATCAGCTCTTGCTCTGCAGGCATGGCGAGCGCCATTGTCGGTGTAAATCTCCAGTCTGTGCTGGGAAAGATCCAAGATGCTTCAAAAGTAAGGTCAGTCCAGACAGGAGGACTGTACGTGAGAATGTCAGGACATCTGCTGAGGCTTTTCTTAAGATGACGCTCCAAACAACTGTCACAACATGGCACGGACTAGAATGAAGAGCATTTCAGGTGTCCCTTGGGGGGTGTTTTACAAAGTTCTCTTTGGCTATCATAGCTAATGTATAGGTTGACTATTCTATGATATTAGTGATTGTTCCTAAACTATGGAAATTAAGTTCTTCATCATTGCTGGAGACAAAAATATAGTTCTGGCCTTGTGTTAGAAGGCTCATGTTCGGGGGCAGGGCCTGCGTCAACACCTGAGAAGGCAGGTCAGCTGCCAGGGGCCCCCACTCTCTGGGGGGGCCCACTGACAGGGCCGGCCTTTGGGGTGTGCAACGACGCTTGACCAGTGGCCGACTGGGAAGGCACTGCTACAGATGGTGCCCGCATCTCCTCGAATGATGGAGTTACACACAACGGGGCGTCTCGTTTTAGATTCCAAGGGAGGAAGTGCTGGGTTTTGTTCTGCTTTTAAGTTGCCCACCCCAGCTGATTTCTTATCCCTGGAGCATCCCAATCTGTGATACCCTACTGTGTGATACCCCCTGGGATCGCTGGCATACCCGCTATGCAAGCAATTCCACCCCTGAATTTTAGTACGTTTTACAGGGGCATCTCAATTTGGGATGCCCCTTTTTGTGAAAGAACCCCCCTCGTCTGGCCCTTAACTGAAATTGTGCAGTGCATTCACCAGTTTGAGGAAAGTAATGAACAAAGGGGGGGGGGGTCACACCCAGGGGCATCCAAAATCAGGAGAATCTAGATTCGTTCAGACTCCGAGGTCAGGTTTAAAGGGGTTTGGTGCACTTCAAAGTTGGTCCAACTAGCATGATCCTTAGGGTACATCCAGATTTGGGACGTACCTTGGTGATGTGACGCGACTTTTCACCACAAAGGGGCCCACTGAGACAATGCCGCCCAAGGTCCCACATAAACCTAGAGCCGGCCCTGTTCAGGGGTGTACATGCCATAGAGGCAGGGGAGGCAGCTTCTACTGGGTCGCTGCAAGCTGCCCCCCAGCCGCGCAGCACTGCCCCAGGAATAAGTGTTGGCGCACTGGAGCATTAGGGGCCAGAGCTGTAAGTTCTACCGGGTGGAACTAAGATGCCAGATCATAGTTTCCCCCCCTGCGCTCTGTGTATAGAACCCTCCAGGATGCTGACATCTTAGTTCCCTCCCTGTGAAACCTTCAACTCTGGCCCCTAGGGCACCCATCAGATGAGGACCCAGGCCCCACACTGCTTAGAATGCCAGTCATCCCACAGACCTGTTTTGGGATGCTCTATAGGATCACATTGTTTTAGTCCTTTGAACACAGGATTAGCTGCGCCTTTACCCTGATTCAAGGGTGAGGAATGGTATCCTCCAACATGGCGCCCAACGTTGAAGCTTCATAATGCTCACTAGATTGAACTAGTTGTATGGTTCTAGGCTGTGGTGTATGGTAGTGGATGCAATCGAGAGGTGTTGATGCATGTGCATGGGGGGGCCCCCGATTTTTAATATCACAACTTTGTGAATTTTTTACAGATTTTGGTGTACTTTTTTGGTGCTTTTTGGGATGTGCAATATTTTTCAATAAAGATATGTTGAGTATGTATATTGCCTTGTAGTTTAATTATACTACATGCATCACTTGAGCCAGTGCCCTTAAAGTGGACCAACACCCAGGTTTTTGACTATCCTGGGTTTTGGTCCACTTCCGGGGGGCACCCCGATCAGGGGTGCCCCGCTGTCTGAAACCCCCCAGAAAGCCCAAAAAAACTCACCTCTCCCCGCTCCCACGTGACTGCGCCAGCCAATCACAGTGCTCAGAGCCGCTGTGGTATGCGCGTCCAAGGCCGCCTGGACGCGCATACCAGCTCAGCTGGCTCTGAGCGCTGGAGGCCGCGTCTCGCGCTTCCCTCTAACAGGGAGTGCGCCTGCACCGGCCATTCACAAACAGCCGGCGCGGGTGCGCGCCCTGCTAGAGGGAAGCGTGAGACGCGGTCGCGGCTAGCGCATGCGCCGATGGAACGGGGCTGAGGTAAGGTTTGTGGGCCTCCTGGGGGGTTCCTCCCCGCGGGACATCCCGATTTCGGATGCCCCGTGGGGAGGGATCTGATCGGTCCGGGAATCTTATAGATTTCCGGGCCGATCCCCCCTGGGTGTTGGTCCACTTTAAATAACTATGTGTGTAGTGCGGTATTAGTAATTTGGTTAAAGGGACGCCGTGAATGAAAATGGCAGTGCTCATGATAGCATTTGTTGGAGTCTCCCTGTATTTTATTTTTTGATGCTGTTTTGGGATGCCCCTATGTGTGTAACCCCCCAGGATCATCCGAAGTCTAATTCCGATCCCATGGCGCATGCACAGGCTCCACCGCAATCGGCATTGATCAATGCATAGCAAAAAACGCTGAATGAATTAACCTCTGTGCACACACAATGGCCGGCTAGGGTATGCACATCGGATAGAGTGGTGCATGGGATGCCGCTGGAGGCAAGTACATGCACTAGTGGGGTTTTTCTAATCAGGATACCACTGGGGAGGGCTTTACCCTGGCCCTGGAGTCAAGTCCAGATGTCATGGGTTTTGGCCCACATAATGCTGAGGAAGTAAGCCCTTTTTGGGGGCCTACCATGAATTTTGCTATGGGGCCTTGAGTAACCTGTGTAGGCCTCTGCTCAAGTTCATACTATAGCATGTTATGTTGAGGGCTGCTTGTTCATGATATACTTTTCCTTGAAATAAATTAATACATTAAGGTAATATTCAAATAATTTAAAGGGTGGTGGCTTTATCATTTAGGACCATCGTAGCTTTTTTTTTTTGCTCACAGACCTTATGTTTGTGAGCAGGGCAGACTTCAGCACCTAGGCTGGTGCTGGGGCCCATGTACCTTGGGAGGGCCCACCTCATTCCCTCTACTCTAGGCAGGACGCAGGACTGTGCAGTAATCGGGACTAAGGACTGTCAGCCAGGGGCAGCTTGGCCATTGGGAGAGCCTCTCTTTCTTTCTGTAAAGGCCTTCTATTCTTTGTTTTTTCTTTAATCTGCTTGTTCTGCCATTCCTTTTCTTTTTTCCTTCTATAATTTTTTTCTGTCAATCCTTCTATTCTTTGAGGCCGATTCATTAATAGCGCCAGGTAGCAACAGATGAGCGACAGTAGCGGTATTTTCACAGCGCCCGCTAGTAGTCGCTGTGCTTGGCCGTTGTTCGGCTGTTGACAGCGACTCAGTCGGTGTGCGGTAATGTTGAATACGGGGTTAGGAGTCGCTATTTGACAGGTTCCGCGCTGTATGGGAGCGCATGACAGCGAATGGCCATAGCGAACGGCTCCCAGCATATTCATTAACAAATCACGCTCCAAAAATTCTCGCGCTGTGAAATACATGTTTAAACCCCAGAGCGCTGGCGGCGATGGGTTAAAAGTCGTTTTTTAACCCCCAAACAACCATATTTTTGGGAAAAAAAAAACATGTTTTTACAAACATTTTGTAATATGAATACATTAATATCAGACCTGTAATATCAATTCTGCACAATTTATTTATTTTTTTTTTACCTTAAAAAAATATCTAACATTGCAGAAGTGGTCACAGAATTTTTGCCATTTAAAAAAAAAAAATAAAAAACATTAATAGCAAATAATTAAGAATATTTAAAGATTGCTCCATTGAAATGCATTGGAGAGCGCCAGGTAGCGAGAGGTCATACCTGTCGCTGTTCAAGTTCGCTCGCTGGCGCTGTGGGGTGAGGCTGGAATAATGATGAATGATTCGCTCTGTCAGTCGCTAAGCAGGATCGGCTTGATAAATGTGTGATTGCGGAGGGGAGCCGGCGTTCTCGTGGCGGTGAGCGTCATTACCGTTCGCTCACCATTCGCTACCTGGCGCTATCCCTTGTTAAATAAGGGCCTTTGTTTCCTTCCTTCCATCTCTTATTTTTTCTCACTTTTGTTTCTGCTTTTTTCTGTAACTCCTTTCTTTCTTTGTCTGTAATTCATCATATGCTTTTGTTTCTTTCCATTTTTTCATATTTCTTCATTTCTTTCTATTCTTTCTTTTTTGGCATTCCTTTGCTCTTTTCTTTTCTTTACGGTTTTCTTTCTTTCCCCTGTAATTCCTTTAATTCTTTCGTTCTATATGTCTTTCTTTCTATCATGACTTTTAGTATTTTTATCTTTCTGAACCTTTCGCAGTATTCGCCATGCATGCAACTTTACCACCATGTATGGAGTGTCATAGCACACCGTATGGGGCCCCCTGAGACTCTATCGCCCCCCAGGGTCCTGCATAAACCTGGAGCCGACCCTGTTTGTAAGGAAAAGGTTTTCTAAAAATAATGGACTTGCAACAGCGGGTACTTTTATTAGTCTTGATCTGTTTAGCTGTTGATTGGATTTGGGTCTGTGCGAGGTCAGTACATTGGATTACTTTGCAGATTTTACACGCCATGCTCCTTTTCTCTTGTGAAGGCATTTCGTCCTAGGGCTGTAGATTCTCATCATAATGATCTCTTCTGGATTTCTCTTTCCTCTAGGCCCAATTCTAAGTGCAGGGGGCTCTCCTCTCATTTTTTTTTTATCTCTTTTAAACCGGACCTTCACCATGATTTATTGAAAAGCCCAAACCCTTAGAGCGGACCTTCACCCTGAATAAGAGTCTATCTTATATGTTTCCCACACCCTGTACATACAGATTGTCCACATTAATCCGGACCTTCACCCTGAATAAGAGCCTATCTTATATGTTTCCCACACCCTGTACATACAGATTGTCCACATTAAAAATCATCCTACCTGCATCCACTGCATGTTATGAGCCTTTAAACATCCAAGATGGCGGCTTATGGAAGCCGCCATCTTATCCGGCAGCCTGCAAACAGGAAGTGCCTCCTGACTGTGCTGCTCTGCATTCTGGGACTGCTGACCGTTACCTGACCCCAGCTCTGCTCTGTCTGAGCAAAGCACAGCTATAACCCGCCCCCCTGTACCTTATCCCACTCTCCTCTCCTCAGTAAGTGTGATGCTTCTGAGTCAAGATGGCGGCGCCCGTATCCTAAATTCCTGAACAGAGTTGCAGCCCAGTGGGGGAAAGAATAATAAGTTAGTGACTAAAAACGTAAAATATATTAATTTTAGATGCTGGGGAACCGTTTTTAAGAGTTTGGGCTTTTCATTAAATGACGCTGAAGGTCCGGTTTAAAGAAACGATTCCCCAGCATCTAAAATTAATATATATTAAAGTTTTTAGTCCCTTGCTTATTATTCTTTCCCCCACTGGGCTGCAACTCTGTTCAGGACGTTATGATACGGGCGCCGCCATCTTGACTCAGAAGCATCACACTTACTGAGGAGAGGAGTGTGGGATAAAGTGCAGGGGGCGGGTTATAGCTGTGCTTTGCTCAGACAGAGCAGAGCTGGGGTCAGGAAAACGTCAGCAATCCCAGAATGCAGAGCAGCACAGTCAGAAGGCACTTCCTGTTTGCAGGCGGCCTGATGTTCCATAAGCCGCCATCTTGGATGTTTAAAGGCTCATAACATGCAGTAGATGCAGGTAGGATGATTTTTAATGTGGGCAATCTATATGTAGAGGGGGGAAACATATAAGATTGACTCTTATCTAGAGTGAAGGACCGCTTTAACATTCTAGTTGAGAAGAACCTGAGACGCGCCCTTACCATTTCTTTCTTTTAGACATACAAGGTTTCCATGTTTGCTGTTGTCATGGTGACAAGAACTGGTCCACTAAAGATGACATTGTGCACCTGTTCATGCAGTCTTTGTTACCGCTCACCCTGCACATAGTAGTGACTATGGACGGCCTTTATGGTTTAGATCACCTATATAAGTACAGTAATAAATGAAACTATGAAGCTTATCTTGGGATATTCAGCTCTGCTCCCTGCAGCAAATCTGTACAGCTTTGGTGTTTAAAGAGGACCGAAACAATCTATGGGGTTCCCCCCGGTGTGAAACCCCCCCCCAGAATCATTTATATATTAATATGTGGGGCAGTTGTGGCCTAGAGGTAAGGGGAGCGGACTTGTGACCGGAGGGTTGCAGGTGAGTGCAGAGAGGGCGAGGGGGCTTTTACCCGGCCTTAAAGTATTTTTAGACTCTATGGCCTGGTTTGAAGGTTTTGGTCGTCTTTAAACCCCTTCATCACACAAACACACAGCAGCTGAACAGAACACACCTCTTGTAAGTAGGAAGTGGATATGCTCTTTCTGTTTACTGTGATGACATCCTAGTCCGATAGTATAAAACATCCTCGCTCATCCACCTCTTAATGGCGTCATGGAGCATAAACATTATACCCCACATCAGAGTCTGGCCACACCCACTTCATTGACTGCAATGGAGGGAGGTGTACCGCTGCCTGGCATGACCCTCAGTTGCAGTGAATAGAGTGGTTATGCTTGGCTCAGTTTGACCGACCCGGGGGACCGTCCTATTATGTTCCCGAGGTTGCCTTAAGCATGGACACCATATTCCTGGACTATGATGGAATCAGATAGAAGACTCCAGGGCAGGGGCACTCAACCACATCTTGTAAAGGTTCATTTACAGACATGCGGTGATAGGCGGGGGGGGGGGGGGTTCATGACAGTCATAAATCAGTACACTGGGGGGGGTATAGCCCGTGGCACACTGCTTTTAACCCCCGTGCATTCTGTACAGGCTGTGTACAGAGGTGGATTGGATGGGGCCGAGCTGAGGGGACAGGGATTGAATGGGTAAAGCTGGGAGGACGGGACTGGATGGGGCAGAGCTGAGGGGACAGAAATGGATGGGGGACAGGGATAGATGGGGCTGAGCTGGGGGGGGGGGGCAGGAAAGGATTGGATGGGACAAGGCGACCGACAAACAAGTTTGTGTGTATGTTGCAATGCCACTTCCTGCACTTCATATTGCAATGCCAGGTGCCAGGGAGCCATGACACTGGCAGGGAGACTAAGCACCACATCGCTGTTTTAGTAAAGGGGGCAGCTCTGAACATGGCACCACAGAAGCAATTGAGTGCAGGGCTGTAAGGGCAGGGGTCCGGAAATCTGGTGCAGAGGTCCGCATTCGGACCTCGGTCCACCATTTGAGTATCGCTGCTCTAGGGCAGTTATTGTGAACATTTTAAAGACAGAGGCCTCGATTCAATAAAGGTAGAAAAAAATTCTCATGGTAGTAAAAAATTCAATTCATGAGAAAAAAGCCTGAGAATGTCACTGTTACTGAATCACTAGATAAAAAGACAATGAAAGCCAATGGCAGCTTTTACTACAGTGTAGAAAGGAGTAAACAGTTCTCTACTTTTCTTAGGAGTAAAAAAGTGCCATTGACTTTCATTGTTTTCTTAGCTTGTGATTCAGTAACAGTGACATTCTCAGGCTTTTTTCTCATGAATTGAATCTTTTACTACCATGAGAATTTTTTTCTACCTTTATTGAATAGAGGTCGGAGTGTCCAAACTGCAACACATAAACCACTTATTTATCACAAAATGCCAACACAGCATTTTAAAGTGGCCGAAATCGGGATGTCCCGCAGGGTGAAACCCCCCAGGAAGACCAGAAACCTTACCTTAACCCCGTTCCATCAGCGCATGCGCGGGCCGCGTCTCGCGCTTCCCTCTAGCAGGGCGCGCACCCACGCCGGCCATTTGTGAAACGCGAGACGCGGCCTCCAGCGCTCAGAGCCGCTGTGGTTGGACGCCACTTGTACATGCATACCACAGTGGCTCTGAGCGCTCTGATTGGACGAGCGCCCGCGTAGGAGCGTGGTGAGGTGAGTGTTTCCGGGCATTCTGGGGGTTTTTCATACAGCGGGGCACCCTCGATCGGGGTGCCCCACCGAAGTGGACCAAAACTCAGGATAGTTAAAATCCTGGGTGTTGGTCCACTGTAACCAGAATACTGAGGATAGAGAATAGAAGGGCTCTTCTGTTGGTGTTACTTGCTGCACACCTATCTATCTACCCTGCTCCACATCCATCCTTCTGCCGTGCTGCACACCCCCCCCCCCCATCCCCGCACTGATCCGCAGCGGTTTTCTAGACCCCACCAACAAGCCTGCCGGTGAGGTCTAGAAAACTCCCCACAGGGCCCAGTAATTTTAAAAAGTGGTGTGGGTTGAGTGGCAGCATTTTTAGCGCTGGTCTTATTTTACGGATTATCCCGCTGGAATGGCTATTGATTGCAGTTACTCACCCTCAGCTCTCTTCCTGCATGTGATCACATGTCACACAGTCGGGGGACTGCAACCATTGGCTGCACCGATTGTCTTGTAAAGTAGCACTGGTGTTACTTAAACCGGACCTTCAGCGTGATTTAATGAAAAGCCCAAACTCTTAGAAAACGGTTTCCCAGCATCTAAAATTAATATATTTTACGTTTTTAGTCACTAACTTATTATTCTTTCCCTCATTGGGCTGAAACTCTGTTCAGGACTTTAGGATACGGGCGCCGCCATCTTGACTTAGAAGCATCACACTTACTGAGGAGAGGAGAGTGGGATAAGGTACAGGGGGGCGGATTATAGCTGTGCTTTGTTCAGACAGAGCAGAGCTGGGGTCAGGAAAAGGTCAGCAGTCCCAGAATGCAGAGCAGCACAGTCAGGAGGCACTTCCTGTTTGCAGGCTGCCTGATAAGATGGCGGCTTCCATAAGCCGCCATCTTGGATGTTTAAAGGCTCATAACATGCAGTAGATGCAGGTAGGATGATTTTTAATGTGAGCAATCTGTATGTACAGGGTGTGGGAAACATATAAGATAGACTCTTATTCAGAGTGAAGGTCCGCTTTAACTGATAAACACCTCCCACTGATCAACCCCCAGGAGCCACATTTTTCAACTATTCTAGTGGGGTGGCTGTGTGTGCCCAGAAAAGGGCCACAGAGTGCCACCTCTGGCATGCGTGCCATAGGTTCGCCATCACTGGTCTAAGGCCAGGTGATTCCCTGTCGTAGGAGCATCCTGACTTGGGATGCCCGACCAACTAAAAGCCCTAAATGTCCCTGATCCTCTCTCCCACGTCCATCCTCATCCTTGCCCTGCAGCCTTGAATCTTTGCCAGTGGGTGTATAGGGAGGAGGAAGCGGAGTACGCGGTGGCATCCATGCTGGTACAACAGACATTAATGTCTGCAAAGCACAGCAGATATATAGAGCAGGGCTGCCACCAGAAGCCCACACCAGTGCCATGGGGGCACAACATAGGAATGCCCGGGGAGGGGGGGACTAATTCATTTAGATGATTTTTGGTCCTTATGAGATTAAAATCAGTATATGGCTCTAACTCCAAGAGCAAAGCAGAAAGCCGCTGTTTACCCATCTACCTTCTGGCGCAGGCAGTTCTTTCTCGTGTACTTCCTGACATGTTTTCCTGTTACTTGCCAGCACAGCCTGTTACGGTTTGTGAGTGTTTTTAAATGGCTACAAATATTTACTCAGATCTGCTTTCATGATTTAGCATTTGTTAAAATTGACCGAGTTGGGATGTTGTTTTACATGTGTTTTCAGCTTACAGTTGAAGTGAAAAATAATACTCTTCCAACCTCTGACAGACTTGATCTCACGAAGCACTGGCTGCTGAAATGCTGTCATGAGCTGTCAGCCCCAGTACTTACCTATGCTCCCTGACCCCTTCCTCTATCTGTCTGTTTATTGGTGTGGGTACTGGATGGCTCACTGTTGGGTGCAGCGGTCTACTTAGAGTTAGATGTGGGTGTACCGGTATGTTCCATGTTAGGCGCTGCGGTCTGCTCAGTGTTTAGTTTGTACAGGTCTGTTTGGTGTTGGGTGCACGGGTCTGTTTGGTGTTGGGTGCACGGGTCTGTTTGGTGTTGGGTGCACGGGTCTGTTTGGTGTTGGGTGCACAGGCCTGTTTGGTGTTGGGTACATGGGTCTGTTTGGTGTTGGGTGTATGGGTCAGTTTGGTGTTGGTTACAGGGGTCTGTTTGGTGTTGGTTACAGGGGTCTGTTTGGTGTTGGGTGCACGGGTCTGTTTGGTGTTGGGTGCACGGGTCTGTTTGGTGTTGGGTACATGGGTCTGTTTGGTGTTGGGTACATGGGTCTGTTTGGTGCTGGGTGCACAGGCCTGTTTGGTGTTGGGGGCACGGGTCTGTTTGGTGTTGGGGGCACGGGTCTGTTTGGTGTTGGGTGCACGGGCCTGTTTGGTGTTGGGTGCACGGGTCTGTTTGGTGTTGGGGGCACGGGCCTGTTTGGTGTTGGGGGCACGGGTCTGTTTGGTGTTGGGGGCACGGGTCTGTTTGGTGTTGGGGGCACGGGTCTGTTTGGTGTTGGGGGCACGGGTCTGTTTGGTGTTGGGTGCACGGGCCTGTTTGGTGTTGGGTGCACGGGTCTGTTTGGTGTTGGGTGCACGGGTCTGTTTGGTGTTGGGTGCACGGGTCTGTTTGGTGTTGGGTGCACGGGTCTGTTTGGTGTTGGGTACATGGGAATGTTTGGTGTTGGGTACATGGGAATGTTTGGTGTTGGGTGCACAGGTCTGTTTGGTGTTGGGGGCACGGGTCTGTTTGGTGTCGGGTGTACGGGTCTGTTTGGTGTTGGGTGCACAGGCCTGTTTGGTGTTGGGTGCACGGGCCTGTTTGGTGTCGGGTGTACGGGTCTGTTTGGTGTCGGGTGTACGGGTCTGTTTGGTGTTGGGTGCACGAACCTGTTTGGTGTTGGGTGCACGGGCCTGTTTGGTGTTGGGTGCACGAACCTGTTTGGTGTTGGGTTTACAGGTCCCACCCCCCAAAAAAAATCTTACCTGTCACCTTGCTCCCCTGGCAAAATGCGACCCTCTGATTGGTTGGTGTCAGTCATTTGTCCTGTTCTCGGCCGGCCACATTTTAGCGGGGGAGACACGGTAACAGGTAAGATTAGAGGGTTTAGAGGCAATCAGCATGCCCCTCCTTTCCCAGAGCAGACCAACACCTATTTTTTTTTTTTTTTTGTTCCGGTTTAGTGTTGGACATACAGACTTGGCTGTTTTTTTTAATGATATGACCAGCTGTTTAAGTCGACTTGGATTTGGCTTTGATGATAGATCTCTGGGTTGTGTTTAGGGACCAGGGGCTAATCTTTGTAAGTTTAGTGTTGGGGTTTTGTCGCTTGTTTCGCAGCGTCTAGTTGGAATTTAGGTCTCTTGGGTCCCATATATTCCCATAATAAGAGTTATATAAGAGCCTAATTAATCCTGGAGGAAAATGGGCAGCATTGGAGGAGACGCTTGTTTGTATAAATATCATGTCGGTCACTGCTGATGTGACAGTTCTGTGGCATTGCCCAGAAGCCTCGGTGCAGGCCTCCGCTGATGCTGCTTCTGTCTCCCTGGAGAGTTATATACAGGATACATATGCGGGAGATGGCTCTCTAGTGACAAATTGTTACGGAGATGCTATCACAGGGCTGTTTCCATAGCGCCAGTGGAAGTTAGAGACCTCGTACTGCCATGGCTACGTGGCCTGTTGAAATTAGGAGAGTGCGATGGCAGCTAATGTGTTTTCTTTTTTAACCCCTGACATTTCAGGGGTAAGAAAATAAAAATATATGTACAGTATATACCTGAATACTAACATTTCAGTATTTATTAGGCACATAAAATCACAGTAAGCATGTAGCTAAATATGCTTGTGGATAAGATAAGAGGAAACCCAGTCATTATTTACTTCATCTTTTAAAGTGGACCAACACCCAGGATTTTGACTATCCTGGGTATTGGTCCACTTCCCCGGGGGAACCCCGATCGGGGGTGCCCCGCTGTGTGAAACCCCCCAGAAAGCCCCCAAAACTCACCTCTCCCCGCTCCCACGTGGCCGCGCCGTCCAATCGGCGCCGACGGACAAGCTGATTGACAGCGACGGACAAGCACCTTGCCCGTCGGCGCCTCCCGCGCGTCACCCTTGACGTGTGTGCGCCCGCGCCGGCCATTCAGAGACGGCCGGCGTGGGCGCGTGCACGTCTAGAGGAGCGCGAGTGAGGCGGCGGCGGCGGAAGCAGCGGCTGGAGAGGTAAGGTTTTTCGGGGGTTTTGGGGGGTTTACACCCCGCGGGACATCCCGATCTCGGATGTCTCGCGGTGTGTGAGGTGATCGGCCCGGGAATCTTATAGATTCCCGGGCCGATCACCTCAGGGTGTTGGTCCACTTTAAGTTGCCGTCTAGGCAAAAAATGGAAAAAACCTAATACTCACCTTGTCTTCTGAAGCCTTTCTGAAGCCCGATCGGGGGTGCCCTGCTGTGTAAAACCCCCCAGGACGCCCACAAATCCTACCTTATCCCCGTTCCAATGGCGCATGCGCGGGCTGCCGATGCCTCTCGCGCATCCCTCTAGCAGGGCGCGCACCCGCGCCGGCCGTTTGTGAATGGCAGGCGCGGGTGCGCTCCCTGTAAGAGGGACACGCGAGAGGCGGCGGTGGGCGCTCTCACCTTGTCCGTCGACGGAACTCGCTTGTCTGTTGGAGGTGATTGGTGGAGCGAGTCACGTGGGAGCGGGGTCAGGTGAGTTTTTGGGGCTTTCTGGGGGGTTTCACACAGCGTGCCCGATCGGGGTGCCCCGCGGAAGTGGACCAACACCCAGGATAGTGAAAATCCTGGGTGTTGGTCCACTTTAAGAAATGTAAGCACCCTATTCCAGGGGGTCCCAACCCACTAGTACCACTTAAACCAGACCTTCAGCATCATTTAATGAAAAGGCCAAACCCTTAAACTATTCCCCAGCATCTAAAACTAATATATTTTACATTTTTTTGTCACTTAATTATTAATATAAGTGACTGTGCTACACTGTACCTAGAACACTACATAAACCAGACACAAGAGGCTGGAGGGACACTGTCCCTCTTTTCCTCAATGGCAGGAGCACAAAAAATACTGAACCACAGTCAGATGAAAAATATCAACCATCATTTTATTATGTTAAAAACAAAAACACAACAAATAATACAAGACATACTGACAAGAATTAATTAAAAACCCTGTATGTCCCCTATTACTTCCAGTGCTAATAAAAAGCAATTAATATCTGGGAAACTCCTAAGTATAAATTAATTGGACCAGGAAAAATACCTTGTTTTTTGTGCCGGCACAAAACCCTAATTAATATAAAAATAATCTAAATACAGTGTCTAACCTGAATAAAATCCATATATACAATATTGTGCGTGCTGCGTAACTCCAATACATACTTAATTATTAACTTAATTATTCTTCCCTCCACTGTGCTGCAACTCTGTTCAGCACTCGAGTATTTGGGCACCGCCATTTTGCCTCAGAAGCATCAAATAATGAGGAGAGGAGAGGGGGGCAAAAGTGAGCAAAGCGCAGCTATAACCCGTCCCCTTCAGACAGAGCAGAGCTGGGGTCAGGAAAATGACAGCAATCCCAGAATGCACAGAAGACACTTCCCATCTGCAGGCATCCTGCGACTCCATGGGCTGCCATCTTGGATGTTTAGAGGCTCATAAAATGCACTAGGTGCAGGTAGGATGATTTTTAATGTGGGCAATCTGTATGTACAGGGTGGGGGAAACATACGAGATCGGGTGAAGGCCCGGTTTAAGCTCCCCTATGGGGGCACTCAAGGCCACTGAAGGTGGTCATGCGGGAACATGAAGCACTGGAGACAAGCCACTGCTCCAATAGGATGTGCCAGGTGGCCAAGTCAACAAGCTGCAGGAGCAGAGCATCTTGGGACAACAGCATTGATGGCAGTATATTTCCTCCACCCTTCTGGGAAGTCCTTATTAGTTGTGGTACTTAAGATAAAACAAAATAGGAAGTTGTACTCCATGTTCTATTGATGTTGCTGATTCACTGTGAGGAACACAGGGCTTGCAGGGCCGGATTAAGCGTGGTGGAGGCCCCTGGGCACAAAATCTGGTGGAGGCCCTAGATAACAGTATTTTTTTTCCTTTTAAAATAATAGTCCAGCCAAGTAACTGATTGGTGGTTGTCTGGCCCCCGCCTACTTACTGGAACGTCAGATCGAGTCCCTTGTGCCACCCTTGTGCGGGTGCGTGCTGCTCGGGAACTCCTGCTTTGCCATTCTGGGTGGGGGGTAGTGTAGTCGCCCGGCTGGTCCAGCAGGTTTGCAAAAACCAAAAAAAGGCTTGCCAGGGCACGGGGGCCCCCCCACTGCTGCCAATAGCTTTGTTGCTGGCCCCACAGACCATCAGGCCTCCTGGACCAGACCCCAAAGATTGGTGGAGGCCCTCTTTGCAGAAGTGGTGGAGGCCCCCTCATAATCCGACCCTGAGGAACTGTATTCTCTATCTCCTGGAAGCAAGCTCAGATTTAAGATGTGGCCCCTGTAGAATGCCAGTCTGATTGGTTGGCCTAGCATCCACAATGCCTGTCTCTCCCTCTTCTATGTGTATGCCAAAACCTAAATTGGCCAATAAAACCAGATTAATCTGTTGCTTATTGAGGCAATCCTGAAATATACTGAAGGATTTGGGAGTGAATGTGATCCCGGATTAGAGGGTGTTGCTGGCATTCTCTAGTTGTCACAATATGGCTTCATCATACATATGTGTGACTGGGAGCTTCTTTTACAAGTAGACGTGAATGTACACAAGGCAAATAATAGGGAGCGTCCATAGAGGCAGCTGCACCCCAGCTGTCCATGTGTATGTGTGGCGGCAGCTGGCAGGAAGGATTCTGGCCTGCCGGAGGTCGTCCCTTCCTGCAACCTGACCTCGGCCTGTCTGATTCCTGCTCCCCTTCCCTAATAACATCCAGACAAAATATGGATCTTCTTTTTAAGCTACCGGGAGGGTACACCACTCATCTGAAGAAAATAATAACTGTGTGCTCACCTTGACAAAATTCTGACCTCAACAAATGCTTGCAGTGGACGTGCCCTAGGCCCAACTTTCTCCCATAAGGAAGCACCACAACAACCGTCAATACTACAATGCAATATTTTATTAGTGCTAAAAACATATAACACAAGACATGTTAAAAACAACCGTTATGACTATAAGTATACAATAGATGATGCCCAAACAAAGGGGCTATCCAATTCCTACCACATGGGTGTAAGGCCTCAAACTATAAAAGTCAATTGTTTTGTGCCGGCACAAAAAAAAGGGTATACCACAAAAACCACTAAAGAATCTTAAACCGGACCTTCAGCGTGATTTATCGAAAAGCCCAAACTCTTAAAAAACGATTCCCCAGCATCTAAAATTAATATATTTTAAGTTTTTAGTCACTAACTTATTATTCTTTCCCCCACTGGGCTGCAACTCTGTTTGGGAATTTAGGATACGGGCGCCGCCATCTTGACTCAGAAGCATCACATACTGAGGAGAGGGGGATAACACACAGGGGGGTGGGTTATAGCTGTGCTTTGCTCAGACAGAGCAGAGCTGGGGTCAGGAAAAGGTCAGCAATCCCAGAATGCAGAGCAGCACAGTCAGAAGGCACTTTCTGTTTGCAGGCTGCCTGATGTTCCTTGAGCCACCATCTTGGATGTTTAAAGGCTCATAACATGCAGTAGATGCAGGTAGGGTGATTTTTAATGTGGGCAATCTGTATGTACAGGGAGGAGGAAATATATAAGATAGGCTCTTATTCAGGGTGAAGGACCACTTTACAGTGACTGGGGTGTAGTTTGAGGGTGTGGCTTATCCGCAGGCTTTTGAGAACAGATATTCGCAGCTACACTTCTGTGTGGAAATAGGTGTAGCCCTGCTCCTGGACATATAGTTAAAGTGAACCAACATCCAGGATTTTGACTATCATGGGTATTGGTCCACTTCCCCGATCGGGGGCGCCCCGCTGCGTGCAACCCCCCAGATCTCCTAATAAAACTCCCCTCACCCCGCTCCTACGGTGCATGCGCGGCCTCTCCAATCAGCGCGCTCGGAGCCGCTGACCTATGCTCGTCTAAGCACTGTCATAGCTCAGCAGCTCCGAGCACGCTGGCGGCCGCATCTCGCGCTTCCCTCTAACAGGGAGCGCGGACATGCGTCTTGCTAGAGAGAAGCGCGAGATGCGGCCCGGCATGCTCCGTTGGATCGGGATGCCGGTAAGGTGAATGGAGCGTCCTGGGGGGTGTCACGCAGCGCAGCATCCAGATGTTGGATGCCCCGCGGGGAGGGATTGGATCGATCCTTCAGGGTGTTGGTCCACTTTATAGCACCATCTCTGGTCCAAAAGGGATGCTGGTGATTGACCTAAGGCTCAGACAAACCACACATTCTGCTATCAATGAGCTGGAGAAGAGCCCCAAAAGTTGACCCGTCGTTCTGGATTTGGTGACAGTTTTCCCACTATCGTCAGCGTCCCCAGAGGTTTTGGGGGGACAGTGGGACAAAAAGTGGGACTGCTCCACCAAGAGTGGGACATCGGGTCAGTTTACCCACACTCTCTGTCAGGTCTAAAGGGGTTCTTGCCTGGTCTCCACTTATCTTGCTCTATCACGACAGCATGTTGTTGTCTCTATTTCTATGGCGCCAACATAAATCAAGGGTCCCAAAACAGCCTCTGGTGTGGGTATTGTGGGTCCCTATATATTCAGTTCTGATAGCTTACAAAAGTGCTGGGCAGAATGCTGTGGGGCATCACAGTGACCAAAGGCCTTTCCCTAGCACAGATATCCTATGTACCTTTGACAGAGGAGCCATCAGTGCTGGAGAACCAAGTCTCTAGTATGGGGCCCAGCTATGAAGAGGGCGCCCCTGGTTAGGTGGCCTATTGGCTTCCCACACCTAAGAGCCACAGGCTACCACACTATTGCTGCTGGCGTTGATAAATGAAGATGTCTGCCCCCTCCAGCTGGTTTGTCTTGGGGCTCAACTCCAAATGGGGGTCAAAATCTGGATTTTAGCAAAGCCTTTGACACTGTACCACATAAGGAGCTCATAGATAAGTTATTGAAGGTAGGACTCAATCCCTGGATAGTTCAGTGGATTTCCAGTTGGCTGAGGGATCGGTATCAGAGAGTTGTTGGTAATGGCGTGCAATCTGAACAAAGGCGAGTTACAAGTGGTGTGCCGCAAGGCTCTGTCCTGGGCCCCATTCTTATTAATATATGTGTAAGTGACATAGGAGAAGGCTTGGTAGGAAAAGTTTGCCTGTTTGCTGATGATACAAAGGTTAGTAATAGGGTGGATATTCCTGGAGGTGTCTGCAACATGGAAAATGATTTAGCTTTACTGGATAGATGGTCAAAACTGTGGAAACTAGAGTTTAATGTCTCTAAATGTAAAATAATGCACTTGGGTAGAAGGAATCCCTGCTCTGAGCACCGTATGGGCAGCACTGTGTTATCCAGGACCTCGGAGGAGAGAGATTTAGGGGTACTGATTACTGATAGCTGCAAGATGAGTGGACAGTGTAGCCAGGCAGTGGGAAAAGCAAGCAGGATGCTCGGCTGCATAGCTCGAGGCATCACCAGTAGGAAGAGGGAGGTTGTGATGCCGCTGTATAGAGCCCTGGTGAGGCCACAGCTAGAATACTGTGTGCAGTTCTGGAGACCTCACCTGCAAAAAGACATTATTCAAATAGAACGTGTCCAAAGGCGGCAACGAAAATGGTGGAAGGACTTAAACTTAAAACTTATCAGGAGAGACTTAAAGAACTTAATTTGTACAGTCTGGAGGAAAGAAGGGAGAGGGGACATGATGGAGACCTTTATATATGTGAAAGGATTCAATAAGGTTCAGGAGGGAAATGTTTTTAAGAAGAAACTTAATGATAGAACAAGGGGCCCAACCTGAAGCTAGTCGGGGGGAAGATCAGGAGCAATGTTAGAAAATATTATTTTACAGAAAGAGTAGTAGATGCTTGGAACAAACTTCCAGCAGAGGTAGTTGAAAAATCAACAGTCACTGAATTTAAACATGCCTGGGATAAGCACACATCTATCCTAAGATAAAGAGAACATACAGTATACACATAAGATACAGAGAACATACAGTATATACATAAGATACAGAGAACATACAGTATATACATAAGATACAGAGAACATACAGTATACACATAAGATACAGAGAACATACAGTATACACATAAGATACAGAGACCATACAGTATACACATAAGATACAGAGAACATACAGTATATACATAAGATACAGAGAACATACAGTATACACATAAGATACAGAGAACATACAGTATACACATAAGATACAGAGAACATACAGTATATACATAAGATACAGAGAACATACAGTATACACATAAGATAAAGAGAACATACAGTATACACATAAGATACAGAGAACATACAGTATACACATAAGATACAGAGAACATACAGTATACACATAAGATAAAGAGAACATACAGTATACACATAAGATAAAGAGAACATACAGTATACACATAAGATACAGAGAACATACAGTATACACATAAGATACAGAGAACATACAGTATACACATAAGATACAGAGAACATACAGTATACACATAAGATACAGAGAACATACAGTATACACATAAGATACAGAGAACATACAGTATACACATAAGATACAGAGAACATACAGTATACACATAAGATACAGAGAACATACAGTATACACATAAGATAAAGAGAACATACAGTATACACATAAGATACAGAGAACATACAGTATACACATAAGGGCAGAGACTAGATGGACCGTATGGTCTCCTTCTGCCGTCAACCTTCTATGTTTCTAAGCCATCACACATAGGTTACAGAGGGGGCCAGACTCTTTAGAGCTTATATTGTGTCTGGGCCCCTCATACCTATTATGTGATGGCTGGGCCCCTAGCCTGATGTTCAGTTTTCTTGATGGCCTAAATAATAAGGGAAGTCTGGCTGCCTTAGGGGCAGAGTTAGAGTTCAAACTAAGGCCCCAACCATCTCATATAGGTCATAGAGGGGGCCCAGCCTCTATACAGCCTATATTAGGTCTGGGCCCCTATAACATTTGTTATAGGCCTCCTATTTGTCCTGTCTGGATCTTGATGTAAGCCTGATTTCCTTGAGACCAGAGGCTCCATTTAAACTAGGGGCCAAGCTATCACACGTTGGTTAATAGGGGGCCCAGACATTAATGCTGTATGGAGGCCGAATATTTCAGATGGCGGCCCTGCCCTTTGATATTGGGGTCGATTCAGAGTCTGGTGAGAAAACTCACTTCTTTAGGAGGGAAAATTGCCATTCACTTTCATTGTCTACCTAGGGGCTGATTCAGAGCTAGGTGAAAATGTACACCCGGTAGACAATGAAAGTCAATGGCAGTTTTCTCTCCTAAAAAAAGGAGTGAGAATTCTCACCTGGCTCTGAATCGACCCCATTGTGTGTATCTCCCCATTAGGGGGTCACAGACAGCAAAGAGGTTTTAACACTTCCCCAGTTTGGCTGCAGTTAGCTCCAGCGGGTCCTTATTAGGAGCTGTTACTAGAGATTCAGTATTCTGTAGCCCAGAAAGCCTGCGTCTGTAAACACATTATATACACACTGCTGTCGGTGTAAGCGAAGCATGACGTGCTGGGCGTGGGATCCAGCCTTTTATGACTCAGGGCTGAGAATCATTTTCACTTGGCACCGGCCCTTTAAATGGGGGCGTGGCTGCCAGCTCAGTAGTTTGACAGCGCTGCACTTAACTCTTCGGACACATAGGACACCGCATTCTTCCTCTGCCATAGTGGCAGCCTGCTGGGGGATAAAGGGTTACAGCTTGATGCCGCTAATTGTGATGCTTTGCCAAGTGCTTGTGATTAATACCTAGGCCCTTATTCTGGGAAAAATAAAAAAAATATAAGGATGTCATGGCAAGTCGCTATTTCCAAGCGTGTGTGTGTGTGTGGGGGGGGGGGGGGGGTGCGATGCTTCACAGGGTGCGGTGTATGTGTGCCATTACTCACCAGTTATATAAGCCTGTGTGTGTGTATAATTTAACACACAATAGGGTGGTACTGAGTTTACACCCAGCGCAGCATCCCACAGGAAAGGAGATCCACTCGAGGCACCGAGGACGCCCAACGCCAGGTCTGTCACTTTGCTTGCCACCCTAAATGTCCCCCGTCTGCCGCCATGATAATCATTGTGTCATCTGTCAGCAGCCCATCGCTTTGAGTTATGGGCTCGGCAGGGCTGTGTGTAGCAGTGCTTGTTGTGTGTATAGACTATTGTGTTACCTGGCTGCTTGCTGAGTGATACCACTGAATGGAATGTGTGATTGTCCCTGTGATGACAGCTCGGCCATTGCTACGCACAGCGTCGCCTTCCAGGAACAGGTTGCTGCATATTCCCGGGCTCAGGCTATTCATTACCACGCTCTAGATAAGCATATATCCGCCTATGGGCGCTTTCTGTAAATTACATAGAAATATAGAAGGTTGATGGCAGAAGGAGACCATACGCTCCATCTAGTCTGCCCTTATGTGTATACTGTATGTTCTCTGTATCTTATGTGTATACTGTATGTTCTCTGTATCTTATGTGTATACTGTATGTTCTCTGTATCTTATAGTATAAACATAAGATACAGAGACCATACAGTATATACATAAGATACAGAGAACATATAGTATATACATAAGATACAGAGAACATACAGTATATACATAAGATACAGAGAACATATAGTATATACATAAGATACAGAGAACATACAGTATACACATAAGATACAGAGAACATACAGTATACACATAAGATACAGAGAATATACAGCATACACATATGTTCTCTGTATCTTATGTGTATACTGTCTGTTCTCTGTATCTTATGTGTATACTGTATGTTCTCTGTATCTTATGTGTATACTGTATGTTCTCTGTATCTTATAGTATAAACATAAGATACAGAGACCATACAGTATATACATAAGATACAGAGAACATATAGTATATACATAAGATACAGAGTACATACAATATACACATAAGATACAGAGAACATACAGTATATACATAAGATACAGAGAACATATAGTATATACATAAGATACAGAGAACATATAGTATATACATAAGATACAGAGAACATATAGTATATACATAAGATACAGAGTACATACAATATACACATAAGATACAGAGAACATACAGTATATACATAAGATACAGAGAACATATAGTATATACATAAGATACAGAGAACATACAGTATACACATAAGATACAGAGAACATACAGTATACACATAAGATACAGAGAATATACAGCATACACATATGTTCTCTGTATCTTATGTGTATACTGTCTGTTCTCTGTATCTTATGTGTATACTGTATGTTCTCTGTATCTTATGTGTATACTGTATGTTCTCTGTATCTTATGTGTATACTGTATGTTCTCTGTATCTTATGTGTATACTGTATGTTCTCTGTATCTTATGTGTATACTGTATGTTCTCTGTATCTTATGTGTATACTGTATGTTCTCTTTATCTTAGGATAGATGTGTGCTTATCCCAGGCATGTTTAAATTCAGTGATTTTTCAACTACCTCTGCTGGAAGTTTGTTCCAAGCATCTACTACTACTTCTGTAAAATAATATTTTCTAACATTGCTCCTGATTTTCCCCCCGACTAGCTTCAGGTTGTGCCCCCTTGTTCTATCATTAAGTTTCTTCTTAAAAACACTTCCCTCCTGAACCTCATTCAATCCTTTCACATATTTAAAGGTCTCAACCATGTCCCCCCTCTCCCTTCTTTCCTCCAGACTGTACAAATTTAGTTCTTTAAAGCGGACCAACACCCAGGGGGGATCGGCCCGGGAATCCATAAGATCCCTCCCCGCGGGGCATCCGAAATCGGGATGTCCCGCAGGGTGAAACCCCCCAGGAAGCCCACAATCCTACCTTTTCCACGTTCCAGCGGCGCATGCGCGTCCGCCGCCGCCGCCTCCCGCGCGGCCCTCTAGCAGGGCGTGCTCCCTGTAAGAGGGACGCGCAGGAGGCGGCGGCAGCAGACGCGCTCTGCTTGTCCGACACTGCCTCTCGCTTGTCCGCTGGCGGGGATTGGCTGCAGCGGTCACGTGGGAGCGGGGTGAGGTGAGTTTTCGGGGCTTTCTGGGGGGGTGCCCCACCGACGTGGACCAAAACCCAGGATAGTCAAAATCCTGGGTGTTGGTCCACTTTAAGTCTCTCCTGAGAAGTTTCAGTCCTTCCACCATTTTTGTTGCCCGCCTTTGGACCCGTTCTATTTGAATAATGTCTTTTTGCAGGTAAGGTCTCCAGAACTGCACACAGTATTCTAGCTGTGGCCTCACCAGGGCTCTATACAGCGACATCACAACCTCCCTCTTCCTACTGGTGATGCCTCGAGCTATGCAGCCGAGCATCCTGCTTGCTTTTCCCACTGCCTGGCTACACTGTCCACTCATCTTGCAGCTATCAGTAATCAGTACCCCTAAATCTCTCTCCTCCGAGGTCCTGGATAACACAGTGCTGTATTAGGTCTGGGCCCTCATAACATATAATGTGATGGCTGGGCCCCTAGAGTTTTTGTTTCCTATTTGGTCCGTCTGGATCTTGGGGTAAGCCTGGTTGCCTTAGGGCCAGAGGCTCAGTTTAAACTAGGGGCCGAGCCATCACACATTGGTTATGAGGGGGCCCAGACATTGCTGCTGTATGGAGGCTGAATATTTCAGATGGCGGCCCTGCCCTCTGATATAGGGGTTTGATTTGATGTGATGACAGCTCGGCCATTGCTACGCACAGCGTCGCCTTCCAGTAACTGGTTACTGCATATTCCGCTTTACTAGTAATAGGGCTCAGGCTATTCATTACCACGCTCTAGATAAGCATATATACGCCTATGGGCGCTTTCTGTAAATCATTGATGACACTTTGCCTGAATGTAGGTTTTGAGGTCACTTACACATTTTTGTATTTGTGAGAGATCTGGGAATGATGGAGGTCAGACTAATATTTCTGATTCTTACGTGAGATCAGTTAAAGTGGACCAAAACCCAGGATAGTCAATAGTTTTGACTTTCCTTGGTTTTGCTCCTTTCCCCGGGGGCACCCTGATCGGGGACACTCCGCTGTGTGAAGCCCCGCAGGACGTCGAGCCCAGCTCACCTCTTCCCGGTCCCACGGCGTATCTAAGAGCAACGGCTCTGACGGCCACATCCTCCGCCTCCCTCTAATAGGAAGCGTGCCAAAACCCAGCATAGTCAAAATCCTGATCAGATTCCCGGGTTGATCGATTCCCTCCCCCCCAAGGCATCCGCAATCAGGATGCCCCGCTGTGTGAAACCCCCCAGGACACTCATACACTTACCTTCTTTTCTGGTCCAACGGCGCATGCTGCGGCTGCATCCCTGCTATCCCTCTAGCACACCAGGCATTTGTGATTGGCCGGCGCTGGTACTTTCCCTGTTACATGTACTTGTGAATAACACGTTTCCGTGAACACACCAGTGAATAAACACTATATTAGTGACTACACACAAGTGAATTACCCATAAGGGGCGGTGAAGTCCATATGTACCCAGAGTGGTGGGCTTCTCTAAACAGTGCTTGGGGAGCAACTGGGGGTTAGGTTCCTTGCTCAAGGGCACTTCAGTAATGACTTCTATGACTAAGGACCCCAGGTGTCCGAAACGCGCAAGCTTGCATGGCATTTTTTATATTCGCCAGGGTCTGACATTGTATTTTAGCTGCCTTTTTTGATATGGAGATATTTTTAAAGTTTCTTTATTAAAGTATTGGACTTTTAGGAGTGCTGACCTTCCGTTTTTCTCTTCGTACATTTTGGGGATTTGGGACTCCCCTTTGTCTTGCACCCTCAGAATCCAGAGTGCGTTTATACATTTTTGCTTGCTCACTTCAGTAATGTCGCTTGCCTTAGGAGCAGGCTTAGACGGCAGCTTTAAGCGCTGATTGGACGAATGGCCGCACATGTGCTGTAGGACCGTGAAGAGGTGAGTTGATTTTGGCGTCACACAGCGGGCATCCCCGACCGGGGGCAAGGACCAAAACCCAGGATAGTCAAAATCCTAGGTTTTGGTCCACTTTAACTTACCAGGAAGGAATGCCCAATCTTCTGGTACAGGCCTCCATTCCTGCCGTCCCCTCCAGGCATTTGTGCTCTTTTATATTGCCCGTTAGTACATCCCCTCCACTCTCCCTTGCCATACTTGCAGTCTGTAGAGCAGCATTGGGAAGCCTGGTGCCACATGCTCTTTGCCCAGTGGAACCTATTGGTTGACAGCTGTGATAGGAATGGATGAGCCCAGACCCAGGAGTGCATAAGAGTATTAAAGGTTTTTTTCAGGCCAAAGGTTAAAAAAGTGAACAGCATTTTACCTTGCCAAGCATTCCTCCAGTGCCGTGCCTCCTCTCAGCTTGGCGCCCTAAATATGGAAATATACTTCTTTATCTGCCCCTCCTGCACCGATGTGGGCCACCAATACTAACTTAAGCAGCTAGTCCAGACCACGCCCCCTCTGTATTGATGGCTTGAATGACTCTCAGAGCTGCCATTCAAGCCCAGCTAACCCCCCTCCTTCCCATCCAGCCTTGCTTCCAGCCCCGCCCATTATGCGACATCACAGCTCCAAAGGCCACACCCACATTCTTCAGAAGAGAAATCATGAGGTAAAACTGTAAATCTTCACATCTCGGCTATTTCTTCCATTTAAAAAACGGAAAACCGTTTAGGACAGTGCCAAATGTAGCCCAACACAATGGTCTAACAATTGGCTATGGCTGAAATATCACTTTAAAGTGGAACAAAACCCATACCAGCTGGTCCTGGATTCTAAAAGCATCCTAAATTGAGATGCCCCACTGTGTGTCATCACAAAATTCACCCTTGCCTTGGCTCCCACTGTTATGCAAACAACATTAGCCACATCTCCAGCATCTTTGGTCTGATTCAGTGCCAACCGCCTGGATTGGATGGGTTGGATGATATTGGTTTTGGTATTGGATGCTTCATGCTTGGGGTCGGTATGAGGGGCTTTATGCTTGGGGATGATATAGGGTGCTTCATCTTTGGGTTAGTATGGGGTGCTTCCTTAGTAGCAGTATGAGGTGTCTCAGGTTGGTTTGTGGTGCCTCATATTTTGTGGATGGTATGCCATGTTGCCAGGAGAAGGGGGGGGGGGGGCTGGCTGCTATAGGTTTAGCAGTATTAGAAGGTTTTGGATGGAGAATGGGCAGTCCCCACATCCTGTCCTAAACCTATATAAAATATCAAATCGTAATCCTAATCGACGCTTGTTGCCATGAGAAGGGGGCTGGCTGCTATAGGTTTAGCAATATTAGAAGGTTTTGGATGGAGAATGGGCAGTCCACACATCCTGTCCTAAACCTATATAAAATATCAAATAGTAATCCTAATAGACGCTTGTTGCCATGAGAAGGGGGCTGGCTGCTATAGGTTTAGCAATATTAGAAGGTTTTGGATGGAGAAAGGGCAGTCCCCACATTCTGTCATAAACCTATATAAAATATCAAATAGTAATCATAATAGACGCTTGTTGCCAGGAGAAGGGGGCTGGCCGCTATAGGTTTAGCAATATAAGAAGGTTTTGGATGGAGAATGGGCAGTCCCCATATCCTGTCCTAAACCTATATAAAATATCAAATAGTAATCCTAATAGAAGCGTGTTGCCAGGAGAAGGGGGCTGGCTGCTATAGGTTTAGCAATATAAGAAGGTTTTGGATGGAGAATGGGCAGTCCCCACATCCTGGGCCCCGCTGTGCGGCTCTATCCAGAGGATGCAGCTGTGTGATTTGAGGATAATGATCCAAATCGAGTGCTCCTCTCCCTCCATGTGCGTCACCCTGCCTCATACACCAGATATAGTAAATACCCGGGGAACAATGGCTTCCCTTGTATGAGTCTGAGGTCATTTGTATGTAGGCATGACACATATTCTAACTGCTCATTAATGTTCCTCAGTCTACTCCTAGAATGAGGCATAGTCTTAGTGGCGGTGTATTTCTTGTTGAGGCAAGGCAGTTTGATGATTAAGTGGAAAACCCCTTCACAGGGGAACTTCAATCCAAGAAAGTTAAAGCAGAACTTCTGGCGGGAGTTTTTATTACATGTCTCCCTGAGCTAGTGCAAGTCAGTGGCCACCATATACATCTCTATAGAGAGCTAAAATATGACTATGGTCTAGTTCTAATTTAATATAATCTGCAGAGAGGAGTTGCAGTCGGGGGGGGGGGGGGGTTCTAAGGAGCCAAGAAGAGCTTCCTTCCCCCAATATTTGCCCGGCAAGGAATTTTTGTTTTTTATCTATAGGCAAAGGAGACGTACAACCATGATTAAAACCTATACATTAGAGATCCCCTGTCCTGCATTCTGTACCACCACCAGCTCACCTATGGAGAACAGCTTGATGATTCCTACAACCTGCTATAGGACACACAGATCTGTGTGGGCAGAGATTTACAGATGACAACCAGTGGAATTTAGAATGAGTCCAAGTCTGATACATAGGAGATCATTCAGCCTAGCACAGGGGTTCCCATCCTTTTCTCATCAAGTACCACTTTCCATTTTCTAAATATCTCAAGTACCACCTGGATGGTATGTATGGAAGTTCTGCGTCAAACGCAACATTTAAATACACAAAACGACCATATAAAAATATAAAATGCACAAATGTGCATGTATATGATTCTCATTACCCTTTGGAGCAGCTTTGTACTTAGGAAGCAAATCAGGCTTGGCTAAAGTTTAGATGACAGCAGATGAGGTTGGAGTATAGGCCAGTCTGAGACTTACCAGCAGTGATACTAAGCTAGGAACTCCGAGACGATCCCCCCTCCCCCCCCACATGCCTTGTTTTCTAATGGGTTTTGATCCGCTTTAAAGCAGAACAAAACGCGTGGGCCGGCTCTGGAGTCTAAAAGACTCTTGGGACAGCCACTAGCCTTCCCCCTAGGCAGCCTTCAGGGTCTCCACTAAACGCACCTTAACTAACGGCTCCCATGGCGCTGTCTTTGCTGGTGGGCACATCCCAGTCTTCTCTGTAGCTGTGGCGAACTCCCATGCCCAGTTATTCAAAAAAGAATAGGATGGGAGCGCTTCCCAGTCTACAGAGAGGCCAGGGATGTGGCCAGTGGGTGGGGCCATGTCAGCCAGCATTCTTGAGATCAGCCAACCGACAATCTTCACAAATGACAACCAATGGTCCAAGTCTGATGCATATGAGGTCATTCAGCCTATCACAGGGCTCCCTGTCCTTTTCTCATCAAGTACCACTTTTTTTCTACCATTTTCTAAATATCTCAAGTACCACCTGGATGGTGGCCAGTATTCTTGAGATCAGCCAATCGACGATCTTAATAAATGACAGGAAACTTCATATTTTTAGAAACTGGGCTACCACTGAGCCAGTGTGGGAAGGGGCAAGATGGGCTTTGTGCTTGCTTAAAAGTGGACCAACACCTAGGATTTTGACTTGGTCCACTTTCCCGGTGCACCCTAATCCGGGGTGCCCCGCTATGTGAAACCCCCCAGATCACGAGTAAAAACTCACCTCACCCCGCTCTTACGGCGCATGCGCGGCCGGTCACCCAATCAGCGCGCTCGGTGCCGCTGCGGTATGCGCGTCGATGAGACGTCTTACCACAGCGACTCTGAGCACACTGGCGGCCGCATCTCGCGCTTCCCTCTAACAGGGAGCGCGCCCACCATTCACAAATGGCGCCCTGCTAGAGAGAAGTGCGATATGCGGCCCGCGCATGCGCCGTTGGATCGGGATCCAGGTAAGGTGAATGGGGCATCCTGGGGGGTTTCACACATCATCCCGATTTTGGATGCCCCGCAGGGAGGGATCGGCCCGGGAATCTTATAGATTCCCCGGCCGATCTGCCTGGGCTTTGGTCCACTTTAAGTGCTGACCATCTTTATGTACCACTTAAAGAGGACCAGCACACAGGAATTTCACTTTCGTTATGTGGGGGGGGGGGGAGGGGGGGCAGTTGGTCTGGGAGGTACCAGGTTATTTTGGGCAAGGCGCTTCTGAATCGAGGTTCAGAGAGAAATCAAGGATAGGTTGGGGTTGGTCCCTCTGAGAGTGGTCTCACTCGGGTCTTATAATGTTGCCCTGTGTAACATCCTCTAGAGGGGTTCCAGGTGCGCCTTGTTGTGTTCCCTTTAAAAGATTTCTTATTTTGTGTGCAAATTCAGTTTTATTTTAAACATTTATATAGACAATACAAGTAATGTAGTATAAACTATACACATATATACAATAATCTGGACATGTACACTATATACAATGAATAGGGTTCTTTCACCACGTATCCCTGTTTCGGGGTTATTTTGCTGCCAAATCTCCTGTTTGTAACAGGTATGTGAGTTTATAGTACCTTGTTTGTAGCAAGTGCAGTCTGTAGCAAGAATACTGGGCTTGTGGTCCCTCGTTTGTAGCAAGTGGAATAGGTTTGCATGTAATCCCTCGTTTGTAGCAAGTGAGGTAGGTTTGCATACGCGTTTCGCTCTAGTGACTTTTTCAGTGCGTTTAGGTCTACATGAAGATTGTATAGGGATGAGTGATGCATGCTTAGCACAGTGGTGTATAATAACACAGTACAGTATTCATTTGGTTACTCACTGTGAACCATTAGGGAACTGCCTCCCTCTGATCTCTCCTATTCTCTGCTATAGGGGGGATTTCTGTGAAATAATTTTTTGGGTCAGTACTTGGGCCTCGTATTGTATATTGATACCTCATATTATGTATGAAATTGGCTGTTAGTACCTTGTAAATGAAGTCCGCTTGTCCAGGCTGAATTTGCACACAAAATATGGAATTTCACTTTCCCTCGTGTTGTTCCTTTGTGCTCCTATGGTGCAGACTTGGGCGAGCGCGCTGATTGGCTGAGCTCAATGCTTTGCCCCACTAGGCCATGACTGCCCCCTAGAGGTCTGGAAGCTGCATGCATTTCTGGCTTATGTCGGTCACTCTATAGGCCAGACCCACTCCCACACTTTCTAGGAAGCCAGTTTCGGCCTAATTACCTTTTCCACCTTTTATGCCAGCAGCACAAGCTCCTGGCTTGGCGTCAGTAATGGCCGTGCGACTTCCCCATACAGGCCACTTGACCCATGATCGCCCTTCCTGTAAACGCCAGGGAAAACACAAGCTGCAATGAATTTGAAAAGCCACAAGCTCCGCTCTGTTACACATTTGCTACTTGTCTGGCCTGGGCTTGTTGACAGAAGTTGTACAGAAGGCAGCGCAGCCCTTGCCAGCGTGTCTGGGCCATGGCGTAATTGATGGGTTTGCTCATTTACTCACTATATTCTTCTTTTTTTTTTTTTTGCATCCGTATTTATTTTACCACAAAAAAAAAGCCTGGTCGTTGTCAAGCTGACGTCTGGGAGGGAAGGCTTGGGCCTAGCTGTGTTGCCACAGTAAACACTGAAGAGGGGGAGGAGGATGATGCTTAGCTGTGGGTTGTCAGGGCAACACTGTGGAGGAAATGGGAGCTGTTGCTAAGAGACCACCATCCAAAGCCTGGTGGCCATTTCCTGGAGCGTGATGAATGGGGGGGAAGGCAGAGCTATGTCTTCCTCCTCTGGGATCATGGGCTCGTGGTTAGTTTAGCATCCTTGTCGACCAAGTGCCTCCCTGGAACAGATTTGGTTTTAGGTCTGCTTTAAATTGTTCATTTACCCCGCTCTCTGCTGCAAGAGCTCAAGCAAGCCTACAGTAGCTGTAGCTGGATGGTTAGGTGGGCCGCTAGGATTCCATTCAGCTTCTCTAGCCGCACATTAAAGTGGACCAAAACCCAGAATAGTCAAATGTTTTGACTATCCTGGGTTTTGGTCTTTCCCTGTGTATACCCTGATCGGGGGTGCCCTGCTGTGTGAAACCCCCCAGATTGCCACAGCAACTCACCTTATCCCGGTCCCACGGCGCATCTAATAGCAGCGGCTCTAATGGCCGCATCCTCCGCCTCCCTCTAACATGGAGCATGCCCGCACCGGCTACTCACAAATGACTGGCGCGGGCACGCACACTGCTAGTGGGGAGCTGAGGCTTTTAGACGCGCCATGGGACCGGGATAAGGTGAGTTTCCTGCGGCGATCTGGGGGGTTTTCACTCAGCGGGGCACCCCCAATCTGGGTATACACAGGGAAAGGAAAGTCAAAATCCTGGGTTTTGGTCCACTTTAATCGTAGTGGGAAAAGCTGATTGGACAAGCGCCTGACCTCACAACAGTGAAGTTTTGGACTTCTTATAAAACAGCACAACACAGCCAAAACGCAGTATTCTACACCTTGAGCTGCTCATTGGCATTAAAGCGGACCTTCACCCTGAATAAGAGCCTATCTTATATGTTTCCCACACCCTGTACATACAGATTGCCCACATTAATCCGGACCTTCACCCTGAATAAGAGCCTATCTTATATGTTTCCCACACCCTGTACATACAGATTGCCCACATTAATCCGGACCTTCACCCTGAATAAGAGTCTATCTTATATGTTTCCCACACCCTGTACATACAGATTGCCCACATTAATCCGGACCTTCACCCTGAATAAGAGCCTATCTTATATGTTTCCCACACCCTGTACATACAGATTGCCCACATTAATCCGGACCTTCACCCTGAATAAGAGCCTATCTTATATGTTTCCCACACCCTGTACATACAGATTGCCCACATTAATCCGGACCTTCACCCTGAATAAGAGTCTATCTTATATGTTTCCCACACCCTGTACATACAGATTGCCCACATTAATCCGGACCTTCACCCTGAATAAGAGCCTATCTTATATGTTTCCCACACCCTGTACATACAGATTGCCCACATTAATCCGGACCTTCACCCTGAATGAGAGCCTATCTTATATGTTTCCCACACCCTGTACATACAGATTGCCCACATTAATCCGGACCTTCACCCTGAATAAGAGTCTATCTTATGTTTCCCACACCCTGTACATACAGATTGCTCACTTTAAAAATCATCCCACCTGCATCTACTGTATGTTATGAGCCTTTAAACATCCAAAATGACGGCTCATGGAGCATCAGGCAGCCTGCAAACAGGAAGTGCCTTCTGACTGTGCTGCTCTGCATTCTGGGATTGCTGACCTTTTCCTGACCCCAGCTCTGCTCTGTCTGAGCAAAGCACAGCTATAACCCTCCCCCCTCCTCTCCTCAGTATATGTGAGTCAAGATGGCGGCGCCTGTATCCTAGAGTCCTGAACAGAGTTGCAGCCCAGTGGGGGAAAGAATAAATAGTAAATGACTAAAAACTAAATATATTAATTTTAGATGCTGTAAAATAGTTTTTAAGGGTTTGGGCTTTTCATTAAATCATGCTGAAGTTCCAGTTTAAATGGGGGGGGGGGGGGGATAATAGTCTGCCCAATAAAGTTCCAGTCCGGGGCAAAGCTTAGAAACAGAAATATCTCTTCTCCCCCACAACCTGAGATTGAGCCTCCCCAGAAACCTGCTACAGAGGCTGGCGCACATCGCTGGGACGGATGCAGGGAAAGGTTGCCAAGGAATTTTGAGGCGGGTGCACACCGCAGAACTGAGTCTCAGAAACCTAGATCTAGATGCAGCATCTGTGGGGGAGAAAAGGTATTATTATTTATATTGTCTGTCCCTTTTAAACTAAACCTTCAGCATCATTTAATGAAATGCCCAAACCCTTAAACTATTCCCCAGCATCTAAAATGGTCAGGAAAAGGACAGCAATCCCAGAATGCAAAGCGGCACAATCAGAAGACACTTCCTGTTTGCAGGCAGCCTGAGGCTCCATGAGCCGCCATCTTGGCTGTTTAAAGGCTCATAACATGCAGTAGATGCAGGTAGGATGATTTTTAATGTGGGCAATCTGTATGTACAGGGTGTGGGAAACATATAAGATAGGCTCTTATTCAGAGTGAAGGTCCGGATTAATGTGAGCAATCTGTATGTACAGGGTGTGGGAAACATATAAGATAGGCTCTTATTCATGGTGAAGGTCCGGATTAATGTGAGCAATCTGTACAGGGTGTGGGAAACATATAAGATAGGCTCTTATTCAGGGTGAAGGTCTGGATTAATGTGGGCAGGCTCTTATTCAGGGTGAAGGTCTGGATTAATGTGGGCAATCTGTATGTACAGGGTGGAAAGCATATAAGATAGGCTCTTATTCAGGGTGAAGGTCCGGATTAATGTGAGCAATCTGTATGTACAGGGTGTGGGAAACATATAAGATAGGCTCTTATCCAGGGTGAAGTTCCGGATTAATGTGAGCAATCTGTATGTACAGGGGGGAAACATATAAGAAAGGCTCTTATTCAGGGTGAAGGTCCGGATTAATGTGAGCAATCTGTATGTACAGGATGTGGGAAATATATAAAATATGCTCTTATTCAGGGTGAAGGTCCGGATTAATGTGAGCAGTCTGTATGTACAGGGTGTGGGAAACATATAAGATAGGCTCTTATTCAGGGTGAAGGACTGGATTAATGTGAGCAATCTGTATGTACAGGGGGAAACATATAAGATTTACTCTTATTCAGGGTGAAGGTTCACTTTAACATCCGGCAATGGATTCTGGATGGATGGATTTCCAGGCCTCACTCCTAATGGCTGTTCCTCCTTCAAGCAGACATTCAGATATAGAATCTCTTAGACCGAGCTTTTTATCTCATGATCTGGTGTTTTTATGCTTTTTTTTAATGGTCCTGATTCAACATGTTGCTTTCTATTTAGCAAAGAAAAGATTCAGAGGTTGGGTCCTCTCTAAGTCTGTTTATGTGGCCAGCGTTTGGCTCAGCCCGGATTTGTTCGCACACCATTGTCTCTCTGGTGTGAGTTGGCGCTGTGGCTGGGAGCGAGGAATCGCTAGGCCGGGATGTGTCAGCGGCTGATGAGAGCAGGAAATGTAGGTCAGACATCAAGGGAAGCAATCAGGATGCCGAGTCAGACGCTAATCCCAGCCAGTGTGTGTGGGCCTATGCGTGGAATGTAATGGTGTGTGTCTGGTATGTACTATGCACGCGCCCTGTCACCTCTTCACAAGCTCATTAGCGTTTCTCTGTAATGGAGGGTTGGGGGGGGGGGTGCGTGGCAGGGCTGTACTTTAGTCTGTGCGTTATTCCAAGAAGCCATTGGAGGAATCAGAATCTTTCCAGCTTTCCCTTCTGCTGCGCGCTTCAGTTTTTCCTCTAAGGACCTTATTCATAAAGCTCTAGCGCCAGGTAGTGCTTGTACAGCGCCAGGTAGTGCTTGTACAGCGCCAGGTGAACGCCGGACGCGGCACGCAGTTACACATTTATGAAGCTGAATTTGGTGAGCGACTAGAACAACGCCATCTAGCGTCCGATTCATCAATATCCCAGGCTCAGCGTACAGCCCAGTGGGGGAAAGAGTAATAAGTGACTAAAAACTTAAAATATCTTAATTTTAGATGCTGGGGAATAGTTTTTTAAGGGTTTGGGCTTTTCATTAAATCATGGTGAAGGTCCGGTTTAAAGCGGACCAACACCCTCTCCACAGCGATCAGGGTGCCCGGGGGGGCAAAGACCAAAACCCAGGATAGTCAAAATCCTGGGTTTGGTCCACTTTAAAGCGACTGGAACAACGCCATGTAGCGTCCGATTCATCATTATCCCAGGCTCAGCGTACAGCGCCGGCGTTCAGCCTTGCAGAGCGCCACGTCTTACCTCTCGCTACCTGGCGCTCTCCCATACATTTCTATGAACAATCCTTAAATCCCTTTCCTGATCCCAATTTTTTTTTTTCTTTAAAGTGGACCAACACCCAGGGGTGATCACCTCCCTCACCGCGGGGCATCCAAAATCGGGATGTCCCGCGGGGTGAAACCCCCCCCCAAAAGCCCCAAAATACCTTACCTTATCAGCGACGGATCAGCCGCTGCCACCTCCCACGCGCCCCTCTAGCAGTGCGCGCGCCCCTGCCGGCCGTTTTCCCTATAAGAGGGACGCGCGGGAGGCAGAGGCGGCGGCGGCGGCTTGTCCGTCGCTTGTCTGTCGCCGAAAAGGTAAGTTTTTTGGGGGGGGTTTCACACAGCGTCCTGATCTCGGATGCCCCGCTGAAGTGGACCAACACCCAGGATAGTGAAAATCCTGGGTGTTGGTCCACTTTAAAAAAATCTCAAAACTTTCTGACATGTATCCTGGCCTAGAAAATGACATTTTTGAAAACTTTTTGGCTTAATAATATTTTTATGCAGAATTGTCCTTACATGTCTGGTATTAAAATGTTCATGTTACAATGTAATAACAATGTCATTCCATATGTTTTCACTTTGTTACTAGTGGATAAATGTTCATAAACAGACTTTAATCACACAGCCTCTGGCGCTATGGGCTACAACGTGTAAGGCTGTTTTTTTGATGAATAAGGTGTGAGTCGCTGGCACTGAGCTGGCGCAACCGTTTGCTCCCATACAGCGTAGTACTGTGACTCACATATTCATCAATGCCGGCCAGCGACTGAGGCACAGCGACTACTAGCGGTCATTCTGAAATCTGCTCTACAGACGCTCATCTGTCGCTACCTGGCGTTAGTAATGAATCAGCCTGCCCGCGTTATTCCAAGAAGCCATTGGAGGCATCTGAATCTTTCCAGCTTTTGCTCCTGCTGTGCGCTTCAGTTTTTCCACTAAGTGTATAGTCTCCAGCGGTGTCATAATTCACAGAAGGGCTCATCCAGCACTCGTCCTTATAGGGACATGGAGGAGCCTCATTGCAGAGCTGGCTGAAAGGAGAATTCAGCTTCTCTGCAGATTTCTACCCGGCTGATGTTCCGAAATTTCAGGCTGGAAAAGCTAATCCTGGTTGTACTGGTGTCTCTGCTCACTGAACTGGTGGCCACTGGTTCTGTTGGGAGAGCTCTAGGCAGCCCAAATGCTGACCTACACCCTTAACTCGCCACCGTGGCCGCCCCTGGAGTCTAAAGGATTCCCAAGGCCGGCTGTGCCCCGTACCGATTCAGGATGCCCCACCGTGTGAACATCCCCCCCCATCACCCCCAAACACCTTGCCTTTCTGCCGATCCCTCACACACAGGATAGTGAAAATCTTGGGCGTTGCTTTTCTTTAAAGTGGACCAAAACCCAGGATTTTGACTATCCTGGGGTTTGGTCCCTCCCCCTGCTATGTGAAACCCCCCTGATCACCCGGTTCAACTCACCTCACCGCGGTCCTACGGCGCATGCACGGCCGCTGAGCTATGCACGTCTTGGCGGCATCTTATCTCAGGGGCTCCAAGCACTGGCTGCCGCATCTCGCGCTTCCCTCTAACATTCACAAATGAATTCTATTTTTATGATTGTGCTCCCATGAAGGCAGGGGCACACTACAACAATTAGGGCTGGTATGGGAGGTAGGCCCACATGGAGCAACACGTACAACAGCAAAGGAAAGGGGTTACTGGGCCTCCCCTATTTGGTCCCAGCAAGGACCAGGAGCTCCACCACCCTGAAACCTCGCCCAAAATACCAACAATGTGTACTATAAAAACATATTAAATTCTATTACTTAATTATGATATTAAAAACAGTTGTTGGACACAATAACAAAGTTGTACATACAAGTGATACCTATTACATGCAGGTATCCAGCCAAAAATTGTTATAAATACACTGTTTAGTTGCTGGTGCGGGTATGTTGGTAATGCATCCCTTAAAGTGGACCAACACCCAGGATTTTGACTATCCTGGGTTTTGGTCCACTTCGTGTGTGAAACCCCCCAGAAACCCCGAAAAACTCACCTCTCCTCGCTCCCACGTGACCGCCGTTGACAATCCCCGCTGACGGACAAGTGGGAGGCAGCGGCGGACAAGAGAGCGCGCCCGGTAAGAGTGACGCGCGGGAGGCGGCGGCGGGCGCGCTCTCTTGTCCGGCCATTCACAAACGGCGGGTGCGCGTCCTGCTAGAGGGACGTGCGGGATAAGGTAGGGATTTAGGGGTTTCTGGGGGGTTTCACGATCGGGGTGCCCCGCAGTCAGGGGTCTTATCGGTCCGGGAATGATCATTGGAGGGTGTTGGTCCACTTTAAAGGAAGTTTATTGTGAAATGAAATAATATAAAAAATCCTTATAAACATGTCGGCTAATGAGAGGATGGGTCACTTATACACCAGCACTGAATTAAACTCCAGCCAAGCTTGTGATTTTCTTCTCCTGGTAGGAATAAAATCCAGGGGGTGACAGGTTTCTGAGTTCTGGGGTACCCCTGATTCCATCTTCATTCCATTAAAATAAGGAAAGAAACCTGGCTGGATATTTATTAATGCGGGGTGTATAAGTGACCCCTCCTCACGCCATCCAACACATATCATTGGGCCATTTATTTGCGATAATGCTCTAATGCTCTTTTAAGAGCAAATATTTATTGTTTACTTTTAGAGTTTATACATAAACCGACCTTATAACAAACTATTAGTATACAGTACGTCCTGCTTCAAATCTAATACTTACACGTGGGTATTTCTCCGCCAGATGGCGCTGGACTGCAGAGACATCGAAAATAGGCTCCTCCCGGCCCCTCAAATACCCGGGGACCTCCCACAAATCCCCAGATTTTCTCTGTAGTCTGGCTGCGAAGGACGAGAAATTGGCTCTCTACTCGCAGGTGAGCGGGGTTATTAACCTGCGGCCCAGTAGGACTATTCCCACCCGTTCCATTAGTAATATGCCTCCCAGCCTTGGCTGCGCTGGTCGGGTGATGGTAGGCAGCACCGCCGTTGGTGCTTAGGAGCGCTGCTCCACCGCAATCCACCACCAAAGGGAAGGGTAGCCTCAGTTTGGGGTGTAAGGTGAGCACACGGTGGTGGATGAGGTGTGCAGCATTAGGAGGCCATAGCCTGCCTGGCAGGGACATGCTTTAATTTGTGCATGTTGGTCTTCTTTAAAGTTATTTTTTATTGCACACTCATCCACATGTCTCATCTATTTGATTTACAAGTGCATCACTGAGCGCGTCTACATACGCTATATTACGCGCCTGTCAGCAGTCCTCCCACTCACAGCGTGTTTGCTGTGCTTAGTAATATTACAGAAACTTCTCACCATCTGATACAGCCCCCAAAATAGTCATGTGTACCGCGCGCGTCTTGTGCGGATTTGTCATGTTCTACATCTGGCGGGTGGCGAAAAAAGCTCGCAAAGATGCAAAATAAATATATCCCGTATATATAACTGCATTGCCATACAGTACCTTCTTATACGTAGCTAAACATTGAGAAAGGAGGTCAGTATTAAACAGTAGAAATGCTAAAATAGCTGAAAAACTGAGCTGTGATTGGCTGAGAGCAGCTAAGCCGACACAGACTAGAAAGAGCTGTGGGTACAGGAGGATCAGCCAGCAGGGCCGGCTCCAGGCTTATGCTGGCCCTTGGGTGATACAGTATCAGTGGTATGAACTCCATACATGTATGGTGAATACTGATAAAGAATAGAAAGAGTATAATAATATATAGAATAGAAAGAATATAGAAAAATGAACGAAAGAATAGAAGGATGACAGGTAAAAGAAAGTAGACACGAAAGAAAGACGGCAAAAAGAAAGAATAGGTGGAAAGAAATAAAGAATTATACATGAAATGGAAAGAAACAAAGAGAACAAAAGCATAGAATGAATGACCAAAACTAAGAATAAAAGAATTAAAGGAATGAAAAGAAAGTATAGATGGAAATAAATAAAGAATTATAAAAGAAATGGAAAGAAACAAAGAAAGAACTAAAGCACAGAATGAATGACTGACTAAAACTAAGAATTAAAGGAATGACCGAAAGAAAGAATTATACATGAAATGGAAAGAAACAAAGAGAACAAAAAGCAAAGAATGAATGACTAAGAATAAAAGAATTAAAGGAATGACCGAAAGAAAAAGAATAGATAATAAATTTAAAGACTACAGACAACTTAAGTCACAATCAGAAGCTTATTCACTGCATACAAGAAAATCGATTCAACAGTTACTAAAAAAGTTCAATTCAAATAAATTAAAAGAAAAATAACAACCCCTATGATGGGGGGGGGGTAGAGGAAGGATCAGATGCTCATTAGGTTTACATCAAAATCTGTAGGCTGAAAATTCCGAACCCAAGGATTCCACACCTCCCTGAACAGCTCCATTGTCCCATTGTGAATGGCGGACATTTTTTCCATGGCCATAATGCAGTTAACCTTGTTTTTAAAGGCTTTGAAGCTCAAGGTGGGAGACCTCCAAGCCCCAGCTATCACCAGCTTTGCCCCTGATAGGATATAATACAAGGTGGGAGACCTCCAGGCCCCAGCTATCACCAGCTTTGCCCCTGATAGGATATAATACAAGGTGGGAGACCTCCAAGCCCCAGCTATCACCAGCTTTGCCCCTGATAGGATATAATACAAGGTGGGGGACCTCCAAGCCCCAGCTATCACCAGCTTTGCCCCTGGTAGGATATATTACAAGGTGGGGGACCTCCAAGCCCCAGCTATCACCAGCTTTGCCCCTGATAGGATATATTACAAGGTGGGGGACCTCCAAGCCCCAGCTATCACCAGCTTTGCCCCTGATAGGATATAATACATCAACCGCTTTTTCAGTCTAGAACTGTGGGGAATTGGGGCGTTAAGGAGAGCTACCCAAGGGTCTCTGACCACAGATCTACCACATACCTTGCTGAGAGCTCTAAAGGTTCTTGACCAAAATCCCCTAACTACTGGGCAATCCCACCACACATGCCGGTACGACCCTGGAGAGAGGCACCCCCGGAAGCAGTTCCCCTGGGACTCAGTGGATAAATGTATTTTCTTTAATGTTTGGCCTTCACAGACCTTTTAGACTGGATCGAAAGCCATAACTGACTCTTGGTCTTGTTAGGATGCCAAGGGGGCAGACTGTCGGCTCTACATGGTGTCGAGAGCACGCCAAAGTTGTATACAGCACTGGATCATGGCTTGGGTGGGGGGTTAGGCCCCTCTCACACCTTCCTTCCCATTCACATCGCTTTGAGGTAGAACTGCTCCCAGCACTTTACAAACGGGAAGAAAACGCAGCCCATAAAAGCATGTGGGCCCTTTCACATCAGTCCACTACGACTTGCAAAAGAAGTCTACGGGGTACCGCAGTGCCAAACCTGTGGTTCAATAATAGAGCCATGCCATGCCTCTCTAGGAGGCTGGAGGGCCTTCCTCTACCACTGCCTTCTACTGGGCTCTGCACCGCCTTTGTTCTGGGGAGAGGGGACAGGAAACAATTGTGCAGTGCAGGACGCTATGTAGCACACCGCAACGGAGGCACAGCACATATTTGTGTACTGTGCTGCATTGAAGGAACCCTTGGGCAGAAATCCCGGCCGCGGGGCATCCCTTATCTAGTAGGCGTGTTAGGAAAAATCTATTCTGTCAAATATCATGATATTTCATTAGACACTACTAATATCGATTTTAAATATGTTCGAATCGATCTTCTCTAAACTATTTATAAGTAACATTTCCTCCCGACCACTAGTTGGCAGCTCACTGCACAAGACCCTGTTATTCAGCTGCTCTGTCCCACCTACAGCAGAGAAACGAGATCCCGTGAGAGCCGTCCTGCGTTATGTATGTGTGAATGTTGTATTGATGTGTAGATTAGATTTGCCAAAGCTATATTCATTTATAAAATCGCAATATACCATCTTTGAGACAGAATCGGGATATATTGTATTGTCATATGCGTATCGTGATACATATCGTAACGCCAGATTCTTGCCAATTCACACCCCTAAAATCTAGACCCTGTTAACCATGACAAAAGTCTAATGTGACTTTGGGTCTGGTGGCCTAAAACCCCCTTTGGCCAACCCTGGAGTCTGAAAGACTGCAGAGCCGGCCAATTCCCATACTGATTTTGGATACCCTGCTGGTGAAAATCCTGGGTTTTGGTCTACTTTAAGATCTGTAGACACTCTAATTTTCTATTAAATGTTTCTATTAAAGTCCAGTCACGCAGTATTCTATGCCATCATGAGCTGTTTTTTATTTTGTTGTCATATTTTCATACTTTTTAGTGAGACCTGGAGGAAAGACACAGAAGTAGCTCATGATGGCACATTGGGGGGGAAACTCAGGGTCCCAGGATGAAGACATAGATGCATATCTGGGAGAACATTACTGACTAGGAACTTTTCCAACTTATATGGAGTCGAAAGCCAGTATGTGGAGAGACCCATGTTAGGCTTAATATAGGGGGCTAAAGAGACCAAAAAAACCCTCTACTCAGGTAAAGAGGTGCTTTCCTAAAATGGAAAGTATTTGCACAGTACCCAATAAGAGGACATATAGCATTACCCATCTATCCTTGCAACAGGTGAAGCTATGCAAATCATCTCTTTATGTCTCTGTGCCATCCAAGGCCCTTAGAAACGCTAAGGGTGCAATGCCAAGGATAAGCTTTAAATTTCGAAACACATCCAACTAGTGGACACGCGTTTCGAGCTTTAGGCTTTCATCAGCGCTAGGACAGATGTTTCTGGCTGTATGGGTGGTGAGACTTGTTGAGTACCAAAACAGAGTGGCAAGCCAGTATGTGGAGAGACCAATGTTAGGCTTAATATAGGGGCTAAAGAGACCATTAAAAAAACTCCCGACACAAAGGCCTGTTGCAAAGTCCTAGAGCCAATGTAGACAACTAGGAGGTCTACATGACCAATGAATGGCCCAGAACTGAGAGCTAGGTGGGTATCATGGCTTCATAAGTTAGTAATTCAGCAGGCATCTAGGCGGGGTTCACCACACACTCCACTGCCAGTGACCATCGCCAACTGTAGCACTAGAGGAGCTGAAATTAAAGGGGGGCTTTGGCGATCGGGTGTTTTGGTCTATCATACTTCAAAGCAATGTTTCTGATTAAATTAGTTATTAATTTGCCCTTCCTTTTTTTTTTTCTTGCAGGTTCTTCATGTCTGGTGGGTTACAAGAAGATCCCCCCGCCGGTGCCTCCTCGCACCACCTCCAAACCCTTCATATCTGTGACTGTACAAAGTAGTACTGAGTCTGCCCAGGACTCCTATCTGGATGCGCAGGAGGGGCAAAGTGAAGGCAACAGCCAGTCGGGGCTCAGTACCTCCACGGAGAGCCTTGAGAGTACCCGGGCACCCAGTGTGACCCGCGTGTGTCCCCTGACCCCCATAAGGCAGGTCCCTCCTGAGATCCCCCCCAAAAATGCAGCTGTAAAAATTATCAGAGAAGAGCCTCGCCCCCCTGAGCCCTTCCCCAAACGCAAACTGTCCTCCATTGGAATCCAGGTGAGAGCACAAAACATTTTTGCATGCGTCATGTCTAGTCTACTCCTGATGGTTGTCTGTTGGTGGGGGGGGGGGGTGGTCAGAGGCTACAGCACACACTAAAGCAGCCAATTGGAAGAGGTGCTGGTTGTCTAAATGTGTGCTGCAATTTCCTGTCCCTTTGTCATAGTTTTAGTATAGTTCACTGCATTTCAGGGTGGGTGGGAGGTGGGCCGCTTTTCAGTGTGTTTTAATAATGCTCATACGTCACTGTTAAAAATACTCACCTGGCCGCCTGGAAAACTCACCTAGTTCTGAGGTCCTGCTGCTGCTAAAGTGGACCAAAACCCATGGCGATCTTCCCGGGAATTTTTAAGATTCCCGGGCCGATTGATTCCCTCCCCCCCCCCCCCAGGGCATCCAAAATCAGGATGCCCCACTGTGTGAAACCCTGCCTGGTCACCCAAACACTTACCTTCTTTTCCAGGCCAACGTTGCATACTCAAGCCGCATCCCCGCTATCCCTTCTAGCAGAGCGCGTGCCCATGCCAAGGATTTGTGAATCGCTGGCGCAGGCACGCTCCCTGATGCGTCCGTCAGCGTGCTTGGAGCCGCTTGCCTTATACGAAGGGACGCCAGAGGATCCAAGCATGCTGATTGGACGAGCGGCCTTGCGTGCGCCGTAGGACCGGGAAGAGTTGAGTTTGTTTTAGCAACCTGGGGGGTTTCACACAGTGAGGAACCCCCGATCGGAGTGTCCTGGGGGGGGCAGGACCAAAACCCAGGATAGTCAAAATCCTAGGTTTAAACTTTAAATGCAGTATCCCTGTTCCTTCTGCTCAGCACGCCACCTCTGTGTGAGAGAGAGAGCAGGGATGTTGTGCCGCTTTCCTCTTCTATCCACCACTGACACCCGGAACTAGGTGAGTATGCAGTCCCATCTTGGGCTTTCTGCATCTGTAAACACTGCAGGAGCTTTCCCGTAGTTGTGTGCCTGACAAGCAAACCTATCCTGTAATGGAAAATGGCAGGTTCATCCCGATCGGGATGGTGCACTGTGTATCCCCGGGATGGCCGTAAAAACTCCCATTTCCAGCAATCCCTCAGTGTATCTGTGGATCAGCAGCTGATGCTCCATTCAGCTTTTTAGTAGCCGTGGCATTGCTGGCGGGGAGAGTATATGGGTGATTGTGGGGGGCTTTGTGCATTTTTAACCCAAGTTTAGTTGGCCAACAACCCATATCTTCCAATTACTTGAGATCATTAGAAAGTGGAAAGTGCTGATGAAAAAAGGTTGGAAAGCCCTGCCATAGAATAAGTACTACTGATAAGAGAAGAAAAAAGTTTTGGGGTAGGCAATACATGTTTATGGTACTATAATAGGCACTATTAGTATAAGAACCCCCTAGTGGTAAGGAACTGGCCTTGTGACCAGAGGGTTGCAGGTTCCATGGAAGGGAGGTTTTATGGGTGTGCACTACCAATTATATGAATTTATTCTAGGTGCTGGCAAAAATAGGGACAGTGACTGTAGAGAAAAAGGGTGGGGGCCCTAGACATGCCCCTAAAAAAGGAACCCTATATAGCTGCCGCACACTAAAGGGTTTATCCAAATACATCAACTCCGTAATAGAAAAATATTTCATAAATTTATTTGATCAGGACTCACATAAATTACACCAACAATACATAAAAGACCCATTTAAAAAACATATACACACACACAAACGGAGGTTGGGCCCCTCAAGCGGCTCTAGATTCTCCCATAAATAGTGATATATATATATATATATATATATATATATATATATATATATATATATATATATATATATATATAACAATAATTGATACAATTATGTTCCTGAACCCACAATACAGGGGCAAAGATAGAAGAGTTGTAAATGATAAATCAAGGGATGGGGGAAAAGTGCTCAAAGTGCTTACTACTGATGCAAATCTATAATAATATAAACCTATTGTGCTGACTCAGTCATAAAAATATATCAAAATCAGTGACAAACAAATCCATTATTGGATAACAACATAAAAGTGCATTGTGCAAACAGGTATAGCCAAGAGTATCTGCTGTATTTGCCCCGTTGGTTCAGGAGTTCTATAGCCAATGAGATTGAAATCAAATAAAAGAGGTATCTCTACATCACCATATTATGAAGCCTCTGTGGTCCCCTCCAAACGGTTCGCCGCCGACGCGTTGCGTGGTTCTGCCCCACTTCGCCAGGGTGTATGGTTCCATGTCTGGACCGGTAGTGTCTGACTGAAGTGCTCTTGAGCAATGCACCTAACCACCCAACTGCTCATCGGAATAATCTGTATTGGGTCCATATTCAGTGGCAAATATGGAAATGAAATGATGTAATAAAATATACTATCATTTTATTACATAATTCATTTGCTTTATCGCCATATTTGTCTCCTCACCCAGTGCATTTTGATTTCAAAATGTTTTTATTTTCAGTTACAATTAGCTTATTTTCGTTTGGGTGGGAAGCCCATCCAACATGGATCAAAACCAGCACCAACCAATAAGCACCCGCGGCATTTTGACCCAGTAGAGATTATTCAGGTTTTTTTGGACGAATCTAGGTAATGTCTACAATCTTTGGGGGGTGTAGATTCTCGCCTTGAACTATAATGGCATTTTATAAAGAAACGATAATAATGTTGATGATGATGATAATGAAGATGTTAACCCTCTTTTATCTATTGGAGATCACAATGGTGGAATTGTCACTGCAGTCCCTATAATGCTCTGTGTAACTGTATGAAATCCTCTCCCATCAGGTGGATAGTATACAAGCAGTGCCTATCCCCGAGCCACCCCCTCCTGCCAGATTCCAGTCCATTGGGGTCCAGGTGGAAGAAGAGTGGAGGTAAGTGTAAGCCAGCATCTATGGTAGTTTAAAGTGGACCAAAACCCACACCGATCAGCCTGGAAATCTTCTAGATCAACTCCCTCCCCCGGGGCATCCAAAATGCCCCTCTGTGTGAACCCCCCCAGGTCGCCCCATACACTTACCTTGTTTCCTGGTCCAACGGCGAATGTGCGAGCCGCAGCTGCATCCCCTCTATCCCTCTAGCAGGGTGAGTGCCCGCACCAGGCATTTGTGAATAGTGGCGGGGGCATGCTCCTTGTTAGAGGGAAGCGGGGGGTGCAGCCATCGGCGCTCTCGGATGGCTTAGATGACGTGACGTGAGCGGCTCCGAGCGCACTGATTGGACGAGCAGCCACGCATGCGCCATAGGACCGTGAAGAGGTGAGTTGGCGTTGGTGATCTGGGGGGTTTCACACAGCTGGGGAAAGGACCAAAACCCAGGGTAGTAAAAAATCCTGAGTTTTGGTCCATTTTAAAAGGTTTTAAATGGGAAAAAATGGATTTAGACTATCCTGGGTTTTGGCCTTTGCCCCAGGACGCATTGCCAACTCTAGGTAAAAAGCAAAATGGTGGAAGCCTCGCTGTGTGAAATACTCCCAGGTCACCTGATCTCACTTACACTTCCCTGTCCTATGGCGAATGTGCAGCCTCTGGTCCAGTCAGCACCCCCAGATCCGCTCCCTCCCCTTCGTCCTAGAGCTCGTCTGAGCGCGCTGGTGGCTGCATACCTTGGTACCCTTTAGCATGTGCCGTTGGACCGGGGACAAAGGTCACCTGGGGGGGTCTCACACAGCGTGGCACCCCCGATTTTTGCTTTTTACCTAGATGTGGGATGCCCCAGGGGGTGGAGATATGAGTGGACATCCAGTCATTCTTTAAATCCTTTTTTTTTATATGATTCAAATGATAATAACTTCCCATACATTCATTATATCATTTCCCATTACAGCCATTACAGTATTCAATTAATTATTAATCCATTCAGTTTCACAACAACTTATAACTTTCAAAGACCCGCCTCTTCGGTTCTCTCAGCTCCCACTATCTTACCCCCCCAAAAAAACCCTGTTTCCCTTGTCAACAGCTAGACAAGTGGAAATAAAAAAAACAAATAAAAGAAAAAACATATTCGTCATCACCTAGACAAGGGGAGCTGACAAGAAAAAAATGGTCATCCCCTTTCTCCTCATCGCCCCCCCCCCCCTTCAAACAAATCAAATCTGAACACTCTCATCTATAATAAAATAAAAACGGAAACACAAACTGAATACTCATTCAGGCATTTTTGATTGAAGGCCCACCCCTTAAATTGACCAACAGTCAAAAATGACTAAGTGGACCAACACCCAGGATTTTGACTATCCTGGGTTTTGGTCCACTTCGGTGGGGCACCCCGATCGGGGGTGCCCTGCTGTGTGAAACCTCCCAGAAAGCCCCAAAAACGAACCTCTCCCCGCTGCCACGTGACCGCTGCAGCCAATCCCCGCCGACGGACAAGCGGGAGGCAGCGACGGACAAGAGAGCGCGCCCACCACCGCCTCCCGCGCGTCACTCTTACAGGGCACGCGCCCGCGCCGGCCATTCACAAGCAGCTGGCGCGGGTGCGCGTCCTGCTAGAGGGACGCGCGGGAGGCGGCGGCGGGCACCGCTGGATCGAGGAGCAGGTAGGGATTTAGGGGTTTCGGGGGTGCCCCGCAGTCAGGGAGCTGATCGGTCCGGGAACCTTATAGATTCCCAGGCAGATCAGGGGAGGGTGTTGGTCCACTTTAAACCGGACCAACACAGCAAGCAGTGCTCATATGCCCCCTCCCCGGGGATTGCTGCACATAAAAATTTATTTACTCTTTTCTAATTCCTGCTGTAGTGAATTTTATAAACAAAATGGCGGCTCATGCATTTGTAGGCCACCTGCAAACAGGAAGTGCTGCTGGGCTTCCTGTTACTGTGCATTGTCAGTTATGTCAGCTGAATCCAGGCAGCAGCATGGCTGAGATGCTGGGAGAGGAAGCTCCAAAATGGCCGCTACCACTAGTAAATTAGTAAGTCAGCGTTTCAGCTTTGAGTGGATGCAGGAGCCAATGTAAGTGCTGACAGTGCTTCAGTATTATGCATGAAGGGGCAAGTGAGTTATGAGGAGTTTTCATTTCTACCTGTACAAGGTTATGGTCCAGTTTACCAACTTCCAGTGTTACAGATTTGGGCCCCTTAGCCATCCCCAATCAGTGTGCTTGCACGAGTCCGGCAATGAATGATAATTCTAATGAGAATAGACCTGCTGGGGTGTTTGGAGCTTTGGAGGTAAGTATCCTTTTTGGTTTCTTAGATGTATTACCCTAAACTGAAAGCTTTATAGGTCCAAATAAAATTTGATGATGATACTGTGGAGTAAGGTGATATTTGGGTGAACCGATACCTTCAGTATTGCAGAGTTTCATATGGTTCCTGTTGTTCCTGAAGGGGTTAAGCGGCGGTGTAGCGTCTTTGCTTGCTAACATTGAGGCAGGTGGTCTGAACGCTGCAAGCTGTGTCTCGCTTGCCGAGGCTGCTGCTGCTGCTCCAGAATAGAGGTGTGAGATCTCGTTCCTCCGCCAGGAGTTTATGTCTCATTTTGTGCCCGCACAGGAATAGCCGCTCCAGCAGCATGACATCCAAGCAAGAAACGGACTCGGACACGCAAGAGCCCAGCAACTCATCAGACAAGAGCGTTCCTGACTGCCCGCCGGCCCGCCAGCCTACCCCAGGCCCTCCGGTTCCCCTCCCTAAGAAGCACCTCTCCTATGGAGATGGCGGTGGGGACATGGAGGCCTCTGCCCTGCCTCCTCCCGACCCTTGGTTGGACTCCGCATCATCCCCCCCTTCCTCAGAGCCGGCTCAGGCTGGGGCGTGCCGCAGGGATGGACATTGGTTCCTCAAGCTCTTGCAGGCCGAGACGGAAAGACTCGAGGGCTGGTGCAAGCAGATGCAGAAGGAAACTGGTGACAACAACCTGTGTGAAGAAGGTAGGCGCTGCTTCCTCTGCTCAGGATTTTTTACAACTCCTATTAGACAAAGGAATGTCCAGCATTTCCCCCAATTACACTCTTCTGCTCTCTCGTCATCTAAGCCTTCGTCTAAGGCCAGCGGCTCCGAGCGCGCTGGCAGCTTCATCCCCCGCTTCCCTCTAACAGGGAGTGTGCCCGCGCCAGCCATTCACAAATGCCTGGAGGGGGCACGTGCCCTGCTAGAGGGATAGCGGATATGCGGCCGTGGCTCGTGCATGCGTCGTTGGAACCGGAAGCAAGGTAAGTGTATGGGCGACCTGGGGGGTTTCACTCAACGGGGCATTCCAATTTTGAGGGAATCGATCGATTCCTGGGCCGACCATGGTGGGTTTTGGTCCACTTTAAGGCCTGCTTTATGGAGGACCGGACCTAAAGTCTATAAGGCTCTATCATTGGCTGCTTCACTTCCCATGGGGCACTGCACTTTGGGATGCCCCATTACAACAGGAATATTATCTTTCTGGCCTTCCAGTTGGGCATGTACAGGCCGACAGCAGCATCCCCTGGTGGCAGGGGCACACACTGCTGGAGAGCACATGGCGCCTAAGCTTTCCTAGCTGCTCAGTATTATGCCTGGCTAAGTTCACTGAGTGAAGGAGAGCGCCCATGTGCGCCATGGGATCCCTCGCTAGGTAAGAATACTGGCAAACCAGGGCTTCACAGAGTGGGGCCGTGGGGGTACGGAGAACCCGGGATAGTTAAAATCCTGGGTTTTTTTATTGACTTTAAAGTGGACCAAAACCTGTGATTTTCACTTTCCCAGGATTGGGTCTTTGCTCCGGGGCATCTCAGTTTTGGATGCCCCGCTGTGTGAACCCCCCACCCTCCAATTTCACTATAAAAACTCGCCTTTACCTGGTCTCACACCGCATGCTGGGCTCTCACCCAATCAGCGCCATATGGTGCACTTATTGATGATCGGCATGCGGCCTTGATTACACACAGAGGCCAACATACGGGAGCAGCAACGGGCCTATCCCCAGCACCCAGGGGCGTAGCAAGGGGGGAGCAGGGGGGGTACGTGCCCCAGGTGCAGCAGGTCAGGGGGGGCCTGAGCACAGATGGGGGGCGCCATTTTGAATCTTTGCCCCAGGTGCCAGAAAGCCTGCCAGCACCTCTGTATCTGAGGCACGCTCCTGTGCACTGGAGCACACCTAAGCTATGGGATGCTGGGAAGTGCGGGGTGGGAGCCCCAGAAAAGGTGAGTGGATGCGAGCAATCTAGGGGGGCTCTAGGGCTGGCAAAGCGGGTGGTTGGTCCACTTTATTGCAAATCTACACCTAAAATCTACAACCTAAAGTCACCGCTGCTCACAAGCTTGTGTCTGTGTAACGCATATACTCCTCTTATCTGGGATCGCATATACAGGCGCTGATTGCAGGACCCACATTCTGATGTTCTGACCCCAGGGGGGTATCGATTGGCTATCGCCCCCTCCCTTACCAGTAGCCAGCAGCCAGTAGTCAGTAGCCAGCAGCGGAAAGTTTGTTAAAATTATTATGCTAGGAAACACCTGTCCAATTTAACCCCTTAATAGCTGCGGTTTAGGCTGCGGTTTAGGTTACCTCTTTACACAGCTCAGTAGCAACACATTCCAGATCATTAAAAAAAAAGTCCCCAAACAAGACAAGCCAGAGACTGTAGACTACAAATTGTTACCTGCACCTGTGCTGGAGACACCCCAAAGGAATAAAAAAAGAAAATATCCATCCTTTTCAGCTGAGGATGGTACTATATACCAAATGACACCACGCTAATGACCAGCAAAATAGACAGGCCTGCTGTTTCGCTTCTGTTACCTTTTCCCTTAAGGCTTAAAGGGCAACTATCATTCAACACCTGTGAAAATGAAATGCTGAAATAGAAAAAGAAGAGAGAGAAAACAAATGCCCCCCTCTTTTCCCACTTGACGTTTGAAAAAGTGCAGAAAGTCAGCAGAAAGTGACATGGCTGAGCAGCCTGACACGGGGAGTGGATGCGATTTGCCCCTTTTGATAGAAGGCGCTTTTAGGTTTAGTGGAGCAGACTGCTGAACCTTCCTGTCCCATCATGCTGTGTGCCAGGACCAGGGCACTTTCTAGGCTAAATAGCACTCAGAACGAGGAAAAGAATATTCCCTTCACCATGGTAGCCAGCACCACATCACAAACCCAATAATTAATAAAGTGGACCAAAACCCAGGATTTTGACTATCTTGGGATTTGGTCCTTTCCCCGGGGTCACCACGGCCCGCTTAGTGAAACCCCCCAGATCGCCCAATGTAACTCACCTCTTCCCGGTCCTACGGCGCATGCGTGACCGCTCGTCCAATCGGCGCACTCAGAGCCAGTGACGTCACTCCATCTAAGACGGCGCTAAGGCCAGCGGCTCGAGCATGCTTGCGGCCGCATCCCCTGCTTCCCTTTAGCAGGGAGCGTGCCCATGCCGGCCATTCACAAATGCCTGCTGCAGGCACACTCCCTGCTAGAGAGACAGTGGGATGCGGCCGCGGCTTGCGCATGCACCGTTGGACCGGGAACGAAGGTAAGTGAACGGGGCGACCTAGGGGGTTTCACAAGGCGGGGCATCCTGGTTTTGGATGGGCCGAGGGGAGGGAATCGATCGTGCTGGTTTTGGTTTTGGTGCACAAAGTTTAAACAGGCCCCCCCCCCAGACTAAGTAAGTTATATGCAGAATAAAAGTGGATCCCTAAGACATACATGTCAAAATCTGGTCCGCAGGCCAAACCAGACCTGCAGTGGCATCAGATTTGGCCCTAACCCCCCCCCCCCTCCTTTTTCCGTACACTCGCTGCCCAGCGCCGCTAAGTCCCCGTGGGGCTAGTTGACAAGCCTGACAAGATTGCAGCTTGGCATTCCAGCCAGATAGCTGGAAGAGGCTTTGATGTAAAACTCCACTCCTATGATGATGTAGTAGGGAAGTCCTACACCCAGTGGTTGGCAAATGATGCTGCCAACTAGGCTGGGCTGGTTGCCGCAGAATGATGCCAAACTGGCTCAGCCCGCCAGTGGCTGTGTGAAAGGTGACTGTGTGCCTATGCCAGGCATTTGTGAATGGCCCCCATAGGCACACCCCCAGCTTCAGCACAGCCGGGGATGCGGCCCGCGGCACACTTGGCCCAAGTCGACCCTGTGCTGACGCACTCTCTTGGCTAAGAAAAGCCTAATGGAGTGGAGCGTCCTGATTGGCTGCATGCATGCCTCTACAACTCTGGCCAAGTTTTTAATTTTGGCCCACTGTGTATTTGAGTTTGACACTCCTGCTCTAAGACATAAATCCAGGCACTTTGATGGAGGCAGGGAACTGACCTGTGCAGACATAGACCCCATGACAGATTATGTCACTAGTCTAGACCATGAAGGACAGGAAGCAGAGTGCAGGAGCCCGGGTGAGTATGACACCATGCCTCTTAGCCACACTCTTGGGCTTGTGAACTATGTCTGCTCACCAAGCTTGTAAGTACCTTGCTGTGTCTTCAGTCACATACTGCCCCCTTCTCCCCCTGTTTGGCAATAGAAAGGGCTCTCGGCACCTAGGTGGGCATTCTAAATGGCACTGTTTTGGACAAAAAAATTTTAAATAGAATAATAACTAGTCTTTGACTTTTCTTTCTTCATCAGTCCACAGCCTGGCGCTGCCCTCTCTGCAGGTCCACCGGGTTGGGGGCTCTCTCCTGGTTGGTGGGGAGCCGCTATTGCAGCCGCCTTGCCGCTATCTGTATTGAGAGGAGACTCGGGTCCCCCCTCCTCCTTCCCTCCTCCCGCCAAGCTAATCTCAACCCATCGGGGCACAGAGGCCTTTATACCCCAAAGAAGCCTCTGTGAAATGCTCCCCATGTGACTAATGACCTCACTAGAGGAGAGGGACAATGGAGGGTGATTCCCAGGGATTCCCACCTGACTAAGAGGGAGTTCCCAACCTTGCGCACTTGCACTTGGATGGCGCACAGATGAAGGAAGGATATTTTTTTTTTAGTTTAAACCTGTATTATTTATTTACTTTTAAACCGTAGGTTAACTGGCAAATTAGTGCCAAGGGACCCCTATACCAGTTAACACGTGTGGTGGCCGGAGCTATTGTATCCATCATTCATTACCGAATGCCGGGTCCTGGGTACTATCCGGCTCATCACTAGTTAACACCCCACCCAAGGCAGTGCAATAACACCTAATAGCTTTAGTCATGCTAATGTAATCACCAAATCCCCTCCATCTTATGGTAGACTAACTAAGGAGGCAATCTACCAGTGTTAGATCGCTGTTATCTCACCACATGAGTTAAGCCGCACACACTATATTAAATTGATGACTACATTTTATTATAATAAATCATGGACACATAACATAACATACAATGACAACATTCCACATAATTAAAAATGTATTTACAAAAAAACAATGAACGGGCCCTGCAGGTGAACCATATTGGACTATTAAATACTAAAATGTAATGTTAGAATCTAATCAAAAGTATGCCAGGTATATAAAAGTCAACTGTCTGAAAGTGAACAGTGCATGTGAGCATTTACCTTTAGTGTATATGCATATAAAGAGCGTGACCACATAGATTGTGGATATAAAAGTAAGATGCTAAAAAAGGACTACAGATATTGAATAAATGAGCAGAACCCCAGTAAGATACTGGGGCGCAAAGTGCATAGTGCAGAAAGTGACCCAGCAGTGTCTTAACAGTAAGACCAATATACCATGGCATATGCAAAATAAGGATAACCTCACGTAGAGGTAAGGGTAAATAAACAAGATACTGTCACCGGTTAGTAGGTCCAGGTCCCCTATAGATGCCCGTTCACCAACACCGACGCGTTGCGTGAGAGATCACTTCCTCAGGGTGCTGTTCCATGTTGTCCCCCCAAAAACCACTCCTAAATACCTGTGTGTGTGGGCAGGTGTCCAATTTAATATAGTGTGTGCGGCTTAACTCATGTGGTGAGATAACAGCGATCTAACACTGGTAGATTGCCTCCTTAGTTAGTGTAATAGTGGGCCCAGTGCTAGGGCCTTTCTAACCAAGCCAGCACCTGGAGTACATTCAGCTGTGCGGGTTCTTTTAGGATTTTGTCTTCTTATGGTAGACAGATGCCATGGATTGGAGCTATCATTTATAGCTGCTGATAATTGTACAGTCAACTGAGAAAGCCAGCTGAATGACTAGCAAAATGACTTAAAGAAAATAAAACTGCACCTCCAGTTGCCTTGACTTTCCTCCCTCTGCGCTAAAATATAACCCACAATCCCCTCCCTAATTATATGTGCGGAGCTGCTAAATCGTATTGTGTCAACCATTGGAAGCCGTCCTAGTTGATTGAGTCTTAGATGCCATTTTGGTTGTGCCGTGATCCATTTTCCCAGTTTGCCGACAGCTGTATGCTCAGAAAAATTTGAATTAAAATTGATCGTTTAGTGACCCCCCCTGCTTTCTGCTTCCAGTGATCGGGAAGGTCCTCAGCGCCGTTGGCAGCGCCCAGCTTCTGATGTCACAGAAATTCCAGCAGTTCCGCGGCCTGTGTGAGCAAAACCTGGTAAGAGATCCGTGATGGGCCACCGATTGGTGAGCTATGTGTATGAGGCTGGGATGGTTTGCTGCCATGTTTCCTTCTAGAAGTAATGGTTCCTGCTTTATTTATTGATGCGTCCACTCGCTTTAAGACAGCGAGCTTCTCCCCCATCCATAAAACTCCTCATAGATGGATTGAATTGGACATTTCTTGCCATTCTAAAACATTAAAGAGGCATTTACAGGAAGGTAAGTAAATAATTTACATTGACCCAAATATAGGCCAGGATCAATTATCCATGAAGGAAGAGTCATAAAATGTATCATCCATCCCTTCCAAACATTTCATGGGCGTGACGTGATGCTTAAAATGTCCTAATCTCCCAGTGGTAGTCTGTATATGGGGAGCCTCACCTTCTGCGTCACCCCAGGGCATCACTGTGACATATAAAGGAGAGTTAGAAATGCATTTGGCTCAGTAGTGAATGGTGCAGAGGTTGGTGAAATGTACAAGCCTAAGATCTGCAGGCTAAGAGGGTTGGGAGAGGAAGTATTTTAGGTCCCTTTAAGATGGGATGCCCCTTCATTTAATGTATAACCCCCCCCCCATTCAGAATGCACCACGGTGTTAAACCTGTTGGTATAGTCACTGGGCGCCTTGTTTGAACTGAGCCCCTGACATCAAGGAAACCAGGCTTGCTTCAGTATTTACCTTGAGCTTTTTATAACAAGGGGCCCAGCAATCACAATATAGTATTTATAGGATCTGGGCTCCCATGTTTGAACTTGACCTTAAAGTGATCCTATACCCAGAAATAAAGTTTATGTGGTCACTTTCTATCACCAGCCCAGTGCCCCAAAACAGCCTGTGTTATTTATTTATTTATTTTTTTTACTAAAGCCTTTGCCTAATATTCATAAAAACACTAACAGAATGTAGTGTAATGTTTGAATGTCGGACGTATAACTCCCTGGCTGTGCAACAGCTCCCCCTGGTGCTCTCCAGCAATTATTCAGGGTCAGCATTATCCGCTATAATACCTGCAATAAATCTGAAAGCATTACAGGTGAAACTTCCGTGTACACCTATGTAAACCATGTTGAAGATTTGCGTGTAACTGAATGAATAATCACTGGAGAGAACCAGGGGGCGCTGCTGTGCGGCCGGGGAGCCATGTGGCTGCCATTTGAACATCCAGTGAATGTTTTTACGAATTTTGGCCAAAGGTTTTAGTAAAAAAAAATAAACGCAGGCTGTTTTGGGGCACTGGGCTGGGGATAGAAGGTGTCGACATAAACTTCCTTTCTAGATATAGGATCAATTTCAAGCAAGCGGCCCTGGTTGTCTTGGGGCCAAGCCATCACATATAGGTTACAGGGGGGGGGGGGCCTCATTCACCATCATCAGCACCAGAAGAGATAGTGTGGCAGCAAGGTTTAGGGCAGAGCCCCCATCAGGGTCACCCAGCTGGGGCCCCATACTTGGGTTTTGGCTGAACTGACCATTTTTTGAGGACAGCTTAAAGAGGAACAACACAAAGGAATTTCACTTTCCTGTGTGTTGTTTCTCCCAGAAGGGGCATCCCATTATGTGTATCCTCACAGTTCGCCCATTACACTCAGATTCCTGGCGTTCCCATGGCTCAGGCGAAAAAATGCACGGGCTGCTCAGCCAATCCCCGCTCTCCATTTCATTTGGCTCTGCAAGCGGCTAAGCCGTCTAAAAGGCTGAGTAGCCACACAGAGCCAAGTGTGCCACCGCCCGCATCCCCCGCTCAGCTTCTAGATGTGGTGTGCCGCCGCCTGCCATTTAGAAAGGCCTGGTGTGGGTACGCACACATCTAGAGGTCAGTGGGGATGTGGCCACAGTGAGGGCTCGGGAGCAGGTGAGTGAAAATGGCGATCCGGGGGGTTTCACACAGCGGGGCATGACACTTCGGGATGCCCCAGGCAGTGGAACTTGGATGGCTCTGGAGCCTTTTAGACTTCAGGGCCTCTGAAGTTCCTCTTTAAACTAGTTTGTGGGTGATACGTCATGGGGGTGGTTTAGGGATGTGGTATTTTTTACAGGATTTTCAGGAACAAATATCCACAGCGTACTATGCTACTCATGTATGAAAGTAGGTGTAGCTCTGGGCCCCGGTCACATGCTCCAGACAACACCACAAAATGTACTCTACCATGCTCCTGTGGTGGCCTGTATGTGGCAACAGCATAGACTATCCATCCAGCAGCTTGTCATGCAGGAAGTGATACATTGTAACCACACAAACAATGAGCGGAGGCAGCCGGGCAAGGGCAGCAAGCGGCACCTGCCATTCACAAAGGCCTGGTGTGGGTAAGGTCAGTGGGGCTGTGGCAGTGGTGAGGGCTCTGGAGCAGGTAAGTGAAACTGGCGATTTGAGGGGTTTTATACAGCGGGGCATGACAATTCGGGAATGGGACTCGGATAGATCTGGAGCCTTTTAGACTTCAGGCCCTCTGAAGTTCCTCTTTAAATCAGTTTCTGGGTGATGGCGTTGTGGGGGTGGTTTAGGGATGTGGTATTTTTTACAGGCTTGTCAGAAATAAATATCCACAGCGTTCTATGCTACTCATGTATGTAAGTAGGTGTAGCTCTGAGACCCGGTCACATGCTCCAGAGATAATTGGTGATTGCGTCAGAACTCGCCACCTTCCAGGTGCCCTCGGCGATGTAAACATTTGGCAGCCGCATCCCCACTTTTTTGGGCTGTGAGTGTGCTCCATCCCCCATCCATTTAGATGAGCTGAAGGGGGCACAAGCACTGCTGGGGATGCACCGGCTTGCTCTCCCAATTGCTGAAGCTCTGCATGTAAACACAGCAGTTTGCTGAGCATTACATATGCACGGCAAACAGCTCTGATTGGACGAGAGCTCGCGCATGTGCCATAGTTTTAGCGGGTTTCTGGGGGTTTCACACAGTGGAGCATTCCTGTTGGGGATGCCCCCGGACATGGAACAAAGCCCAGGATTTTGACTATAGTCTGCTTTAATGGCCAGATTGTGGCAGTTAGTGCACACAGCCGCTTCCATCTTCCTATGCCAGGATGAGCATTCCCTAATGATGAATATCCTGGTGTTGTCTGGCTGTAGTAAGGGAGGGGAGTGCAAATCACAGATTAGCTAGTCATGGTGATGTTGCTGCCATTAATGGCTGTGCAGGGTGGGATCTTGTGCTGGGGGAGGGGGAGATTTTAACACGCCAAACCGTTGCTGTCAGAAAGGATAACTGCAACTTTCCCAGACACCCGACGCAGTATTGACTTTTGCTTTGTTTCCCCATCCAAGCTAATCCATCCATTTAACAAGCCCTGTGGATTTCCTAATGGCTTCTCCTGCTTTCGCTCGAGTTGGGTAGTCAGTGAAAGTTATGGTGAGGGGTGAGTCCAGAGAGCACACATATTAGGGGACACTGTATGTGACATAACACTTGTCAGTAATATGCTGATATGCACAGGATCTCGCTAATAACCTGTCATTGTGAATTCCTCAAGTCTTCACAACAGCAGTCTCATGACCCCGCCCCCATGTATTTATGTATGAGCGCCTAATCCCCAAAAAACGCTTTCCATAAGCCTACATCTCCAGAAAGACAGACAATAGTTTCTAAGTTTTACAGTATATTGCATGCACACAGGATGCCGTGCATGATATATGTGTACACTGAATGTGGGGGGGGGGGGGGCATACCATGCACACTCAATGTGGGGGACACTGGGTGCCAAGATGGGTACCGTGCACACTGGATGCCAGAAAGGGTACCGTGCACACTGGATGCTGGGTCAGATGCTTTGCACTCTGGATACCAGGAAGGGTACCATGCACACTGGATGCTGGGTCAGATGCTTTGCACACTGGATACCAGGAAGGGTACCATGCACACTGGATGCTGGGTCAGATGCTTTGCACACTGGATACCAGGAAGGGTACCATGCACACTGGATGCCAGGAAGGGTACCATGCACACTGGATACCAGGAAGGATACCATGCACACTGGATGCTGGGTCAGATGCTTTCCACTCTGGATACCAGGAAGGGTACCATGCACACTGGATACCAGGAAGGATACCATGCACACTGGATGCTGGGTCAGATGCTTTCCACTCTGGATGCCAGGAAGGGTACCATGCACACTGGATACCAGGAAGGGTACCATGCACACTGGATGCCAGGAAGGGTACCATGCACACTGGATGCTGGGTCAGATGCTTTCCACTCTGGATACCAGGAAGGGTACCGTGCACACTGGATTCTGGGTCAGATGCTTTGCACACTGGATACCAGGAAGGGTACCATGCACACTGGATGCTGGGTCAGATGCTTTGCACACTGGATACCAGGAAAGGTACCGTGCACACTGGATGCTGGGTCAGATGCATTGCACACTGGATACCAGGAAGGGTACCGTGCACACTGGATGCTGGGTCAGATGCTTTGCACACTGGATACCAGGAAGGGTACCATGCACACTGGATGCTGGGTCAGATGCATTGCACACTGGATACCAGGAAGGGTAACATGCACACTGGATGCTGGGTCAGATGCTTTGCACACTGGATACCAGGAAGGGTAACATGCACACTGGATGCTGGGTCAGATGCATTGCACACTGGATACCAGGAAGGGTACCATGCACATTGGATGCTGGGTCAGATGCATTGCACACTGGATACCAGGAAGGGTACCATGCACATTGGATGCTGGGTCAGATGCATTGCACACTGGATACCAGGAAGGGTACCATGCACATTGGATGCTGGGTCAGATGCTTTGCACACTGCATACCAGGAAGGGTACCATGCACACTGGATGCTGGGTCAGATGCATTGCACACTGGATACCAGGAAGGGTACCATGCACATTGGATGCTGGGTCAGATGCATTGCACACTGGATACCAGGAAGGGTACCATGCACATTGGATGCTGGGTCAGATGCTTTGCACACTGCATACCAGGAAGGGTAACATGCACACTGGATGCTGGGTCAGATGCATTGCACACTGGATACCAGGAAGGGTACCATGCACACTGGATGCTGGGTCAGATGCTTTGCACACTAGATACCAGGAAGGGTACCGTGCACACTGGATGCTGGGTCAGATGCTTTGCACACTGGATACCAGGAAGGGTACCATGCACATTGGATGCTGGGTCAGATGCATTGCACACTGGATACCAGGAAGGGTACCATGCACACTGGATGCTGGGTCAGATGCATTGCACACTGGATACCAGGAAGGGTAACATGCACACTGGATGCTGGGTCAGATGCTTTGCACACTGGATACCAGGAAGGGTAACATGCACATTGGATGCTGGGTCAGATGCATTGCACACTGGATACCAGGAAGGGTACCATGCACATTGGATGCTGGGTCAGATGCATTGCACACTGGATACCAGGAAGGGTACCATGCACATTGGATGCTGGGTCAGATGCTTTGCACACTGGATACCAGGAAGGGTAACATGCACACTGGATGCTGGGTCAGATGCATTGCACACTGGATACCAGGAAGGGTACCATGCACACTGGATGCTGGGTCAGATGCATTGCACACTGGATACCAGGAAGGGTACCATGCACACTGGATGCTGGGTCAGATGCTTTGCACACTAGATACCAGGAAGGGTACCGTGCACACTGGATGCTGGGTCAGATGCTTTGCACACTGGATACCAGGAAGGGTACCGTGCACACTGGATGCTGGGTCAGATGCTTTGCACACTGGATGCTGGGTCAGATGCTTTGCACACTGGATACCAGGAAGGGTACCATGCACATTGGATGCTGGGTCAGATGCATTGCACACTGGATACCAGGAAGGGTACCATGCACATTGGATGCTGGGTCAGATGCTTTGCACACTGGATACCAGGAAGGGTACCGTGCACACTGGATGCTGGGTCAGATGCTTTGCACACTGGATACCAGGAAGGGTACCATGCACACTGGATGCTGGGTCAGATGCATTGCACACTGGATACCAGGAAGGGTAACATGCACACTGGATGCTGGGTCAGATGCTTTGCACACTGGATACCAGGAAGGGTAACATGCACACTGGATGCTGGGTCAGATGCATTGCACACTGGATACCAGGAAGGGTACCATGCACATTGGATGCTGGGTCAGATGCATTGCACACTGGATACCAGGAAGGGTACCATGCACATTGGATGCTGGGTCAGATGCTTTGCACACTGGATACCAGGAAGGGTAACATGCACACTGGATGCTGGGTCAGATGCATTGCACACTGGATACCAGGAAGGGTACCATGCACATTGGATGCTGGGTCAGATGCTTTGCACACTGGATACCAGGAAGGGTACCATGCACACTGGATGCTGGGTCAGATGCTTTGCACACTGGATACCAGGAAGGGTACCGTGCACACTGGATGCTGGGTCAGATGCTTTGCACACTGGATGCTGGGTCAGATGCTTTGCACACTGGATACCAGGAAGGGTACCGTGCACATTGGATGCTGGGTCAGATGCATTGCACACTGGATACCAGGAAGGGTACCATGCACATTGGATGCTGGGTCAGATGCTTTGCACACTGGATACCAGGAAGGGTACCATGCACATTGGATGCTGGGTCAGATGCTTTGCACACTGGATACCAGGAAGGGTAACATGCACACTGGATGGCAGGAAAGGTACTGTTCACATCGGAGGCTGGGTCAGATGCTCTGCACACTGGATACCCGCTGGAAGGGTACCATGCACATATTGAACCATTCATTGATGCAGATCTGCATGTTACACCTCAAAGGGGGACAAATGAGAACAACGAGGGACAGGGGGACACAGGCTCAAAAGAGGGACAGTCCCTCCAAATCAGTGACAGTTGGGAGGTATGGTGGCACTGACCCATGTGTACTAGATCCCTGGACAGGTATCATGTGAACTGGCTGCTGAGATGAGCACTGTCCCCATTGGATGCTGGGATGGGTGCTGCACACAATGGATGCAGCAGTCCATACTGTACCATGTGCACTGGATGCCGAGGCAGATATTTAGCGCCTGTGCTATGCATAAAGCAGTCTGGGGCCTGTGTCATGTGCAGTTTATTTTGCTTTCCATCTTGGAGCAGCCACTGAGAGTGAAAATCCCACCAGGTGGCAGTGACCCTAAATGGAGTCTCGACCATTTTCCTTTGGCAGCCAGGCAGCATATGACTTATTAAAGTGAATCCAAGCCAGGGGACCCGGGACATGTCTCAATGCCTCTGCAGCCCAGTGCCGCGTGTTTTCTTTTTATTGAGCATTTTTCTCCATGGCTGGTATACTGTATACAGAAAATGCTGACTCCAGGAGTTAACCATCATGCTCCCCCTAGTGGCCGGTAACTGCTAATACAGTGAGCTTATTCCTTCTCTTTGGAAAAGTGGATCAAAACCCAGGATTTTGACTATTCTAGGTTTTGATCCTTGACCCCGGAGCACCCCAATCGGGGATGCCCTGCTGTGTGAAAACCCTCACAGGTCGCCCGAACTGACCTTTTTTCGGCCCTACGACACATGCGCGACCTCCCGTCAATAAGCGTGCTCGAATTGTGCTGACGCGTTCTCGTCTACTTTAACTTGAGCCAAATCTAGCCGAGCATGCTGGCGTCACATCCCTGCTGCCCTCTAACGGGGAGCATTCCTGCGCTAATCACAAACGCCTGGTGTGGGCATGCGCCCTGCTAAAGGGATAGCAGGGATGCGGCACTGCTTGCACATGTGTCGTTGGACCTGGGCTGAAGGGGGGTATACCGGGCGACCTGGGGGGTTTCACACAATGGGGCATCCCAATTCTGGATTCTGGGGGGGGGGGGGGGGGAATCAAGTGGCCCAGGAATCTTATAGATCGGATCTCTGTGGATTTTTGTCCACTTTAAACAAATACTTGAAGCCCACACCCGCGCTCCAAACGTAAAAACCAGACTATACGGGCACCGTGACAGCAGAGGAGCAACAACAATAATAATTATTCCTTCAGATCCACTTATACCTAATTCGGGTCAATTTCTAGCGGCACAAATCCTTTTATTATAAATGCGGTAACAAATCCGAGTGCAAACATTACAGATAATTTGAGATGAACTCTGGGCAGGTTGAAAGAGATGTTTTAGGATGGTTGCTTGTATTTGCTTTCCCGCTGGCTGGCTTTGCCCGGCTCTTTGTGTGGTTATAATGTATTACTTCCTGCTTGACAACCCCCTTCAGCTGCTGGATGGATAGTCTGTGGCCACAGACAGAAGGTAGAATGTGCTTAGGGTCTGGTGGTGAAGGTGGAAGGCTGATTTTTTTTTTTTTTTTACAAGAAATCCTCAACCCCCGGATTCAATAGGTGATGTCCCCTGCACATAAACCCCATCCTAATGCAATTGGTCCCATGTTAACTTCCTCTGGGATGTCTTCAATTCAGCCGCCAAGACCCCCGGTCCCACTTCACCACCGGTGTCCAATCAGATGGGCACCTAGTATTGTGCAAGCCATTTTAGTGAATCTGATTGGCCAGCAGTGTTAATGTATAGCCAAGTCCAGGGAGGGAACCCGTAAGCGGTAAGTATGAGTCTGCCCATATCAGGCTTATGGGGTGGGGGCATCACCAATCATTAGTGATACAGACTAAGCAACCCAACAATCATTTTTCACCTGTCCCCATATCTAGAGTTCCATAGCCCCTAAACCAGTGGTCTCTATGCGACAAGAGACCGGAGGGCGCAGCAGTATGTATATACCATCCGTACCTCATGGCCTTGACTGACTTCATTGCCACTGAGATCACACAGCACGGTTCCTTGATACAGGCCTTCAAGACCCTGACAGGCTGCGGGGGCTCTTTCACTACCACCGGTAAACAGTGCCCTGCCAGCCCCGTAGCAATGCCACATGCTCAGTTTGATATAGCCCATCCACCCGTTGGGTGAGAATCCAGCCCCGGTGGCGCGTAATATAACTTGAGGCGCACACGCAAGTGGGTTCAGGAACAAGTTAACAGAGCAGCCCATTATTTTGTTATATATTTAATCGCTTTATTAGAACACTAGACAAATGCTATACATACAATGCATAGATACATATACAGGTCAGAAGGGCAAATACAAGTGGGTAATTTACAATCAGAATGAGATGAAATGTATGTCAGTTACCGCATGTAGAGCCTGCTGGATCCTGGTCTCTCCTGACATGTAGTAAGGCTTAAATCCTCCTAGACCAGGGGTTGCCACCAAAGCTTTCACTGGGTGGTACTCAAGACCAATGAGGATGAAAGTGGGGGGGGGGGGGTAATAAAGCATGGCAGACAACTACTGCTTCAATAGGATGTGCCAGTTGGCCAAGTCAGCACGCAGCAGGAGTGGAGCATTGTGGGATGATGGCATTGTTGGCAGAAAAGCTTTGATTGTTGGGCCAGTATAGAACCTACACCCTTCCAAGGATATCCGTATAGTGGTGGTGTGGGTGATACTTGCCATAATTGCAAAATGGGAAGTGCTACTCCATAAAAAATAAGTTGGGAAACCCTGCCCTAGATGAAAGTCAAAAGGATCTGGGCTCTTCGGACCTTTATACTCAGGTAGGACACACCCCCCTTCTCTTCTGGGATGAGCTTCGGTCTCCGCCTCTAAGCACCTGCTAGCTAAATCCTAAAGGTCTTTGACAGAAATACATAGGTTCTGGTTCTAGTGGCAACGGCCGGGCGCTGTGCACTCTATGAGACCAAACACAGCTGTTCTATGGCTCCTACTCTGAGTTCTCCGGACCTCTGCCCCCTAGTGTCCTGGGATGACAGGAGAGCCACATATGTGTGCATTATGATTTCAAGGTTCTAATAACGTGGTCGGTTTATGACTAATGCACATGGCAGCTTCATAATTCTTTATGTATTGGCACCAGCATGTCTGGACTTATGCTTTGAGGTATGCTAGCAAGTGCAGCCATGGGGCGGAGAATTCCTGCAAGCTCAGTTGTGGCCCCATTTGGTCTATCCCAGGTGTAACAGGCCAAGCGCAATCCTCTAAGCACCCCCCCTCCCCTGCTGGGGCACTTGACGAACCTGGTTGAGGCATTGAAATATAGAGGCCGATTTATTAATAGCGCCAGGTAGCGACAGATGAGCGGCAGTAGCTGTATTTTCACAGCGCCCGCTAGTATTCGCTGTGCTTGGCCGTTGTTCGGTTGTTGACAGCGACTCAGTCGGTGTGCGGTAATGTGGAATACGGGGTTAGGAGTCGCTGTTTGACTGGTTCCGCGCTGTATGGGAGCGCATGACAGCGAATGGCCATAGCGAACGGCTCCCAGCATATTCATTAACAAATCACGCTCAAAAAATTCTCGCGCTGTGAAATGCTTGTTTAAACCCCAGAGCGCTGGCGGCGATGGGTTAAAAGTAGCTTTTTAACCCCCAACCAACCATATTTTTTGTAAAAAAAAATAAACAAGTTTTTATAAACATTTTGTAATATGAATACATTAATATCAGACCTGTAATATCAATTCTGCCCAAATTCTTTTTTTTTTTTTTTTTACCTTAAAAAAAAAAAATCTAACATTGCAGAAGTGGTCACAGAATTTTTGACATTTAACAAAAAAAAAAAATAATAATATCAATTAATTATGAATATTTAAAGATTGCTCCATTGAAATGCATTGGAGAGCGCCAGGTAGCGAGAGGTCATACCTGTCGCTGTTCAAGGTCGCTCGCTGGCGCTGTGGGGTGAGGCTGGAATAATGATGAATGATTCGCTATCTGGCGCTCTGTCAGTCGCTAAGCAGGATCGGCTTGATAAATGTGTGATTGCGGAGGGGAGCCGGCGTTCTCGTGGCGGTGACCGTCATTACCGTTCGCTCATCATTCGCTACCTGCCGCTATCCCTTGTTAAGTAAGGGCCATAGTCTTTTGTTTACGGACTTGAGCAGGTTCTAACTAGAAATTGTTTCTGTATTTACCTCACACACGTTAACCTATATATATATATTTATAGCAATCACATAAAAATCCAGAAGAACCACCCCTGTACTAAAGTCTACAAGTTAATAAGCATAATAAAGGCAAAGGAAATAAGACAAAGCGTATTATTACTAATAATGAAATCACTTCTATAATTAATAAAACCAACACCATATACAGACCCCTAAAGGATAAGTGGCAAGTATGATGTGTGTGTACACGAGTATATAGAATATATATTCCCTGGTGCTTGTGAGCACTCGGTAACGCGCAGGGCCAGAGTTCCCCCTAGTATCCTGCTGACTGGCCAGAATGTCTGCAGAGATCAATAGTCCTGACTGCGCTTTACTGTAGCGGAAGGTGCTCTATTAGGACTAATCTGTTTTTGGCCACATATATTGTTTTTTTTTTCTTCTTGATGATTGTTTTGGACACTATTGGGCTATTACATTTTAGATGATTTATTTTGTTTTTAGATTCTATTTTTCTTTTTAATAGTCATTTAATATGTATTAATCACTTTCACGCTCTGTTTTTGTGCTTACTAAGGAACATTATGATTAAAGGATTTGTCCAGGCAACTGCAACGAAACCTCCTAATGTTCCCCGTTTTCCTTTTTTTTCTTCCAAAACAAACCCCCCAGAGCGGAGAAAATGTATATTGAAGTTTACATTCATTTTTATGTTCCTAGCCGGTGGGCGTGGCCACTCTCCAATACAAGCAGGCAGTGTGTTTATATCACTAGACTACGACACCTAATCACAATGCTGCCACAGGGGACAGACCCCTCTCTTCTGGGATGAGCTTCAGAGGACAGCAGAGGACAGTTGAGCCCTATGATTGGTGGTCTATTGCTAGGGGAATCAGGGGAGTGGCAGAAGTCAATGGCAGGTTTCTGCTTCTAGGTGCTGCTGCAAGGTTACAGGATGGGAGAGGGCATATATGACAATGTTAGCTGCTCAATCATGTTTTTTTTTTAATATTCTGCATGGACAGTCCCTTTAAAGTGCAAATAAAGGTCTATAAGGCTCCAGGGCTCGGCTTATTCCCTGCCTGTGTGAGCCCCCCATCTGTTTGTCATGATTGTTTACCTGGTGATCCCACGGTGCAGGCTGTCAGCAGCATCCTCTGGCTTCTGGGCAGCACTCCCATGCCTAATTGAATGGCTGATGTGGGGTGCAGCCATCGGCTAGGCCTCTATTTAGCTTTCTTAGCCACTGATTAATATGAACAGCTAAGAACACTGAGTGGAGGAGAGCCCGCACATGTGCTGTGGGATAGCCGGTGAGGTAAGCAAACTCCATGAACTAGGGGGTATCTCACAGCGTGGGCACGGACCAAACTCCAGGATAGTCCTCTTTAATGTGAATTTTCCCTATCCCAGGTTTTGATCTTTGACTCTGATGCCTCACTGTGTTAAACACCCATTAAACTTGCCTTCCCCACATTCCCACTGCACATGTGCGGGCTCTGGTCCAATCAACGATGTGTTCCGTGCATATTAATGCATCGCATACAACACTGTTTAAGGCCAGAGCTCCAGCATAGGGATCATCCCACTCCTCCCTGTGGTCTGAAATGTCTATCTGGGAGCGGGAATGCGCCTCAGCCACAGGAATGAAGCCGTGGCCCATTAACTCGGTGTGGGAACTCCTTTAAGGTAAGCATTCTGGGCATCCCAAATTGCCTAGTTTTTAGACTCCAGGGCTGGCAGACATATTAGAGGGCACGCAGCCACACCCCACGCCTCCCTGTGGTCTGAAATGTCTATCTGGGAGCGGGAATGCGCCTCAGCCACAGGAATGAAGCCGTGGCCCATTAACTCGGTGTGGGAACTCCTTTAAGGTAAGCATTCTGGGCATCCCAAATTGCCTAGTTTTTAGACTCCAGGGCTGGCAGACATATTAGAGGGCACGCAGCCACACCCCACGCCTCCCTGTGGTCTGCAATGTCTATCTGGGAGCGGGAATGCGCCTCAGCCACAGGAATGAAGCCGTGGCCCATTAACTCGGTGTGGGAACGCCTTTAAGGTAAGCGTTCTGGACATCCCAAATGGCCTAGCTTTTAGACTCCAGGGCTGGCAGACATATTAGAGGGCACGCAGCCACACCCCATGCCTCCTGGCATTGTGTGGGTGCATCGCGGGGGATGCAGCAGCTCATGCTCTCCCAGTTCAGGTCTATGATAGCGCTCAGCCATCTGCCGAATGACATAGTCATGGCAGATGGCTCTCATTGGACAAGAGACTGCACATGTGCCTTTGGAGCGTGGAAAGGTGAGTTGTAGTGGTTTTACTGGGGGGGTCTCACACTGCCGAATCGGGATGCCCCAGGACCACGGAACAAAAAACTCTGACTTTGACTTTGTATAGCATCATGTTATACTGTAACTCCCTCAACCTTTATTACTCTAACAAATTTAAAAAAATCTACTTACCTGGTTCGTGCTGACAGGCGTCTGGTCACCTATTAGCCTTGACCTTGTGTGACCCTGTACCGGGGCCAGCTGCTGCAGTGATTGGGTGACAGGCGTGTCACTAATGACCCTAGTAGTGTGGTGCTGTGGCCCCCTGGTAAATGGCATGCAGCTCCCAGTGGAGAGAACAGGCTAGGTTGGTATTTTCATATTCCATTCTTCGGGTATATTTAAAGCGGACCAATAGCTACTTTTTCAACTTGCAACCCCTATATTGCTCTCCCCCATGAAGAGCTATTTTTCACTGCTGCCGCTTCACTCTAATACCAGATAATGGCGCCTCTGTAAAGCTCCGCCTCCTCCATTCATTTCCACTGTTGTGTGTGGCAATGATGTCATGGCCACACCTATGCAATGACTGATCGCCTGCCTTCTTACAGAGAGGGACTGCAAAAAAAATCAGTGTTCCAGGACAATTAGAAAAGCGAAAATATCCATTTCTAGTTCTACACTTTAAGAAGAGAAAATAGGCAGGGGCTTTGGCCAAATGTATTTCACAAGTTTAGTGGGTTTTGGTCCGCTTTAAGGTATATGCACATGGAGCAATTGATTTCCAGCCAGGTATAATTGCACTAAGATTATCAAATAATGGTCCTCCATTAAGTTCTCAAGAGGGACTCCTGTGGTGTGCAGGCCCCTTCAGCGGCAACCGCTATACCCACTCCATCCACTGCAATGGAGGGGGCGTGCCACCCTTGGCCAGTTTTTGTCACCCATAAGAACTCCTCGGGACCCAGTAAGTTTTATTCACCCGGACTGGGATGGAAAGGCTGCAAATGACTATTCGTGAGTAGTAATGTTTTTTTGTTTGCCTTTAGGAACAAAAAAGGACCAAAACAGACTAAGCCGATTCATTAATAGCGCCAGGTAGCGACAGATGAGCGCCAGTAGCGTGATTTTCACAGCGCCAGCTAGTATTCGCTGTGCTTGGCCGTAGTTCGCTTGTTGACAGCGACTCAGTCGGTGTGCGTTAATGTTGAATACGGGGTTAGGAGTCGCTGTTTGACAGGTTCCGCGCTGTATGGGTGCGCCTGACAGCGAATGGTCATAGCGAACGGCTCCCAGCATATTCATTAACAAATCACGCTCAAAAAATTCTCGCGCTGTGAAATGCTTGTTTAAACCCCAGAGCGCTGGCGGCGATGGCTTAAAAGTAGTTTTTAACCCCCAAACAAGCATATTTTTTGATTTAAAAATTAAACAAGATTTTCTAAACATTTTGTAATATGAATACATTAATATCAGACCTGTAATATCAATTCTGCACATATTTTTTTTTTTTTTTTTTCTTACCTTAAAAAAAAAATCTAACATTGCCGAAGTGGTCACAGAATTTTTGCCATTTAAAAAAAAAAAAAAAAAACCTTAAAATCAATTAATTATGAATATTTAAAGATTGCTCCATTGAAATGCATTGGAGAGCGCCAGGTAGCGAGAGGTCATACCTGGCGCTGTGATGGGATTAGCAGCGGCGCTGTTCGTTGCAGTCCGCTACATGATGAATCCCGCGCTAGCTGACGCTCTCGCCGGCGCTAGCCTCATTTAGCGTGATAAATGCGTGATTGTGTCCGCCGCCTGGCGTTCTGGAGTCGGTAGCCGCCGATAGCTGGCGCTAGTGAGACACTACCTGGCGCTAGCCCTTGATAAATAAGGCCCTTGGAGTCTAAAAGAGGCCCAGATCAGGATGCCCCTGTTAAGTGGGCTAAAACCTGAGTTTTGATCCACTTTAAAATCTGATTAGATTTAAAAGCTGATCCTGATTGTTTAATGGGAGAACTGCACACAACCTGATTCCATTTCTTCTTCTACATTGCAGAATCCTAACTCGAACCCTCGCCCCTCAGCGCAGGACCTCGCCGGATTCTGGGACCTATTGCAACTTTCAATAGAAGACATTAGCATGAAGTTTGACGAACTCTTCCAGCTCAAGGCCAATGGCTGGGCACTGAGCGAAACCCCCGAGAGGAATGTAAGTGACCACCCCTCCTTTTCCAGGCTAAGTGTCAAATCAAAGCGCTCGTTCCTTACCTTCAATGCAGCTGATCCAACCTGTTGTGTTGCCGAATAAATAGGAGATCCAGGCGGAAATAGATAACTAAAGGGCCGGGAGTCATCCCGGCTACCTGAAATCCCCCGGTGCAAGGAGGAGACCACATCTTCTGACTTGCTCGCCGTCTGCAGAGATGAAGACTGGGTAATGAGTGGGAGGTCCCAGGTATTTATGGACCGGGAGGGGCTCTCTTTTTTCCTGGCATCTCTGCAGATCGCCCTCTACAGGTCAGTATTACCCACAGGTTATGAATTTCTTGAAGCGGGGTGTGTGACATACTTAGAATAAATAGGAGATCTAGTCCTTTTTCTGTATGTCCTCATGTTTCATTAAAGCGTATATTAAAGTGTTTCAGCTTCCAAATAAAAAAGACAAGAAGGTACTTACCCTTTGTCCCGTGCAGCTGATCGGTGCTAGTCTGGTAATCAGTAACTCACACCCTGCACCACCCAGGGCTCGAACATGGGGTCAGGATTGATGGTGTTCCAGGCTTGTGACTTGCCATCAATAGCAGGAGCGCTATCACGCCCTCTCTGTTCATTGCAATGGGGGGGGGAGGGGTTGCTGAGGCCTGACACACACCCTCCATTGTAGTAAATGGAGAGGGGGCGAGGTCATGCCCCTGTAGCCGTTTGGGGGGGGGGTGGAGCTAGCACCAAAGTGCCAATGAATAGAGTTCAGGCCCCTGGCGGGAAGTGAGGGCTTGCGGCTTAGGCAGTGATCACCACACTTGCACCATTTAGCTGCGTGGGACAAAAGGTGAGTACCCTTTTTGTTTTTTCTTTGGCTGCTGAATGACGTGAAAGTGGACCAAAACCCAGGATTTTGACTATCCTGAGTTTTGCGCCTTTGGCGGTGCCCCGCTGTGTGAAACCCCCCAGATCGCCCTAACTCATCGCTCGTCCAATCAGCGCTCTTGGAGTCGCTGACGTCACGCATTCTAAGACGGCGTCTAAGGCCAGCGGCTCCAAACGCACTGGCGGCCGCATCCCCTGCTTCCCTCAACATTGGTTAATGGCTGGCGCGGGCACGCGCCCTGCTAGAGGGATAGTGGGGATGCTTTTTGCGCATGCGCAGTTGGACCAGGAAGCAAGGTAAGCGAACGGCAAAACCTGGGGAGTTTCACACAGCGGGGCATCATGATTTTTTTTTCCCCCGATTTTGGATGCCCCGAGGGGAGGGAATCGATCAGCCTGGGAATCTAATAGATCTAATAGATTCCCGGGCCGATCGCGCTAGGTTTTGGTCCACTTTAAAGGGTAAGTCCACTTCCAATTTGAATTTTTAATTGCCAAAATTATGTGCTCAGGGTGCTGAACCGATTTAGTATTTTTTTAAATTTTTCCTTATGTTGGAAAATGTGTATTTTATGCAAGTGGTTTCCACTGCAATCTGTTGCTATTGGCAACGTACAACATCTCTGTACACCAAGAAGAGAGATGTGAGTCCTGTACACACAGAACACTGCTGCTGGGCATGTGTAAGGTGTGAGTGAGCTCCCTCACCTCAGCAGCAGCCATAGCAGCAGAGTTCCGTGTGTACAGGACTCCCTTCTCTTTTCTTGGTGTACGGACTTGGTGTACAGTGGCAATAGCAACCGATTGCAGGTAGTGAGTAATTAAACTTCAATTAAACACACATTTGTTAACATAATAGATCAGCTCGGCAATTTGAGGACATCATTTTGGCAAGCAAAAAAAATTCCATTGAATGTGGACTTTAATAGCTGATAATGAATCCTGAGTTTATTGCCCCTCCCACTTGCCACTCCCTCTGTCTGTGCGTTCATGTCGCTAGCCATTCAGATATACCCAGCGATATGGCTGCACACAGGATGAAGTGGTGCTGTGGATGATGCCGGCCGGTGCATGCGCTGAAGGAGCAAGGTGAAATAAGTTTATGGTCCAACTGGCGAGTTGATACTGCAGGGCATCACATATCGGGATGCCTCAGGGGCAGGCAGTCACCTGGTGCTTTAGACTCCAGAAACTGGTAACTCGGGTCTTGGTCTGATTTAAAGTGGACCAAAACCCACCGCGATCGGCCCAGGAATTTATAAGATTCCCGGGCCGATCGATTCCCTCCCCCCGGGGCATCCATAATCGGGATGTTCCGCTGTGTGAAACTTCCCAGGTCTCCCCATACACTTACCTTGCTTCCCGGTCCAACGGCGCATGCGCCAGCCGCGGCCACATCCCTGCGTTTTCTCTGTGAATGGCCGGTGCGCATTGGACCGGGAACAAATGAGTTTTCTTCAGCAATCTGGGGGGTTTCACGCAGCGGGGCTCCCCCGATCAGGGTGCCCAGAGGGATAGGACCAATACCCAGGATAGTCAAAATCCTGTGTTTTTGTCCACTTTAAAGCAGAACAGAACCCACCGGAATTCCAGGGTCAGCTGCTGGCTTTCCCCTGGGGCATTTCGAATAGCTGTGAAACCACCCAGGGCGCTAGTAACCACCTACCGTATATACTCGAGTATAGGTCGACCCGAATATAAGCCGAGGCACAAGTTATTGACTCGAGTATAAGCCGAGGCGGCTTTTTTCAGCTTATACTCGAGTATATACGGTATACACACTTACCTCTCGTTTGCACAGCCTGTCCGTAGAAGCATCTTAAGAGGCCGGCCCAGAACGTGCGCGTCACCGCCCCCGGCCGGCGTGCCCTGCCCTCCGTCGCTGTGCGTCCGGCCCAGCGCTTGGCGCTGGGCTGCACAGTGTGCTCCGGTCCCCACCCTACCGGCAACAATGGCACAGAGCACCGCCGCCCCCCTCCCCACCGTCCAGGCCGGCCCGAGGGAGGCCCCCCCGGAGACGCTGAGCGGCATCCCGTCCTCGGCACATGAGGTGCGGGCGGCAGCGGAGGAACAGCTGGAAGTGAGAGGGTGAGTGCGGGAGCCGGCACGGGGGCGGGAAATGAATGGGCATGTCGCCTGGCCCCTTTTTCTCCTCCATTTCGGCCCCTAACTCGAGTATAAGCCGAGGCGGCTTTTTTCAGCCCAAAAAGTGGGCTGAAAAACTCGGCTTATACTCGAGTATATACGGTACCTTTTCCCAGTCCAACGCACAATGTGTGGGCTCGAGTCCAATGAGAGCCGTCTGCCGTAACTGTCATTCAAATGGCTCTGATTGTTTTAAATGAGGCTCTGCCACTTCCCTGCATCCTTGGACTGAGCCTATTGCGATCGGAGTGCGTGCACCATTGGGGTCGCGGCAGCGTGCGCTTTCTATTGAAGTCAATGAACGCCGTTTGCTGCATGAAATAAATACAGCAAATGGCTCTGATTGTTTTAAATGAGGCTCTGCCACTTCCCTGCATCCTTGGGCTGAGCCTATTGCGATCGGAGTGCTTGCACCATTGAGGTCGCGGCAGCGTACGCTTTCTATTGAAGTCAATGAACGCCGTTTGCTGCATGAAATAAATACAGCAAATGGCTCTAATTGTTTTAAATGAGGCTCTGCCACTTCCCTGCATCCTTGGGCTGAGCCTATTGCAATCGGAGTGCTTGCACCATTGGGGTCGCGGCAGCGTGCGCTTTCTATTGAAGTCAATGAACGCCGTTTGCTGCATGAAATAAATACAGCAAATGGCTCTGATTGGCTGCACTCATGCACATGTGCTGTAGGAACGAGGAAGAGGTGAGTTGTTATGGGCTTTCTGTGGGGTTTCACACAGCGGGGCATCCCAATTTGGGGTGCACTGGGAGAATGGAATAATAGGGTTCCCAGATTTTGTTCCCCTTTAAATCCAGCACATCCATATATCCTTATATTAGGGGCACGTATTAGAAAAAGTGTTTTTTTTTTTTCTTTGGTAAACTGTCAAAGTTACATTCTGTTTTTTCTATTTGACAGAAAGTCAAGAGGCCCCCTCCTCCTGTGCCAAAGAAGCCAGCCCGACCTAAACCCCCTTTGAGTCGCGACAAGGCGCCCGGCCCATCGAACAGTGACAAACAACGTCAAGAAGCCCGGAAAAGGCTGATGGCAGCCAAGCGAGCGGCCTCGGTGCGCCAGAATTCGGCGACCGAGAGCGCGGACAGCATCGAGATCTACGTGCCAGAGGCACAGACGCGGCTCTGAGTGGCGGAGCCTCCTGCGCCAGTTCTGGAGAACGGAGGGTGCTGGCATACATGGACTTACTGACAGACTGAAGCGGGAGAAGGAGGGAGAAGGCACAAAAGAGGCGCGTTCGGCCTGGGCGGCGGATTCTCAGCAGGGGCTTAATTCTGCAAGGAGAGCTCCAGCGTGAGCGTGTCGGGACTTTTTTAATTAATTATTCTTAAAATAACGGAGCTTTTACATGTCTTTGTGGGGGGAAGAGAGCCAAGGTGGAAGATAATTGGAAGGGGGGGTGTACCTGTTATGCAGTCTCCACTGTCCCTCTTCTTATATGGGCCGAGGCAATAAGGCACCCCAAAATCTCACAATTGCACAAAGACTGCACCCTGGTTTTGGACGGTATGCCATCTTTGTATCACCCTCCCCTTGTCTGTATAAGTAGCACCTATTGCAATAAGGAACAAACTCCACCCTTAGCATCCCTCTTCCTCCTTGAGCAAGGAGCATGCAGATTTGTATGGTCATTTTAATAAACTCTCCAAATTTAATTCCCCTGGATAGGACAGCATTGACAGTGCGTCATTCTACACCGCAGACCCCCCGCCCCCTTCCTGTACAGGAACGTGATCAGTTCTGCACAATGAAACGCCGAAACGTCGGGGTATGAGTTGCTGTCCTCATCAGCAAGGATTCACAACTCAATTTGATTTTTATTTCTATGTGGGTTGATTAGGGTGTTTGGCCAGCGACTAGGTAAAGAAAGCACACTGTCCTGTGTATTTATTATAACAAGGCTTAAAGCGGACCTCCTGCCAGGGAGGGTCACGGTCCACAGGGACACTAAACTAACCTAACCCACCCTCACACCAATACACCCTGCTCACATTTCCCTGTAAGAGCTTCATATAAAGGGGGACAGGAAATAGCCTTGCACACATGTGGCAGCTGCACCTCCTCCAATAGGAGACCTGCTTCATTACAGTGCACAGCTATTGCCTGTCCCCTCTGGTACTTGTAAGGGTATTGGTCCGGTTTAATACCCTTTCATTTACCTGGGTCTATGTGATGCAATACACTACAACAAAATAAAAGGAGGGGATTGTGGCCCAAAAAGAACCAAAGCTTTCACTATATCACTATAAGCTTTCACTTTCACTATATCACAACCATTAGAGTATCTAACATCTGATTGGTTCCTGGCATCTATAGATCTGGAATGAGCCCTTTTTAAAGTGGCTATAATACTCGCTCCCCCCTGGGGCATCCAGATTCAGGATGCCCCGCTGTGTTAAACCCCTCAGGTGGGCACGAAAACTCACCTTCTTTCCCGGTCTAGCGGCACATGTGCTAGCAGCAGCCGCATCCCCGCTATCCCTCTAGCAGGGCGCGTGCCCGCGCCAGGCATTTGTGAATGGCCAGTGGAGGTATGGTCCCTGTTAGAGGGTAGCGGGGGCTGTGCCCGCCAGCGTGCTCGGATCTTCTAGCTTAAGACGAGCTCTTGGGCGATGGAGCGAAAACAGATCCGAGTGCGCTGACTGGACCCGAGGAAGGGTGAGTGAGATTGGACGACCTGGGGGGTTTCACACAGCGGGGCATCCCCGACTGGGGTGCCCAGGGGCAAAGACCAAAACCCAGGATAGTCAAAATCCTGGGTTTTGGTCCACTTTAATATGATAGACAAGCATATTTATTAAAGGGCTTGTCCAGGATAAGTGTAAAAACAAAACATTATTTCCCTACCGGTCATGCAGAAGAATTATCAGCTGAATAAAGCTGCTGTTGCTGCGATTTGGCCCCTTTTCTCTAATCCAGCCCATTATTTATTCATGACCAACTTTTTTTTTTTTACCACTGAAAGGTGGATCTTTACAAAGAAGCAAGGAATAGACTGACAAGCAAAGAAGGGAATCGCTATCCCTCCCTGAACACATAGATTTTGATGCAGGAGGGGTGGACATCCATGCATTGCTAAATAAAGGTGGTCATGATTAATCCACAGGCTGGACTACAAAAAAGGATCTTCATTGTACTGCAGCACACCAGTATAAATAATCTGTATGGAGGTAAGCAAACAATGCTTTGTTTTTACACTTGGCCTGGACAATCCTTTTAAATGAACCGAAATCTGATGATAAAGCATAGGGACAGGCTTCCTTTCTGCTGCCGCCCAGTAGGACATAATCTGCAATTCCACTCCATCTGCAGCCAAAGCCTCCTATAGACTGGCCACCAACAGTGTGTTGCAGCATCTGGTCTGCTTGTTTGTAGACCCAATGATGGAATAGGTAAGTATGTTTTATTGGTCGGGGGGGGGGGGTAGATGAAGGGACAAGCTTCACTTTAAGGCAGTGTAGAGAGCAGCGTCTGTTTAGTACTATAACTCTTAGCAGCCTTTTACAATAATAGTAATAGGGTGTTAGGGCATTGAAGTGACCTATTATGCCCCCATTGTTATATACCCCCCCCCCCCCCCCCCAATTCTGTTCTAGAACCTTTGGTAGCACAGTAGAAAATCCTCTAAAACGCCCACGTCTAAAGCAACTGCCCTTTACTATACCAGGCAGCTGCGGGTATAGTGCTATAATAGAAAAATGGCCAAGGAGATCAGCGTTCTAGTTCTGGGAGGGCTACCTATGGACAAATATTTAAAAAATCTATACTCGCCATGCCCCTGCCGGTCATCTACCCCCTTCACTAGAGCTGCAGACACAATCTTCTGATGGGACCCATGTGGTTGGCAATAGTGAGATAAGAGCACTCAGCATGACTGGAGTCTGCTCCATCATGACTGGAGACAAGGCCTCAGCTTGAGGTGGCAGCTCGAGAGATGGCGCAGAAGAAAGCGGGATTAAAGTGATCCTATACCCAGGAAGGGTAAAGTTTATGTAGTCATTTTCTAGCCTCAACCCAGTGACCCAAAACAGCCTTTGTTTCTTTTTTTTGCCCTTGCACAATATTCATAAAAACAATAACTGGATGCTGTCCAGTGCGTATTCATACAGTTACGCACAATCTTAGCTTATTGACTGAGAAAGGGCATGGCTGGAGCTCGGCGCCGGCTCCAGGTGTGTTAATGGGCCCCAAAGTAGTCAGTCACATGATGTCACCTTTCAGCTCTGCTGCCACTAATGGGTTATCTCCTGCTGCTGATCACCCTCCAGGCCTTGTCTGTTGTCACCTGGTTCTCACCACCTTCTGAGCTTCCATCAGTTGCCCTCCATTCCATGCCACCTTCTCCATTGTTGCTGATCATCCCCTGTTGCTGAGGCCAGACATGAGCGGGTCTGCACACATCACCCGGCATTCGGTGGTTCTGGTATGTTGTAAAATAATACTATGGCCAAGTGTGAGCCTGAGTGGGGCCCTGAAGATGCCAGGGGCCCTGGCAATTGCCCAGGTATGCCCTGTGCTGGCGCCGGCCCTGCTGGAGCTTCTCACAGCCGTGTCTGAGGTAAAATAGCATCCACCTCATACAACAGTACAACAGTGCTGACTGGCTGGAGAGGGGGTTCTTTAGACAAGCATATGGCACAGGAGCACATATATATATATATATATATATATATATACACACAACACACACACACACACACACACACACACACACACACACACACGCTTTGCTGTGTGCAGGTGTACTGAGGTGTGTGTGGCAGTTTAGCTTGTAGTGCTTTCAGATTTATTGCAGTTATTATAGTAACTAATGCGGCTGACCCCTTCCTCCCCTCACCAGTCTCTCAGCACTGTTGTATGAGAGGGGCTTATTTTACCTCAGACACACTGTGAGCCACGGCCTCCCCATCAGTCTTAATGCATACCCCCCAACTTTCCAGAATAGGAAATCGGGACAATATGTGAATTAAGCCACACCCCTCAGTGATTGATGGATAGGAGATACATTGGTGATCACACGCACCAATCCTGGCGGTGGCCACGCCCACTTGCTCCTTGTCCAATCCTGAGGCCACACCCACTCACACTGGAGAGCGGCAGCTGATTGGCTATGGAGCTCTCATTGCAGGAAGCACTAGTGGAGACGTCTGCCCACACTGAGAAGAGAATGGGGCGGTGGGTGAGGGTAGAGGACGCAGCGCCGTGGGGGGCATGTAGGCTCTATGCCCCGCATAAGTCCCAACCGCCCCGCGGTAAGCGGGTAATCAGGCATAACGCGGGGTTTACAATGTGTTCCCGGGACGGTCCCACCCAATCTGGGATGGTTGGGGGGTGTGTTAATGCTTAAGCTGTGTGTTACTGAATTAATCATCACTATAGAGCACCAATGGGCGCTGCTGCACGGCCAGGGAGCCATACTGCTGCCATTCGAAAGTCGTACTGCATCCGGTTACTGTTTTTATTACTATTGTGCAAAGGATTTAGAAAAAAAAGGCTGTTTTGGGGGCACTGGGATGGGAATAGAAGGTGACTTTATAACCTTCTTTTGTGGGTATAGGGTCACTTAAATTCAAAATGGCCCATGGGCCTCAGGCGTTTCTCATTTTGAATGCTCTATCAACTAGAATACTCACCATTTTCCATGCTGTGGTTGTAGTAGCTGCATCTACGCATTTTCGCACTATCCACAGCCAAAAGGCTTCACAAACCTAAGTGGCCACCAGCAGTATGATGGCGCACAGATCAAGTAAGCATTCTTGCCCTAAAGAGGTTGCAGGTGGTTAGACATTGAAATTGGGATGACGGGGGGCATTTCAGTGAGAGATGCAGTGGCACCCTAGGGAAAAGTGACTAAAGGTCCACTATAAAGGTCTAGGCCCGGGGTTCCCAACAGGTGGTACTCAGAGAGGTTCCACACTGACCTGTACCCCAACAACATTGACTGTCATCTATACTTAGGCCTGATTGGCTTGTTGGGTACAAAATTGCTCCAAATGGTGATGTCTATGATTATTTATGTGCAAGTCATGCACTTTAAATGGCAGTTTTGTGTGTTTTTAACATGGGTTTTAGACGTGTGACAACCCACATGTTCCACCCAGGGGGTACTTGACATGATTAGAAAATGGAAAGTGGTACTTGATGCAAAAAGGGTGGGAACCCCTGGTCTAGGCCAAAAAGAAGGTTCAATTCCACATAGTCCTGGTTGCAGCACCAAAGCGTATATCAGTGGTGGATGCTCATGTAAGGAGCCCCCTGCAGCCAATCAATGAAGGAGCCTTCTCCCTCGTGACCTGCAGCAAGGCCGACAAGGGACCAACCTCGGCCCACAGGACTTGTGAATCTAGTCTATGGCCTGGCAGGGATTTTAAGGGCTAGTACATACCCAGAGCTGCCAACCTTGGAGACCAGTTTATAGGGTGATGGACGTGGCATTGGTGTGGTCTGGGGCGTGGCCTATTCACGGTGGTTTGTGAAGAAAATAACCACCAGGAAAAGGCACCCTCCACTGCCACCGCACGCCAGTCTGCCTCTCTCGCTGCCACCACCCATCCGTCACTCAGGACTGCCGGCCGAACTCCCCTTGGGGTGTTCCAGCTGCCGTCACTCCACCTCCGTCCCACATGTGTGATGCCTCTGCTGACCTCCTGGAATGCACTTTCCCCGGGCGGCATCACCTCCAAGTCTGGATGGCAATGTCTGCCAACCAAGGCAGGAAGTGACACCACCGCAGAAAGCAGGCTGTGGCGGCGATTTCTTACAGGGAGGTGATGGGGGGGCCCTAGAATTCTGGGTGATCAGTTGATCGCCGGGTGAGGGGGGTAAATTCGGGGGAGACACCTGAAAAATTTGGGTGAGTTGGCATCTCTGCATTCATGTTTTTTACTGCTCAAAGATTAGGCTAAATGGGTTAGGGCTATAAAATGGTTCTAGGTGTAAGCAAATTTTAAATAACTCCTCCACCCCATCCAGAAACCCCAACATATAATTAGTGTTCCGTGCTTGCAAAGATTATGGGACAGTAATGCAGAAAACTGATATTGTCCTAAAATCTCTGGATGCCTTTTTAAAGTGACACCTGAAGCCTCATTGATGCTCTCAAACTGACACCTGGGGGGGGGGGGGTGTAACTGCCCAGTTATACCCGGTCTCCCTATTGATCTATCAGCCCCAGTTCCTGGCCATTCAATAGTCTCTATAGTCTTGGCCATTATTTCCTATGATATTTCTGCCCCCTTGGCTCTCGCAGTTGCAGTAATACATTTTCCTAAGAAGACTTCCAGGAACACCGCAGGCCTGATAGCGATCGGTTACCTATATATTTCATGGAGAATTTAATTGTCCTTTTACCAACTTATCACATCCATAACCGAGTCTTTTAAAGAGGAGCAAAAAAAGATTTTCAATACCTCCCAATTTAGGATGCCCCATTGTGTACATTGCCCCTAAAAACTCACCACTTCCTGGTTCCCACATGGGCCACTCAGTGCGGCAAGGAAATCTGCATAGAGTGAGTGCCACCACCTAGCTGTGGGCATTCAGAAAGGCCGGGTGCGGGTATGTACCCCAGATAGTGGTCTGGCCGCAGCAAGGACTCCAGAAAGAGGTAAGTAAATCGGATGATCCGGGTGCGGGGGTTCACACATTGAGGCATCCCAATTTGGGTTGTCCTATAAACATGATAAATGTGCCTCTTTAATAGCAAAGGGCATGCCAGCTAACCTTCCACTTAAAGTGGACCAAACCCCAGTGTGATCAGATTCCCGAGCCGATCGATTCCCTCCCCCCGGGGCATCCAAAATCGGGATGCCCTGCTGTGTGAAACCCCCCAGGTCGCCCCATACACTTACCTTGCTTCCAGGTCCAACGGCGCATGTGCGAGTCGCAGCCGCATCTCCACTATCCCTTGAACGGGGGCGCGTGCCGGCGGCAGGAATTAGTTAATGGCCAGCGTGGGCACGTTCCCTGTTAGAGGGAAGTGGTGGATGAGGCCGCCATCTTCCCATAGCTCCCGGAGCTCATGGCTCCGAGCGCACTGATTGGATGAGCGGCCGCACATGCACCATAGGACCGGGAAGAGGTGAGTTTCGCTCAACAATCTGGGGGGTTTCACACAACGGGGTATCCCCGATCGGAGGAAATTACCAAAACCCAGGATTGTCAAAATCCTGGGTTTTGGTCCACTTTAATTTGGTCCACTTTAATGCCTATGAGGGTATAAGTTGGAGCAGCAAATATAGTTTGCCCCCTATGTCTAATGATTCTCATTGTCCTCACTATTAGTAATTATTTGTAGGGAATTAAAGCAATCCAATCACATCCTTCAGGAGCCAGTGGGGAACACTGGCCATGGGCAAGTACATTGACGTATGTACATAGATCCCCCTAGCTCTCAGTATGACAGCTTTATTGGCTTCAGGTTCACTTTAACTCATACTGGTTACCATTAGTTACTGTATTTTGCACATAGTGGCTGTACTATGTATCATTAAATGAGCCTGGAATTGTATTCATCCATAGAAAAGCAGGTCACATTTCTGCTGTCCTGTATATGAAAGAGAAAGTCTGGTTGTTATAATAGCGTATTTTCCCCATTTCCATTGCTCTATGACCTGCCTTGTCAAATAAACCAATAGAATCTTTATACTTTGATAGCTTGCTGATCCCTCTACCTGACCACTGGACATGCTGTGCTGTATGATAATGATGAGCATCCTTTTACTTGACCACTGGACATGCTGTGTTGTATGACAATGCTGAGCAACTTTTACATGACCACTGGACATGCTGTGTTGTATGATGATGCTGAGTATTCCTACACATGCCCATTGGGCACGCTGTGCTGTATAATGATGCTGAGCATCCCTATACATTACCATTGGGCTCTCTGTATTGTATGGTGATGCAGAGTATTCCTACACATGCTCATTGGGCACACTGTGCTGTATAATGATGCTGAGCATCCCTATACATTACCATTGGGCTCTCTGTATTGTATGGTGATGCAGAGTATTCCTACACATGCTCATTGGGCACACTGTGCTGTATGATGATGCTGAGCAACTTTTACATGACCACTGTAAATGCTGTGCTGTATAATGATGCAGAGCATCCCTATATATTACCATAAGACTCAGTGTTGTATGATAATGCAGAGTATTCCTACACATGACCATTGGGCACGCTGTGCTATATAATGATGCTGAGCATCCCCATACATTACCATTGGACTCTCTGTGTTGTATAATGATGCTGAGCTTCCCTATACATGACCATTGGGCACGCTGTGCTGTATAATGCTGCTGAGCATCCCTATACGTTACCATTGGATTATCTTTGTTGTATGATAATGCAGAGTATTCTTACATATGACCATTGGGCACGCTGTGCTATATAATGATGCTGAGCATCCCCATACATTACCATTTGACTCTCTGTGTTGTATAATGATGCTGAGCTTCCCTATACATGACCATTGGGCACGCTGTGCTGTATAATGATGCTGAGCATCCCTATACATTACCATTGGACTCTCTGTATTGTATGATGATGCACAGTATTCCTACACATGCTCATTGGGCACGCTGTGCTGTATAATGATGCTGAGCATCCCTATACATTACCATTGGACTCTCTGTGCTGTATGATGATGCTGAGCATCCCTATACATTACTATTGGACTCTCTGTGTTGTATGATGATGCAGAGTATTCCTACACATGCCCATTGGGCACGCTGTGCTGTATAATGATGCTGAGCATCCCTATACATTACCATTGGGCACGCTGTGCTGTATAATGCTGCTGAGCATCCCTATACATTACCATTGGATTCTCTGTGTTGTATGATGATGCTGAGCATCCCTATACATTACCATTGGATTCTCTGTGTTGTATGATGAAGCTGAGCATCCCTATACATTACCATTGGACTCTCTGTGCTGTATGATGATGCTGAGCATCCCTATACATTACCATTGGATTCTCTGTGTTGTATGATGATGCACAGTGTTCCTACATATGCCCATTGGGCACGCTGTGCTGTATAATGATGCTAAGCATCCCTATACATTACCATTGGGCACGCTGTGCTGTATAATGATGCTAAGCATCGCTATACATTACCATTGGATTCTCTGTGTTGTATGATGATGCTGAGCATCCCTATACATTACTATTGGATTCTCTGTGCTGTATGATGATGCTGAGCATCCCTATACATTACCATTGGATTCTCTGTGCTGTATGATGATGCTGAGCATCCCTATACATTACCATTGGATTCTCTGTGTTGTATGATGATGCTGAGCATCCCTATACATTACCATTGGACTTTCTGTGTTGTATGATGATGCAGAGTATTCCTACACATGCCCATTGGGCACGCTGTGCTGTATAATGATGCTGAGCATCCCTATACATTTCCATTGGACTCTCTGTGTTGTATGATGATGCTGAGCATCCCTATACATGACCATTGGATTCTCTGTGTTGTATGATGATGCAGAGTATTCCTACACATGCCCATTGGGCACACTGTACTGTATAATGATGCTGAGCATCCCTATACATTACCATTGGACTCTCTGTTGTATGACGATGCTATTTCTCTACATGATCATTGGAGACGCTGTGTTGGATGATGAGTATGAGTATTCCTATACAGTGCCTTGAAACGGTTCTTGTACTCCTGTGTTTTATTGAAATTGTATGTTTTAGAGCAACATAAAGTATAGTGAAGTGTAATGAAAAATGATGCCTGTATTTCCAAATGTTTGAAGAGTGACCAAACAGCGTCATGAGAACCAAGGAACACACCAGACAGCTCAGGGATAAAGTTGTGGTGAAGTTTATTGAGGGGTTAGGTGATATAAAACACCAAGTTCTAAACATTTTCCATAGCCCTGTTCTATCCATCGTCTGTAAATGGAATTAGTATGGCACTACTGCAAACCTAGCAAGACATGGTCGCCCACCTAAACTGACAGCCCAGGCAGGGAGAGCACTAATTAGAGCAGCAGCCAAAAGGCCCAGGGTCCCTGTGGAGTAGCTGCAGAGAGCCACAACTCAAGTGGTGAAATCTGTCCACAGGAAAACTATTAGGCGTGTCCTCCACCAACCTGACCTTTATGGAAGAGTGGCAAGAAGACATTTTTGAAAGCAAGCCTAAATGGCAACGCTATGTGTGGAGAAATGCTAACACTGCACATCACCCTAATCACATGGTGGTGGCAGCATAGCATCATGCTCATCAGGGACAGGGAAGCTGGTCAGTGTTGATTGGAAGATGGATGGGGCTAAATACAGGGCAATCCTTGAGGAAAACCTGTTAGAGGCTCCAAATGACCTGAGATTTAAGAGTAGGTTGACCTTCCAACTGGACAATAAGCCTAAACATGCAGCCAAAGCTACAAGGGATGGTTTAAATCAAAGCATATGCATGTGTTGGAATGGCCCAGACACAATCCAGACCTAAATCCCATTTAGAATCTGGGGCAGGACTTCCAGGATCCAAGGGAGTTAGAGCTTTCAGCCTCTAGATGTGCAAAGCTGGCAGAGAGATACCCCAACAGACGTGCAGCTGTAATTTCGGGTAAGGGTGGTGCTACAAAGTATTATATGCAGTACTCCAGGATGCTAAATACATAAGCATGCGAAACTTTTCTGTTTCAGTTCAAGTTGAAAAAGCTTCTATGATTTTCTTTACACATCACACATACATGCTACTTTGTGTTGCTCTATCACTCAAAAGGTTTGTGGCTTTAACATTTAAAAATGTAGAAACGCTCAGGGGATATGAATAGTTTTTCAAGACACTGTACATGACCATTGGGCACAATGGCGCTGTATAATGATGCTGAGCATCCCTATGAATGGCCACTGAAAATGCTGCGTTGTAAGAAGATGCTGAGTATCCCTAATTTGGATACACGAGAGGGTAACGCAGACATGGCAACTACAAATGGGACTATAAAACCCTTGGCGAGGAAACCACTACACAGAATTGTCACTAACCAATTGGACTTGCCTGCTTGGCATACAAAGAACTATGAAAGCCCACCCGAAACCCTATTGGCTGTCAGCAAACACAGGAGCAGGCTATTGCTGCTGTAGAATGCAAAAACTGTAGCTGAAGGATGAAAAGGTTAGTACACTGCCATTTTGTCGGGAATTTCGAGAGACTTAAGGCATCACAAATCTGGATAGCCAGAAGGTGGCTTACACAGTGGTACCGAGGGTTGTTTGTTCCAGACAACAAAAACCTAAAATTAAAGCCCAATCAATAGATTCATTTTTTTGGATACTTGCTATAGAAGTGCCCTCATCACTAGGGATAAGCGGACGCCCCAAAGTTCGGGTTTGGCAAGTTCGGACGAACTTTGAGATAATGGGGTCCCGGATCTGGTCCCCATTGAAATTAATGGGACCCAAATTAATGGGCAGTCTGTACTTCAGCCCTGCAATCCCTGTCCGGTCAGCGTTCTTTTGAAATGGTCTTTGGCCAGGGCCACAGAAAGATGACCACCGCTTCCATAAGTGAGGACACTCCTAGTGACAGCACTGCCGGCTGGCAGTCCTCACCCCATTGACATCAATGGGGACCCTGGCTCTGTAGGACCCTCCTTCCCCCCACTCCCTTGACGGGTGTGCAGCAGGAAGCAATCTACCTGGTTCAAATGGTCTACGGCAGGCCCCACAGAAAGATGACCACCGCTGCCATTGGTGAGGACTACCAGCTGGCAGTGCTGGCAGGTCTACGGCAGGCCCCACAGAAAGATGGCCACTGCTCCCATGGTTAAGGACTGGCAGATGGCAGTGCTGGCACTAGGAGTGTCCTCACTTATGGAAGTGGCAGCCATCTTTCTGTGACCCTGGCCAAAGACCATCAGCTAGCTTTCCCATGTTTGGCATATGCCAAACTCGAACACGGACTTCCGGAAGTGTTTGGGAACTTCCTACTCGCTTCGATAAGAACCTGAACTTTGCAGTTTGGGTTCGCTCAACACTACTACTCATCACAATAAGCTTTCTGAGTAGCACAGAAGTGTATTCTAGTGATCTAAGATCCTTATAGGTGAAGACCAAATGGCAGTTCATTTTAGGCGGATGTGATCTCCTGGAATCCGGGGAAGGACAAGTACTTTATCTTATGCTTGGGGAAGAGGGGGGTAATGTTCTGGCTCCCTTTAATTGTTCCAAGTATCTATACTATATGGTTATTTAGAAAGTGCAAAGAAAACAGCAAAGCCAGCACCTTAGCCTGAAACCCAAAACTGAAACAAAATAAAACTGTCAAAATTAGGTTTCCAGTTTGGTGAGCTTCTGTTTGGTTGCTCTGAGCTACTGCTGAGTGTCCATCTATCAGCTGACCAGCACTTAGTAATAGAGATTATCATAACCAGATGCCCTTATTTGCTTCTTATGACCTAAATAAGGCTTCTGCCCGCCAAGATATTGGCCAGGTCCACTTATTTACCTTCCCAATACTAGTATGTGAAGTAGGACGAAATATTAATCAACTTAGCTTTTCTTATCAGTTCAACTTCAGGTTATATGAACATTTTATCAATACCAAGGATTCATTGTACTATTCCTTATAACTCCATGAACATCCATTTTAATTTGATCTTCATTAAAGTGCCCATTAAAAAACTAAACTAAACTGATTGGCACATTTTATATCTCCTAGAACTCCATTCAAAGCACATATTTGGGCTTATTCTAATACAAGGTTATCCTAGGTGGCCATTGTGTCAAGTGTCTCCCTTTTATTTTGAATTTTCATAATCGTAATACAGAAGCATGCTTACCTTAGGTCAAGTGCAGATGATTCCTCCTCGGCTGCCCTCCTGGCAACATCTCTGCTTCACTTTCCAGCTCCTCCCCACGCGCCCCCTCTGCCAATGTGTGTGTAAGGGCCTGGCTCACACATTGCTCCAGTCTAAAGATGGTTTCCAGGTATGTGAGGTGAGCAGGGATAACAGGGAAACCCTCATTATGAGGAAGCAAGGAGGTCTTTCTTGACATTCGTGTGGTCTAATCAGCCCATACCTGCACTTTGGTACATAAACTAAAATGTAATATATATTTTATATATATATATTTATAATTCCAACGCCCCTTTTTGCGGATGACCCCAAGGGACCAGCTGAGAAAATAAAAGTTTATTTTTAGGCCTGTCCCACAGATGCCCTTTTACATCAGATAAGGCAACAAAAGATAACAACTTTATTAAGTGTTTCGCTTTTACAGCTTCATCAGAGAACATCACACCGCCTTCATTTTGGTTTGGGGTGTCTGTTATACACATTGATGGCCTCCCAATCTGTTTCTACATCCTCTGATACAAAGACAAGGTCTTAGCCAGCATATAATAATCATGACATGGTGGTAAAGGAAGACTGAGGACATAGCGGCTTAGTTCTTGTAGCATATGGCTCTCCCCCCGATGATATCCACTGGCTTGATGCCAAAGGTTTGGGGTTTGATGTTCACAGTGTTAAAGTCATTGCCCAGGCATTGCTGTTAACCTAAAACTCTGTCCTTGTGCTCCTAGTTGTTGATTTTTTTATGACGTTTGCAGTGCTTTTTATGTTTTGTATTGATTTCTACACGGTACTGCTTGTATTAGCATGAGGCTTTCCTTTAACATGCAGAGAAGGAGGGGGCTCAGAGAATTGGGGAAAGGAGGAATTGGTTAGCTGCCAGGAGGGGGGGGGGGAAGGCTTACATTCTAAATGGAGGGGCATTTGTCATTCAGGATGATCACCTCCATTGGTGGACGATGCCCAGCAGAAGGGAAACGGGGGTTGCCAAACGGAGCCCAAAAATGTGTGATCAACGAGCTGAAAGTGAAAGGGGCAGCACTTCAGTCAGGGGACCTGCATGGTAAGATTTTACCCCTGCCTGGACAATGACTTTAAGGGAGGAGCTATGTTTTGTGGGTTGTTTAATCATAACCACTGACCATTCATTAACAATATTGTAGGTTTCTTCCCCACATACCACCAAAGGTATAAACAGCTTTCCATTTGCATACATATACATTGTTTTTTAGGATTAAAAAAATCTAAATCCACAGATGTTTTGGCATTTTAGAAAAAACAAAATCTGATCTATTCTGAGGGACATCCAATAAAAAGCAATAGAGCCTGATTTGCGACGTTTTTGTTGTATGCCTTGTGAAGACCGTTACACGTGATGATGCCTATCTATAAATATGTATACATGAATGTGGTGCACCGCTTATAAACAACAGTAAAGGCGTGCTCACTCACTGACCATCGACTATTTGAAAGAATTTTTGAAACCTGGGACAATTAATCTCCCAAGGGATCAAGAAAGGGAGAAGCACAACCAATAAAAATAGTCTAATAATATTTATTCAAAAGAATTGCACAAAAATTACAAAGACCATATAAAAGACAACATACAAGACATATTAAAAAAACCAAGCTGACCCCAATATCCTACTTTCCTCTATATGACCCTCAAATGTTAGGCTGAAGCCAATCTAAATATATTATGTATCCATCCTCATTATAAAATACAAAAAATATATATTTTTTGTGTATATGAATTACACCAATGATAACATCAAGAAAAAAACTGTGATCAATATACAATCCTATACACACCAAATATTTAGATTGGCTTCAGCCTCACATTTGAGGGTCATATAGAGGAAAGTAGGATATTGGGGTCAGCTTGGTTTTTTAATATGTCTTGTATGTTGTCTTTTATATGGTGTTTGTAATTTTTGTGCAATTCTTTTGAATAAATATTATTAGACTATTTTTATTGGTTGTGCTTCTCCCTTTCTTGATCCCTTGGGAGATTAATTGTCCCAGGTTTCAAAAATTCTTTCAAATTATCTATAAATATGCTCAACACTTTTCTCAGAGTCTCCCATCACAAAACACTGAATGACATCACACCTATAGGCGGAGCCCAATTATCATGCACGCAACCCACAGAAACGCCAAAAACGACTGCTGACCTGGTTTGTGTAATAATGAGTGAGACTGTGATTTCTCTGTGCGTCTAATGCAATGTAAGCACACAAAGGGCTATATCGATTTATGTACGTCTACAGTATATACGTTCGTTGTTAAAGAGTTTGCTATAGAGCAGTTCCTATGTACTATTCTTAGACATATTTGCATGTAATCATACAAGAGAGAGATTTAATATTTTACAAAAAGCTATATTAGACATGATATTACCGCAGGCCGTCATTTCTGTAGAGCGCTACCCAGAATGATTTGGCGTTAGGGAGCGATTGGGGGGGGGGGGGGTTGTGTATGTAAATAAAATAGAAAACCATGCTGTCATGAATGATCTGACTTTCTTAACGTTCCTTTGCCCATCAAATGTGTTGGCTCGCTAGTTAGGCCTCCACTCCTCCACATAAAGACTGCAACAACAAAAAGGACATGTATTGGAGTTTTGGAGATCACAGGATTGATAGACATGTTAATGATATGTAAATCATAAAAAAATGGGCACTAAATATTAAAAACTTTATTGATTCATTATCAAGTGCAGGCGTCATGCCCAGAAATACACACACGTACCTTGGCATGCTATTGGTGAGGTTATTAATGGTTGTCTGAGGAATGTTATGCCACAAAATAACATTTACTGAGGTTCTGATACAGCTTTAAGAAGTTTTATTGAATACAATTGAGTAATAAGCTTCAATTCTAATAATAAGGACTTATTTGAATTGAACGCTTATAGAAACAATCAGAGTAACAGAGAAACATAGAAAGTTGACGGCAGAAGGAGACCATACGGTCCATCTAGTCTGCCCTTATGTGTATACTGTATGTTCTCTTTATCTTATGTATATACTGTATGTTCTCTGTATCTTAGGATAGATGTGTGCTTATCCCAGGCATGTTTAAATTCAGTGACTTGATTTTTCAACTACCTCTGCTGGAAGTTTGTTCCAAGCATCTACTACTTTTTGTAAAATAATATTTTCTAACATTGCTCCTGATCTTCCCCCCGACTAGCTTCAGGTTGTGCCCCCTTGTTCTATCATTAAGTTTCTTTTTAAAAACACTTCCCTCCTGAACCTTATTCAATCCTTTCACATATTTAAAGGTCTCAATCATGTCCCCCCTCTCCCTTCTTTCCTCCAGACTGTACAAATTAAGTCTCTCCTGATAAGTTTTAATTTTAAGTCCTTCCACCATTTTTGTTGCCCGCCTTTGGACACATTCTATTTGAATAATGTCTTTTTGCAGGTAAGGTCTCCAGAACTGCACACAGTATTCTAGCTGTGGCCTCACCAGGGCTCTATACAGCGGCGTCACAACCTCCCTCTTCCTACTGGTGATGCCTCGAGCTATGCAGCCGAGCATCCTGCTTGCTTTTCCCACTGCCTGGCTACACTGTCCACTCATCTTGCAGCTTTCAGTAATCAGTATCCCTAAATCTCTCTCCTCCGAGGTCCTGGATAACACAGTACTGCCCATACGGTGCTCAGAGCAGGGATTCCTTCTACCCAAGTGCAGGATTTTACATTTAGAGACATTAAACTCCACAGTTTTGACCATCTATCCAGTAAAGCTAAATCATTTTCCATGTTGCAGACACCTCCAGGAATATCCACCCTATTACTAACCTTTGTATCATCAGCAAACAGACAAACTTTTCCTACCAAGCCTTCTCCTATGTCACTTACAAATATATTAAAAATAATGGGGCCCAGGACAGAGCCTTGCGGCACACCACTTGTAACTCACCTTTGTTCAGATTGCAAGCCATTAACCACAACTCTCTGATAACGATCCCTCAGCCAACTGGAAATCCACTGAACTATCCAGGGATTGAGTCCTACCTTCAATAACTTATCTATGAGTTCTTTGTGTGGTACAGTGTCAAAGGCTTTGCTAAAATCCAGATAGGCGATATCCACAGCACCACCTTCATCTAACACTTTAGTGACATTGTCAAAGAAACCAATAAGATTGGTCTGACATGATCTGCCCTCAGTAAAGCCGTGCTGATTTGGGTCCAACAGGTCATTAATTTTTAGATGGGAAATTATCTTTTTTTTTTAAGAGTGTTTCCATTAATTTGACCACTATAGATGTTAAACTAACTGGCCTGTAATTACTGGCTTCTTCTCTACTCCCCTTTTTATGGATTGGTACGACATTGGCCATTCTCCAATCATCTGGAACCTCACCAGTTGAAAGGGAATGGTTAAGTAAATCAGTCAGAGGGGCTGCAATCACAAACCTAAGTTCCCTTAGAACTCTGGGGTGGATTCCATCTGGACCCATCGCCTTACTTACCTTTAGATGTGCCAGCTCGGATAGGACATCACCCTCCAGAAACTCCGGAGCTGTACTCTCCCAGCTGGATGCTGTGCTATGGCCATGCCTGCTACTATCTGAAAATACTGAACAAAAGTAGCTAACAAGTAACGGATGATTCGTAGCTATAGGGGTCACAGGGGTCGCCATTGCGACCGGGCCCCTAAGCCAGGGGGGCCCGCAGGGCCCCCCCTGCCCACTGTAACTGTCTGTTCCCCCTGCCCACTGTTCCCTGACAGCGCCGCCGCCACCACACCACTGCTACCTTCCTCATAGCAATACACCCCTCAACTCTGCCTGACGTCATGTCCGGCGGACACAGCAAAGAGCCCGCCTGTACCGAGCTGCTATTGGCCGCTTAGCTGACTGGCTTTGTGAGCTGATTGGCTGCAAGCTCTGGTCGGCAGGCGCTTTCCTTTTTGCCAGACAACGGTATGGCGGCTATCGGTGTACACTTGGGCTGCACGTGTGCCTGTGTGGCTGTCTATAAGGTACAGTGATCCCAGGGTGGGCGGACTATGAGGGGTGTATGGGTGCTGCATGACAGCTAGGGGAGGGTGGACTGAATGAATGACTCTCGTGCCATTGTAGAGCCCTCACTGCCGGCTCATGCTCTCTATGTGAAGAACACTGCATCAGATTCACAGAGACCCTATTGTAACCTACCCCCTCCCATCATCAGTCAGCCAGGCCTTCCCTTTACCCATCTGCTGATGGGGGACAGGAAACTGCTGCGGCATCTGTACTGCCTCCAATAGGAGACATTCTGCCAGGCATTGCTCTGTTATTTCCTGTCTGTCTCCATCATACAGCATTCCTTGACTGATTTTGGCTTCCTGTGGATCTTTAAAGCAGACTATAACCATAGTAATCCAGCTCTAGAGTCTTAAAGTGGCTCGAAACCCCCCATGCCCCAATGGCCCTGGAATCTTATAGATGAATTCCCTCTCCTGGGGCATCTAGAATTGGGATGTCCCGCTGTGTGAAACCCCCTAAGTTGCCCGGAAACTCGCCTTCTTTCCTGGTCCAATGGCACGTGCGCGAGATGTGGCTGCATCCCCGCTATTCCTTTAGCAGGGCATATGCTCGCATCAGGCATTTGTGAATGGCCGTTGTGGGCACGCTCCCTGTTAGAGGGTAGCAGGGGATGTGGCTGCCAGCGTGCTCGTACCCAAGCGTGCAGATTAGACGAGAGGGCTGTTCATGCGATGTAGGACCGGGGAAGGGTGAGTGAGATGGGACAACCTGGGGAGTTTCACACAGCGGGGCATCCCTGATGGGGTGCCCTCGGGGCAAGAACCAAGGCTAGTCAAAATCCTGGGTTTTGGTCCACTTTAAAGACTCTGGGGCTGGCTCATAGTTTACCCCTGCACAGGGGCGTAGCTATAGGGGTCGCAAGGGTCGCCATTGCCACTGGGTCGGGCAGGGCCCGGAGGAGAGACAGAAGGTCTGCTGGGGCGGGGCTGGAGGAATGAGAAGGTCAGGTCACGTCACGGGCTCACTGGCAGGAGGCTGTCGGTGGCGCCTCCCAGGCGGCGCGCCGGCGCACAGTGAGCACGTGCAGCTACACGGGGGAGCGCCTGCGCCCGCGGATTCACTCTGAAGGGGACTGCCAGACTGGAGCACGGAGAGCCGGCGGCCCGGTGCCGCTCATTATAAGGTAGGTCGCTGTCACTGATGATGGGGGGGGGGGGCCCAGTTTGACTCCTCGCATCGGGGCCCACAAGACTTTAGCTACGCCCCTGATTTGAAGCATACAATCAGAGGTCAAATACTCCAATATAAAATCATGAGCATTAATGCAACTTAATGTTATTAAATTCTGTACTGTCGTTATAATTGGAGAAAGAAAGAGTGCTCACCTAGAATCCATCACAGAACATCACCACTGATCCAGGAATGAGCCACCTTTTAATCATCACTATACCAGGGACCCAACAGCAGGGAGGTGGACAGCTTCGCCCCTTTTCGTGACAGGTACAGAATAGGCGGCGGCCCTTTGTGGTAACCAAGAAGGCGTTCACCCAATTGTCGCCATGCACGGTAAGTATGCTTTCCTCAGTAAGGTGGAGTCAGCACCCTCTGAACAGAAAAGGCAGTAATGTTCATAATGAGTTAACAAGATAAAAGTCTGGATAACATTCTCACAGCTTCTACTAATTTCTAATAAACAAGGGGTTGCACTGTCAACAACCATGGAGTCTGATTCAGCCATTTTATTTGTCTAATTATAGATCAAATCATGTAATTAGCCTATGGTTCGGTATAGCTATTTTCCAAGTATACAGCACGTCCTGTTCCAGTAATTCCTTACGTCTGGGTTATTCCACCACAAGGTGGCGCAGTGGACTGCAGAAAGACTTGTGGCCACTCCCGGCCCCATAAATAGCCAGGTACTTCCCACCAATTTCCTGTGTTTCTCTGCAGTCTGGACTGCGAAGATAGAAGATGGCTCTCTACTGCGCAGAGAGTGGGGCTTTTCAAGCCTAGGGCCCTGCAGGCTTATCTCCATCTGTTCTGGACCCACTGCCTCCCAGCCTCGGCTGACGGTTCGGGTGAAGGTAGGACAGCACTAGGGTCAGGTGCTGAAGGAGCTCGGCTCCGGGCCGCAAGACCCTGTACCAAAGGGTAGCCGGCGACAGGCCTTCTATGGTGAGCCTCATTGGGATGCCCCAGCCTCATATCTTGGGTCCTTGTTCCCTCTCCCGGTCTCCCCTCCCCTCTAGAAGGTTGTGCGCGACCCCTTTGTTGTGGCCGCTCGGCTGGCGGGGGGCGCCTGGGGGTCCGTGATTTGTGTGTGTGTGTTATTTTTATTATTGGAGTGTGTGCGGGCCATTGTACGCTGCTCCGCGGTGGTTGAAGCTATGTATTTTTTAGTTCTGTCATGGCGCCGGCACCTCACGTGATCACAGTTTCGCGCTCTTTGGGGGGAGCGGGAACCGCGGTTTGACGCGTTTTGTGTCATGCACTCGTGGTCCGCCCCTCTAGATGCTGCTGCCGGTGCCATTTTGTGGCCTCGTCCTTGCGGTGCTGCGACACGGTCTGGTCTCTGAGCGATCTGTCCGATGTTTATTGTGTACCTATTGTGTCTTGCAGGCGGGTCAAATCTGACTGTGGTTCTCCCGGCCCTGCCCCTTACCATTCTCCCACCTTCCCTAGCTGGCTTTGGGGGGCATCTCAAAAAGGGTGGCTATTGCTAGCTGTGTCCCTGTACTGGCCGTTACGCCTGTATCTGAATCACCATATGGAGGCTTCCGGGGACAATGTGCTTGAGGTTCCTTCAGGACAAGCCCAGCTGTGTGCTGCGTGTGGGGTATCCCCTGTTAGTGATGGAGTCAGGGTGTGTTTGACCTGTGCCCAACATGTACTTGCGCTGCAGCCTGGGTCCTCTGCTACGGGTCCCGGTGCTGCACCCCCTTTTGCTTCGCCTACCCCCCCCCCACGCTTGCATCTGACCCCCAGTGAGGGGCACACTAGCGGGGAGTCTCAATATGACTTGGCTTCACAGGTGGCCAGCATTGAAAAGCATATTGCTGGGTCAGCCCCGCGTAAGGCTTCTGCCAAGAAGCAGCATTTATCTCCCGCTGCTTCCCTCTTTCCTGTGGAGGATGAGGGACTTTACTCCTTTTCTAGCCTTTACCCCCTCGAGGAGGGGGAATTATTCTCTGATTCAGAATCCTCTGAGGAACAGTCTAAGTTATATGGTGGTACCGGGTCTCCTTTTGGAAAAGACCCATGGTCCTCAGATGACACTGACAGGTTATTGACTCACATTTTTGAAGTGCTTTGTATTTCCCCTTCTGCCGTGGCTCCGCAGCAGCAGGGTGAGCTTTTCCATTCTGTTAAACCATGCTTGGAGTTCCCTGAGCAGAATCACTTTAATAATCTGGTGCTCAAAGAGTGGGAACACCCTAGTAAGCTACCTGGGGTGCCCAAGAGTTGGGACAGGAGGTATCCCTTTCCTGCTGATGTGGTTAAGCGTTGGTCCTGTCCCCCCCGAGGTGAACGCGCCCGTCCTATGGTTGTTGAATACATCAGTCATGCATTCACCTGACACTACTACCCTGCGGGATGGTGAGGACCGGCGCTTGGACCAGCTGTCCTGTCATGCTTTTGCCTGTGTGGGGACTGCACTGCGCCTGGTTTGTGCCTCTGCCATAACGATCATTGCTATTAAAGGGTTGCTTAAGTGTCTCCTAGATGGGGCCTCTGATGACGCGGGAGGTGAGGATTATAGATCTCTCCTACTTTGCTATGAATTTATTGCATATATCCTTTCTGCCATGGATGATGCCATTAGAATGTGTGGTAGGACTTCTGCCCTGTTGGTGGCTATACAACTCTCTGTCTGGCTACGTCAGTGGGTGGCTGATAATGCTGCTAAAAAGGCCCTCATTGGTTTTCCCTTTAAGGGGCTGCGGCACTTTGGTGAACGCTTGGACCTATTTGCCAGGGGTGGTAGGCTGCCTCAACGTAGGAGGCCGTCTCGGGGGACCGGTGCTTCTCTCCCCTCCTTCCGCGCTTCCAGCGCAGAGACTATTGGGGCAGGGGTAGAGGACGGGCCGTCCCGGGCTCTCATGGGGTCCCAAGCCCAAATCCTCCCCCAAGCCCCCTCAGGCATGAGGAGGCGCCCTCACCCATCCGGGTGGGGGGACGGCTTCGGCTCTTTGCTCACGTCTGGAGGCTACGTGTAGCAGACAGATGGATTCAGGAGGTGGTGTCCTCTGGATTCAAGATAGAGTTTGCAGCCTGGCCGCCCCAAGATTTATCAGATCCCGGATGGCTCAAAACCCCCTGTTAGCTCAGGGCTTGTGGCTTGCAGTCAGAAATCTCTTGGAGTTGGGGGTCATCTGCCCTGTGCCTCTCAGGGAAAGGGACAGAGGCTTCTACTCCAATCTATTCACTGTTCCCAAAATGGATGGGTCCCTCAGGCCCATCTTGGATTTAAAGCACCTCAACAAGTTTGTCAGATTCAAGCATTTTCGCATGGAGACACTACGCTCAGCAGTCGCTACTCTGCGCCCGGGCGACTTCATGACATCCGTAGACATCGAGGACGCTTACCTTCATGTACCAATCTTTCCAGGTCATCAGAAATTTCTCAGGTTTGCTCTGGGGGATCAGCATTACCAATTTGTGGCCTTACCTTTCGGTATCACCTCAGCTCCCAGGGTTTTCACCAAGGTGCTGGCGGGTGTGATGGCTCTGTTGAGATCTCAGGGCATTCGCATTCTTCCTAATTTGGACGACATTCTGATCTCATCTCAGTCCTTCCATCAGGCAGAACTGGATACCCAGATGGTGGTGTCCACACTAGAGTCCTTCGGCTGGGTGATCAGCCATCCCAAGTTCTTTCTGTCCCTGTCACTGGTGAGGTCCTTTCTGGGCATGACTCTGGATACATCTCAGGTCAAGGTTTTTCTCCCTCAACAGAAGGTGGAGAGTCTTCAAGCGCAGGCCCAGTTTCTTCTTTCTTGTCCTCATCCCTCCATCCGACAGGGGATGCAACTGGTGGGCCTGATGGTGTCTTGCTTCGAGGCGGTACCCTATGCACAGTTTCACATGAGACCTCTTCAGCTACACCTCTTATTGGTGTGGGATCGGGACCCTGTGTCCCTGGATCAGGTATTTGTTCTGTCCCCCCTGGCCAGACGGTCCCTTTCGTGGTGGCTGGACTCAAGGAACCTCTTGGTGGGCAGGACCTTTCTGTCCCCTTGCTGGGAGACTGTCACCACAGATGCCAGTCTGACAGGTTGGGGGGGGCTTCTGGAAGTCCTTGAAATTCCAGGGTCAGTGGGGCCCCCAGGAGGCCCATACTCCTATCAACATTCTGGAACTGAGGGTGGTAAGGTTGGTTCTCGCCCAATTGACCCCACACCTTCAGGGTCGGCCTGTTCAGATCCGCTCAGACAACCAGGCGGCGGTTGCCTACATCAATCATCAGGGAGGGACTCGGAGCAAGCGATCCCTCAAGGAAGTGTCCCTGATACTGTCCTGGGCGGAAGAGAATGTCCCCTGTATATTGGCAGTTTACATCCCGGGAGTGGAAAACCTGAAGGCGGACTCCTTGAGCAGGGGGATGTCTTGGCTGGGGGAGTGGTCCTTCAGCAACAGGGTGTTTCACTCCCTGTGCCACCGCTGGGGTCTGCCGGATGTAGACCTGTTTGCTTCACGTCACAATCACAAGCTTCCCAGATTTGTCTCTCTGTCACAGGACCCTCTGGCCTTCGCCACGCATGCTCTAGCAATGCCTTGGCATGGGGTTCGGCTCCTCTATCCCCCTGTTGGCCAAGAAGGGTGTGGTTCGCAGACATCGTGCAATTGGCAGTAGATCAGTACTTTCGGCCCAAGGATCCAGACCTGCTCACTCAGGGGCAGCTGCGCCATCCCAATTTACAAACGTTGGCTTTGACGGCTTGGCTGTTGAAACCTCCATCTTGAGGGAAAAGGTGTTGCCTGCCTCTGTTGTTGATACCATGATTAGGGTCAGGAAGAAATCCTCGTCCTTTATCTATTACAGGGTCTGGCATGCTTACATTGACTGGTGTGAGTCCAAATCTCTTCCCTGTTGGGTGTTTTCTATTCCCAGGATTCTGGAATTTTTTCAACATGGTTTGGATTTGGGCCTTCAACTTAGTACCCTCAAAGGTCATGTTTCAGCTCTGGCAATTTTTTTCCAAAGATCTTTTGCCAATCAACGGTTGGTTAAGACTTTTTTCCAGGGGGTTTCTTATGTGCATCCGCCACGTGGTTATCACTTCTGGTGGCTATCACTTGTCAGGCGTGTTTCTGAGTTGGCGGCGCTTTCCATCAAACTTCCTTATTTTGAGCGACACTAGGACAAGGTGGTGTTTCAGTTCAAGCCAGATTTCTTGCCTAAGGTTGTGTCTGCTTTTCATCTCAATCAGGACATTGTCTTGCCTTCCTTGTGTCCTAATCCTGCTAATTCCAAGGAGAGGACTCTGCATTCTTTGGATGTGGTCAGGGTCCTGAAGTTTTATTTGGTCGCTACTGAATCTTTCAGGAAGACTGATGCTCTTTTTGGTCCTAGGAAGGGTTTGCCTCCGGCTAAGTCCACTATCAGCAAGTGGATTCGTCAGGCGGTGGTGCAAGCCTATTCTGCTAAGGGGAAGGAACCTCCCTTCCACCTTACTGCTCATTCTACTCGTGCTATTCGTGCCTCTTGGGCCTTTCAGCACCAGGCTTCTGTTGAACAAGTTTGTAAGGCCGCAACTTGGTCTTCTGTTCATACTTTTTCCAAGTTTTAGAAGGTTGATGTTAAGGCCTCAGCTGACGCTGCTTTTGGCCGCAAAGTTCTGCAGGCAGCAGTGGTTTCAACTGTTCGCCGTTGCTTTTTGGGATCCCACCCTACCTGCTTTTGGATGTCCCAGACGTAAGGAATTACTGGAACAGGACGTGCTGTATACTTGGAAAAATACAATTCTGTGAGTACTCACCTGTAGAATTGATTTTATAGTATACAGCACGTCCTGTTCCACCCCTCCCTTGTTATCATTTTTCCTGGTTACCTCTGTATGGTGATTGTTCTAAAGTTCTTTTTGGGTTTTTATCCATATTTTGATTCTCCCGGCTTCTTGTATAACTGCTTGTCAACACTGGAAATTGGTGGGAGGTACCTGGCTATTTTTGGGGCGGGGAGTGGCCACAAGTCTTTCTGCAGTCCACTGCGCCACCTTGTGGTGGAATAACCCAGACGTAAGGAATTATTAGAACAGGACGTGCTGTATACTATAAAATCAATTCTACAGGTGAGTACTCACAGAATTGTATTTTTATATCCCTGGACTGTTTAATCCCAATTTTGAATACAAAACTGCAGGCCATGTTAGCAAATCCCCAGGCAGGCTGCTCAAATAAGCATGGGACCCTGGAATCCTTTGGAAAATCGGCTTTACCACTAGTTCCCTGTCCACATCAATTGAACACTGAGATGTTAGTCTTCCTGAAATAAATACTACAGTCCATCTACTGTACATTATGCCACCCGACACAATAACCCCCAGGATCAGTTTGATGTTCCCTAGCTAAGGCCTCTTTATACTGTTGTCCATGTTGCCAGACCAAAAGCCACATCATTACTGAAGACGATAAACCACCATTGCCATTTTGCTGTGCACCATTATAGTCTTTGAAAGCAGTGGTTGGAGATCAAAGGAACACTTAGAACTTCCCAATGACATGCTGATGATTTGTGTCGACATGGTTTGCCACCGTAGACTTAGGATGTGGCTAAAAGGTGTTCCTTTTAACCCCTACTGCCACAGTAAGATTCAGGATTATTTTGAAAGACTCGAAGGGGACTTTATATCAGATAACCCCCAACCAAGACCCTATTGTTAAACTGCACCCTTCATAGTTACATAGTTAATACGGTTGAAAAAATACATGTCCATCAAGTTCAACCAAGGGTGTTGGGGTAGGGGAAGTTTTATTTTATTTTATAGGGAAAGCTATTTATTTTTTTTTTTGTTTTTTTTTTTTACAGATAACCGCTAATAGTAACTGTTAATGTTATTTTTTTCTAAATAAGCATCTAATCCTTTTTTGAAGCTGTCAGAGGTTGATGCTGTAACAAGCTTCTGTGGGAGGCTGTTCCATAGATTTATAGTTCTTATGGTAAAAAACGATTGTCGCCTCCGGACAATCGGCAGTGCCCCCTTGTCTTTAGAGAGGATTTTACCTGAAATAGTGTTCTCCCATATTTTTTGTATGGGCCATTTATATATTTATACAAGTAAATCATGTCCCCCCTCAGCCGTCTCCTCTCAAGACTAAACAGATTTAATTCTCGTAATCTTTCCTCATAACTAAGATCCTTAATTTCCTTATTAGTTTGGTGGCTCTCCTCTGCACCCTTTCCATAATCAGAGCGTCCTTTCTATGAATGGGCGCCCAGAACTGGACGGCATATTCCAGGTGAGGGCGCACCAGTGCCTTGTAAAGAGGCAAAATTATATCCCTGTCCCATGATTCCAGGCCTCTTTTAATGCATGATAATATCTTGGTGCAAAACTTCAGGACCTCCAATCAAGAAAATAAAGTTGCTCCTCATTTGCTCCTCTAAAGCCCACCTTTGAGGAGTGGTTTATGCTGTTTGAAAGGACTTAAACCCATGCAGATGTTGTAGAATAGCTGCACTCCTAGAATTACATAGAAGCGTCCATCTTGGATTACACCTGAGAGCGTGTGAATGGGGGTTTGGGGAGAGCCATTGCTAGCACATAGACACACGCAGTTGAGCTGGGAGCTTCCTTAGAATTAGTCCAATCAGCCAGAGAGATTTTATCTGCTTCCACACAGAATGTTAGAAGGAGATAAAATGCTTCTCTAGCTGGCTGCACTGATGTATCAGTGATGCAGTATGGCTGCAGTGATATTGTTTCTCCACACAGAGCAGGCTGTCTGGTGCTGCTTTGTGTTATAAGCAGCCCACATTGCTGCAGACTCTACCTGGCACGGCCTGTGGACCCGCTTTGGATAAGAAGGGGTATTGTTTTCCCTTAACATGAGCCACAATACACAAAAGGATAGTCAGCAATCCAACAGTTCCCAGAAACTTTTATTTTACTTAGATTTTTTTTTTAAATCTATTTTTTACAGTGTTTACAACATTTATGATATGTCATGAATGAGGACTAAAGGATGCACAAAATGCGGCAGTGGGCGGTGTTACCATTGGATATGCTCTTTATGGTGAGTGCTTTATGGGCTTTTTCTCATTTATTTGATCAGAAGTACAGTCGTAATCCCTCATCGAAGCTAACCATTCCACGCAGGGGAGGCATATATCAGATGACAAACTTTATGTGCTTTTTTAAAGGCTTCAAATAAATGTGACATGTTTTATTGGAACTGTTGGACCGCTGGCCATCCTTTTGCCTATTATAAGCAGCCAAACAGAGAGAGAGATCTCAGAAAAGGGATCAGTGTGTCTGTCATGTTACACACACTGAACTACTCACCAGCTACTGGAGGGATGAATATAACAATGTATGTCAATGAGTTGTTCACATTGTTAATACAATGTTTTAAGAGTTTTCTGAGCAGTGCTGAATCATAACAGCTAATGGCTTTTTTTTAAGTCATCTTGACTGTAAGACGCAGGGATGTCAAAATTGTGGCAAGCTGGCCTCCCCCATGCAGTTCATTAGCATAGAATCTGCCTGCTATTCCACATCTGCATTTATTTAAAGTGGACCAACACCCAGGGGTGATCGGCCCGGGAATCTATAAGATTCACGGGGCGATCACCTCCCTCACTGCGGGACATCCAAGATCGGGATGTCCCGCGGGGTGAAACCCCCCCAAAACCCCCCAAAACACCTTACCTTCCTCTAGACGTGCGCGCACCCGCACCAGCCGTTTGTGAATGGCTGGCGCGGGCGCGCGCCCTGTAGGAGTGACGTGCGGGAGGCGGCGGTGGACGCGCTGTCTTGTCCGTCGCTGTCACACGCTTGTCCGTCGGCGGGGATTGGACGGCGTGGTCACGTGGGAGCATGGTGAGGTGAGTTTTTGGGGCTTTCTGGGGGGTTTCACACAGCGGGGCACCCCCAATCAGGGTGCCCCCCCGAAGTGGACCAAAACCCAGGATAGTCAAAATCCTGGGTGTTGGTCCACTTTAAACACTCTGAAATAGTTTACATCACTGACTGCAAGAGAGGGGGTTTAGGGAGCAATTTACTAAACTTTGAATTTGTGACTGGAGGCCTGCTTTAACCCTTTGGGGGCTTCATAGAAATTAACAGAATGCTGAAAGCTTCATTTAACCCTTAAACTGCCAGCCTACCTGGAGCTTTTGTCACCCTCTGCTGCTAAACTATTTTTCACCATTTTGCGTTACACGTGTTCAACTGTGATTTCTGAAGGGATTTCAAGGGATTTCGCAGGTAAATTATATATTGTTTTTCTCAGCAGAGTCTGGGTTTTAAACTGGACCTTCACCATGATTTATTGAAAAGCCCAAACCCTTAAAAAACTATTCCCCAGCATGCAAAGTTAATATATTTAAAGTTTTTAGTCACTTACTTATTATTCTTTCCCCCATTAGGCTTCAACTCTGTTCAGGACTTTAGGATACGGGCGCCGCCATCTTGACTCAGAAGCATCACACTTACTGAGGAGAGTGGGATAAAGTACAGGGGGCGGGTTATAGCTGGGCTTTGCTCAGACAGTGCAGAGCTAGGGTCAGGGAAAGGACAGCAATCCCAGAATGCAGAGCGACACAGTCAGAAGGCACTTCCTGTTTGCAGGCTGCCTGATGTTCCATGAGCCGCCATATTGATGTTTAAAGGCTCATAACATGCAGTAGATGTAGGTAGGATGATTTTTAATGTGAGCAATCTGTATGTAAAGGGTGTGGGAAACATATAAGATAGGCTCTTATTCAGGGTTAAGTTCCGGATTAATGTGAGCAATCTGTATGTACAGGGTGTGGGAAACATATAAGATAGGCTCTTATTCAGGGTGAAGGTCCGGATTAATGTGAGCAATCTGATTGTACAGGGTGTGGGAAACATATAAGATAGGCTCTTATTCAGGGTGAAGGTCTGGATTAATGTGGGCAATCTGTATGTACAGGGTGTGGGAAACATATAAGATAGGCTCTTATTAAGGGTTAAGGTCCGGATTAATGTGAGCAATCTGTATGTACAGGGTGTGGGAAACATATAAGATATGCTCTTATTCAGAGTGAAGGTCTGGATTAATGTGGGCAATATGTATGTACAGGGTGTGGGAAACATATAAGATAGGCTCTTATTCAGGGTGAAGGTCTGGATTAATGTGAGCAATCTGTATGTACAGGGTGTGGGAAACATATAAGATAGGCTCTTATTAAGGGTGAAGGACCGCTTTAACATGAAATGTCTGAAATTTTGGGGTGAAATATGAGCAATAAATTTTTTTTTTAAAATCAATTTTTTACAATTTGCAGTGTTTTTTGCAATAAAAAATGTACGTTTTTTAATAAAATCTTATTGAATGTAAAATCCCCATTTCTCCCGGTTACAGCGGTACCACATATGTATTGTTAGACACCCTTTCCTGCCCAGGAGACTCCCTCAAACTGAACAGCACTTTAGGAGATTTGCAGATAAATTACAACTGCTATGCAGTAAAAAAAAAAAACTCTTTACATTTGCTATACCCCCACAAACTATATATTGTCTGGAAGTGCACATCTCCAGATTTCTAGGTGTACCAGGCTTGTTGATGTGGATGCAGTTTTCTGGAAGTAATCCCTCAATGAATTATTTGCTTGCAAAGAAAAAAAAACAGAATTAAAACCAAATTTTCCTTAAAAAAAACAATTTGAAAACAAGTTAAATCTGAAAAAGCAACATCCCCTGAACAGAACGATACCCAACATGCATAGCTACTGTCAAGGGAAGAGTTGCCAAACACCCCAAAGTAAAGCGTGTGCATAACGGTCATTTTACTTGAATATTTCTGCCATGCAGACAAAGTGCGCACCTTGCGATTTTTCAACCAAAAAAAGAACTTTACATTAGGAATACCCCACACAAACCATGTATTCCCTGAAAGAACACATGTTAAGCTTTCTAGGCGTACCCTGCTTGTTTTAGTGGGCTCATCTTTCTGGAAGTAATCCCTTAAAGAATTCTTTGGTTGCACAGGGTTTCCCTAAAATAAATGTATAAAAAAGCAGAATTAAAAACACATTTTCCTAAAATATCAATATACTAACAAGAAAAACAAGCTAAATCTGAAATCGCAAGGTCACCTGAGCAGAACAATACCCAACATGCATAGGTACTTTTAACCCTTTTAACTACTTGAGATTTTGTCACCCTCTGTTGACCATTTTGCGCTATGTTTAACTGTGATTTTTGCAGGAATTTCCTGGAAAATTATAAATGTTTTGCAGCAGAGTTTAGGCTTTAACATAAAATGTCTTGTTTGTAATTATTCCACAGCTTTTTTAAATATTTTTGAGTGAAAAAAGTAAAAAAAAATATTTTCAAAAAATTGTTTATTTGAAATAAAACATTTATTTTATTAAAGAAAACCATAATGTATGTGAAAGCCCCATTTCTCCAGTATACAAAGGTACCACCTATGTATAGGTAGCCCCCCCATTCCTGCCCAGGAGACCCCCAAACTGAAAAGAGCACTTTATAACATTTACAAATAAAATACAACTACTATATACACTATGAAGGGTTAAATATAAAAAGAATTGGCATGTGATAGCCCTCCCCAGGCGGGCCCCCAATTAAAAAAAAATATTTAAGGGTTAAAAACCTTTAAAAATGCTCCCAAAAATGTAATGGGTCCCCCTACCCATCATAAGCAGCCCAGGGACCAGCTATGCAGGGCTTGTAAGAACAGGGGCTACAAGCCCACAAAGCCTCTGTGGCCCCGGGTTCTTCTGTCCCCCTGGGCTTTGGGGAGGCAGGTAATAGAGGGGCTGGGTGTTAGTGGCAAGTCACCCGCTAGCCACGGGTGACTTGCCAGCCCCCAAGCCATGTGAACTGGTATAGGGGTCTCATGGACCCCTTAGCAGTTCACAAAGGGTTAACTACAAAAGAAGACACCACATGTAAGTGAAAATTACTTTTATTGTTTTGACACCTCCGATCCTCTGTCCCACGGCGATCCGCTGACAGCTCCCGGGGTGATCTCTGGAGAGGGGCTAAGAAGGCAGAAGATAACAGCCCCCACCAGTTATCGGCGGCAGCCAAGCCTGGGGGGAGGATCGGATACACCCAGATGAAGAAAAGACCTGGCTGGATCAAACAAGGAGTCAGGTGAGTGCTTTTTTTTAACTTTATGTGCTTGCTAGCAGAGGGGAAAGCCAGGCACATAACCCTCACGTGGCTGGAGAGGCAACCACGTGAGAGTTACGTGTTTGGCTACCGAAATGTTAAAAATGATGTAATCGTACATCATATGCCAGGAAGGCGGAATCTGGGCACCCCGGCCACCTGCCACAGGCTGGAGCTAAGTGCTTGAAAATATGATCATTTGCAGAACTTAGCAACACCTGCATCTTCCCTGATTTGTATAACCTCACAGATTGTTCTAGATCATGGGTCCTTAACCACTTCTTGTAAAGGTCCATTTAAAGGCATCCGGTGAGAGTTGAAGGTCCGGGTGGAGGGCTGAAGTGGGGGGTGGATAGTTAGAAATCAGCACACTGAGTGAGGGGCTATAGATTCCCCAGGCTAAACTAAAAAAATGCTGCTTGTACCTTGCAATGCCATATCCTGTCCGTGCAGTACTTATATTGCAATGCTAGGTGCCAGGGAGCCATGACACAGGCAGGGAGACTAAGCACTACATCGCAGATCAATTAAAGGGGCAGTTCTGAGCACAGCAATACAGAAGCAACTGAGTGCAGGGCTGTCAGGGCAGGGGTCCGGAAATTTGGCACCGAGGTCCGCATTTGGACCCCAGTCCGCCAGTTCAGTATCGCTGTTCTAGATGTTGAGGAGTATAGAAGTCCAGTCAGAAGGTACAGGAATTCTCATAGAAACATGCTTGCACTGGCCTAAAGGGTTACCAGGAAATCCCCGGTGTGCCCCTGGTCCCATGTGCCTCTTGGAGGGTCTTTATCACCACAACATAGCTTTTTGGGGCATCCCAAGTGCACATACAGAAACAACACAGCATAATGTTTCTGTGCAGGAGCCCTGAATATAAGCTGGTAATACTGGCATCTATATGTGGGGTGGGCCCCCAGAGTAAGGTATACTGATCGGCCCCATGCATCCCAGTCTGACACTACATAGAAATGTCTTTACTTCTACCCTCATTACAACAGATTTGCTCTCCAGAAAGGAAGTTTGTCCTGTTAGGACAGACTGGCAGGAAGGAAATGTTTAGAGTCCGGGGGTTATGATCATACCTCCCAAGTGTCACTGATTTGGAGGGACTGTCCTTCTTTTGAGTCCATGTCCCCCTCTCTCTCGTTGTTTCCATTTGTCCCTCTTTGAGATTTAACATGCTGATCTGCATCAATAAATGATTCATTTTAAAGTGTTTATACTGTTGTAACTGTTACACCTATCTCCTATCCATCCCTCAATGAGGGGTCATGGCTTCATTTAACAATTGTTCCTCTTTCTTCCCACCCTAAAAAGTTGTATATGTGTAGCGGGCGCGTGCCTGGCCGTGGGTACACGCTCTGGGGAGCGAGGGGGGTTCTTGGACCTAGGGTAGGGCATCCCATGTCGGTGTGGCATGTGTGGGTGGAGGTGCACTTACTGGCTTCGGTCGTCGCTGGGATCCAGAGATGACACTCTTAGGTGAACTCAACATGGTCTTTATTGACTGGCTTCCATCCATGGTCACACAGCAAACAGTTCAGTACAGGCATAATCCAAAGGTTACAGCAAACAGTCTATTCCAATGGTTTCCTCCATGGCTGTCTCTCAGCTCCTCCACTACATTGTAATGCTTCCCCTCATGAGAGAGTCTTGGCTTAGAACACTCTAGAAGGGTTGGTCTCTCCCTTTTATAACCTCTGCATTGTTGCCTTTCCAACTAATTTGCAAGGCGAACGCCAGACCATTAATGTACTGGTTAGGTCCATTCCTTAGGCAACACTGCCATCATGTGGTTTAATGATGCAATGTCCCCAAGAAATGCATCCAACAGGTTTAACTACACTATTGGGTTGATTCAAAGAAACATGTAACAGCTTGGATTTGGGTCACGATCATCCTATTTTTCCCGAACGCTCGTGCGTTCGTATGAACTTGCGAGTGATTCAATAAGCAAATACGTTTCTATCCTAAAATATACGTCCGTTCGTATGGCAGTTCGGGAATCAGACCTATGTCAGTTTCCATCCTGAATTTTCCGTTTCATTTCTCAGGTTGCAACATTGGTTTTGCCCTTTTTCCTTTTTTGTCTGGACGTAAATCCTTCTGATCTTGCGGCTCCGCACTACAAATTTACCTCATTAAAGTGCATTCTAAATATTTGGTCTTTTATTTTTCTTTATTTCATTCATTTTGTAGTAACCAACCATTAATGAATGCATTTGCATAAGTAAATCTTACTTTGTTTAATTTTTAGTTAACTTGCATTTTTTACTTGTGGATTTAATTTTAATATTTAGGCTTCAAATGGTACAACTTTAAATTTTTAGTGTGGTTACCCACACCCTCTCCATACAGATTGCTCACAAATCTTAAAAAACACCCAGCAACTTCTGCATGTTATGAGCCTAGAAACAGCCAAGATGGCGGCTCAGGTATTATCGGGCAGCCTGCAAACAGAAAGGGCCTTGTGAGTGTGTTGCTCTGGATTCTTTGATTTCTGACCTTTCCATGCCCCCAGCTCTGCTGTGTCTGTGCAAAATACAGCAGTAACCCACATCCAGCACTTTATCCCGCTCTCCTCTCCTCAGTAAGTGTGATGCATCTGACCAAAGATGTGCTTAAATAATTAAACAAAGCAAAGGTATACAACTACACCAATAAATGCAATCTAAAAATATTATTCTAGTACCTCAATTTTAAAATAAATACCAAAGGACATAAGTTTCTTTAATTAACGCAAATATATTGCAAAATAAAGGTTTACATGCAAAGGACTAATTAAGGTCCACATTAAAATGCTTTTATAAGGCATACATGAATCAGGTATGCATTGCCATACAATTTATGGCCTCGGCCATGCTGATACATGCAGTTCATTGGAGCACAAGACGCGCAGACTCCTCCACTTAGCCAAAAAACCTGTTCACGAACAGCAATCCGGCTGCTAAAAGGTGTCGGCTGTGGCTTTCTTTTAAAATGCGTTTAGAGGTTTCTCTGAATCACACCTAAACACATCCAATTAACCTAAGTTTTACGTTTTGATCGTAAGTTTTAGGATTTGATCCTAAGTTTTACGTTTTGATCCTAAAATTTAGGAACGAACTTCCGCTGATCGTAAGAGCATATACGCATTCGTACGTAGGCTCGTGCGAGTCGGAAATGGCCAAAAAAACAGGAAAAAATGACTAACACCCACCCAAACTTACGATTCTCGATACGAAATCAATTAACTTTTGCTCTTTGAATCGAGGGGTATTTAAGGTTTCTATCAATCACTATCAGGGGCCTATTCCACTGACAGGGCTCTAATGGTTTCTACTTTTAGTGTTGCCCATGGTTTCCACCCATCACATCTGTATGATGTATGTCTGTTTCAAGATCTTAAAGCTTATGGTAGTAACAAAATATTTCTATCATCATTTATAAATGCTTTGGGGCTTCTCATCCTTGTCTTTCAGGGCACAAGGCTGTTAAACAGCAGATATAAATGAAGTGCCTACGTTGTGGAAGCCAAAGGCATTTCCTTGTCGTGGTTTGCCATGTGCCGTACATGAAAAAGCTGACACTTCATCCAAGTCCGCTTCAAAAGCCAGTTGCTGCATATGCTCCCTTCTTTCCCCTCATTGCCTGGCCCATCTCCCAGGCCCTTCCCCCAGCCAACTCAAGCAATCTGGGCCATGGTTCTTTCCAGCTCTCTGCAATAGCACACCACGACTCTATGGGGTCACTGTGTGATACATGTCCAGACTGGAGTCCTGCAATATGTTGCTGCTGGGAGCTCATGAAAGTTGAAAAAAACTTCCCTGTCCCATCTGCACACATGACTGTGCTAGCGTTCCATACGCCTTCAGCTGTCACCATACCACCCACACTCCCAATAACTGAGCCAACAACAATTTCTTTGGAATTGATGGAATTTTAATCGGCCACAGTCTCAAATAGTAACAAATAACAACGCACTCCCATTCTTCCCGATCCAGGTCTGAGTTTTCATCATACCCTAACTACCAATAGGAGGAGAGGGGAGGCGGCCCGAAGGCTCAACTACCTCCCGAATCTGAAAACAGAAGCCGATTCGTGAGCCCGGCCACATCCCTCCTAGGCCTGGTAGCTCAACTGCCAAGATCCACCTTACCCCCTTTCTTCTGTCCCTGCCCTCCCCTTAAACTCAGTCACCTATCCTCCTGGCCCCTTTCAGCCGAAACAGCCGCTTCCTTGTAACCTCCCCCCACTTTCCGTGCCATCTCAGATCCGAACCGAGCAGAGGAGACCGCCAAAGCTGTGACAAGCAAAATAATACAGTAAACAATGTGTGTACAACAATCCCCCGATACATACGCATTGACACATATACACAATAAATAACCCCACAAATTATACATAACCAAAACCAAATTTAAGTACCCTGTTAACTTAAACAAATATCAATAAATATATCTTAATCCTCTTTCTCTATTTCTTATTATCTATTTTTTTTGTATATAATTTTTTTTTTTTTTTTTTTTTTTTTATATATAACATAATACAACACCTATCCCAAAAAAACTGCCCCGCAACACCAACCAGCCTTCCGCTGCGGCCAATCGACCATTCTATCACCCCCAATAAAGGGCAGGCGGGTGGGAAAGCACGTTCCAGCGAAGAGATCGGGGGTCAAAGAGGAAGAGGAGGGGGGAACCTGCCCCTTTATACTCCCCCCTCCCCTCCCCTGAGGTCACTTCCCCCGATCTCTTCCCCCAATCCCATAGGCTGGTCAGCTTCCAGCAGGAAGCGCAGACCAGTCATGGGTCTGCCGACCTTAAAAGGCCGGCGCCCTTCTTGATATTGAATTATTGTCAGTACTTACATTTACTCCTGCTTCCACTCAGAGCTGAAAGGCTGCCTTACAGTTTTTCTCCTGGTGGCAGCCATCTTGGAGCTTCCTTTCCAAGCATCACCCGCTGTACAGAGCCAGGTGTTCACAGGAGCCTGTGTGTAGGTGCCGTGGATATGAATCAGCGGTAGATGACCGGGGCAGCGCGAGCAGTGAAAGCAGCGGGCAGGGATCAGTTGCCACTGCTCCTCCATTTTATGGCCTCCCGTGGCTGTGGCGGCCTGGCGAGCAACTTGGGTGCGATAGAAAGATTAGTTTACTATATTTTTGCCTATGGGAATTTTCACACGTCCCATGGGGAATGGGAGGGCAAGTGCCACACTGCCTATGGGAATGGGAGTGGGGATGCCACACTGCCTATGGGAATGGAAGGGGGGAATGCCACAATGCCTATGGGAATGGGAGGGAGGATGCCACACTGCCTATGGGAATGGGAGGGAGGATGCCACACTGTCTATGGGAATGGGAGGGGGGAATGCCACAATGCCTATGGGCATGGGAGGGAGGATGCCACACTGCCTATGGGAATGGGAGGGATGAATACCACACTGCCTATGGGAATGGGAGGGGGGAATGCCACACTGCCTATGAGAATGGGATAGGGGAATGCCACACTGCCTATGGGAATGGGAGGGATGAATACCACACTGCCTATGGGAATGGGAGGGGGGATGCCACACTGCCTATGGGAATGGGAGGGGGAAATGCCACACTGCCTATGAGAATGGGATGGGGGAATGCCACACTGCCTATAGGAATGGGATGGGGGAATGCCACACTGCCTATGGGAATGGGATGGGGGAATGCCACACTGCCTATGGGAATGGGAGGGGGGAATGCCACACTGCCTATAGGAATGGGATGGGGGAATGCCACACTGCCTATGGGAATGGGAGGGGAAATGCCACACTGCCTATGAGAATGGGAGGGGGGAATGCCACACTGCCTATGAGAATGGGAGGGGGGAATGCCACACTGCCTATGGGGAATGGGGGGAAGAATACCACACTGCCTTTAGGAATGGGAGGGGGAATGCCACACTGCCTATGGGAATGGGATGGAAAGGCGAGTACCCTTTTGTTTTTTTTTCTTTGGCTGATTAATCACTTTAAATCTGGCCCATTTTCTGTAGCCAAATCACCAGTTTTTTTTTGTTTGTTTTTTTTTTTATACATAAAACGGTGGTTGAACGTCACTCCTTTTATCAAAGTTTTTGTTTTATTGTTGAATTATTGTTGAATGTTTTATTCATTGCAAAGCAAATGGACAGTGAAAATAAAAACGTTAGGGAGACAGGATCACTCCTTGTTAAAAGTCTAAATTGTAACATTCTGGCTGTGACGCAAACAGGCAATAGGGAAACATTTAGCCATAGATTTACATAAAAAGATAATAGGAAAAGAGTGGCTTTCCTAGAACGGAAAGTATTTGCACAGTACCCAGTCCAAGGACAGATAGCATTACCCATCTACCCTTGCAGTAGGCGGAGCTATGCAAATCATCTCTTTAGGGTTTTTTGGTCTCTTTAGCCCCCCTATATTAAGCCTAACATGGGTCTCTCCACATACTGGCTTGCAACTATAAAAAGATAATAGAGCATCTAACATTTCCAGCATAACAGCCTATGTCAAATCCTCTATTTACGAGTAAAAGTAACCCACACCCATTTTCTAACTAAGCCGTATTGTGACTTGGGGAGCGCATCCATATTGCTGGAGCTCTCCCCCCAACCCCCCAAAATCCTTATGTTCACCTCAATCCTAGGCCGAAATGTGGCCCCACGATTGGCACCCAGCGATCATGGCCAGGAAAAAGAAAGTGAGCCCATAAGACCACCAGCGGGGCCATATTTCTGCCAAGGATCAAGGTGAAAGTAAGGATTTTAAGGGATTTCTGGGTTTTGTGCGGGGGGCTCCAGTAATCTGGATGCTCCCCTGAGAATGTTACAATATGGCACCACACCCATTAGGTAGAAAATGGGTGTGGGATCACTTTAAGACATTTGGGTCGATTCAAAGCCAGGTGAGAAAGCCTACTCCTTTTTTGGCGAGAAAACTTGCCATTCAATTTCATTGTCTACCTTTGGGCTGATTCAACAACCAGATATACATTTTCACCTGGTATTAAATCAGCCCCAAGATAAACAATTAAAGTGAATGGCAGTTTTCTCTCCAAACAAAGTAGTGAGTTTTCTAACCTGGCCCCATTGCTTCATTTCATACCTAGCCTGAACAAGTCCTTGAACCTCCCCACCAGTGGGAGGAGGGCATCCAGCTCCTGGTGGGGTTTCGAGAAGCTGAATTCCATTTTTGTAGGAATAAAAAGTCTCAAGACATGTTTAATGTACGCAGACATGAATTTTATTACAAACCATATGTAAATGAAAGAGAAAAGGTTTACATTTCATAAAAAAATACTATGTACCTGATAGACCAGATTTGATTACTGGATTATTCCACAAATAATTGTCCCCTCCATACAATACCCCCCCTTAATCCCCCCCAACAAATTGTGCATTTATTGCAGTAGAAACAGGAATCTGGAGCACGGACAGTTTTTTAAATGATTATTTATTACAGTAAAGTTTTGGCAGTGGCCGGAATGCAGGAGTCACTATTAATACGCTGAAAGTAAATAGTTACAGAGTTTCCTTACTGAACCGTCTCCTTGTGGGCGTCTCAGAAACCAGGGGCGCACATACCATAGAGGCAGGGGAGGCAGCGGTTACCAGGCCTGTAGCAGAAGGGGCCCGGCACAAGCTGCCTCCACCGGCCTTGCAATACACATGCCAGACACCTAGAGTGGTCCATTTCTCACTGCAGTATCCATGGGATGTCTGCAGCGAGCGCCAGGTGTCAAGAGTTGTAGGTTGCACAGCACATACATTTCTATGTATGGCATTCCGAGGGGTAGGAAAATGAGGCGCTGGCATCTTAGTTCCATTTTGGGCAACCTATGGCCTTGACCCCTTGGCTCCCTGCAGATGTTGCACCAGCCTAGCATACAGCAGCAGCACCCCGGAATAGAAATGGACCAAACCAGGCTACCAAAGCATCAGTAACTGCATACATGTCATAAGCCCCTTGCTTTAAAAAAGTGCTCAACAAAAGCTTGGCCAGGGAATAGACGAAATGTTTTACTAAGCGACGGGTTGGCAGGCCTGTTCACCCTACAGAAATTCACCTTTGTTTTAACATAGATTAGCACCCCCCCCCCCCCCCCAAAGCATTCTCTGAACTCCAATAGGTGAAATCAGGATAATATCCTATAGAATCTTCATTTTATTGTTAGAGCGCCCTAATGGTTCAAATATTTCATTGGAATTTGATCATCAAACTTGATTGATTTAAAACTAATGGGATGTTTGCTAAAATGTCCACAACAGCTACAGCAGAGGCAGCAACGAGGGAGCTTGGATTAAGGTCTGAATTTCTGCTGCTTCTTTCTTAAAGAATTTCGACAGGCAATGCAAAGCACTGGCCCATCTTGTAGGGCTATGCCTGGCAATGTTCTAAACATTTTTCCTTTTAAAAAGGAAGCTTTTGTTGCTGAGATATACCATGTTCAGTTTATCTTTCTCACACTCAGAAGAGGAGTGGGCATAGTCATGCAGAGTAGGGGGGGATATAATGATGTGCTTGTGTATAAGCTGAGAGGGAACTGGGGAGATCCTTTGATTTCTTATCCGTTGACATTAAAACAGAGCCCAGGGGGAGGGGAGAAATAAGACACTGGAAAGCTTGCTCCAAGCTGCACAAAAGCACCAAAGACATGATACACAACATTCACTTAAGAGGTGAGGAGGCTGTAGGATCTACTAATCCTTTGCATGGACAGTCCCTATAAGAGCAGTATGAACCTGGATACCAGGGTCATCCATGTCTTCTAACACTTCAAACTAAATAATCTACCAGTGTCACACAGACAAACCATACTAGGTGATAGGAGATAGAGTGTCAAACAGCCAAACAAAACCCCATTTTGACCACTAATTTTAGAGGACAGTTGGTCTTGCTGGGTCATCCTTGCCTTCTAGGGAACAAGGATAGTTTGGATGCCCCACCCAACCCTTTTTGCCATCTGCCATTCTCCATGATGTGGGAGACCAGAAGCTAGGGGAGATGCTTTGTGTTTCCAAACGAAAGCCCATTCCAGAGAGTACCCTTTAAGCTGGCTTGCCACCGAGAATAGGTTAAGGCCCACCAACAGGTTATGTCTTACAGATCTCCACACTGCTGCACTAAATATGGCACCTGTGCATCTGTGTGGAGATCCACAAAACATGACCTGTTGGCAGGCTTTCCGGAGGAGGGTTGGGGACCCCTGGGTTAAGGGACATCCTAATTACCTGTCTGTTACTTATTTTAAGATAGTAGTTTTGAGAAATCTACCCGAGAGAATCACTTTGATCGTCGATTAGTGGAATCCCTCATCGTATAGAGGAGGAGCAATTAACCCTCTACACAAGATCAAACAACTTTAACTAAAATAGGCATTGCCTATGGACACCTACACTATGGTTCTTCATGCTTTTAGAGACAGAATATTTGAAAACATGTAAAATTGGTCAGGCGGTATTATCATGGTAATCTAGAGATTGGTGGCTCCAATTGGAAAGGGTTTGGGCGCTTTGGTTCTCCAGATCTACGAAAATGGCAATAGTGAGAAGGTGCTCTCTCATTCCTTTTTATATCTAAAGCTTATACAAAACAAATTAAAGCCCGTAAAACAAATACATTTTGTCATTAGGCGCTGAATTAAAAGGACAGTCCAGTCTAAACACTTTTGATTCATGAGGACAGCCATGATGGGATTAATGTGGTAGTCTCCCTATTAACTTCTATTTGAAGGAGTAGTGTCGGGGGGGGGGGGGGGGCAGCTTTGTCCCATACAACTCAATGGGCAGCTGGCACAGGTAATCCCATCATGGCTACTCCATGAACCACAACAATTATTTAGACTGGACTGTCCCTTTGGATGGCAGACAAGCTATGAAAAGGCAGCTCTAAGTTCGGGGTAGACACCTCCTCAAACTCAACATGTGTGGTACACCCTGGTACCATGATATCCTTATGGAGGGAAGGCAGCCAGGAATACCAAACAATGTCTAGGGCCAATCAGCAGTTTTGGACTTTCCAGAATGTTAACCTTGGAGTGGACCAAATCACTCACTGGCAACTCTATGCCAGGTAGTGCCCAGGTCTGCAGGGACCCCCAACCAACCTAGTTCAACTGCCTGTGAACCCACGAAAGGTAAGCAGATACTGGCGATCTGGGGAATTTCACACAGCAGGACATCCCAATTTGGGCTGGGGAAGACCAGCAGCTGGCCCTGGAATCGGCTGCTCTGGGTTTTGTTCCAATTTAAGAGATTCTCACCTTTTCTTTTCTTATTCCCGGTCTCATAGAGTGCTACTATATAGTAGATACTTGCTGAGGACATAGACTGGGCTAGTTTAATGTCCTTGTGGATCCTTTGGGGGGTTAGGTCTGCTTTAATGACAGCACATGCTACAAGGCAACATTCTGGAGTAAACCCTGGAGTCATCTAGATGACATGCATCTTGGGCCAAATGACAAACTATCAAGATTCTGGTTCCCACACTTGTATAAAAGTCAGAGTGACATAATAAACAGGGGGAGGAGCATTTACACTGTTTCCATCTTCATAAAGAAGACTACTACATTACAGTGAGGTTTTGCTTGGTCAATTCCCCCTTTCAGCAAATGCAAACAGGGTAGACTGGGAATAGAGAGAATTCCCGGTGGGCTGCACCGCTTTGGGATTAGCTGGCTTGACACCTAATCCATACTTAGTCGGAATTTATACAGTCCTCTTATAACCCCCCCCCCCCTTCCCATATGCCTGCCTCCCAAGTTTCTCCCCTGACCCCATTGTTCCCCAGCCCCTGCTCTGCCCCTGTAAGGCTTATACCCCAGCATCATGGCTGTAGGGCCTTACCCACTCCTGACATGGGAGTGGTAATTTCCACCCCTGTAGTCTCAGAAGCACCCTAGGGGCAGGGCTCAACAGACAGCTCATAGGCTGACAGTAGCTATTTAATCCCTGGGCTGCTTTTTGCCCCCAGTCCACCCCCTGCATATGTGGCGAGTGAGCATGCTCAGAAAAATGTGGTTTTTTTTTTCACTTTAAAAGGCTTGTCTAGACAGCAGACTTCTCTATCCTAGTGGTGAATAGAGCTTCAGCCAAACTGCCTCTTGGGTAATAATTAACAGAGAAGCTTATGGCACTAGTGTCAATTTGATCAATTCAATCTATGGGGTTTCCCTGGTCCTGCACTTAGTACCTGAGCCTAGGTGAAATCAGAAACACTGCTTGAGCTTGGATGGGTTTAGGAATAGGACCAGCCCACTGGTGGAAAAGGTCAGGCTGACATCTGCGCGAAGGACCTTTAAACTGCTACATCACTTTGGCATCTAGAACAGGTCAGTTTACAGTTATTCTCTATGGTGATAATGCTTCATATGCTAAACTGCCTCCATATCTCCCTAGAGAGGAAAACTACAGACAGGCTTGAAATGGTATCGTCGTCACAGGGTGCGCCATAAAATTAATGCTCTCCATGTTCCCAGTGAATGCAGGTGACCCAGATGTGGAGCAGGAGGAAGGTGTGATTGGGGGGGGGGGGGGGGGGTATAGTTTTTTCCTACAGGAGGAATTGTCAGAGCCGTTATTGTTAGATAGTAGTTCACTAATTAGGAACTTGCTCGGTGTGCACGCCGAGCAAACACCATCGGCTCCATTTGGTCAGGTGGGATCCATAAGCAGTGTAGGAGCTCAGACCCAGTGAGTTATTTTGCTTATTTTCAGGGCTTCCTTTTAAATTCTGTGGGGTATCACAAATCAGGATACCGTGGTGACTTGTGTGAGTGGACATCCAGTCATTTTTTGACTCTAGGTCCACTTTAAAAGCATACCTACACTCAGGGCAGCCAGGCCAAGACTCCAGTATGGGGCACAGCTATGAAAAAAGGGGTGCAAATGACCACCCTGACCCGAGACCTGCAGGTGTTGAGAAATGAGGGTTCCTCGCCCCCTTTCCGCCAGGCTGGGTTGCCTTGGGGTCCAATCCATACTAGGGGTCAAGTCATCATATAGAAGGGGCCAAAGCTTATATTGTGTCTGGGCCCCTCAACCTATAATGTGATGACTGAGCCCCTAGTCATGATTTGCAGTTTCCTGAACAATAAGGGAAGCCTGGCGGCCTTGGGGACAGAGGTCCAGCTAAGGCCCCAACCATCACATATAGGTTATAGAGTGACCCAGTCTCTATACAGCCAATTAGGTCTGGGCCCCTCTTGTCTTTGTTTCCTATATGGCCCATCTGGATTTTGAGGTAAGCCTGGCTGCCTTGGGTGCAGGGGTCCAGCTAAGGCCCCAACCATCACATATAGGTTATAGAGTGACCCAGTCTCTATACAGCCTATTAGGTCTGGGCCCCTCTTGTCTTTGTTTCCTATATGGCCCATCTGGATTTTGAGGTAAGCCCGGGCAGCCTTGGGTGCAGGGGTCCAGCTAAGGCCCCAACCATCACATATAGGTTATAGAGTGACCCAGTCTCTATACAGCCTATTAGGACTGGGCCCCCGTAACATAGAATCTGATGTCTGGGCCCCTAGAGTTCGTTTCCTATATGGCCTTTCTGGATCTTGAGGTAATCCTGGTTGCCTTGGGGGAGTCAGAGGCTCAGTTTAAACTAGGGGACCACCCAGCCATCACACATTGGTTATGAGAGGGACCCATACAACTCTGCTGTAAGAGGACTGATAATTCCAGACGCCGGCCCTGACTACACTCCTGAGGAGAAGGATGTCCCCATACACTAAGCAATGCTCCTCATTACCACATTAGAGTTATTCACTGAATCCAGCACTGGGTTTAAACATGAAAGCCAACATGAAAGGTTCTCTTTAGTATCCCTGTGGTCAAGGACCATGGGCATGGAGTTAAAAAGGTAGGGTTTAGGCCTACTTTCAGATTGATAGTATGAACATTTTAGATCCCTGACCCAGAGTGGAAACTGGAAACCTTTATCAAACAGCTTTAGAAGATACCACTTATAATTTACATATCATTAAAAACACCCCAGTTAAAGAGGAACAAAACACACCAGCAGCTGACCTGAAATCTAAAAGATGCCAGGCTAGCTGCTGGCTTGAAAACTCCCCAGGTTGCCTGGTTATCTCTTACCTTTCCCAGGTCCAACAGATAAAGGCAATGGGATCTGCACAATACCCTATAATCATTAAAGGTGCCACTCCCAACGCTATATAAAGCTCACCTCAAGAACACAGAATCATAGAGGGAGGCACTCAAGAAATGTATAAAAAAAAATATCAATTTAGTGATATGGAATGGAATAAAATATAACTGTACATAACCACTACACAATTAAAATCCCTTAAAACACACATAATGAGACAATACAAAACCTAGAAGTGTTTAGGCGATGGGGAGAGCACTGGCACATTAATATTTATAACACATAAACACAAGTGATCTAATCAGTGCAAATAACAATGTGCAAATCCTGCCTATGATCCGGATCCTATATCAAATAACTATAAAGTGCCACCAATCAAGTAAATACAAAGTGTAATCACAAACAGAACCTACATGATTATCCAGTAACTAAATACCCCATAAGAAATGTAATGACCACAAAATATTTCACCAATGTAGATGCTAGTATCAACCATTAAATACCAAATGCAGCGCAAAAATATATCCAACCAAAATATACTCGAGGTATTACAGGTATGCCAGTAAAGGGTCTCCCCTCCGCCTACAGCACCAGGAGCCACGCGTTCCGTGGGTGTATCCCCCACTTCTTAACCTTATGAAGAGGGGGGGGATACACCCACGGAACATTTTTACTGGCATACCTGTGATACCTTGAGTATATTTTGGTTGGATATATTTTTGCGCTGCATTTGGTATTTAATGGTTGATTGATACTAGCATCTACATTGGTGAAATATTTTGTGGTCATTACATTTCTTATGGGGTATTTAGTTACTGGATAATCATGTAGGTTCTATTTGTGATTACACATGGTATTTGTATCTATTGATTGGTTGCACTTTATAGTTATCTGACATAGGATCCGGATCATAGGTAGGATTTGCACATTGTTATTTGCACTGATTAGATCACTTGTGTTTATGCGTTTTATATATAGATGCTGATTGATATTTGTGCATGCCAGTGCTCTCCCCATCGCCTACACACTTCTATGTTGGTTTGTCTTATATGTATTGTCTCATTATGTGTTTAAGGGATTTTAATTGTGTAGTGGTTATGTGCAGTTATCAATTTAGTGATATGGAATAAAATATATATTTTTTGAGTGCCTCCCTCTATGATTCTGTGTTTCCCAGGTCCAATGGGACATGTGCAGGCTCTCGACCAATTAGAACAGTCTGCTATGACTACATCATTCGGCGCTCATAGTTTTGAATGGGAAACACGTGCTGGCCCAGCCTTGGCCTTGCTTAGGGCTTTCTGGGGGGTCTCACACAGAGGAGCATCCCCAAATGGCATGTCCCCAGGAATGTCAAATTCTCAAGTTTTGCTCAGCTTTAAAGTGGTCCTATAACCATGTTCTACACAATGGGTTTGCTGCCACATTGTGACAGATTGCTGGAGCACCCCCCCCATTAATCCTTACCTATTCCCCCAGGTGAAATGTGGACTGCTGGGAAAGAATGCAACCTGGGCCCATGTGATCTCCAGCCGCCAACCTCTGGGCCCATCTCGCCCAATGGAATGGAGGTTCAGGTAAGGATGAATGTGGATGGCAATGCACTGGGGGAAGGGGGTAAAAATGTATGCGTGACATGTATTGACTTTTTTCCCCCCCATACGCAAGGCACATAATAATGGCTGACCGCTATCTCCTCAGAATACAAAAACATTCTCGATTCAGAATACAAAAATGGAAATTGCACAGAGAAAATAGACTTTTTTATATATCAGGCAAGGAAAATGGGAAATCTGTACATACTGGTTTCTGCAACACTGCAGCAAATAGCTTGAAATGGCATTACCCGTTAGAAATAAAAAAAATAAGCACAAGCCTCATGTACCCCCCCCCCCCCCCATTCATACTGGCCAGGTCTAGACAAAACTAAAAACTCCACAGTAAAAGTGAAGCGGCTGGGAATATAGCGCCACCTAGTGGTATCAAGGAGGAATGGTGTATTTAATTAAAAAAAAATACAAAAAAGGATTTGCCTTCAGACACACTTTATATATAAAGACCATTTGCAATGAAAGAGACTAAGGCAGGTAGAAATTCATTTACAAATAATACTGCATTTCCCTTATCAAAATATAGATATCTACTAGCGATTGCTTTGAGATGAACAGCAATTTATCTACAAAAGAAAAATATATATATATATCCCTGCCACAGTCTAATGAAATACTGAAGATAGTGTGACCAACAAAACATAGAACATTCACAGTTTCATCAATGAGAAAAGTGGACCTATCCGTTCATTGGAGGAGGACGACTTGGTATTGAGGTGTAACAGAAAAGTGACTAGAAACGTTAGGTCAGGTCATTATGGATTCATAGAAAAAACGTGGCGAGATGGTTCTCTGGTCCTGCACTTAGCCTGAGTCTGGGCAAATGGTTCTTGTTAGGAGTGGATATAAAGTCATGTTGACCTACCTAGGCCACCATTGTCCCAATATCAGACACAAAATCAGGCTAAAACTACTCAACTGGTCTGTGTAGGTCCCACCTGACTGCTGACAGCCAATAGGATTGGTTTATGAAGAGCCCCAGTGGTCACATGAGATACAGCGGTCACTGGGCCAGTTACACAGAAATGTAGGTTGACCTTGAAGCACAGGTTTTGGGATGCCCCTGCTGTGCAATAATCCCAGCTCACCCGGTTTTCTTACCTCGCTAGGTGATCCCATGGTGCATGCACAGGCTCTCCAAGATCTGGCCCCGCTGCCCCTAGAAGAGATGTCACCAGCGGATCACTGTGAGGAATGCACTGTAGTCTATTTTAAAGTGGACCAACACCCGATGCTGATCGGCCCGGGAATCTATAAGATCTATAAGATTCCTGGGCCGATCAGCATCGGGCATGCGGGGCACCCCTCTGTGTGAAACCCCCCGGAAAGCCCCTTAATCCCTACCTCTTCCTGGATCCAGCGGCGCATGTGCGAGCCGCCGCTCGTGCATCCCTCTAGCAGGGTGCGCACCCGCGCCGGCTGTTTGTGAATGGCCAGCGCGGGCGGGCACCCTGTTAGAGGGAAGTGCGAGCGCGGCCTCGCTCCCCTTGTCAGTCGGCGGGGATTGGTGGAGCGAGTCATGTGGGAGCGGGGACAGGTGAGTTTTAGGGGCTTTCTGAGGGGTGCCCCACCGAAATGGAACAAAACCCAGGATAGTCAAAATCCTGGGTATTGGTCCACTTTAAAGGAGTTCCGTCACCGGCCAGGCCAGCCCTGAAGTCTAAAAGTGCCTCTGAGGCATCCAGATGCGGGACACGCCACTGTGCGAGTCCAGCCACACGATCACAGATCATGACCGCATCCCTGGACGGGGAGTGCGCCCCAAACTGCAGGGAAACCAGGGATGTGGCTGCACCCTATGCCAGATCTGGCTCCAAAACACTTAAAGCGGACCAAACCCCAATGACCAGACCAAACCCCAATGACCAGACCAAACCCCAATGACCAGACCAAACCCCAATGACCAGACCAAACCCCAATGACCGGACCAAAACCCAATGACCGTGTGAAATACCTTTGGCCGATATTCCCTTCTTAGTGTGTTGAACTAGAAATAGATATTTTTGCTTTTTAACTTATCCTGGAACACTTTATTTTTTGCTGTCCCTCTCTGTAAGATGGCAGGAGATCAGTCATTACATTGGTGCGACAATGACATCATTGCCACACACAACAGCGGCAATGAATGGAGGAGGCGGAGCTTTACAGCCATTAATTGGGATTAGAAAGAAGCAGGAGCATTAAAAATTGGCAAAAAGGTTCATGGGAGGAGCAATTCAAAAATGTGGGTTTTGGTGCGCTTTAATGCTGTGCATTAGTATGCAATGCATAAAGTGCTGATTGGACGAGAGCCTGCACATGTGCGTGGGAACGGCGGAAAGCTGATTAGTGTGGCGAACTGGGGGGGGGGGGGGGGGGGGGGGGGTCCAGCACATGACCCATCACCAAAATAGCATAAACCCTGGTAATAGGTCCATTTTAGAGAACAACCACCAGGACTTTTCACTCTCCAGGGTGTTGATCCTCTCGGCATCCCGATATTGGATGCCCCACAGATCGCAAAGAAAACTCCTATTTTCTGCGTTTCCATTGTGTGCTGTGATGTCACAGCCAGCAGCATCCTGGCCTCTAGCTGGGGGACATACCCTCACAGCCAATTACAAATGCCTGGTGCAGGTATGGACCTTGCTAAAGATATGGCAGGGCTGTGGATGAATGCGGATAGGTGATTGACACAGCGGGGCATCCCAAATCTGTATGGGATGCCCCAATGTGTGAATCACCTATCCAGGGAGTGGGGATTGGCCAGCCCTGGAGCCTGTTACCGGAAAAAAGGAGTGACATTCCTCTTTAAAATACACACCAACCTGCCCTGCACCAGATCCCCTGGCGGAAATAGCACTGTACAGTTCCACTTCCAGGCTGCAGCAGGAAATGCAGGAGAACTTGCCGGAGGCAAGTATTTTTATTTTAGCTTTGACAGTGGCTTTGGGTCATTAAAGTGGACCAACACCCAGGATTTTCACTATCCTGGGTGTTGGTCCACTTCAGCGGGGCATCCGAGATCAGGATGCCCCGCTGTGTGAAACCCCCTCCAAAAAAAAAAAAAAAACACCTTTTCGGCGACAGACAAGCCGCCGCCTCCCGTGCGTCCCTCTTCCAGGGCACGCGCCCGCCATTCACAAACGGCCGGCCCGAAAAAACCTTACCTTATCGGCGACGGATCAGCCGCCACAGCCTCCCGCGCGCCCCTCTAGCAGTGCCCGCGGGAGGCGGCTGATCCGTCGCCGATAAGGTAAGGTTTTTTGGGGCGGGTGACATCCCGATCTCGGATGCCCCGCGGTGAGGGAGGTGGTCGGCCCGGGATTCTTATAGATCACCCCTGGGTGTTGGTCCACTTTAAGCAGATGGGCATCCCAAGATTAGGATGCTTGGGGGGGAAAATAGATTTCTGTGGCCTGTTTAGGCTTTGGGTTTACTTCTACTCCCTTGCCAACAAAAGAAGAATAAAAAGCTCAGGAGCAATGACCACCAAGTGCAGAACCAGAGGAAAAAAAAAAAAAAAAATTATAATATATATATATATATATAGCCAGGTTGATCTCTTTGCTTATTGTTAATACTGCAGCACCTTCGTTCCCTGTGCCAGAACACAAGAGGCCCAAAGGTGTCACAAGGAGAGACGAGGGGGGCCTCCTCCCACCATGTTATGTGTACCCCGCTTATTCTAGATGACACCCAGGGTTTTTTTCCAGGAAACCCATCATGAGAAAAAAAAAAAAGACAAAGCCGCCAATATCTCCCACCTTCTAGAAAAAGAACAAGTTTCAGCATTGAGCAAACGCGGGCCTGCAGCAGAATTTTGAGCTGAGCCATTTGCGCACGTTTAATGATCCACAAGGCACAGAGAATTTCCTGAAGGCCGGCAACCCTACGCTTTGTAGTTTCTCCTATGAAAGATTCCTATTAGGACAGGAAATGATAGAAAAGGCTTCCCAATGGCGGGTCATAAATAGCAATGTGAAACCAGGCCGATAATCAACCAAAAACATAAATGTCAGAAATGTACTATACTGCTGATACGCACAGCATAAACAGGTCAGCCTCTAACGGATATTGGGTATCAGAATAACTGACCAGCATAAAAAAAAACCCTACTACCAGCCTGGTATTACCTAATGACTTTAAATATGCAGATCAGGCTCCTCCACTTTCTGGCCAGTAATGTTGGCTACATTTTTAGGAGTTGGCGAGCAATGGCAGCTCCCACACCACTAAGTATTGCAAACAGAGCAATGCTGACGAGTCACATGACCTCTGTATCAAAAAGGCATTTCTTAGTTTGCAAGCACTGGCAATGTTGGCTACTCCGGGTCATGGCATCAACAAGATTTTCACTATCCTTTTGATTGGTCCTTGTCCCACTTTATGAACCCCGAACCATTCCCCCCCCCAGGTTTGCCCACTCAGCTCACACTGTTCCCAGGGCACATGTGCGGGTATTCACGCAATCAGCACTTGTTTTGGATGGTGCCTTGTCATAGGAGCCTGGTTTCCCTGCAGAGTGCACGCTCCCCCCATGCTGGGCTATCTGGGGGGATGGGGATGCAGCCAGGGACCAGCAGAAAGGTAGGGGGCAATGGGGGGGCTCACACAGTGGGGGCATTCTGAATCAGGGCGCCCCAGCGTCAGGCTGGCTTCACACCAGTGCAATTGCGAGCAGGCACCCTGCCAGCAGCATCCAGAGGGTGCAGCACTAGCAATTCCACTCCATGTGATTCAGTTAGCCAGTCTTTTAGACTCCAGCCATGCCACCGATTGGTCCACTTTAAGCCTGTTAAGTAAGGGGCAATGGGTGGGGGGCTCACACAGTGGGGGGCATTCTGAATCAGGGCGCCCCAGCGTCAGGCTGGTTTCACACCAGTGCAATTGCGAGCGGGCACCCTGCCAGCAGCATCCAGAGGGTGCAGCACTAGCAATTCCACTCCATGTGATTCAGTTAGCCAGTCTTTTAGACTCCAGCCATGCCACCGATTGGTCCACTTTAAGCCTGTTAAGTACCAAACAACATTTTTTTTTTTTTTAAACAGAATCTTACCAGATAATGCATTGCTCCCCAGGAGGACTAGACGCTGCCACTTCGTACCCATGCAACAGCTTCCAGTCCACCTGGAGGAGAGGAGACTCAGGACCAGGCTAGATTACAATGAGTGGGTGTCTTCTCAGCACCATTCAGGGTTGTAGGGTTCACTATGAACCAATAGGACTATTCATACTGGTACTCTGTCTAGGATTGGGTTATTTGCCATGCCATCATATATAGATCAGTATATTCCTATGCAGCCTAATGTTTTACTACAAACAAGCTGCCTACAGCAGGTGAAAGGTCCACTTAACCAAAAAAAAAAAAAAAAAAAATACATACATTTAAGTAAACATAGTGTTAAAGAATGAGTTGCCCCTCTTCCCCAAACACTTGGAAAATAACCTAGAAGCAATGTAAAAACGATGCCAGGCAAGTCAGAGAAGGTTCAAGAAGTGTCCTGTGCGAGTCACCTACTCCAAAAGCCGACTGTAGTGATACTCTGAAACATTGCCGAGCCACCATTGGCCAGTGTGACAGTTAAAGTGCAGGGAGGGGGTAGCAGCATATTGGAAGAACACTGTTCTGAAAGGGTTCAGTGTCGTATGGCCACCCCACCCATAGTGTCTCAAGGTGCCGTACTGCCCCAGGTCCATTCCAACTACAGTAAAAAAGGCAGCCAGGGGATCGAACACTAAATGAAATGTAAACAGCATAAGTACTGGAAGTCCATAAAAAAAAGAAAAAAAAAAACAAGATAGAATCCCCATCGGCACGTTTTTCTTGACCTGTTTGTTTGCAAAGAGCCCCCAAGTAAAAGATGAGGGTTTGTGCGTTCTTTGCAAAGAAAAAAAAATATATATATAGTGGGTAGGATCCAAGAGGAGTCCAGCATCTCCTTAAGAAAAGGCAATTAAAATAAGGAAGTGTTTGAATGCTGAGCCTTGTGGTGGAGTGGTTAGGAAAACTGAGGCTGGTTCTCTTTAAACTGGTCCTTCAGCAAAGAGTTTTGAAGGGAATTAAGGGCACAGCGGGCAGCTTCGCGCCTGGCCTCCTCGGCTTCCATTTCGGCGATGCATTGGGTAGCCACGTGAGCCAAGATCTGCAGTCGGCTAATTTTGGCACCTTCCACGAAGCAAGTGGGGGAGGTAGGTGGTGGAGTTTGCCCAAGTTCATCCATAGAGTGGCAGCTCCGTTTGTTGGGAAGCTCTGCTGCCGAGCCGCCTTCCTCGGCTTTCATGGCAGGAGCCACTTTTTGCATGATGATGTCATGACCGACCGTGGCGAGCGCGTGAATGGGATGCCTGAATGGATAGAGGAGCGGCACTATACCAGAAGCCATGGGTGGCACCACCAACATGCTGGGCAACGTCGGGTGCTGGACTGGCGTCATCTGAGGAATCTCCAAAGAGGCCATTGGCGGTATATCCATAGGCGTGTGCTGGATCGATGCAGGGGGCTCGGGAGTTTTGTTTCCCTTTCGAGAGATAGTGTATTGATTAGGGTCTTTGCCATCCTTACGCAGCATGTCAGGCAGGATCCGGCGGCGGGCGTTAATGAACCAATTGCAAATCTGTAACCCGGAGAAAACAGATTAGAATCTTTAGGGGCAACACAGTCACTACACAAGGGAAATTGTTGCCCATTATTTTAATGGGCCAATTCACATATTAACTCTTCGTATAACTGGCCCATTATTGGGGCAGCATTTTTACTTGTGTTGCGACTGTGCTGACCAAACGCAGCGCAAGCGAAGATGTGAATAGGTTCTTAGGCTCTGTTCACACCTCTGCGATTTCTCTGTGTTGCAATGCAGATAAAACCCCTCTAATTTATATAGAATAAATATATAATATAGAATGGTCTAGATCACACATCTGTGCTGCATTACGCAACATATCAAAAACATGGTGTAGACACCAATATAAATATAATATATACATATATTATACATATATCCCCCCCTATAGAATATATTTTTTAGTTTTTTTTGAGATAGAAGAAATAGGCTTCAAAGTCAAACTTGCTGGCAGTGGGAAGAAAAATTAGATAGATATACACACACACACACACACCATGACTTGAAAGGTCACTTCTTCCCTTTTATTTTAAAGTGGACCAACACCCAGGATTTTGACTATCCTGGGTTTTGGTCCACCGCGATCGGGGGTGCCCCGCTGTGTGAAACCCCCCAGAAAGCCCCGAAAACTCACCTGACCCCGCTCCCATGTGACCACTCCAGCGAATCACCGCCGACGGACAAGCGATCGAGGGTAGAGGTAGACGCGCGGGAGGTGGCGGCCCGTGCTGGAACGGGGAGAAGGTAAGGCTCGTGGGCTTCCTGGGGGGTTTCCCCCCCCCGGGTGTTGGTCCACTTTAAAACAGTTCATCTCTTGGGTAGGGAAAAAACCTCCCTTCATTTGAATAATTTTTGGCAAAAGGAGCTGCAATACCAGTACTTGCCACTCAGGTGGTGATAATACTTGTATATACAACAGTCCGCTAATCATGACTATTATAATGGAGTTTAAACAAATGGCAAAAGTTAGAAAAAACAAAAACACACACACACCTGACCTATTCAGTTTAAATTATATTAATAATAACTAACCATAAAACCCAGTTTCATGTGACCTACCTGCAAAACAGTGAGGCGAGTTTGACCCGACAAGATGCTTTTTTCGGCCTCTGACGGATAGGCGTTGTGCCGATGCTCGTACAGCCAATCGCGGAGGATTTTCACAGATTCTTTGGGGAGATTTCCTCGCCGTTTCCTCTTGCTCCCGGAAACATCTAATTCCAGGCTGCTGTCATCCTCGCAGGCGTCGCTGTCAGTCTGGTGGAGGTTGTCCATCTCCTCCTTGATCATTGGGTCTAGGAAAGAAAGGCAGCGATACCACGGTCAAAAAGGTGCACAAAGAAGTCTGGATATCAGATTAGAGAGGCGCTCGATTGTAGTGCACGGCCATTTCCTGTCCCCCCATTATACAGAGTTGTTGGACTCACTTTTGCAACCTTTGAACTATAAGGGCATCCGGAATCAGAATCCACTGGGGCGAGACATACACAGCAGCAACCCTCAGCCTAGATACAATAAGACTTTAGGGCCGTTTGCGTCCCTCTCTTGTGGGGACGGCCAGCGCAGCATAGCAAAGATGGAGAAGAGGGACACTGATTGGTTGGCAGCCCCACGCAAACAGATTTTTTTTTTTCATGGAGATTTCACAGCAGGGCATCCCAAATCAGGATGCTCCTCCGGAGAGGAACAAAACCATGGAAAGTCAAAATCTAGGGATTGGTTTCGCTTTAAAAAGGGACCAATCACTCACGTGGTTAACCAACTGCCCCTGGGGCATCCCGTTTTGGGGCAACTCCCCCATCCCGATTTCCCGCAAACCTTATACCTTTACGCCAGTCACTCGCCGGGATCATGGGCTGCAGCTGTGTGCACCCCCTGCCAGCCAATTAGATGCGGCCACCCCCGGTCCCTATGCAGAGAAGCAGTTCAAGACAACAGACTTGCGCTGTGCATTAGTATACCTGGCATAAAGTGCTGATTGGATGAGTGTCCGCACATGTGCGCTGGGATCAGCGGAAATGAGAGTTGAGTGGGAGATCGGGGGGGGGGGGTTCACACAGCAGGGCCAGGACCAATCACAATGATAATGAATACCCTGGTGATTGGTCCACTTTAAAGTGGATGAATCTCCAGGATTTTCACTATCCTAACAATTGCTCAATTTTTTTTTGAGGAATCCTGATTTGGGATGCCCCACTGTGTGAACATAGCGAATGGGCAGCAGCTGCACCCCCCTTCTCCCTGTGGCGCACTCCCACCTTTTATGAATGGAGCTAATCTAAGCCACAACAGGCACCAACGTCCGCTGTGGAACTGGCAGACAGGTAAGCGGTGCAGACAATCGGCAGGGGAATCACACAGATTGAACCCAAAACCTACCCCTGGGGCATCCCCAGAGACTCCAGGGCCAGCCATAGTGGTGACAGGTCCACTTTAGAACCCTGCATTAGAGAGATACATTTACCAAAACAAAGCTTCATCCAATGACGGTCAGGAAAAAAGCTGTGCACACATGAGAGTCAAGCGCACACCTCTCCCAATAAGGGACATACATACAAATAGGGACACGCTGCAGTGAAAAGTTATTTCATGTCCCCAATTATACTAAACTCCACAAGGGAAAAGTGGGTATCTCCTAAATTGCAGCTGAAACGTCAAGGTAGAACCCTCCAATGAAGCTCTGCATGATGTGGGGACAACCAGTGTATAGCCAGGAAAGGTAGTTAGTTTTAAGTGTCCATGGATCCGGACCCTGGGAGTTGCAAAGGAGGACTTATGGCCACTTTAAATGTGACCAAAGCCTGAGGTCGGTGGCCTTGGAATCTATAAAATACCAAGGCATCCTGATTTGAGATACCTTGCTGTGTCAAACCCCCCTCCCCGCCCCCAAAAAAACCTACTTTCCCTTTGACCCAATGGTGTTTGCGCGAGCTGCCGCACAATATAGCCGAGCGTGTGATGGGGCATCCAAAATCAGGGGTCAAAATCTTGAGTTTTGGTCCACTTTCATAAGCCAAATTCACTGCCAGCCCACCAAAAGAACTATCCAATAAAGAGGGGGCTTGCGAACCTTTAAACCGGACCTTCACCACGATTTATTGAAAAGCCCAAACCCTTAAAAAACGATTCCCCAGCATCTAAAAATTAATATACTTTAAGTTTTTAGTCACTTATTATTCTTTCCCCCACTGGGCTGCAACTCTGTTTAGGACTTTGGGATACGGGCGCCGCCATCTTGACTCATAAGCATCACACTTACTGAGGAGAGGAGTGTGGGATAAAGTGCAGGGGGATGCGGGTAATTGCTGTGCTTTGCTCAGAAAGAGCAGAGCTGGGGTCAGGAAAAGGTCAGCAATCCCAGAATGCAGAGCAGCACAGTCAGAAGGCACTTCCTGTTTGGCTGCCTGATGTCCCATGAGCCGCCATCTTGGATGTTTAAAGGCTCATAACATGCAGTAGATGCAGGTAGAATGGTTTTTAATGTGAGCAATCTGTATGTACAGGGTGTGGGAAACATAAGATAGACTCTTATTCAGGGTGAAGGTCCGGATTAATGTGAGCAATCTGTATGTACAGGGTGTGGGAAACATAAGATAGACTCTTATTCAGGGTGAGGGTCTGGATTAATGTGAGCAATCTGTATGTACAGGGTGTGGGAAACATACAAGATAGGCTCTTATTCAGAGTGAAGGACCGCTTTAATGCCCAGTGGAGCTAAAGTGGACCAATATTGGTAAGATGTTACAGCGTGAAATGATCCTAAGTGATGTATCTACCAGTGTATGGCCACAGTATGAATTCAGGCACACAGCTTGGGCAAGAGACAATCCAGCTTTAGAAGCACTAACATAAACCAAATTATTGTTATTGTTTAGTTATATAGCGCCATCATCTTCCGTAGCGCTTTACAAAGTAGTACCAAATTCCGCCATGAAAATACTTTAGAACTTTCTTCTTTGGTGTATTGAACCACTACTTACAGTAGGTGTGTGGGGTGTAACATGCAACTGAAGCACCCCACCCCAGCAGACGGGGCATTCCCATAGTGTGGATTTGCCCTAACAGAGGCCAGTCCACCTTTTGTTTCTCTGGAGAGTGTATTAGCACATTCCATGTGTCACCTATCTCCTCTCCCTCCCCCTTCCTAAATGTATTAGCACACAAAGGCCATCTCTGTGAGGGCTCTCGGCCTTCCAGGTCATGGAGTATCACTATTCACTCCCAGCTGTGGATCTGAGAGGAATTCACAAACCTGCAACGGAGATGCCTTTGAAAGAAAAAAAAAAAAAAAAAAATTTATATATATATATATATATATATATATATATATATATATTCTGTGGCATGGAATAGAAATGACAGCCCCAGTGCTCAGGCTGCTTTTCAAATGCATCCCGAATGCGATTCAAGTGCAAATATAAAACTCCATTCTATAGAAACCCACAATCACCTCAAGTTATTCAACTGATATTCAGACAACTCAACACCCCACCAAAAATAAACAACAACAAAAAAAACCCAGAATATTTAAAAAGCAATCCAGGATGCTAAATTTGTAACACAAATGGGCCACAGGTATTGTAAAATATAGGCGTTGGCTAAAAGCGCGCCCTTCACGCCATAAAAGAAAAAAGGCCCATAATAAACGAAGGGAGGCGTCCTGACAGAAAAGGCCGCACTGATTATTTTAGTATCAAAAATTTAAAAAAAGCACAATTTGTGGAGCTCAAACTAAACAGTCACGTTCAACCTGAGATATTAAGTATTTATTAACTTTAAAAAATGTAATCCTGTGGCAAAAATTAAATCTATATTGGCAGACATTTCTGTCAACTTTCTATACCTGCCGCTCATTTCACGAAAACATCTGATGGCTTAAAATATCCAGAAAAAAAGCCACAAAACTGATGGAAATGTAAATGGAGACAGAAAAAAAAATAAGGATTAAAAATTTACTTTAATATATGTATCACAAATGGCTGTCTGACCAAAAAAAAAAAAAACTCCTAAGCAGTTGGGTATGTTCACCATAATTTATAGCAAATATATTAAAAAGTGTCTAGAGGAAAAAAAAAAAAACTAAACCTCTGAAGTCATTATATATTGTTGAGGTATGAGTGACAGAAAAGATGTCAGTTTCTGGTATCAATAAAAAGTAAAATAAATAATATATTAAAAAATAAGGTAATGTGTTGATCACATGACCCAAAAATAATCAAATCTGTAGGAAAAATTTAAGGCAAGTGGACTTGCAGCAGATTTAATTTCTTAAAGGCTGACCAGTTGGGCAACGTTAATGCGGACCTTCACCATGATTTAACGAAAAGCCCAAACCCTTAAAAAACGATTCCCCGGCATCTAAAGTTAATATATTTTAAGTTTTTAGTCACTTACTTATTATTCTTTCCCCCACTGGGATGCAACTCTGTTCAGGACTTTAGGATACAGGCGCCGCCATCTTGACTCAGAAGTATCACACTTACTGAGGAGAGTGGGATAAAGTACAGGGGGGCGGGGTAATAGCTGTGCTTTGCTAAGACAGAGCAGAGCCGGGGTCAGGAAAAGGTCAGCAATCCCAGAATGCAGAGCAGCACAGTCAGAAGGCACTTCCTGTTTGCAGGCTGCCTGACGTTTCATGAGCCGCCATCTTGGATGTTTAAAGGCTCAAAACATGCAGTAGATGCAATTAGGATGATTTTTAATGTGAGCAATCTGTATGTACAGGGTGGGGGAAACATATAAGATAGGCTATTATTCAGAGTGAAGGTCTGGATTAATGTGAGCAATCTGCATGTACAGGGGGGAAACATATAAGATTTACTCTGAGTAAGAGTAAAGGACCACTTTAAGTCCAGTCCAGTTGCCTTGCTTTATAGAAAAGGTCTGACAGAGAATAAGGCAATTTGTGTATATATATATATATATATATATATATATATATATATATATATATATATATATATATAATTTATTTATTAATACCAGAAACTGACATCTTTTCTCTGTCACCTAAGCTCCAAAAAAATATATAATATATATATATTTTTTTTTTTTTTTCAACAAATGGACTTATTCCCTGTCAGACCTTTTGTATAAAGCAAGGCAACTGGACTTAAAGTTGCCCAACTGGTCAGCCTTTACGAAATTAAATCTGCTGCAAGTCCACTTGCCTTAAATCATTCCTACAGATTTGATTAATTTTTGGGTCATGTGATCAACACATTACCTTATTTTTAATATATTTATTTATTTTACTTTTTTATTTATACCAGAAACTGACATCTTTTCTGTCACCTAAGCTCCCAAAAAAATTATATATATATATATATATATATATATATATATATATATATATATATATATATATATATATATATATATATATATATATATATATATATATATATATATATATATATATATATATTTTTTTTTTTTATTATTTTTTTTTTTTTTTTTGGCGCACATGAATAAAGTAAAGAAAAAAAGTCACATTCTAACAGAAAAAAGTGCCAATCCTAATGGCCAAAAGTATAGATATTTGGAATACAGTCTAGATGGAACAATGAGGGGGTTAGGTGAGCACATAGGAGCTGTTATCAGCCCACCACCACCCCCCAGCCTGGGACTGTTCAAATGCAAAGAAACATCTCCCTCCAAAACAAGCAGAAAGAATAGAGCAAGGTCCTCCTTCCCTCAGGAGCAAATGGATGCCCCCTCCCCTCCCTTACAGACAGGGATGGGGGGAGGTGGGCTGTGTACGTGCACAGCCATTACTTGGGGGGGGGGGGGGTAACAGGGGGCAATATAGTCGGCCGGTGTTGGGCCGCACACACTCACTCGCTTGCTTAGACCTTTAAATGCGTGACGTCACAGAGCGCCCAGTGTAACAGTGCAGCGAGGACAATGACAGCTCGCGGGAAAGAAGCGGCGCCCGGGAGAACAATAGGAAAAGTTATAACGAGCGAGCGATCGCCATCGGCCCATGTGGGGGGGCAGGAAGTGGGATGATAGTGGGTCTGGAGACAAAGCCCGGGCCGGCCACATGGCACTGTCAGCTGGAGACAAGGAGGAGGAGGAGAAGGGGGGGGTGATCACTCTGCCTCCACCCCGACACTACTTACCAAGTAGCGATGGCGAGCAGATTGGGGTGCGGGGCGAGCGATCCCACGTTTGTCAGCTTCGGAGAAAAAGTTTCTGCTCAGTGACAAGAGTGTTTCTTTGTTTCAAAGAGAAACAGGAACTTGTGTGCGCCCCCTCCTCTCTCTCTCTCCTCCCTCCAGCTGTCACTGCTACCCAGGACCCCCCTCCCCATCCTCCTGAAAGCGCCCCCTATCCCGACCACCCACACACGGCCGACCACCAGGAACCCCACACACGGGGCGATCCGCCTGTGCGACCACCTCCCTCTATTTCCTTACGTGTCAGGATGTGGCTCATGGTGTGACGGGGCCTCCTCGCTGTGTCTCCGGGTGTTACCTGCGCCCAGGTGCTCGCCGTCGGGTGGCCTCACTCGCTCCTAAATCTGTGATGGAAGCTGCCAAATCCCACTGACAGATATACCAGCCCCCTCACGTGGGCGGGGCGACGTTTGAATGCAGCGCGCTGATTGGCTGCAGGCCGGATGGGGGCGGGGCTCTGGGAGGTTTCTGTCACTTGTTGTCTCTCTTGAATGAAACTTCTTTTCTTATTTAATTTCGCTCCTGTGGGGGGTGAAAAGCGATTGGCGTGGCGTGGGTGCCATTAACCCCTCCGCTGCCGGCTCACACCCGAAACGCCTGTGTGTGTGTGTGTGTGTGTGTGTGTGTGTGTGTGTGTGTGTCTGTGCTCGCTTCCCGCCACACACAGCGTGACTGATGTCTGTCTGTCCCTGACACTAACTGCTAACTGACACCAACTACACAATGTGCACACTGGCCATGCCACTGCACCACAATCCAGAGTGTATTACCACCCATACACACTGATTAACTGCTAACTGACACCAACTACACAATGTGCACACTGGCCATGCCACTGCACCACAATCCAGAGTGTATTACCACCCATACACACTGATTAACTGCTAACTGACACCAACTACACAATGTGCACACTGGCCATGCTACTGCACCGCAATCCAGAGTGTATTACCACCCAAACACACTGATTAACTGCTAACTGACACCAACTACACAATGTGCACACCGGCCATGCTACTGCACCGCAATCCAGAGTGTATTACCACCCAAACACACTGATTAACTGCTAACTGACACCAACTACACAATGTGCACACTGGCCATGTCACTACATAGAAATCCAGTGTGTTTCACCCCGTCATACACACTGATTACCTGCTAACTGACACAATGCTACACAATGGGCACACTGGCCATGCCCAATATCACAATCCAGTGTGTTTCACCCCCCATACACACTGTTTAACTGCTAACTGACAACAGCTACACAATGTGCACATTGGGGGTGCCATTACAAAACATGTCAGTGTTTGTCACACAGACCCCCCCATACAAACTGATAGTCCTAGGGAGACAATTGAGGGTGCCACGGCACTAAATGGTTGAATAGATGACAGTGTGTGGCCTATCACGGACACCAGACACAAAAGATGTCTGTCTTTCTTTCCTCGATATGTGTCCATCGTATGACATATTGCCCACTCACTGCTGACACCAGCTACTCTGGGGGTGCCACTTCACCACCAGGTTCCTTCTCCATATACACTGATAACCTAACACTGACACCTGTCTGTGATGTGTGTCCATAATGACACACACTGCCCGGTTCCATAAGGGGGACACTAACTGCTGACACCAGGTACATTAGGGATGCCATTACACAACATGGTTGGAGATGACCAGTGGCTGTTACACAGTTACTCTTCCCCTTATGGCTTCATCAGACACCTGACCTGTGTCAGTGCGTAATACAGAATGTTCCACCCTTATGCTTCAAAAACCCTCTCTTGGCTAAAAAGATATAAGTGAGAATCACTTACTTGACATATTCCAGGTAGTCCTGCAGTATGAAGTGGTCCAATTCCTGTGCTGGCTGATTTAGTGTTGAGAGCAAATCCTGGGCTTTGTTCCTCTTTAAAGTGGATCAATCACCAGGATTTTCACTATCCTGGTGATTGGTCTAATTTCCTGGGACCGCATGATTTGTGATGCTCTGCTATGTAAAACCCTTTAAATCGTTACCCTCAAAACTTACCTTTTCACAGTTCCCATGGCGCATGTGCCAGCTCTCGTCCAATCAGTGCTGTTTGGAACAGAGCTTCGGCATAGCGACTGGGAAGCGTCCGCATCTCCTGTCTATGGCGCACTCCAATCCCAGCCTATCTGAATGGCTGGACATGGGAGCGTGCCTAAGCCACAAGATGCCGAGGATGTGCATGCACTGTGGGACCAGCCGAAAGGTCCTCGAATCTCCATGAAGCGCATGACGCTCTTCCCCCGGCATCAGGGCTCAGTGCACAGGGGATCGAGGACTAAAGTGAGTATATGGCAATACGGGTACCACGTTCAGCATGAAAGCACCATTTGTATATGCTGTTTAGTGTTTAGAAGTTTAATTATATCTAATTTAGTTAGTAATTGGCATCCTAGGGGCTGAATGTGACCGGAAAAAGGTTATGAATGTATGTATAAACAATGATGGGCTCCCTATTTAAAGTGGAACAACACCCTCCCATGATCGGCCCGGGAATCTATAAGATTCCCAGACCGATCAGACCCCTGACTGCGGGGCACCCCAATCGGGGGTGCCCCGCTGTGCAAAACCCCCCAGAAACCCCTAAACCCCTACCTTATCCACGATCCAGCAGCACCCGCCGCCGCCTCCCGCGCATCCCTCTAGCAGGACGCACACCCGCGCCGGGCACGCTCTCTTGTCCGTCGCTGCCTCCTGCTTGTCCGTCGGCGGGGATTGGCAGCGGCGGTCACGTGGGAGCGAGGAGAGGTGAGTTTTTCGGGGTTTCACACAGCTGGGCACCCCCGATCGGGGTGCCCCCCCGAAGTGGACCAAAACCCAGGATAGTCAAAATCCTGGGTGTTGGTCCACTTTAAAGCGGTCCTTCACTCTGAATAAGAGCCTATCTTATATGTTTCCCCCACCCTGTACATACAGATTGCTCACATTAATCCGGACCTTCACCCTGAATAAGAGCCTATCTTATATGTTTCCCCCACCCTGTACATACAGATTGCCCACATTAAAAATCATCAGAAGGCAGCCTGCAAACAGAAAGTGCCTTCTGACTGTGCTGCTCTGCATTCTGGCATTGCTGACCTTTTCCTGACCTCAGCTCTGCTCTGTCTGAGCAAAGCACAGCTATAATCTGCCCCCCTGTACTTTATCCTGCTCTCCTCTTCTCAGTCAGTGTGATGCTTCTGAATCAAGATGGCGGCGCCTGTATCCTAAAGTCCTGAACAGAGTTGCAGGCCAGTGGGGGAAAGAATAATAAGTAAGTGACTAAAAACGTAAAATATATTAATTTTAGATGCTGGGGAATCGTTTTGTAAGGGTTTGGGCTTTTCATTAAATCATGGTGAAGGTCCGGTTTTATGTCTGCAACAGGGCCTGGTCACGCAGTAGGGTAAACCAAAACCCAGGTGGGTGCACAAACCCAGGATTTGGTCCACTTTAAATGTTACCACAAATTTGAATTCTACGGAAATCTTCAGCAGGGGGACTTCTGAGTTTCCGGTCCCCATAGCACCTCGGGCTACTTTCCCCAGGCCTCGGGCTACTTTCCCTCAGGCATTAAAATGGAGCCTGGGGAGCTCTCAGGAAAGACGCTTTGTATGGGGCCAAATGTTACAGCTTGGCTCTATCTATTATTCTGTTATGTCAGGTCGATTGGATTTGAATATTGCAAGCAGCAGATAGAGGGCCGGCGAGTTCATCGTGCCCTATGTGAGTGGTCATATGCCCTATGACCACTCATAGCAGCCTTTGGCATGTGATGGAAGCCCATCACCCCACACATGTTGCTGTATAGCAGGGATGCTATCAGGACATAAAAGGCACTAATTCAGGACAGGACCCAGAAAGAGCCAATGTTGCCCCTCAAGCCACCTGCTGTTTCTTTAACTTTTTATTTAAGCTTTATTTTTTTATTTTGTTTTAAGTATGGCTAAGGAGCATTTGGGTAGTATGTATAGGTCTTGGGGCGGTTTCTAGGCTAAATAGCACTCAGGGCAAAGAAAAAAAAAATCTCCCTCCACCAATAATATCCTGCGCTATACCTCAAACCCAATAATTATAATAGAAGATGCTATCACACCAAGAATTTATGCCGAGTATAAATGGCACTGTGCAGAGTACTTACTGGAAAGCATACTCTTATACTCACCCCGGCTCTTGCATTCTGCTTCCCATCATCCACTTTTTAGGCAGGTAGAGAAGGCATCACATGCAGGGCTGGCCTTTGGGGTGTTCAAGGTGTGCCATGGGAAGGGGGGTGCTGTCTAGCTGCACCTGCCACTCAATGCCCTAACTCAGTGGTTCGCAACCTTTTGTACACCAAGTACCCCCTGGCTGCCATTGGTGTGCTTTGCCACAGAGCAATCCATGCAATTGCATAGGGTCCCCACCTCTCAAGGGCCCCGAGTGAACACTGCAAGCAGCTGGCGTCTAACTGTAATACTGGTAATGCTGGTGATGCTGTCAGTGCTGAGGCTACATGAGAAAGAAAGCTGCTTTCTCTCCATAATTTGTTCCTCTTCAAAGTGGATCAAAACCCAGGATCCAGGGTCTTAGTCATGGCTCCTCGATTGGGGTTGCCCCGCTGTGTAAACCCCCCCCCCCCCCAGGTCGCCCAAAGGAACTCAACTCCTTCTGGTCCTACGGCGCATGCGCAGGCGCTCGTCCAATCAGCATGCTTGGATCCGCTCAAGCTCCATCCAGGAGCTTGTCTAATCCGGCGCGCTGGCGGCTATATCCCCCACTACCCTTTAACAGGGAGCGTGCCTGCGCCGGCCATCCACAAATGCCTGGCACGGGCGCGCACTCTGCTAAAGGGATAGCGGGGATGTGGCCACTGCTCACGTATGCACCTTTGGACTGGGAACGATGGTGAGTTCTTGGGCGACCTGGGGGGTTTCACACAGCGGGTGTCCCGGGGGGGAGCGGGTATGCCTGCCCTGTAGTCTCATAGACTCAAGGGTGGGTTTTGGTCCTCTTTAATATTGTATTTTGTTATATAAAAAAGTCCTGAAATTGATTTGGGCCCCCAGACACAACTTTGCATGGGGCCCCACAAATTATAAGCCTGTCCCTGCTGGTGACAAGCAGTTACAACAAAGTACCCCAAAGGAGGAGATCATTAACTGATGTAGCCAAAATAAATAGTAGCACTTCTTAAAGCAATAAAGAATAATGTTTTACTGTAAAATAATATATCAAACCTGTCCATGTTGGTGCACCCTTGAACACTGCCGCGTACCACAGGTTGAGAAACAGCTAACACCCTAACTCACCTGCTCGTGTGCCAGCTTGATCGCCCCAACCCTCTCAGTTTACTAGTTTGGCATTCGCTTGCACAGTTTACTGGCACTTTTGGGTGGGGGGGTCAATTGGAGCTTCTGGGGATGCACGGTTGGTTGGGTCAGAATGAAAGGGTTCCATGTTCACCTGCAGTCAAAAAGTACTACTGGTCCACTTGCCCCTAGCATCACTCCTGATACTGGAGCAACTCCCCCACTTCTGCATTGCCCCCCCCTGCCGTCTGCCAGTTTGCCACCCCATGTGTTCACATGGGCAGTGAACTGGCAGTAAATGGCTAGGGAATGTTTCTGCTAGTTGATACCTCTGCCTAGCATCAGGCCTGGTGCTAGGTTATGCCCAGGGGGCTTCCGGCAAATTCCGGTGGCTGTTGGCAACCATATGTGGCAGAAGGCTGGTGGTGAGAAAGCACAAAAGTTTGTTGGGAGGGGGGGGTCGGCATGCTGTAGACTCACACAGGGTGTCTTCCATCCTAAGGCCAGCCCTGGTCACATGTCTGAAGGGTGAGTATAGTGCATGCTTCCCAGCCACCCTCTGCCCCTGTCAATGATGTGCCACCATTCTATACACATACATTCTCCCAGGACATGGCAGGGGAGTGTAAAGTATCCAGTCTAATGCACCCATAGCCAATGGCAAGACTCAACAGTTGGCTCCCTGCCATTATGGCATCCTGTCCGAAACAGCCCTGGACTGTTAGGATTGCCTGTGTCGGTGGCTGTGCTTGTGCAGTATGTGTGAGATCAGGGCTTTGGCAGAAAAAATCAGCCAGGGATTCTACCAGCCCATGTCCAGCCCTCTGAGCCCCGAGTGTGCTCCCCAGACAATAAATAATCAGGCTATAGCATTTCAGAGACATAGGCAAGGAAGGATATGGCCACTGTTAAATGTATGGTACTGTAGCTTTGGTATTGTAAGAGCAGTTAATGGGGCAGGGTGGATTGAACATGGACTGTGGTCTCCTGGCTGGGGGGGGATCTGGGTTGGTACATGATAGGCTGGAGGGGAGACATGGATTGGATGGGAATGCTAGAAGCAGCAGCAAACTAGTGCGGCCCACTGGGAATAATCACAGGTCTTCCTATAGCCAGTCTGCCCCTTCCCCAGGGTAGCAAAGGGACCCCTTGGATGATATTTGGAAACCCCTAATGTTATGGGGGCAGCAAGAAAAAGTAAGTCTCTGTCCCCTGGAAGATATTTGGCACCCTTTATTGCTGTGGGAAGTACAGGGTGGCAGTTGGGTATTGGTTTTGGCAGTATGGGTGGGCCCTAAGGTGGGAAGGGAATCGTGGTACTTTTTAATGGTGCAGAAGCAGCAGAGAGAGTAGATATGGCCCCATAATGTTAGGAAGGCCCCTGACCAGTATTGGTGAGCCAACTGGTGTTAACATGGGAGCCTTGTTTTATGTGTGGTCTGCTGGAAGCAGGGTGACATGAGAGGGTTTACAGAAATGGGAGTATGTGACAGGTTGCCAGTGTGGGACCCACACTGTATAGTGCAGGAGCCAGGCCCTGTGTGATGCCCTCTCACATTCAGAATGATTGGAAAATAAAATGGCGCTCCCAGTACATCTATCATTGGCAGCGTGAAATGATTAGCCTTAAACACACATTTGTTAATCGGGGATGTCAAAACAAAGCGCTGATTTCCGTGTGCGTTGCCCACTAATATACTGATAGGCACATGCACATAGGGCATGATATACCAAGGCTGCGGCAGACCAGTGCAGCCATGGGAGCATAAGCAACAAACAGAGACTGCTTTTAAAAATAATATATATATATATATATATATATAGTGTTCAATTATTATTTTTATTTTATTTTTTAAACTGCATCTGCTTTATTTAATTGTGTCTAAATATCCACACTCCTCTGCGGTTTAGTAAATGGTAGGCATACAAGGGTACGTGAAAGTGGTGTATTGGCTGCCCAATTAATAGCTTGCTGGTAGGGGAGGAACTGCAGGGCATCCCAAATTGGAATACCCCTATGCTACGGTGGTCATGCCAATTATTTGGTAAGTTTAACTTTGGGTGTGAATAGCAGCCTGCACCTCAGTGAGCATGATGCTGTGGCTGGTCGCCTGTGGTTCCGTAAAGCCACAATCCAATGGCCTAAAACAGGAAAGTGCAGAAGTAGGGGAGCCCCCCCCCCCCCCCACAACCAAGGCCGGATTATAGAGGGGGCCTGCACCACTTGCCCTGCAAAGGGGGCCTCCACCAACCTTTGGGTTATGGTCTGGTCCAGGAGGCTTTTTAGTCTTTGGTCTGATGGGCCGCAGGGCAAGCAACAAAGGTATTGGTGGCAGTGGGGGCCCCCTGCCCCAGGGCAAGCCTTTTTTGTTATTGCAAACTTACAGCCAAAGCCACCACAGGGCAGGACGGAGAGTCTAGAACAGCAAAGTCAGTGTCAGCAACGCTACAGTGATGGGTGCAGAGCTGTCACTGCACATAAGCCACCAAGCACAGCCGCTGGCAGCTCAATGCAGGGAACTGTTTTCTGCTGGACAAGCTGAGCAACTACACTACCCCCCACCCAGAATGGCAAAGCAGGGGTTCCTGAGCACCTGCACAACGGACTCTGGCTTCCAAGTCGGTAGTTGACTGGACTATTATTTTAAAGGAAAAAAAATACAGTATCTGGGACCTCCACCTTAATCTGGCCCTGCCCACAACTGTTCATGGGCCTTTGAAAAACTACAGGCTGGCTAATATACTACACCCTGGGGCATCCCAATTGGGATGCTCCGCTTTATGAAACCCCCGCATTCGCAATGCCGGCATCTCCACGGCTGAGGCTTGCTGCCATTCAGCTGGATGTGGGAGCCTGCTGACCAGGGATGTAGCCGCTCCCCAATTCATACGGCAGAGCTCTGTCTGAACTAGAGCATGGGCATGCACCCCAGGAAAATCAGGAAGGTAAGTTTTAGGGGTGATCCGGGGGGGGCAAATCTGGATGCCCCTTAGACAAGAACAAAAACCCAGGATAGTGAAAATCCTGGGTATTGGACCAATCTAAGGGACAGTCCCGCCAATGGAAATAATGAGACAGCAAGAAACTCACCCGAACCGTGCCCCATGTGCCTCGCCTCCATTATTTGCAGCTCGCTGTAGATGTTGTAGCAAGTCTCCAAAGGTCGTCCCTCCTTCCTTTCCATTTTTCCATGACCATGCTCGAAATGTGGTCACACAGCCGCTCCTGTTACTGGCCACAGTGGTTGGCTCACCCATGCTTGGAGTGCTGAGGGTCTTGCAACCACATTTTATGCGTGGTCATGGAATAAGTGGAATAGAAAGTGGGAGGGGGGGCAAACTTTGGAGAGAGAAGTGCTGTAGTAAATGGAGGAGAGGCACATGGGACAGGGTTTAGGTGAGCTCCTTGTTGCCTTATTATTGCTATTGCCTGGACCATCCCTTTAAACTGGATTTTAAAGTGGACCAACACCCAGGATTTTCACTATGCTGGGTGTTGGTCCACTTCAGCGGGGCATCCGAGATCAGGAAGCCCCGCTGTGTGAAACCCTCCCAAAAGCCCAAAAAAACGTACCTTTTCGGCGACGGACAAGCGACCGATAAGCCGCCGCCTCCCGTGTGTCCCACTTACAGGGCGCGCGCCTGCGCCGGCCATTCGCAAACAGCGAAACAGAGGGGCGTGCGGGAGGCGGCGGCGGCTGATCCGTCACCGATAAGGTAAGGTTTTTTGGGCCTTTTGGTGAGGGAGGTGATCGGCCCGGGAATCTTATAGATTCCCGGGCCGATCACCCCTGGGTGTTGGTCCACTTTAAAGTGGACCAACACCCAAGCGGATCAGCCCAGGAATTTACAGGATTCCCAGGCCGATCCGATCCCTCCCCGCTGTGTGAAAACCCCCCAGACGCCCAATAACCTTACCTGGACCCCGATCCAATGGCGCATGAACGGGCCGCATCTCGCAGTTCTCTCTAGCAGAGCGTGCTCCCTGTTAGAGGGAAGCGCGAGATGCAGCCGCCAGCGTGCTCGGAGCCGCTGTGGTTGGACGCGCTGACACAGCGGCTCTGATTGGACGAGCGGCCGCGCTTGTGCCGTAGGAGCGGGGTGAGGTGAGTTTTATCGGGCGTTCTGGGGGGTTTCACGCAGCGGGGCACCCCCGATCGGGTTGCCCCGCGGAACTGGACCAAAACCCAGGATAGTGAAAATCCTGGGAGGGGAGGTAAATGAAGCCAGCACAGATAGCAGAGGTGCCAGCCTGTTGTTAACCCACAGAGGAGAGAGTTGCAGTAGTCTCTCCGGGAGGTGATTAGGGAATGCTCTGGCATTTTAGTTACTGGTACACCTGGGTGCAGGAGGGAGTCCAGTATTTATTCTTACAAATCTCTAAATCACATCTGAAAAAAGTAGAGCCATTACAATGGAATCATATATAACTTTAAAAAAAACTATTTTAGATGTATTTTCTTTTTTTTTTTGCAGATAAATAAGCCAGCCGGGATATTTCTCATTGGCAGCCACAGTTCTATCCATGGCCCTGCAGCCGGCACAGGAAGGGAATGCAGTGGTCAGCAGTAGCTGTCTCCAGGTACTGGCCATCCAGAGCTGCCAATGGGGGGATGGGACCCATTTGCTGGTAATTGAATCACAAAACTTTTTTTTTTTTTCTCTGCTGAAAGGATTAGTGGAGGGGAGATTCCTGCGGAGGAGATAGCTAATTAACCCATTCACTTCCACTGGGCCTGTCATTCTTTGGCAGGCAAGTTTTTTTTTTTTTTTTTTTTACTCCTTTTATCTTTGGCATGTGTCTTTAAATGACACAAAAGACAGTTCCCTGGACAGGGGTCGGCTTGCCTGGTTTAAACTGCAGCAGCCACAATGGGTTTATATAGGATCTCTTATACTTAGGAATGCAATTCAATTTATTATATTACATTTATGGCATCACTAAAATCTTGGCTGCATTATTTTGTCCATATATGAATGTCACTTGTAGGGTTTTCCTATAAAGGGTTCTCATGTTTAAAATGTAAAAAAAAAACCAAAAACATAAAAAACATTGCCTACCTGACTACCCCTAGGCCTATAAGGGTCTTCTACTGTTTATAATTTTAACAGAAGTGGTACTTACCTGACTACCCCTAGGCCCGTAAGGGTCTTCTAATGTTTATAATTTTATCAGAAGTGGTACTTACCTGACTACCCCTAGGCCTGTAAGGGTCTTCTACTGTTTATAATTTTAACAGAAGTGGTACTTACCTGACTACCCCTAGGCCCGTAGGGGTCTTCTAATGTTTATAATTTCAACAGAAGTTGTACTTACCTGACTACCCCTAGGCCCGTAAGGGTCTTCTAATGTTTATAATTTTATCAGAAGTGGTACTTACCTGACCACCCCTAGGCCTGTAAGGGTCTTCTAATGTCTATAATTTTAACAGAAGTGGTACTTACCTGACTACCCATAGGCCCGTAAGGGTCTTCTAATGTCTATAATTTTATCAGAAGTGGTACTTACCTGACTACCCCTAGGCCCGTAAGGGTCTTCTAATGTTTATAATTTTATCAGAAGTGGTACTTACCTGACTACCCCTAGGCCCGTAAGGGTCTTCTAATGTCTATAATTTTATCAGAAGTGGTACTTACCTGACTACCCCTAGGCCCGTAAGGGTCTTCTAATGTCTATAATTTTATCAGAAGTGGTACTTACCTGACTACCCCTAGGCCTGTAAGGGTCTTCTAATGTTTATAATTTTAACAGAAGTGGTACTTACCTGACTACCCCTATTCACAAATGCCTGACGCGGGCACGGCGGCATAGTGGGGATGTGGCCGCTGATCGCGCATGTCGCCGTTGGCCCGAGAAAGAAGGTGAGTTTATAGGCGACCTGGGGGGTTTCACACAGAGGGGCATCCCCATTCTGGATGCCCGGGAGGAAGGGAATCAATCGGCCCTGGGAATCTTATAGCTTCCTGAGCTGATCTCCATGGGTTTGGGTCCACTTTAAGTCACACCCCCTCATTGAGCAATGGATAGGAGATAGGTTGTAACAGTTACAACAATAGAAACACTTTGAATAGGCAAATGAATCATTTATTGGTGCAGATCTGCATGTTACACCTCAAAGAGGGACAAGGGGACATGGATTCAAATGAGGGACAGTTGGGAGGTATGCTGATCCCTTATGCTGGCCACACACATGGCAATCTGTGGTTGATTCAATTATAAAGGTGATCAAATAGGAATCAAATGTTACAGCCAATTTGCCATACAATTAGTTGACTACTTCATTTCATAAATTGGATTAAAATGTCAATTTCAGTATACAAACGAAATAAATCCAGATCATAAAAAGTCCCCGAGCCCGTACACATGGTCCCTGGATGGAAATGCTCTCTGCATTACTCTCTCGCAGTGGAGAACATTTTTTTAAAAGCACAAGTAAAAAGTTTTAATTAACAACAACAGAAAGGCACAGGGCAGAATAATAGTTTTTCTTGTCCATTCAATTGGTAAAATGAGCTTCTAGATGGAGTCCCGCTGTGCATGCACCAACATTTATTTATTTTTTTTTATCTGTGCCCACCACCACTTGAAGGTACTCTTACCAACTCCAGGGTATTTAAAGTGGACCAACACCCTCCCCTGATCGGCCCGGGAATCTATAAGATTCCCGGACTGATCAGCTTACTGACTGCGGGGCACCCCGACCCCCAAAAATCCTACCTTTTCCTTGTTCCAACGGCGCATGCGCGGGCCGCCGCCGCCTCTCGTGCTTCCCTCTAGCAGGGCGCGCCGTTTGTGAATGGCCGGCGCGGGTGCGCTTTCTGTTAGAGGGAAGCGCGAGAGGCGGCGGCGGGCGCGCTCTTCTTGTCCGTTCCATATTCCAGCTTGTCCGTCCGCGCTGATTGGCGGAGCACTCGCGCATGCGCCTTAGGAGCGGGGTGAGGTGAGTTTTTTGGGGGGTTTCACACAGCGATCGGGGTGCCCCGCGGAAGTGGACCAATACCCAGGATAGTGAAAATCCTAGGTGTTGGTCCACTTTAATATACCAGTCTGTGAGGAGAGAGGGCCCTGCCCTTGTGAGCTTACAATCTAAAAAGAAAAAAGACAGGGAAAGGCAAGAAGTCGGAAAAAGACGGAAGATTCTAGATTGATGAAGGCAAGACTAAGGAAAGGTAGAAAAGCCGAGCACTTGATGTGCCCTCTATGACCCGCACAGCTCGCTCCCCCCAAACGCCGGCCATGTCTGTATGTATAAAGCGCTACGAAAGATGATGGCGCTATATAAATAAACAATAATAATATAATGCACCTCTGAATATTCTCATTATTCAAACCCAGGAAAACTATGGATGGGACAATCTGGCAGTGAAGAGGTTAAGAAGTGCACCGCTGGTGATTATTTGCCCCTCCACCACCCAGACAGACTGGTTTTCTCCAGCCAGGGGGATCTACAAGTCAAAATTCCTTCTGCAAACAAAAGTTCTTCTTTGCCCCCCTCCCCTCCTGTAATAGCCCCAGTGCAGAGCTCATGTGAAATGTGACACTAGGGGTGATAGCAGAGCAGAGGCATCTCCTCCCTCCAGGAAAAGGCTTCCTGTGGCCAGGGGCTACGTTTAGTGACCACCCCACCCCCAGCCATTGCCCATTCCTTCATCCATCTGACATGATGTCACACAGCCCTACACCCTTCCCATCCCTAATAGCTGTCAGGCCGCCGCTAATGACATCACTCATGGGATGACCCCCCCCCCCCCCCGAGCCCCTAATAATCAGGGGCAAAAAAAGCATGTATGTACCGTATGTTTCTACCCTGTCTGTAATTACTACTTTGTAAAGCGCTACGGAAGATGATGGCGCTATATAAATAAACAATAATAATAATAATAATGTAGGGAGGCACTCTCAACTCGAATACATTTTATTTATTTTTATTAATTACATATTTATAATCCCTACATACAATACACTCAACCTATTAAAATCCCTTAAAAAACACATAAATGGGACAATAACACACAGGACAAACCAACATAAAGGTGTGTAGGTGATGGGGAGAGTCTCACCACACTAATTGATATCAAATGCCTAGATATATATATATGTGCTAAATCATACAAATCCTAATATTGTAATGGTGAATCCAGCAGTTCACCCAGAATAGCTCCAAACCATCGCACCCCCTCCACGGTATTCAAAAAATCAACTAGATATATATCATGAATTCATAAATTATTTATTGATAATTACCCATAAGAATCACATAACAAACAGTTAAAAAACATAAAACTAGACCGTACATTCCCAGGGGCATCCCAGTTTTACCCATAATCCCAGCCTTATAAACATCATATTTCAGTGTCAATATATCAATCAATCCATAAAGTGCATTAGTGCTAGATTTGTGCAAATACAATTAATAATATAAAATACAATTGTATTTGCACAAATTGATTGATATATTGACACTTAAATATGATGTTTATAGGGCTGGGATTATGGGTAAAACTGGGATGCCCCTGGGAATGTACGGTCTAGTTTTATGTTTTTTAACTGTTTGTTATGTGATTCTTATGGGTAATTGTCAATAAATAATTTATGAATTCATGATATATATCTAGTTGATTTATTGAATAACGTGGAGGGGGTGCGGTGGTTTGGAGCTATTCTGGGTGAACTGCTGGATTCACCATTGCAATATTAAGATTTCAATTTAGGATAGAGATAGTCTCCGATCACTGCACGGCCACAGGTATTAAATTTAAATTTAAAATTTAATTTCATATTGTGGTGCGGAATTTGTATATATACCTTTGCTAAATCATACAACATATAGTGTTCCAACCAACCAAACGTGCAAATCCTGCCTATGATCCTGATCACTATAAAATCTATACATTTATAAAGTGCAAGTGATACTAGTCAAACTATCAATTAAGAATTAATATTCCCAACCATAACAACTCACCTGTATATATTATTTGGCATCCCACTGATACAATACCAATCAAAAAATAATATCACAAAGCTATCACAAAAAACATCACCAGAAATAAAACCAAGGTATCATAAAAATAACATGTGTGAAGTCTCCCCACCGCCTACCGCACCAGGAGCCACGCGTTCCGTGGGCGCATCACCCACTTCATCAGGCTGATCCAGCTATTACGCTCATTGTACCTTGGCCACACAATTTAAACTGGACCAACACCAAGGAACATGACTATCCGGGGTTTTGGTCCTTTCCCCCTGTGTGAAACCCCGCAGATCGCCGAGCCCAACTCGCCTCTTCCTGGACCTATGGCGCATGCACGCCCGCTCGTCCAATCAGCGCGCTCAGAGCCGCTGATGTCACGGCGTCTTAGCCTTCGTCTAAGGCCAGAGACTCTGAGCGCGCTGGCGGCCGCTCCCCTCTAACAAGGAGCATGCCTGCGCCGGCTATTCGCAAATGCCTGGCATGGGCACGCACCCTGCTAGAGGGATAGTGGAAATGCAGCTACGGCTCGGGCATGCGCCGTAGGACCGGGAAGCAAGTTAAGTGTATGGGGTGACCTGGGGGGTTTCACACAGTGAAATTGATCGGCCTGGGAATCTTATAGATTCCCGGGCCGATTGCGGTGGGTTTTGGTCCATTTTAAACTGAGATCATCAAGAAGACCTATTGTTCGATGACCAATCACATGGCACAGTTATGGGCAGGGGTATAACTATAGGGAGTGCAAGGGGTGCCCAGAAGGTCAGAGGGCCCCATCATTGTTGCTCCTCCAACCTTATGTATCAGATTTGTGCTCACTTGAAATCACATAATGGAAACAGAATCTGCATTTGTCTTGGCTGTTTCAGTCTTTAGTTAGTTGTATCCAATTGAGTTAAAATAACAGGAAAAGGGTCATTGTAGGAGCCATGACAGGGCCCCATGTAATGTTTGCACCAGGCCCCCTCTCACATTTAGTTATGTAAAATCTGTACGGGTATAATGTAAAGTGGACCAAATTCCATCCAAACCTGATCCTAGTGTCTAAAGGCCCTCCACTGGGGCATCTCGATTTGGGATGCCCCAGAGCCATTAGCCATATGAAGACATTCATATACTTCACACTGCCCCACATCAATTAATCAGGAGCCTCTTTAGTCCCCCATTAGCTTGTGAAGACCTTGAGATTCAATAGCCAAGAGCAGAAGGATGAATATTTGGTGTCAATGTTGTCAAAACTTTACCAGCAGGAACATGCTGCGAAGCTTCACGCTTGGAAGAGACAGCGTTCCAGCGGCAGTGCTGTCAGGACAATAATCGTCTGCATCTGATATCATGTGAAGAAAAGCAACAGCAGGGTTTAGGTAAGTACCTGAAAAAAATCTTATTTTGGACCAGCTGAGCCAGTCCTGAGTCCTATAGGGAGACCAGGGAGAACTCCCAGTGGGACGCATTGCTTTGGGGCTAGTTGGGGATAGTTGGCAGGGCCGGCTCTAGGTTTATGTGGGCCCTTGGGCGGCATGGTCTCAGTGGGCCCCTTTGTGGTGAGGAGTCGCGTCACATCACAGAGGGACGTCCCAAATCTGGATGCCCCGTAAGGATCATGCTTTTGGACCAAAACTCTAATTTTGGTCTACTTTGAAGCGCACTAAACCCCTTTAAACTTGACCTCAGAGTCTAAACGAATCTAGATTGTCCTGTATGTGAGATGCCCCTGTAAAGCAGAACAAAACTCAGGGGTGGAATTGCTTGCATAGTGGGTATGCCAGCGATCCCAGGGGGGTGTCACACAGGAGGGTATCACAGATTGGGATGCCCCAGGGATAGGAAATCAGCTGGGATGGGCAACTTAAAGCAGAACCAAACCCAGCACTTCCTCCCCTGGAATCTATATTGAGATGCCCCGTTGTGTGGAACCCGCCATTCGAGGAGATGTGGGCACCAGCTGTGGCGGTGCCCTCCCAGTCCGCCACCGGTCAAGCGCCATCGCTCACCCCAAAAGCCGGCCCTGTCAGTGGGCCCCCCCAGAGGGATGCCCCGCGAGGAGGGATCTGATCGGCCCGGGAATCTATAACATCTATAAGATCCCCCCTGGGTGTTGGTCCACTTTAAAATGTATTCATACATTCAAAATGGCCCAATGATAAAAATCCCTATAAATATGCTGGATAATGGGAGGAGGGGTCACCTATATACCCAACCCTGTTAGCTTGCAGGCCAGCCTATAATCTGTCTCTAAACTTGGTTAAAAACAGAGGACTCGGTCACACACATCTGCAGAAGTAGCTTAAGCTGCACCACTACGCCAAAGTGCCTCTATGGGTGCCGTCCTAACTCTAATCTATGAGAGCCCCATTTGGGACATACAATGCAATAGATAAATTGGGAGCAGGCTTACCTGAGGTTGCCCTAAACCTCTAAAGTGCAAGCCATGGGGTGGAAGGGTCAAAGACCTTGCAATACAGCCTAGACCCCACACCCCATGTGCTTGCACAAATTCAAAAGAAACAAAGGAGGGGTGGCAGCCGCTCAGACCATTTTTGTTTGTTTCTTTTGAATTTGTGCAAGCACATGGTGTGTGGGGTCTAGGCTGTATTGCAAGGTCTTTGACCCTTCCACCCCATGGCTTGCACTTGAGGTTTAGGGCAACCTCAGGTAAGCCTGCTCCCAATTTATCTATTGCGTTGTATGTCACAAATGGGCTCTCAGAGATTAGAGTTAGGACGGCACCCCACAGAGGCACCTTGGCGCTGGTGGTGCAGCTTAAGCTACTTCTGCAGATGTGTGTGACCGAGCCCTCTGTTTTTACCAGATTTAGAGACAGATTATAGGCTGGCCTGCAAGCTAACAGGGTTGAGTGCTGCGGCTCCTTTAAGACTTTTGTATTCTAATTGCCCTGCTAACGTGCACCTCCCTGGTTAGTTATAAAATGGTCTGAGCGGCTGCAACCCCTCCTTTGTCACCTATATACCCCACATCAAGAAATATCCATCCAGGCATGTGGATTTTTTTTTTATTTTAATTGAAGGAAGAGGAAATCAGAGATGACAGGTTCTGTCACACTAAACCCGTCAGCCCTGGAATTTATTCCTACCAGGAGAAGAAACCACTAACTTTGTGGGAGTTTTATTCAGCTCAGGTGTCTAAGTGACCCCTCCTCTCATTAGTTGACTTGTTTATATGGATTTTTTAATATTTTACAATATTAACACAATTTGATGCTCTTTTAAGCCGCACTCGCTTCTATAACAATATTATCTTAGGCAGGATATTGCCATTATTAATAACATAATCACTGGGTGGGGGGTGTCAGATGAAACACAGGGGGGTTGTGCGAGTTGTGTGACCCCCGCAGCGCAATCCTTCACCTGGAAATGGGCCGTTCACACCTCGCATTGTTAAACATGGCCTAGACAATGGCGGCCGCCTCTTCCATCACTTGTCATTCCAACGACCCCCCTGATTGAATTTGCACCTCAATAGTTAACCCCTTCAGCACACAACATAATGGTATTTGTTTCACACCGCTGTGCTTGATATTGTAACAACATGGCCGCTCTCCCCATTGTTCCTGGATGGAGACACCTCTGTTTATCCAAAGCTCCGCTGCTGACGCTGCTCCTGTCACCTTTGTACAATAAGAACAAAAAAAATATATTTATTGTAAAAGACAGTCTGTCAGTTTGTATATTTTAGACTCTAGGTTCTAATTCCTAAAAGATTCCAGGTTATAGCTTATCCCCGGCGCATCCAATAGGATAGGAAAAATGAACACTCAACATAAAAGCTATGCATGCCAAAAAAGGTGATTTAAAGTGGACCAACACCCACGGGTGATTGGCCCGGGAATCTATAAGATCCGAAGATCGGGATGTCCCGCGGAGTGAAACCCCCCCAAACACCCCAAACTCCTTACCTTATCTTCGGCAGGAGGCGGCGGCGGAGGAGCCGCTTGTCCGCGGCTTGTCCGTCTGCGCTGGGAGCGGGGAGAGGTGAGTTGTTCGGGGGGTTCGGGGGGGTTTCACACAGCGGAGCACCCCGATCGGGGTGCCCCACCGAAGTGGACCAAGACCCAGGATAGTCAAAATCCTGGGTGTTGGTCCACTTTAAAGTGGACCAAAATCCAGGGGGATCAGATCCCTCCCCGCGGGGCATCCGAAACCCACCAGGAAGCCCACAATCCTACCTTCTCCCCGTTCCAGCGGCGCATGCGCGTCCGCCGCTGCTGCCTCCCGCATGTCCCTCTAGCAGGGCGTGCTCCTGCGCTGCCCGTTTGTGAATGGCCAGCGCGGGTGCGCTCCCTGTAAGAGGGATGCGCGGGAGGTGGCGGTGGACGCGCTCTGCTTGTCCGTCGCTGCCTCTCGCTTGTCCGCCGGCGGGGACTCTTATTCAGAGTGAAGGTCCGGATTAATGTGAGCAATCTGTATGTACAGTGTGTGGGAAACATATAAGATAGACTCTTATTCAGGGTGAAGGTCTGGATTAATGTGGGCAATCTGTATGTACAGGGTGTGGGAAACATATAAGATAGGCTCTTATTCAGGGTGAAGGTCCACTTTAAGGGAATCTTCATTTGGGATGTACATTTACCTTAAGTAGAACAGGCAAGTGTCACTGAAGGTAAGAACCCCTCATTCACTTGCCTGCAGTGCCATTAACCCCAATATGGGATGCCCCTCCCATATTGCAGTGGTCACGTGGGAGCGGGGAGAGGTGAGCTTTTGGGGCTTTCTGGGGGGTTTCACACAGTTTCCCCGATCGGGGTGCCCCTCCAAAGTGGACCAAAACCCAGGATAGTCAAAATCCTGGGTGTTGGTCCACTTTAATAACATGAGACCATAAAGTGTACAAAAGTTATACAAAAGAGCAATGTTACATATATATATATATATATGACTGGCCACCAGATGGCGCAGAGGAGCTGGTCCCAATGCTTGTATTGCGTTTCTCATAGGCAGTATAAGATAGATAAAGAATCCAGAAATCCCTGATAGAGAATCGCAATGTCGCAGCCTAATGGAAAATGCAGAGCAAGCAAATAACAGACAATAGAAATACATAGCAATACAGGCAGGACCCCAGGGGATAACCACTAATACATACTCAACGTTTCGGCAGTGATTGCCGTCCTCAGGTGGGGCATCCCATATTGGGGTTAATGCCACTGCAGGCAAGTGAATAAGGGGTCCTTACCTTCAGTGACACTTGCCTGTTCTACTTAAGGTAAATGTCCATCCCAATGCAGATGCCCTTAAAGCGGACCTTCACCCTGAATAAGAGCCTTATATGTTTCCCCCCTGTACATACAGATTGCTCACATTAATCCGGACCTTCACTCTGAATAAGAGCCTATCTTATATATTTCCCACACCCTGTACATACAGATTGCCCACATTAATCCAGACCTTTATTCTGAATAAGAGCCTATCCTATATGTTTCCCACACCCTGTACATACAGATTGCCCACATTAATCCGGACCTTCACTCTGAATAAGAGCCTATCTTATATGTTTCCCACATCCTGTACATACAGATTGCCCACATTAATCCAGACCTTCACCCTGAATTAGAGCCTATCTTATATATTTCCCACACACTGTACATACAGATTGTCCACATTAATCCGGACCTTCACCCTGAATAAGAGCCTATCTTATATATTTCCCACACCCTGTACATACAGATTGCTCACATTAAAAATCATCCTACCTGCATCTACTGCATGTTATGAACCTTTAAACATCCAAGATGGCGGCTCATGGAACATCAAGCAGCCGGCAAACAGGAAGTGCCTTCTGACTGTGCCGCTCTGCATTCTGGGATTGCTGACCTTTTCCTGACCCCAGCTCTGCTCTGTCTGAGCAAAGCACAGCTATAACCCTACCCCCTGTACTTTATCCCACTCTCCTCAGTAAGTGTGATGCTTCTGAGTCACGATGGCGGCGCCCATATCCTAAAGTCCTGAACAGAGTTGCAGCCCAGTGGGGGAAAGAATAATAAGTAAGTGACTAAAAACTTAAAATATATTAATATTAGATGCTGGGGAATCGTTTTTTAAGGGTTTGGGCTTTTCAATTAATCATGGTGAAGGTCCGGTTTAATAAGATATGTTATATAAGCAGAACTAAACCCAATGGGCTATTCTCCTGGGGCACTGCAGCAACTCGCTGTTGTACATTGGGCTGCCCCATCTTTGGGCAGTTGATGTGCTCCCACCCCCCGCCATTCAGATAGGAGCGCGCCAGCTGCTGGGGATGAGGCTGATTTCGCTCCAGACTGACACAAAACAGAGCTTTTTGCTGAACATTACTTAGAGGCTGATTCACTACAACGCCAGGTATCGGCAGATGAGTGTCTGTATAGTGGCGCTTAGAGCGACCGCGAGTAGACGTTGTAAGTGGGTATCGGGCGCTGTAACAGAGCGTCTCAGTCGTTGTAGTAACCTGGCCGGCATTGATGAATGAGATGTATGTTGGGCCCTCTAAGACCAGTACAGCGCTGCAGCGATAGGTAGCGCCAGCTCAGTGCAACCGACTCTCGGTGCTCCACACCATACTTATCAACATGGTGTTCCAAATCTGGTCGCTATAGCATAGAGCGGCAGACGCTGTGTGATTAAAGTCTGTTTTTGAACACATATCCACCAGTAACAAAGCGAAAATGGAATGACATTGTTTTAACACTGTGACATTAACACTTTAATGCCAGACCTGTAATAACAATTCTGTATAAAAATAGAAAAAGTCAAAAAAGTTTCTAAAAGTGTTTTTTGCAGCCAGGAGACGTCACATAATGATTTTAGGGAAAAAAATAGTCAAACACTCTGTTAAAACACAAACAAATGAACGGCCATTGAAATGTATGGGAGAGCGACATGAGCGAAAGGCAATACCTGGCGCTCTGGAAGCTAGAGCGCCGGCGCTATACGCCGAGCCGCCTGTAATGATGAATTGGATGCTACCTGGTGCTGTTAGAGTCGCTCACCAGATTCGCTTTCATAAATGTGGTTTTTGCATACAGCGCTTGGCGTTCACCAGACGCTGCCTGTCGCTACCTGGCGCTATCCTTTATTAAATAATCCCCATATTGATTGGTCGAGAGCCTGCGCATGCACCGTAAGACTAGGGAAAGGTGAGTTTTACTTGGCGATCTGGGAGGTTTCACACAGCGGGGGATCCCAAATCAGGATGCTCACGGGGCAGGGAACAAAACCTGGGACAGTCAAAATCCCACGTTTTTTTTTCTGCCTTAAGAGAAACAACTTACTTATATAAGCTGTGGCCCCTTTGAAGTGGACCAAAACATGGACTTTAGCCCAGGGTAAATAATTCTCTTAGGGGCATCCCCAATCCATGGTTTCCCTCTTTATTGTAAAAGACAGCCTGTCAGTTTGTATCTTTTAGACTCTAGGGTCTGGAGTCTTAAAGATTTTAGGGGTAAGTTTACAGCTTACCCCTGGGGCATCCTGATTTGGGGTTGTGGGAAACCCCTCAGTTCACCCAGTACTTACCTCAATCCGGTAATTCCCCTATCAGCATCCCCTGCACCCCTTTATCTGTTCCACACAGTCAGAGCATGCATCCCAGCCATCCATTCATTAAAGTGGACCAACACCCAGGGGGGATCTATAAGATTCCCGGGCCGATAAGATCCCTCCCCGCGGGGCATCCGAAATCGGGATGCCCCACTGTGTGAAACCCCCCCAGGACGCCCCATTCACCTTACCTTATCCCCTTTCTAACGGCGCATGCGCGGGCCGCATCTCGCGCTTCCCTCTAGCAGGGCGCGCACCCGCGCCGGTCATTGTGATTGGCCGGCGCGGGCACGCTCCCTGTTAGAAGGAAGTGCGAGGCGCGGCCTCCAGCGTGCTCAGAGCCGCTGTGGTTGTCCGTCGCTTGTCCGTACATACCACAGCGGCTTTGAGCGCTCTAATTGGACGAGCGCTCGCGTAGGAGCGGGGTTTCACGCAGCGGGGTCCCCCCGCGGAAGTGGACCAAAACCCAGGATAGTGAAAATCCTGGGTGTTGGTCCACTTTAAGAATTAATCTCAGCATATCCCAGGATGTCTCTGTAAATTGTGCCAAACCCCAAGAGAGTGAAAATCCTGGGATAGTCAATGTCTGCTGGAGCGGTCACGCATGGCTGAGGTGGCCGGGGATGCCGTGGGATTGAGACTGGAGTATACAGGCAAATTCTCACTGACTCAGGATGCCCCTAGCAAGATATGTTAAAGAGGAACAACTTATTGATATGAGTTTTGGTCCTCCTTAAAGCAGGCCAAAACTTGGTTTGTGTTAAATCCTTCACTTATCCAAATCCATGATTTTTCTGTATACTCACATCCATCACACAGCACGGGGGTGGTGGCATCCCTGCTCATTTATACACGTTTTGGTCCACTTTAATGGCCAATTACAGCTCAAAAAAGCAAACATTTACCTATGTTACACCCCCTGGGAAGATCACCCAGCTCCTCACACTGCACCATTCTTAATGCTTCTTCCAGGACCACCATCACAATAGTACAGGTATAACTCCAGTATGGGGACCAGTCAATTTATATATATATATATATATATATATATATATATATATATATATATTTATATTTATTGTATTTTTATGTGGGCTTCTTTAGGGAAAGGCATGATGCCTGGATGCCTAATTACAGGCCTTTTCCTGGTAGCCTCTTACCTGTCAGAGACCTCCATACCACCCAGTGCCCCAGGCAGTGTGTTTTGGCCTTTGGAGAGTATACTCTGAACGTATGAAGACAGGCCTCCCAGGCCCCCCCCCCCCCCCCCGTGGTGCACCTCAGCACCAGTATTTGGCTTGCCTGTCAAGGAGGGGACCGGAAGCCCCTCAATGGGAGGTGTGTTGGCAGAAAACGGGTTTGGTTCATCAGCAATTAGGGAACATGCAGTTTTAGTGAAAATGCAATTCTGATAGAAAAAGAGGTAAGAAAGAAAGGGAGGTAGGAAATAAAAAATGAGAAAAGAAAGAAAGAACGAAAGAAAGAACAAAAGAAAGAAAGAACGAACGTACGAACGAACGTACGAACGAACGTACGAACGAACGAACGAAAGAACGAACGAAAGAACGAACGAACGAAAGAACAAAAGAACGAAAGAACGAAAGAACAAAAGAACGAAAGAACGAAAGAACGAAAGAACGAAAGAACGAAAGAACGAAAGAACGAAAGAACGAAAGAACGAAAGAAAGAACAAAAGAACGAAAGAAAGAACAAAAGAAAGAAAGAACGAACGTACGAACGAACGTACGAACGAACGTACGAACGAACGTACGAACGAAAGAAAGAGAAAGAAATTAGAGAAGGAAGAAATGAAGGGAGAAAAGGTGGGAAGAAAGCAAATAAAAATGGAAGAAAGAGGAAAGGAAGATAGGAAATAAAGAATGAGAAAAAGAATAGAAAGGAAAGAAAGAAAGATGGAAGAGAGGAAAGGAAATAAAGAAGGAGGGGAAGAAACAGAAGGAAGCAAATAAAAATGGAAGAAAAAGGAAAGGAAGAAAGAAAATAAGGTAAGAGAGAGGGAAGGGAGGAAGGAAAGAAAGATGAAAAAAATGAAGGAAGAAGGAAGGAAAAAAATAGAAGGAAAAAGAAAGAATAACAAAATAAAAAAGATTAAGTGCAGAAAAAAAAGAAGAGGAAAAAAGTAGCCTGTGCTGTTGCTAAGTGCCACTGTCAGAGCTGAGCTCAGCTGACAGCCAGTACTTAGCATTGAGCACTGCACCCCCTGTGGTGGCTGGTGGTACTGCGCTCCATGCAGATGCCCAGTTCGCCTGGTGTAAATGGTCAGATGTAAAATGTGGGGTATTTTAGCGTTACTTTGGGGGGTAAGTTCACTTTTAGGGTTAATAGGAGATGAGGTCTGCAGCAAGGGTTCACCAGGGAAAAGGAGATGCCAAGCAGAATCAGGTAAGGTCAAGAAGGTGTATGGAAGTCTGTTCATAGGGGACAGTCAAGATGTACGGTCAAAGTGGACCAACACCCAGGATTTTCACTATGTTGGGTTTTGGTCCACTTCCGTGGGGCACCCCCGCTGCGTGAAACCCGCCTCGATCGCCCTAAAAAACTCACCTCACCCCGCTCCTACGCGGGCGCTCGTCCATTCAGAGCGCTCAGAGCCGCTGTGGTATGTACGGACAAGCGATGGACAACCACAGCGGCTCTGAGCGCGCTGGAGGCCGCGTCTTGCGCTTCCTTCTAACAGGGAGCGCGCCCGCGCCGGGCATTCACAAACGGCCGGTGCGGGTGCGCGCCCTGCTAGAGAGAAGCGAGACCTGCGGCCGCGGCCCGCGCATGCTCCGTTGGAATGGGGATAAGGTAAGCTTTCTGGGCGTCCTGGGAGGTTTTACCCCGCGGGGCATCCCAATTTCAGATGCCCCGAGGGGAGGGATCTGATTGGCCCCCCTGGGTGTTGGTCCACACCTCTCGGCATCCCCTGCTACCTGCACCATGCATGCTCACACCTGAGGACATTCTATTCTGCAAGCTTGGCGAGCCACAGAGCAAAGACGCCCATGGAGGCTCACATATAGAGTTTAAAGCTGGGCCACATGGGATTTGGAAGTCTTTAATAATAAAACATGTTTTGATCATCTTACCTGTTTTACTTTGCTAGTGCTCTCCTTAATGGACCACCATGTATTAAAATAATAGTCCTTTTATTACATTCAATTCATCAAGAGGAGCTGCTGAATAAGACTGACGTAACTAAGATTCAGCCCCTTTCTGTAGCCCAGCCCCTGGGTCTTATTTTATTTATTTTTATTTTATGCTTGTATTGTATTGCACACACATAGGGTTTTTTTCCTCCACCAATGAGATGAAGACAGTGCAGGTAAAGAGCATGTAAGGGGCATACTCACCACCACCTCCTGATCCATCGCTGCTGGTTTCCAGCCGCCTCTTCCCTTGCCATCACCTCCATCACTGCCTCAACCCCTGCCACCTTCTCCTCCGCTACCTGGTCCCACACCGCCTTCTCCTCTGCTACCTGGTCCCACGCCGCCTTCTCCTCTGCTACCTGGTCCCACACCGCCTTCTCCTCTGCTACCTGGCCCCACGCCGCCTCCTTCTCTGCTACCTGGTCCCACACCGCCTCCTTCTCTGCTACCTGGTCCCACACCGCCTTCTCCTCTGCTACCTGGTCCCACACCGCCTTCTCCTCTGCTACCTGGTCCCACGCTGCCTCCTTCTCTGCTACCTGGTCCCACACCGCCTCCTTCTCTGCTACCTGGTCCCACACCGCCTTCTCCTCTGCTACCTGGCCCCACGCCGCCTCCTTCTCTGCTACCTGGTCCCACACCGCCTCCTTCTCTGCTACCGGGTCCCACACCGCCTTCTCCTCTGCTACCTGGTCCCACACCGCCTTCTCCTCTGCTACCTGGTCCCACGCCACCTCCTCCTCTGATACCTGGTCCCACACCGCCTTCTACTCTGCTACCTGGTCCCACACCGCCTCCTCCTCTGCTACCTGGTCCCACACTGCCACCTCCTCCTCTGCTACCTGGTCCCACGCCGCCTCCTCCTCTGCTGCCTGGTCCCACGCCGCCTCCTCCTCTGCTACCTGGTCCCACGCTGCCTCCTCCTCTGATACCTGGTCCCACACTGCCACCTCCTCCTCTGCTACCTGGTCCCACGCCGCCTCCTCCTCTGCTACCTGGTCCCACACTGCCACCCCCTCCTCTGCTACCTGGTCCCACGCCGCCTCCTCCTCTGCTGCCTGGTCCCACGCCGCCTCCTCCTCTGCTACCTGGTCCCACGCTGCCTCCTCCTCTGCTACCTGGTCCCACGCCGCCTCCTCCTCTGCTACCTGGTCCCACGCCACCTCCTCCTCCTCTGCTACCTGGTCCCACGCCGCCTCCTCCTCTGCTACCTGGTCCCACGCCGCCTCCTCCACTGCTACCTGGTCCCACGCCGACTCCTCCTCCTCTGCTACCTGGTCCCACGCCTCCTCCTCCTCTGCTACCTGGTCCCACGCCGCCTCCTCCTCTGCTACCTGGTCCCACACCGCCTCCTCCATTGCTACCTGGTCCCACGGCGCCTCCTCCTCTGCTACCTGGTCCCACGCCGCCTCCTCCTCCTCTGCTACCTGGTCCCACACTGCCTCCTCCTCCTCTGCTACCTGGTCCCACGCCGCCTCCTCCTCTGCTACCTGGTCCCACGCTGCCTCCTCCTCTGATACCTGGTCCCACGCCTCCTCCTCCTCTGCTACCTGGTCCCACGCCGCCTCCTCCTCTGCTACCTGGTCCCACGCCTCCTCCTCCTCTGCTACCTGGTCCCACGCCGCCTCCTCCTCTGCTACCTGGTCCCACGCCTCCTCCTCCTCTGCTACCTGGTCCCACGCCGCCTCCTCCTCTGCTACCTGGTCCCACGCCTCCTCCTCCTCTGCTACCTGGTCCCACGCTGCCTCCTTCTCTGCTACCTGGTCCCACACCGCCTCCTTCTCTGCTACCTGGTCCCACACCGCCTTCTCCTCTGCTACCTGGCCCCACGCCGCCTCCTTCTCTGCTACCTGGTCCCACACCGCCTCCTTCTCTGCTACCGGGTCCCACACCGCCTTCTCCTCTGCTACCTGGTCCCATACCGCCTTCTCCTCTGCTACCTGGTCCCACACCGCCTCCTCCTCTGCTACCTGGTCCCACGCCACCTCCTCCTCTGATACCTGGTCCCACACCGCCTTCTACTCTGCTACCTGGTCCCACACCGCCTCCTCCTCTGCTACCTGGTCCCACACTGCCACCTCCTCCTCTGCTACCTGGTCCCACGCCGCCTCCTCCTCTGCTGCCTGGTCCCACGCCGCCTCCTCCTCTGCTACCTGGTCCCACGCTGCCTCCTCCTCTGATACCTGGTCCCACGCTGCCTCCTCCTCTGCTACCTGGTCCCACGCCGCCTCCTCCTCTGCTACCTGGTCTCACGCCACCTCCTCCTCCTCTGCTACCTGGTCCCACGCCGCCTCCTCCTCTGCTACCTGGTCCCACGCCGCCTCCTCCACTGCTACCTGGTCCCACGCCTCCTCCTCCTCTGCTACCTGGTCCCACGCCGCCTCCTCCTCTGCTACCTGGTCCCACGCCTCCTCCTCCTCTGCTACCTGGTCCCACGCCGCCTCCTCCTCTGCTACCTGGTCCCACGCCTCCTCCTCCTCTGCTACCTGGTCCCACACTGCCTCCTCCTCCTCTGCTACCTGATCCCACGCTGCCTCCTCCTCCTCTGCTACCTGGTCCCACGCCTCCTCCTCCTCTGCTACCTGGTCCCACGCCGCCTCCTCCTCTGCTACCTGGTCCCACGCCTCCTCCTCCTCTGCTACCTGGTCTCACGCCGCCTCCTCCTCTGCTACCTGGTCCCACGCCTCCTCCTCCTCTGCTACCTGGTCCCACGCCTCCTCCTCCTCTGATACCTGGTCCCACGCCTCCTCCTCCTCCTCCTCTGATACCTGGTCCCACGCCGCCTCCTCCTCTGCTACCTGGTCCCACGCCGCCTCCTCCTCTGCTACCTGGTCCCACGCCACCTCCTCCTCCTCTGCTACCTGGTCCCACACTGCCTCCTCCTCCTCTGCTACCTGGTCCCACGCCACCTCCTCCTCCTCTGCTACCTGGTCCCACGCCTCCTCCTCCTCTGATACCTGGTCCCACGCCTCCTCCTCCTCTGATACCTTGTCCCACGCCGCCGCCTCCTCCTCTGATACCTGGTCCCACGCCGCCTCCTCCTCTGCTACCTGGTCCCACGCCGCCTCCTCCTCTGCTACCTTGTCCCACGCTGCCTCCTCCTCCTCTGCTACCTGGTCCCACGCCTCCTCCTCCTCTGCTACCTGGTCCCACGCCGCCTCCTCCTCTGCTACCTGGTCCCACGCCTCCTCCTCCTCTGCTACCTGGTCCCACGCTGCCTCCTCCTCCTCTGCTACCTGGTCCCACGCCTCCTCCTCCTCTGCTACCTGGTCCCACGCCGCCTCCTCCTCTGCTACCTGGTCCCACGCCTCCTCCTCCTCTGCTACCTGGTCCCACGCCGCCTCCTCCTCTGCTACCTGGTCCCACGCCTCCTCCTCCTCTGCTACCTGGTCCCACGCCTCCTCCTCCTCTGATACCTGGTCCCACGCCTCCTCCTCCTCCTCCTCTGATACCTGGTCCCACGCCGCCTCCTCCTCTGCTACCTGGTCCCACGCCTCCTCCTCCTCTGATACCTGGTCCCACGCCTCCTCCTCCTCCTCCTCTGATACCTGGTCCCACGCCTCCTCCTCCTCCTCCTCTGATACCTGGTCCCACGCCGCCTCCTCCTCTGTTATCTGGTCCCACGCCGCCTCCTCCTCTGATACCTGGTCCCACGCCTCCTCCTCCTCCTCCTCTGATACCTGGTCCCACGCCTCCTCCTCCTCCTCCTCTGATACCTGGTCCCACGCCTCCTCCTCCTCCTCCTCTGATACCTGGTCCCACGCCGCCTCCTCCTCTGCTACCTGGTCCCACGCCGCCTCCTCCTCTGCTACCTGGTCCCACGCCACCTCCTCCTCCTCTGCTACCTGGTCCCACACTGCCTCCTCCTCCTCTGCTACCTGGTCCCACGCCACCTCCTCCTCCTCTGCTACCTGGTCCCACGCCTCCTCCTCCTCTGATACCTGGTCCCACGCCTCCTCCTCCTCTGATACCTTGTCCCACGCCGCCGCCTCCTCCTCTGATACCTGGTCCCACGCCGCCTCCTCCTCTGCTACCTGGTCCCACGCCGCCTCCTCCTCTGCTACCTTGTCCCACGCTGCCTCCTCCTCCTCTGCTACCTGGTCCCACGCCTCCTCCTCCTCTGCTACCTGGTCCCACGCCGCCTCCTCCTCTGCTACCTGGTCCCACGCCTCCTCCTCCTCTGCTACCTGGTCCCACGCTGCCTCCTCCTCCTCTGCTACCTGGTCCCACGCCTCCTCCTCCTCTGCTACCTGGTCCCACGCCGCCTCCTCCTCTGCTACCTGGTCCCACGCCTCCTCCTCCTCTGCTACCTGGTCCCACGCCGCCTCCTCCTCTGCTACCTGGTCCCACGCCTCCTCCTCCTCTGCTACCTGGTCCCACGCCTCCTCCTCCTCTGATACCTGGTCCCACGCCTCCTCCTCCTCCTCCTCTGATACCTGGTCCCACGCCGCCTCCTCCTCTGCTACCTGGTCCCACGCCTCCTCCTCCTCTGATACCTGGTCCCACGCCTCCTCCTCCTCCTCCTCTGATACCTGGTCCCACGCCTCCTCCTCCTCCTCCTCTGATACCTGGTCCCACGCCGCCTCCTCCTCTGCTACCTGGTCCCACACTGCCTCCTCCTCCTCTGCTACCTGGTCCCACACTGCCTCCTCCTCCTCTGCTACCTGGTCCCACGCCTCCTCCTCCTCTGCTACCTGGTCCCACACTGCCTCCTCCTCCTCTGCTACCTGGTCCCACGCCGCCTCCTCCTCTGATACCTGGTCCCACGCTGCCTCCTCCTCTGATACCTGGTCCCACGCCACCTCCTCCTCTGCTACCTGGTCCCACGCCACCCCCTCCTCTGATACCTGGTCCCACGCCACCTCCTCCTCTGATACCTGGTCCCACGCCACCCCCTCCTCTGCTACCTGGTCCCACGCTGCCTCCTCCTCTGCTACCAGGTCTCACGCCAGTGCCGCCACTGATCCCCTGCTGGATCCGCCACTGATCCCCTGCTGGATCCACCATTGGTCCCCCACTGGAGCCTTCTGTGATTCACCTCCGGAGCCACCAGTCCCCTACCGGAGCCATTGCTTTGTCACTGGGGGACAGGAAACAACAGCACTGTGCAGGACAGCATGTTGTGCTGCCTCTGCACTGCACCACATCTCACCACGCAATGGTGGGCAGCACTGTGCTGTGTAAATGCAGTAGAAGTGTACAAAGTGAAAGGGGCCTTAGACTGCAGAGCCACTGCAGGAGGGTTTAAAGTGAACCAAATCTTGTGATTTTGACGATCCCTGGTATTGGTCCCAATTTGGGATGCCCTGCTGTGTGAATTACCCCCCAAAAAACTCACCTTTCCCCACTCCTACGACACATGCATGCGGCCAATCCACAGGCACGGTTCTATTCAGCCCTTTCATTTAAGACTCAGCTAAGGCATGAATGAAGCCGACTGCAGTCAAATGAAACCAAATGCATCAATGGCTGCATCCCCGCTAGCCTCTAGCGAGGGGCTGCCCCACCCAGTTACGAAAGGCCGGTGCGGGCACACGCCTGGCCAAAGGTATAGCATAGTGCAGCCATAGTCCATGCATACACTGGTGGATCAGGGATCAAGTAGGTTTTACTGGGGATTTTTTTTGGCGGGGGGGGGGGGGGGGTTCACACAGCAATTAAGATTTAAATGGACCAAAACCCATCTCAGGCAGCCCTGATTCCCTCGGGGCATTGGGATTCCCCCAGGAGAGGGAATCAGGGCCATCTGAGATGGGTTTTGGTCCATTCTAACTCAATAGGATTTAATTTTACAAGGATTGTAAGAGTCTTCGAAAAAAAAAAAAAAACAGGGGTTAATATTCTTCATGTGATGATTCTATAGAGCAAAACTTGCAACATCTAAATACCTGCATCAAAACCAGTGTTCACGGGGCACAATGGAGGTATCTGGGCATTGCTGCCCCCTCTTCAGCCCTAAAGTCAGCTCAGTAACACACATATTGATTGGCACTAATTTATAGTGAAAGGGAACTGGGATGGGTAAACAGCTCCATGCGTATGGAGTATTTTTTCAGGAGCCTGTGTCTTACTCCAGATAATATTATTAGCATAATTATGGAACAAATCAGGATGCCCCAGGGACAAGGACCAGTTGGTTTCATCTGCAATCTGCTGGTGAGGCTGACTCCAGGTAGGACAGTGCCACCAGCAGGTGACCAAGCGGTACTGGTGCTATAAACCCAGTCTCTTACTGTCATATACATAATGTTGATGTCTGTCTTCAGTCTCCCTGCCCCCCCAAGCGCCCCCCCCCACCCCACTTGCCCCCCTACCTAGGAGTTTGATTGTGGGAATAAGCAGGGTCAATGTGTCTGCAGATCAGCACACGTCTGCACCAATAGCAACCATATAAGCATTCGTTTGTGTTCAATCGATAATTCGATTTGATTATTGAATTCTTTACACATGGCATTTACATAAAGAATTCAATCAATCGAAAGCTCAACAAAAAAATTATGATGGAGGGAAAAAAAAAATCAACGAAAAATGATCAAGTGATTTTCTAACATTCCCAATCCCCAAAAAAGATCTAAGAAAAGTAGAAACAAGAATGATAGATTTGATTAATCGGATTAAAAATATTGGGGGGTGTGTTGGTGCCGTTAAACCTATGCTGGAAGCATAGGTTTACCATTAGGCAACCCTGGGCCTGTGCCTAGGGTGGCCACTTGTTGGGGGGTGCTATGGAATGTGCTGTCACTGCTATAGTTTGAAAAAACCCTTGCTGGCACCTTAATGCCCCCTCTTGAGCACCCCACCATCCACAGGAAAATGCAGGGGGGGGGGGTGCTGTTGGTGATACAACTGACTTTAGCTTAGTCTATGCTGGAGTGACTTTTGCTGAATTAACTGCAGTTTACAACTATGACACTAGATGGCGCCGTGATCAATGCTTAACTGTAGTTTCTCTGCATTTTTCTGATGTGTTCTATTTTCTGTGCATTCAGTTGCTCTATGGTGCTACATCCTGTCTGCATCAGAAACCAGGAAAGCCAGTAAAAAGTATAGGGCTCTGCATTTAACCCATTGCACCCTCTCTTCCACACATACTGTCTGCATTTAAACCCAAGCAGGGTGCAAGCAAAAAAGTGCCTAGGGCAGTCTAGACACCAAATACGGCCCTGGAGATAGCGTGTATAATGGGCTCCATTGTATTGTGGCGTACAGCTGGGCTAAATCAGAAGGCAAGAGCTCCCTGATCAGCTCTGCGGTTTCTAATGAGGAGATTAGGGTGGCAAATGAGCTGCTGGAATTTGCCCTGGGGGGGGGGTATATTTGGCTTCACATGACTCCAGCCGCAACTTAGGGTCTTGGGCAAAAGTTTTGAGACTGACTCAAAGATTGTTAGAAAACATGGTCAGATGAATTGCTATGAAAATGAACTGAGGCCAAGGCAGCTGATATCCCTCTGACATGCTGAATATAACAGCACACTGATTTAATTAAACCGGACCTTCAGCATCATTTCATATAAAGCCCAAACGCTTATAAAACTATTCCCCAGCATCTAAAATTAATATATTTTATGTTTAGTCACTTTTTATTCTTTCCTCCACTGGGCTGCAACTCTGTTCAGCACTCTAGGATACGGGCGCAGCCATCTTGCCTCAGAAGCATCACACATACTGAGGAGAGGAGAGGGGGCAAAAGTGCTGGGGGGGGGGGTTATAGCTGTGCTTTGCAGAGAATGAGCTGAGGTCAGGGAAAGGACAGCAATCCCAGAATGCAGAGCAGCACAGTCAGAAGACTAAGAGGCTGATTCATTAATAGCGGCAGGTAGCGACAGTTGAGCGACTGTAGCGGCATTTTCAGAGCACCCGCTAGTAGTCGCTGTGCTTGGCCGTTGTTCGGTTGTTGATAGCGACTGAGTCGGTGTGCAGTAATGCTGAATACGGGGTGACGAGTCGCTATTTGACAGGTTCCGCGATGTATGGGTGCGCATCATAGCGACTGGTCAGAGCGACCGGCTCCCACCATATTCATCAAAAAATCACGCTCAAAAAATTCTTGCGCTGTGAAATGCATGTTTAAACTCCAGAGCGCTGGCGGCGATGTGTTAAAAGTAGTTTTTTAACCCCCAAACCACCATAAGAATTTAGTAATATGAATACAATAATATCAGACCTGTAATATCAATTCTGCACAAATTTTTTTTTTTTTTTTACCTTAAAAAAAATATCTAACATGGCAGAAGTGGTCACAGATTTTTTCACATTTAAAAAAAAAAAAAAAAAACATTAATAACAATTAATTATTAATATTTAAAGATTGTTCCATTGAAATGCATTGGAGCGCGCCAGGTAGCGAGAGGTCATACCTGTCGCTGTTCAAGGTCGGTCGCTGGCGCTGTGGGCTGAGGCTGGAATAATGATGAATGAGTCGGTATATGGCGCTATCTCAGTCGCTAAGCAGGATTGGCTTGATAAATGTGTGATTGTGGTGGGGAGCCGGCGTTCTCGTGGCGGGGCCCGTCATTACCGGTCGCTCACCAGTCGCTACCTGTCGCTATTCCTTCATAAATAAGGGCCTAAGACTCCATGAGCAGCCATCTTGGATGTTTAAAGGCTCAGAAAATGCAGTAGATTTTGCAGTAGGATGACTTTTAATGTGGGCAATCTGCATGTACAGGATACAGGAGGGGTATGAGATAGGCTCTTATTCAGGGTGAAGGTCCAATTTAAAGGGATACAGAAAGCAAAGGTAATTATTACACCATTGTGTCAGGCTACATTTGGCACAGTCCTAAACTGTTTTCCATTTTGAAATCGAAGAAGAAATGGCCTGGATATTGAAGGTTACAGGTTCACCTTATGATTTATCTTTTTTAATATTTCTCATCAGCCTGACTGTGGTCTATGGCAAATGAATTACCACTACTCTTTGCTCTACTCTCACAGGGTGTGCCACTACTCTTTGCCTTGTTTCTACATTCAGAAGCAGCTGTGTACTGACAGGAAGGGAGATGGCAGCTATGATCAGGTGAGCTGCTGAATGACAGTCTATGCACTCTGCCTACAGAGTCCCTTTAAAGGGCCAGTCCAGCCAGACTACCCATTTTTAAACTACCCCCCGTCCTGTCACCGTTACCTAGTGCTAAAGCTGGGCTAAGGGGTGCAACAGCAAAAAGACACTTACCTCCCCTGTTATCCAGTGACGCTCAGCCACCCGCCCATTCAGCCCTGCTTTAGTACTAGGTAAGGGTGGCAGGGCAGATGGTAGTTTGAAAACAGACAGTCTGGCTAGACTGGCCCTTTAGGAGAAGGGATGGTGCTCAAAATAATCATCTCCCACTGCTAGAGCGATGGACAATGGAAACTACTACCCAGGGCCCAAAACTCGACCCAGAGGCCCATACTCTACGGACAGCCCCGGTCTTCAATAGGGGTTGCCTAGTGGTGGTGGTGGTGGGGGGGGGGGGTTGGTGGTGGATAGGCCAAACTGCTCGGAAAGCCCCAGGTTGTGTCCCAGGGAATAGAGTGCCTGGTTAGACTAGCAGTGGTTGCCTGGCTGGTGACGTGAGATGTAGAAAAGGTGACAGAGATCATTTGCACAGGTTTAAGGTCCAAAGGGGTTAGCCAAGCTCATACATGGAGAAACTCCAAAAAGGCAAAGACCAAAGGGAACCCAGATGTCAAGCACGATTAAGCAGATAAGGGGGTGAATTCAGGTAGCAAGTCCAAGGGAATACCCCCCAGAGCTAACTAACCCGGGCACCAGGCTTACAGGCTAGGCCCTCCAACCAGCCTCTGGTCCTGCTGATATACCAGCGCTTATGCACCCCTGAAAGAACCCTTGGTCCAAACCTATGGGCACCAGGACCTTCCGCACCCATGGTGTTCCAAATGTAAGTGCGTGTAATTGGGCGGGGTACCACCATGTCACCGCCAACGCAGGTAGGTGAAAGGGTGGACTCCAACCTGGTGAACTGGTATACGGGTCCCTTGGACTGTAGAGGACTGGAGTAAAGTTACTTTCTGTGTCCTGCAAGTTATATGGAATAATGATTGTGCCACCATGAGTCCTGTTTCCTGTCAACGGTAACGCATCCTGTGACCATTAATGCTGTTTTTCATCCAAGAAAGTGCACTCACTCAAAGCTTTGTATAAAAACGATGCCAAGAAAAAATAATGGAATCTAAACCTCCTTTAGGAGCGTATTGGAATTAGATAGCTATCTGCAATTAGTTATTACAACAAAAGATGGCAGCATTTAGGAGTGAGTAGTCAGTAGAGGAAATGGCTTGGAAGACATCGTCGAGTTAGAGTTTATAGCTGGAGTTAGAGAAGAAGTGGTCTGGTCTTCATAAAGGATAAAGGTGCTGGAAGTGGGTGCACATGCTAAACATGGCGAGAGACATGTGAGGCTTGTGACCTTAAAGATACATTGTTTATGGTGGGTGGGACCAGCACAAAATAAAAGGCCAGCACAAGCAGCAGTTGACAGCTTGGAAGTGTCAGGGAAACAAGCAGTGAAGTCCAGGAGGAGGCTTAAAGTGGACCAACACCCAGGATTTTGACTATCCTGGGTTTTGGTCCACTTCCCTGGGGCACCCCGATCGGGGGTGCCCCGCTGTGTGAAACCCCCCAGAAAGCCCCGAAAAACTCACCTCACCCCGCTCCCACGTGACCGCTGCAGCCAATCCCCGCCGCCGGACAAGCAGAGCGCGTCCGCCGCCGCTGTCTCCCACGCGTCCCTCTTACAGGGAGCGCACCCACGCTGGCCATTCACAAACGGCCGGCGCAGGAGCGCGCCCTGCTAGAGGGACGCACGGGAGGCGGGTGGCGGACGCGCATGCGCCGCTGGAACGTGGAAAAGGTAGGATTGTGGGCTTCCTGGGGGGATGCCCCGCGGGGAGGGATCTGATCGGCCCGGAAATCTTATAGATTCCCTGACCAATCCCCCCTGGGTGTTGGTTCACTTTAAAGCGGACCTATAGCATCATTTAATGAAAAGCCCAAACCCTTAATAAACTATTCCCCAGCATCTAAAATAAACATATTTAACATTTTTAGTCGTTAACTTTTTATTATTTCCTTCACTGGCCTTCAACTCTGTTCAGCACTCTAGGATACAGGCGCCGCCATCTTGGCTCAGTAGCATCACATACTGATGAGAGGAGAGAGGTCATAAGTGCAGGGGAGCGGGGTTATAGCTGTGCTTTGCACAAACAGAGCAGAGCTGGAGTCAGGAAAAGGTCAGCAATCCCATAATACAGAGCGGCACAGTCAGAAGACACTTCCTGTTTGCAGGCAGCCTGCACCTCCATAGGCAGCCATCTTGGATGTTTAAAGTCTCATAACATGCAGTAGATGCAGGTAGGATGATTTTTAATGTGAGCAATATGTATAGGGCGGGTGAAACATATAAGATATGCTCTTATTCAGGGTGAAGGACCGCTTTAAGGCCTGAACATCCACAATGGAGTAAGTATAACTGTAAGCAACCTGGCTGTGGAAGAGGGGCACTGGAAACAGTAGTGCTGCCTTAGAATCGGGATATACACAGAACAAAGCAGAGTTTCCGCACTCCAGATAAGGCAGGAGTGCTCGATCCGGGGCAGTCCCAAGCCCCAATAGTCCTTGAATAGAAGAAGAATTGGATCCGCACTTCCTTAAAAATGAGTACTTTATTCAAAGAATTAGCTAAAATCATTAGTGTCTCCAAAAATAATCAAAGCATCCGTGCAAGATAAAATCAATGCAGATATGGGCAGGAAAAGAGAGTGGGCCCCTCTGACGCGTTTCGGGTCTTTTCACAGGCCCTTAATCATAGATATTTTTAGAATCGGGATAGCCTGACTAGCTCTAATGTTTTGTTATATCACCTGCAGGAATCAATCAAGAGGAATTCTACTGTTTACTGTCTACTATCTTGGAGTTCCTGTGATCCTGTCATCTGTGGAACAGTGAGCAAAGCACCTTGTGGTACCCTACATCCAGTGGCACACCCAGGATTTTGTCTGGTTTGGGCAGGGGGTGTGGCCTAGAAGAGGTGTGTCTTGAAAGAGGCGTGGCACCTCATTAGAAGCATCAAGATGGGAAAGAGGGGCAAGGGGATAGACGCGACAACTGTTTTTTTGTAAATAAGCCACGCCCCCACTTACCCATGCCCATGCCACTCTCCTAAATCTAGGATGACCTGGAAATGACTGCACACTACTGCATAGCATATCTTCTTTTGGAGGGTGTAACTGTTGGATGTAAGTGCAGCCACTTCATAGCCCCTGTCAGAGACCGCTTACCTGGGCCCCGTTCCAGCGCCGTTTCAGGCGGCGGCGAGCACGGCCGCCCTCCGTCCTCGCTCCCGCGTCAGCGACTCTCGTGCTTGCGCGCGTGCGCAAGCACATAATCTTTATGCTCTCCAGCGGCGCTGCACACAGCGTGCCCGCCAGAGGCTGTAGTTGGGCAGGGGGTTGTTGAACCATGGGGCACAGGCACGTCCCTTGGTTCTGGCTATGGGCCAATGAGCCCAAAGGAAGTTCTGGGCTACACGCCCTGTTAGTTGTGGTCCAATGTGTTTCAGGACTGTAAAGTGCACCAATCACTACACTGGTTCCTCATGCCCAATCAGACCTGGTTCCTATAAAGGTTCACCCCCGTCAGTTATTCAGTGCCTGTTATAGCGCCTTGTACCTTGCTTTGTCTTGTGATTTTTCCATGATTGATCTCCATTGCCGACCCCTGCCTGTACCGACCATTCTTTGTCTGATCTCCATTGCCGACCCCTGCCTGAACTGACCATTCTTTGTCTGATCTCCATTGCCGACCCCTGCCTGTACCGACCATTCTTTGTCTGATCTCCGTTGCCGACCCCTGCCTGTACCGACCATTCTTTGTCTGATCTTCGTTGCCGACCCCTGCCTGAGTCGACCATCCTCCGTCTGATCTTTGTTGCCGACCTCTGCTTTGTACCTGACCTCGAGTTTCTTCATCCCTCTGTACTGCTGCGATCTCTGACTTCCCGGTGTCGACCTCTGGCCTGTCCTTGGACTTCCGCTATACTCGCTCTTAGTCATTGGTTCTTCAGACCTCCAACCAGTAAGCTCACATCCTTTGAGCCATTGAAGTCCTGGGGGCAACCGATCCCGGGCAGGCGTATTCTGCGTCCCGGCAAGCGGGGGCTCCTACAGGTGAAGCTGGCTGCGGAGATTGGGGTTTGAGGGCTTACCTGGAGGGCTGGAGTTACCAGAGCGTGACAGCCCCCTTGTAGACAGGGCATAAAGAATGAAAATGTAATTTACTTAATGTCAGGCTCACAAATGGCAGAGAGGGGGCAAGTTTGGTGCATTTTAGGTTCCTATAGGCCAAGACCTCAAGACCTCTGGGTGAGGAAGGGGTCCTGGTCCATAGGGAGCTCAGAGACTTCAGGACCTGCTGATTCCCTATCCCAAATCAGGATGCCCCACTGTGTGGAATGCTCCAGATTGCCTAGTATACTCACCTCACCAAGGTTCCCATGGTGCACATGCTGGCTGTGCTGCCATCTCTGGCCTCCCTCTTGCTGATACACACACCCACACCAGGCGTTGGTACAGCTACTAAAGTACTCTGATGTCAGATCTGATGTCAGAGTGGCTTAGTAAAGCTAAATTGAGCGCTAGCCACTGATTGGAGAAGTGCATGCACCATGGGATCACCAGCCAGGTAGGAATTACTGGCATTCCAACAGGGTTTCACACCTAATCGGGATGCACCGCTGTAGAGGAACAATCAACAGGATAGTGAAAATCCTGGTGATTGTTCCTCTTTAACCCTCACTCTTATGCTTATGGGCTAGATTTATTTACAGTTATCTGCGTTGCACTGCATTGTGGGTCAGCCTCGTAGTACTTACCACCACATCCAGATCCTTGTCAGTCTCCTTTTTCTGCTGTCGATTGTCCTGTGGTACTTGCTGCCCCCATCTGTTCCTCCAGTGTTTCCCCCTCCTACTCTGCTGCTGCTGAGCTTTTGCTAGGTTAGGTCAGAGGCACAGGCCAGTGGCCGGAGAGAGGGGTTAGGTGAGTGATAGAGGACAGTGGCAGGGAGCGGAGGGGTTAGGTGAGCAATAGAGGACAGTAGCAGGGAGTGGAGGGGTTACCTGAGCAATAGAGGACAGTGGCAGGGAGTGGAGGGGTTAGGTGAGTGATAGAGGACAGTGGCAGGGAGTGGAGGGGTTAGGTGAGTGATAGAGGACAGTGGCAGGGAGTGGAGGGGTTAGGTGAGTGATAGAGGCCAGTGGCCGGAGAGAGGGGTTAGGTGAGTGATAGAGGACAGTGGCAGGGAGCGGAGGGGTTAGGTGAGCAATAGAGGACAGTAGCAGGGAGTGGAGGGGTTACCTGAGCAATAGAGGACAGTGGCAGGGAGTGGAGGGGTTAGGTGAGTGATAGAGGACAGTGGCAGGGAGTGGAGGGGTTACGTGAGCAATAGAGGACAGTGGCAGGGAGTGGAGGGGTTACGTGAGCGATAGAGGACAGTGGCAGGGAGTGGAGGGGTTAGGTGAGTGATAGAGGACAGTGGCAGGGAGTGGAGGGGTTACGTGAGCGATAGAGGACAGTGGCAGGGAGTGGAGGGGTTATGTGAGCAATAGAGGACAGTGGCAGGGAGTGGGGGGGTTACGTGAGTGATAGAGGACAGCGGCAGGGAGTGGAGGGGTTACCTGAGTGATAGAGGACAGTGGCAGGGAGTGGAGGGGTTACCTGAGTGATAGAGGACAGTGGCAGGGAGTGGAGGGGTTACGTGAGCGATAGAGGACAGTGGCAGGGAGTGGAGGGGTTACCTGAGTGATAGAGGACAGCGGCAGGGAGTGGAGGGGTTACCTGAGTGATAGAGGACAGTGGCAGGGAGTGGAGGGGTTACCTGAGTGATAGAGGACAGTGGCAGGGAGTGGAGGGGTTACGTGAGCGATAGAGGACAGTGGCAGGGAGTGGAGTGGTTAGGTGAGTGATAGAGGACAGCGGCAGGGAGTGGAGGGGTTACGTGAGCGATAGAGGACAGTGGCAGGGAGTGGAGGGGTTACCTGAGTGATAGAGGACAGTGGCAGGGAGTGGAGGGGTTACCTGAGTGATAGAGGACAGTGGCAGGGAGTGGAGGGGTTACCTGAGTGATAGAGGACAGTGGCAGGGAGTGGAGGGGTTACCTGAGTGATAGAGGACAGTGGCAGGGAGTGGAGGGGTTAGGTGAGTGATAGAGGACAGTGGCAGGGAGTGGAGGGGTTACCTGAGTGATAGAGGACAGTGGCAGGGAGTGGAGGGGTTACCTGAGTGATAGAGGACAGTGGCAGGGAGTGGAGGGGTTATGTGAGCAATAGAGGACAGTGGCAGGGAGTGGAGGGGTTAGGTGAGCGATAGAGGACAGTGGCAGGGAGTGGAGGGGTTACCTGAGTGATAGAGGACAGTGGCAGGGAGTGGAGGGGTTACCTGAGTGATAGAGGACAGTGGCAGGGAGTGGAGGGGTTAGGTGAGTAATAGAGGACAGTGGCAGGGAGTGGAGGGGTTAGGTGAGTGATAGAGGACAGTGGCAGGGAGTGGAGGGGTTACGTGAGCGATAGAGGACAGTGGCAGGGAGTGGAGGGGTTAGGTGAGCGATAGAGGACAGTGGCAGGGAGTGGAGGGGTTAGGTGAGTGATAGAGGACAGCGGCAGGGAGTGGAGGGGTTACGTGAGCGATAGAGGACAGTGGCAGGGAGTGGAGGGGTTACCTGAGTGATAGAGGACAGTGGCAGGGAGTGGAGGGGTTAGGTGAGTAATAGAGGACAGTGGCAGGGAGTGGAGGGGTTAGGTGAGTGATAGAGGACAGTGGCAGGGAGTGGGGGGGTTAGGTGAGCGATAGAGGACAGTGGCAGGGAGTGGAGGGGTTAGGTGAGTGATAGAGGACAGCGGCAGGGAGTGGAGGGGTTACGTGAGCGATAGAGGACAGTGGCAGGGAGTGGAGGGGTTAGGTGAATGATAGAGGACAGTGGCAGGGAGTGGAGGGGTTACCTGAGTGATAGAGGACAGTGGCAGGGAGTGGAGGGGTTACCTGAGTGATAGAGGACAGAGTCAGGGAGTGGAGGGGTTACCTGAGTGATAGAGGACAGTGGCAGGGAGTGGAGGGGTTAGGTGAGTAATAGAGGACAGTGGCAGGGAGTGGAGGGGTTAGGTGAGTGATAGAGGACAGTGGCAGGGAGTGGAGGGGTTAGGTGAGTGATAGAGGACAGTGGCAGGGAGTGGAGGGGTTAGGTGAGTGATAGAGGACAGTGGCAGGGAGTGGAGGGGTTACGTGAGCGATAGAGGACAGTGGCAGGGAGTGGAGGGGTTAGGTGAGCAATAGAGGACAGTGGCAGGAGAAGGAGGGGTTAGGTGAGTGATAGAGGACAGTGGCAGGGAGTGGAGGGGTTACGTGAGCAATAGAGGACAGTGGCAGGAGAAGGAGGGGTTAGGTAAGTGGTAAAGGACAGCAGCAGGGGGTAGAGGGGTTAGGTAGGTGTAGAGGACAGCGGTAGGAGGTGGAGGGGATACATGAGTGGTAACACAGCACAGTGCAGCATTGAGGGGACGGGGGCCCATGTGTGACTACCAAAAAGGTGAGTATGTGAATGTGCACAGTATATGAATAAGCAGCATATCCCTACATTAAGCACTTTGTATTATCCCTGTATATTGCCCCTTATTTAACCCTTATTTAACCCTGACAAATATACAGAGTCTTTTCTTGTTTTGGTATATTTACAAGTACTTTTTCTGCTGTGGATTGTAATATCCAGGATGTGAAGCAATAAATTATATCAGATCTGAACCAGTGTGTCACTTGTATCAAACTAGCTAATCCGCTGGCACCTTGCCAAGTGTATTGTGTACATATAATGTATCTAGATTTTTGTTACAAATGTCTTTTACACATGTCACTGACTGATAAGATACTTTCTTTAGAGAGTGTTTGTGATTTGTCATAGTAATAATCTCTATATTATGTATATGAATGTCCAGATCTTATTATTTCTATTAAAGCCTAAATACAATTCACGTGTTACATATTTTCATGTATACGGTGTGCATCTGTGATCCCCTTTTTGATATATATCTGTACTGGAGGGTCTTCTGCAGAAAGTATATCACACATTTGCACCAGGGGTGTATTTAATTTTCATACACTTCTCCGCCATTCTTGGGGGGACACCGGCTGCTTCGCTATACTTAAGGATATATATATATATATATATATATATATATATATATATATATATTCTAAGTATGTCACACACCCCACTTCAATCATTAATTATTACACTTGGGTTACTCCACCAGCAGGTGGCGACGTGCAGAGAAGTCATGAAAAACAAGCCCCTCCTGGTCTATACATACCTGGCACCTCTCACTCATTCCCCAGTTTTTCTTCTCTTCAAGATGGCGACAAGACAGAAGAAAGAAGTCTCCTGCTTGCAGGTAGCCGGGGTAACACCCCGGCACCCCCCCCATGGTCTATTTCTGCCCAGTCCTTTTTTGTTTGCCTAATAGATAACAATGGAAGCCTCCCAGCCTAGGCTGCTGGCTGGGTAATGGTAGATGGCACCTAATGGTGCCTAGGAGCTTATCTCCTCCGCTAGACCCCACACGTGGGGCAATGCGAATATCCGGTCCGGTGATCCGGATTTGGGATGCCCCGTTCCGATTTGCCCCCTTTTTAGTCCCCCTGTCCCCTGCTCACTAGAATTCCTTCGCTTGGGGGGGGGGGGGGGTGATTGCGTTGGGGTGCTTCCTTCATGGCATTTGTGTTTTTATAAGGCTATGCTCTAGCTGTTCTGCGGGTCTCCTTAGTGCGGTAGTGTGCGGGTTGTGTGTGTTTTTTACTAGGGCTAGCGGCCCTTGTGCTTGCGGAGTGGCTGTCTTTTGTGTTAGGATTTATTCATGGCGGCGCCGCTGCCATTTTTGGCCAGTCTGAGGTAGTGAGCGGGGGCACGTGCTGTAAGGGCTATGGTCGGGGGGGGCGGGGCCGGAGCGCTTCGCGCGCGTTCTCCGGCCCGCCCTTCGTCTCGTCTGAGCGGCGCTGTTCCCCGCTGTTCCCTCTCGCTGCTCAGGTGCCGGGTTGTGCGTGTGGCAATCGTGAGTTGTCATGCAGATTTTTTTTTTATAGCGCATATAGGTTGTCAGCGCTTCCATTGCCCTTGTGACCGCTGGCCTGCTATTAACACTGCTGGCCTTGTTCACTGTTTTTAATTGACATTGTATATACTTTGTTTTATTTAAATATACATTGCCTTGCTGTACTTGGTTGTATATGTATAAGTATGTGTATGTATGCGTCCTGAGTGGCACAGGACAAGATTAGCAGTCCCACTGCGCAAGGAGGACACGCACATGCGTGTGAGAAGCCAGGTTTATGTGTGTATATATTTGTATATGTTTATATGTATTTATATATATATGTATATGTGTGTATGTGTGTTTTTATATATATATGTATATATTTATATATATATATATATGTGTGTATTTATGTGTTGTGTCATACAGGGCCTCTGGTGGCTATTCCTGCAATGAGTTTTGGTTCTCAGTATGTGTGTGTGTGCATGCACTGTATCTTTATGTGAAGGCTGATTTGGGTTTTCTGGCTTTCAGAGCCTGGGATACCCTTGCTGCATGGGTTTCCCGGTCTGATTTACCTGGCTAGCCATTTTTTAAATCGGGTCTTTTTAAGGGTTCTTAAAATCCTCCCACTCTCGGAACGTTAATTGTTAAGGGGCATCCCGGGTCGCTTACAGCATAAATCCCTGGGTACTTGCGAATACCAAAAATTCACCGTATGGAGGCTTCCAGAGATACCGGAAATTGCTCTTCGGGGCAATCCAGGGGGGTTCCGCTCCCAGGTGATGACGTCATATTATGCGTCCAGCAGAATATTGCGTGTCAGACCGGCACTCCGGCTTCTGGCTCTTCGCAACCTCAGTCATCTCCTACTCCCCCACGCCTATTCCGGACCCCCGTGTGACGTGGTCATGGGTGGGGATTCGCAGTCCGAGGTGTGCGCTCGCTTGGCCTACCTCGAGAAGATGCTTTCCGCGGTGGTAGCTCTGTGGCTACGGCTTAGCGGAAGCATGTCTTTCCTCCGTCCCCGGCCCCGGTGGAGGAGGCGGAGGAAGTTTTGGATGGTCTGATTGTCTCCCGTCTGAGGAGCTCCTTGAGGATTCAGACGAGCCTGACGCTCTACAATTGTCTGCTGTTTCTGGCGCTCAGACTGCGAGGGCGTCCTTTGATACCCCCTCTTTGCTGACCCAATTGTTTGAGATTTTGATTTTGGACCCGCCTGTGGCGCCCCCTCCCCCCGCCGAGGGGTGACATTTTGATTTGCCCAAGCCGCGTTTACTGTTTCCCAGGCAACAACATTTTGAGTTGTTCTTAAAGAATGGAAACAGCCTACGCGTCTTGTTGGGTTCTCCTAGTTGGGATAAGCGGTATCCTTTTGAGGAGGAATTGAAGCTTTGGTCTGTTCACCCGGATGTGGATGTCCTGGTGTTGGGGCTGTCTAACACGTCTGTATTGTATTCTCTAGATACTACTACCTTTAAGGATGGTGAGGATCGTCGGGTTGATCAGCTGGCACACCATGGCTGGTGTGTGCTTCTGCAATAGTGTTGATGGACATCAGTCCATAATTAGAGATTTATACGCTGATCTTGTTCCGGTGCAGAATTTGTTTTCTTCGGCAGTGGGGGTCTTTCGCTTCTTGCGTTTTGGCTGCCCAGGACGATACGATTGCTATGTGTAGCAGGTCCTCGGCCTTGTTGGTTGCTAGTCGACGGTCCGTATTGGCGAGATGTTGGCGCTAAGAGGTCGCTTACTGCTCTCCCATTCCTGGGGTTACACTTGTTTGGCGACAGATTGGATTCGGTCACCAAGGTAGGTACTTTGCCTCAACACAAGAAGCCGCGTTGTTCCTTTCGGGGAGCAGCTTCTTTTAGCCCCTCCTTTCGGGGAGCCAGGGCGGGCAGAGGAGTCTCCTTTTCCGCTACCAGGGGCGCAGGTTGGAACCGGGGGAGAGGTCGTGGCTGCCCCGGTCACTCTTGGGGTGCCGAGCTCAAGCCCGGTGCCAAGCCCGCTCAGCAATGAAGGGGCGCCCTCACCCGTGTGGGTGAGGGGACAGTGGCTACACTTTTCCCAGGTTTGGGTCCGTGAGGTCCCGGACAGATGGAATGGCGGTTATCCGGCCGGTGCCGCCCTCGGAAGTGGACCTCGGTTACTATTTCGATCTCTTCACAGTACCCAAGTAGGATGGGTCGGTTCGCCCCATCCTGGATCTAAAGTTCCTCAACAGGTTCGTACGTCCATGGTAGTTTCGCATGGAAACTCTGCGGTCTGCGATCAATTCGCTTCAGCAGGGGGACTTTATGACGTCCATAGGCATCGAGGATGCATACCTTCACATTCCGATCTTTCCAGCTCACCAGAGGTTTCTTCGCTTTGTGGTGGAGGATCGGCATTTTCAGTTTGTGGTTCTTCCATTTGGCCTTATCTCGGCTCCGAGAGTATTCACCAAGGTGCTGGCGGGCTTGATGCCCCTTCTCAGAGTTCAGGGGCTTCGCATTGTGCCTTATCTGGACGATCTTCTCATCATGGCCCCTTCCTTCAGTCAAGCGGAAGTGGACACCAGCACGGTGGTGTCCACTCTGGAGAGGTCCGGCTGGGTGATCATCTACCCCAAGTCCTCTCTGGTTCCGGCCAGGGTGGTGGCCTTTCTGGGGATGTCCTTGGACTTTTGCCAGCACAGAGTTTTTCTACCTCAGGCCAAGGTTCTTTTGATTCAGGAATTGGCTCAGCTTCTTCTTTCCAATCCTCGCCCGTCCATCTGTCTAGGGATGAGACTGGTGGGGCTGATGGTAGCTTCTTTTGAGGCAGTTCCCTTCGCTCAGTTTTACACGCGGACACTTCAGTTTCATCTGTTGGCGTCTTGGGACCGACGACCGCGGTCGTTGGATCGGTACTTCCGGATGTCCCCCCGGGTTCGGCAGTCTCTATTGTGGTGGATGGTCTCGGACAATCTCTTGAAGGGCAGGTCATTTCTGACCCTGCTTTGGGAAACTGTCACCACGGACGCCAGTTTGTCAGGATGGGGAGGTTTCTGGAAGGATCTTCGGTTCCGGGGGCGCTGGGGTCCTCAGGAAGCCCACTTGCCCATCAATGTTCTGGAGTTGAGAGCCATCAGGTTGGTTCTGTCTCACTTGACGCAGCGTTTACAGGGCTTGTCGGTTCAGGTTCGACCTGACAATCGGACGGCGGTTGCTTACATCAATCACCAAGGAGGGACTCGCAGTCTGGGTGCCCTCAGAGAGGTGTCTCTGATTCTGGTTTGGGCGGAGACTCATGTCCCTTGCATTTTGGCAGTGTACATTCCAGGAGTGGAAAACGTGGAGGCGGGCGTTCTGAGCCGGTGTTCTTCCCGCCGGGGGGGAGTGGTCTCTCCATCCCCCAGGTGTTTTGGTCGTTTTGTTTCCGGTGGGGGACGCCGGAGGTGGACCTGTTTGCCTTCCGTCACATTCACAAGCTTCTGACATTCGTGTCGCTTTCCCAGGATCCTCTGGCTCTGGCGGCGGATGCTATGGCCCTGAGCTGGAGGGACCTGGGGTTTCTTTATCTGTTTCCTCCGATTCCCATGCTAGGCGGGGTGCTGCGAAAGTTGGTTCTGGAAGGAGGTCCCGCCATTCTCGTGGCTCCAAGGTGGCCAAGCCGGGTGTGTTTCGCAGTCTTCGTTTGTCTGGCAGTGGATCAGTTCGATCTGCCTCTTCGGCCGGATCTTATCACTCAGGGTCAACTGTGTTACCCCGGTTTACCAACGCTGGCTTTGACGGCTTGGCTGCTGAAACCTCCATCTTAAAGGAGGAGGGTCTTTCAGATCCGGTCATTCAGACTCTTATTAGTGCCAGGAAGAGATCCTCTTCTTCCATCTATTATAGGGCTTGGGGATCTTATATTGATTGTTGTGAGGCTAGATCTTTGCCCTGTCGGGTCTTTTCTGTTTCTAGGATTTTGGAATTTCTTTAATCTGGGCTGGACTCTGGTCTTCAGCTGAGTACTTTGAAGGGGCAGGTTTCTGCCTTGTCTATCTTTTTAGGTCATTTGCACTCCATCCTTTGCTCTGGACTTTTTTCCAGGGGGTTCGCATCTGCGGCCTCCTAGGAAGCCTTTGCTCCCTGTTTGGGATTTGATTTTGGTTATCTCTGCTCTTCAGGCTTCTCCTTTGAGCTTTTGCAGGTTATTGTTCTTCCTACTCTGACTCAGAAGGTTGCCTTGTTGGTGGCCATCACTTCTGTTCGGCGTGTCTCGGAGTTGGCAGCCTTGTCGGTTCAGGCTCCTCACTTTGAGAGACATCAGGTCAAGGTGTTTTTTTTTTTTTCCATTTCAAACCGGACTTTCTTTCTAAGGTGGTCTCTGCCTTTTATCTTAACCAGGACATTGTTCTTCCTTCCTTGTGTCCTAAGCCTAGGAATGACAAGGAGAGGGTTTGCACTGTTTGGATGTGGTGCGCTGTGTGAAGTACTGTTTGTTTACTACTTCTCTCTTTTTCGTAAGACTGGGGTCTTTTTCGTGGTGCCCTGTTGGGCCTAGTAAGGGTTTGGCTCCCGCTAAGTCTTCCATTAGCAAATGGATTCGTCAGGCTGTGGTTGGGGCCTATTCTACCAAGGGGAAGGTTTCCCCTTTTTTCGTATCACTGCTCATTCTACTCGTGTTGTTGGAGTGCCTTAAGTTTTTCAGCACCAGGCCTATGTTGAACAAGTTTGTAAGGCTGCTACTTGGTCTTCTGTTCACACTTTTTCTAAGTTTTTACTAGGTGATGTGCGGGCTTCAGCGGATGCTGTGTTTGGCCGCAAGGCTCTGCAGGCTGCAGTGGTTTGAGTTTTGCATTATGGCCTTGTTGGATACCCGCCCTTTTCTGGACACTGCTGTTGGATGTCCCAAGTGTAATAATTAATGATTGAAGTGGGGGTGTGTGACATACTTAGAATAATACCATTTTGTGAATACTCACCTGTAAAATGGGTATTATAAGTATGTCACACACCCCACTTCACCCGTCTTTTGGTATCCCGGATTTTTTATAGGGTGAAGTTTTCGTTTACAGTTTGAGGGTTTTTTTCCTGGTACCTTGTCTTTATTGCTGTTTGAATACTGGGGAATGAGTGAGAGGTGCCAGGTATGTATAGACCAGGAGGGGCTTGTTTTTTCATGACTTCTCTGCACGTCGCCACCTGCTGGTGGAGTAACCCAAGTGTAATAATTAATGATTGAAGTGGGGTGTGTGACATACTTATAATACCCATTTTACAGGTGAGTATTCACAAAATGGTATTATCTCAAGGATCAAAGGACTCAAAAAGTAGATGGACGAAACACAAAAATTGGGCTAACTGCAGAAGTCTTCAAATATTTGCATATAATGCAAATATAATGCTCTAAATATTGATTAATTGCTTTTAATTTGATTTGTTTGACAATAATAGTTTAATTATTGTGAATACTTATAATGGTACTTCAAGTGGAACAAAAGCTGGGAATTTGCCTTTCCCGGGTTTCGTTAAATTTCCCTGTGTGAAGCCCCCTAGAATGCCGCTATTCACTCACCTCTTCCTCGTCCCTATAGTGCATGTGATGCAGCAGCAAACCTTATACCAGTATTTGTGTATCTCTCAAAACTATTGGCCATGAGTGTACAGTGTATATGGCAGTTGACTGACTATTGCGTTAGTCAACGATTTGATTCCATATGGTTACCTGCTTGGTGTGGAGATATGGAGAGGACCTGGAGGGGGTCACCTCACACCTGGCAGGAAACCCAGATGCTGCAGCTTTGGTATCCCCTGAACCCATAGAGGTGATCAGTGAATTCCCTGTGCAATTCACTATGACAACACAGGGGGTGTTTGAAACTTTATATTAAGTTATGGGATGCTGTGAGCCAATCCGTGGAAGGAGGACATCACTTATCTGCAAGAGGTCAGGTTCCTAATGGTTACAGGCAGGGGTGGACTGGGGCTAAAAAAATGACCCGGGACTTTCTGGGGCACACCGGCCCTGCTGCACTGTTCCTGGCTCAGTATAGTATCTTTTTGTTCCATAACACCCACCCAGGGTTTAAAGAACAAAAATAAGAAAGAAAATATTGTGAACCAAATGGGGTGTTTAAATCCCCCCATTACAGACAGTGTGCAGAATTCCCCATTACAGGCAGTGATCGGTATCCCTCATTACATCCAGTAAGTAGCATCCCTTATTACAGCGAGTGAGGGACAGCCCACACAGGCGCGTTGCGGCATCTTCCATTACGGGCAATGAGGAGGGATCCCTCTTTAAGGCCAATGAGTGGCATCCCTACAGTTACAGTTATTGAGGGGCATAAAGGCAGTGGCAGCATCCCCCCAGTACAGCCAGTGGGGGGCATCCCCCAGTACAGCCACTCCCTCCTCCCCCCGCGCCACTCACACACACCCACAAACACTTACCGATGGTTCCTGATGGCCGGTCTGCCTGTCGCTGCTGTTCCTGCCGTCTCTGCCACCGCCGCTCTCATACACACAAACACTCATGCTTATCGGCACTTCCTGGCTGTTGCTGGTCATCGGTGGGCATGCCCCATATGGCCGGCGTCCAGTGAAAACAATGGACGCTGCCCATTGACGACCAGCGCACAACAGCCAGGAAGTGCCGGTATGCATGAATGTGTGTGTTTGTGCGGCGGAGGCAGCGGCAGGTACAGCAGGGACGGGCAGGCAGGCCGCAGCGGCCACCCCTCACCCTCCAGCATAAGTTATTTTCAGGGTCATGGCCTTCCCTGGCACTGGCCTACCGGGATATTGCCTGGTAGTGTGATTTGTAAAGGAAATATCAGTGCTGAACAAGCTAATGGAGCAATTTTTTTCAAAAGCCAAGATTTAAAGTGGCTAGAAACCCACGCCCCAACAGCCGTAGGACCGTGGAAGGATGAGATTGGATGACCTGGGGGGTTTCACACAACAGGGCATCCCCAATCAGGGTGTTCCGGGGCAAGGACCAAAACCCAGGATAGACAAAACCCCGTTTTGAATCCCCCACCCAGTTTTAATGAACCCTGGTGGAAACATTATACACTCACCTGGGGCATCCTATGGTGCATGCTGTACTTGAAAGTCTGCAGGAGCGAGTAACTACTGCAAAGGTAGCTGGGGATTCTGCAAGGTGCTGTGGCATAGAGCAAGCAGTAAATACAACATGGCATCCCCTGATCCCCTGCCATACGTACTCGCCATCTCCCAAGACATTCAAGTCTACCAGGTGTACAGAGCATATAGAGTAGGAGCCCAGGGCCGAGCTCTGCTGTCTGTGTACAGTGGGATCAATGCCCGAGATGAGTGTGTGGCATTTACACCAGGTTTCATACAGTGGGGCATGCTGAATCGGGATGGCCTGAGTGGGTGGTTTCACCTGGCTCTAGAGTCTTTTACACTCTCGGGCTGGATGTTGGAATACTTTACGGTGTTATTCCACTTTAAAGTGGACCAACACCCAGGATTTTCACTATCCGCGGGGGTGCCCCGCTGCGTGAAACCCCCCAGTTCGCCCTAAAAAACTCCTCACCTACGCGAGCGCTCGTCCAATCAGAGCGCTCAGAGCCACTGTGGTATGTACGGACAAGCGACGGACAACCACAGCAGCTCTGAGCGCGCTGGAGGCCGCATCTCGCGCTCCCTCTAACACGGAGCGCGCCCTCGCCAGCCATTCACAAACGGCCGGCACAGGTGCGCACACTGCTAGAGAGAAGTGCAAGAGGCGGACGCGGCTCGCGCATGCGCCGTTGGAACGGATATAAGGTAAGGTTTCTGGGCGTCCTGAGGGGTTTCACACAGAGGGGCATAGCGATTTCGGATGCCCCGCAGGGAGGGATCTGATCGGCACGGGAATCTGATCCCCCCTGGGTGTTGGTCCACTTTAAGAACTTACAAATCCTGGACAGGTACCTCATGCCCCACACTAGACTTGGAATGCCAGAAAGGTGAATTTACTTGGGGATTGTCAGGCTTCCCGGCTACAACCAAGGAAAAGGTAGACTTCTGGCAGGAAGTGATGGCTGGGCAGAGCTCCAAATGTGGGTGAAGTATGGAAATGAAGGTCAAATGAGACAGAACAGAGTTCAGGGGTTTAATAAGGACCGAAAACAGATACAATTCCAGAGTTAGCGGCAGACAGGCAAGTCTATAAACAATCTGTGTCCAGAAGCTGTCAGTAAACGAAAAACAGATTCCAGGGCTGGCAAGTGACAGACAAAGTCCATTAAGCAATCTGTGTTTTGAGGCTGGTGACAAATGAAATACAGATTCCAGGGCCGGCGACTGACAGACAAAGTCCATTAAGCAATCTGTGTTTTGAGGTTGGTGACAAATGAAATACGGATTCCAGAGCTGGTGACTCACAGACGAAGTCCAATAAACATTCCGAGATCATGGGCAGGCAGAAAACAAGCAAAGTCCATTAAACAGTCCGAAACTCAAACCGTGTGATCTGTGCGAGGGTTAATCCAATAGCTGATCGGGAAGCAGTCCAGGTCAATCCAGAATAACAGTCAGGAGTTGCAGGTAACCGGAATCACAGGTAACAGGAACTGAGCTGATAACACAGCAATGAATATAGGTCAGGTGTCCCTTTAAATAGGGCTGTCAATTAGAGCAGGGAGGGATGTCACTTCCTGTCCATTCAGAGCCAGGAAACCAGGAAGTAAAATACAATCCCAAGAGCTTACGCTCTAGGCTTCATGCAGTTGCAGTGAGCCGAACACCAGGTGGAGCTGTTGAGCAGTGCAATGGATGAATAGCCAGGTCTAGAACAAAACACCCAAAGCACTTCTGCGGCGCCGTGCAGAGATCAATGGAAGATGCCCAAAAGGCGTGGAGCCTGATCCATCGGGGTATCCCAAAATCACAATGCACCACCTGAGAGGAACAACACCCAAAAGAGTGAATATCCTGGGTGCTATTCTTCTTTAAAGACTCCTGTGTCTAAAGCAATAATTGGCTACTCCCTCGGTTATCGTTATACCGGCAGGTGGCTGCCTATAACCCTGCCACTATTACCTGCAATCCCACCTGGTGCCGCTCAGCATTAGCTCAGTGTTTTTCCAGGGGTACACCTAATAGAACAACAGACCTTTGCTAAAGGGCATAAGGGCTGGTTAGTAAAAGGGCCAGGGGATAGCAGTTCTGCCCTTGAGCCCTATGCTTGGTGCATCAAGCTTTTATTTGGGAGGGGGGCAGGGCATGCCCCTCTCCTCCAGTGACACTTTTTGTGCTGCCTCACCCCCTAAAAAACGTGTCCCTCCTCCCCTAAAGCATAGGGACTGGTAAGTCAGGGCTCTAGGGCCAAACTGCCAGCATCGGGCCCTAGTACTTACCAACCCCTATGGCTTTCGGCACAGGTCCCCCTGGAAGAGCACCGGGCCCATGGTGTGGGGCACCGGGCTCTTCTGTAACACCCTGCCTGGTGGCATTGCAGGTAATGGGGCTTTCACCCCGCTGCCCTTTGAACTGGTATATGAGTCCCTTGGACCCCTTACCAGTTCACAAGCAGTAAGGTTAAAAAAGGCACCAGCAAAAATGTTTTTATTAAACTAAATGTCACTATATTCACCCCACCTGCTCCTTATTTTCAAGGGACCCCTAAACAAGATCACAGGTTAGCGGGGGCTGAAGCATTTGTATTCAGGATTTGGAAATACCAAATGCCAGATACTGGGAACGATCTGCATGGAGGGATGGCAAACCAGATAGACCCCCACCTGCTCATCACTAATTATTAGCAAAAAGTGCTTGTAAATATAATATAAAAATACCAATTCTTCATTCAGGCCTCATTGGCCCCATTTCTATAATCATCATCCCCTAATCGGGCATGCTAAGTGTCATAGCTATTATATGAGGATAGGTAGTCTACATGGTGCAGTTGTAAATAAATGTATAAAGTCTCTTGTAAAGAGCCGTTCCCATTAACCTCAACCTATGCCCTTTAGTGCATGTAGAATATAAAAATAATCAACAATATAGGTGTTATCAAAATCTTGTATTAGTCCAGATAAATACATATATTAAAACATTGAAATCAACATTTATATGAAACTTTTTTTCTTTTCTCTCTTCTTTTTTTCTCAACGTGCTTCGTTTTCTGTTTGAGCGTTTTCCACAGACAGAGAAAAAATAATCAACGGCTGCAATAATGCTGTTTCCATATTTTTATACATATTTTTCCCTTCTGTGTGGCGGCTTGCATATCTGTTTTATGCTTGGTAAGTGGAGAGGTGTCTGCGGAGTCCAACTGGTCCAAGCACAGTTGGGCAGTGATGGCGGTGGCAGGATTTATCCTACAGTGTTGATGGTGCACCCGACGCCCAGAGGGGAGATCTGAATCTGTGCACCCTGGTGTTTTTGTCTTTATCTAAATTATGCCAAGTGAGCACAAATATGCTAAAAAAAAGGTGGAGGAGCAACTAAAATGGGTCCCCTCCCCAACCTTCTGGGTCTTGGTGTGGTCGCACCTCCTCAAGTTATACCCCTTAGGCATAAGGCATGCTCCATTAGTTATTGCAGGCTTGCTTCCAGTAATGGTTGGGTCAGACTAGCCTCCCTTTTTACCAATAAGCCCATCTGTGTACACCTGGCAAGTCATGCGCTTCAAGCTAAATTAAGAGACTGTGGAGTTTTTTCCTAAGGAAAGAGGCAGGGTATAACTTGAGGGGGTGCAGGGAGTGGACGGGAAGGTCATGGGTGCTCTATCATTGTTGATCTTCCACCCTATTTATTATATTTGTGCTCGCTTGGCATCATTTAGAAAAAAAGGACGCTGCATATATCTCTGTTTCAATCATTATTTGTTTTGTTTATTTAGCTGCATCCAATTGGGTTAAAGTGGACCAAAACCCACGCCAAACTGCCCGGGAATCTTATAGATCTATTCCAAAATCGGGATGCCCTGCTGTGTGAAACCCCCCCCCCCCAGGTCGCCCCATTCACTTACCTTGTTTTCCGGTCCAACGGCACATGCACAAGCCGCAACCGCATCCCTGCTATCTCTCTAGCAGGGCGTGTGTCCACAGCAGGCATTCGTGAATGGCCGGCGTGGGCACGCTCACTGTTAGAGGGTAGCGGGGGATGCGGCCGTCAGCACGCTCGAAGCCTTAGATGAAGCGACGTCAGCGGCTCCAAACGTGCTGATTGGACGAGGACCATAGTCAAAATCCTGGGTTTTGGTCCACTTCCTTTAATGTTTGCACCAGGGCCCCATCACATTTAGCTATGCCACTGGATTGAGGGCAAGGCACAGTGGCTATTAGCCATGACACATGGGGCCAATGCAGATAATCATCCCTCTCCATGCCCAAACCTTGAAAAGGCCTAATGTAGTCGCCGGAAAGTATTCAGCCATTATCTTTATGGTTCTTCAATGTGATGGTTCATATCTGTCCTGCAGTTGTGCTACATCACCACAAGATGGCACTGGTGGATAGCTAATCGATTGTGACACTGCAGGTCTACCAAACTGTTGGCTAAAACCTAACCACAGCTGAGCTGCCATTGGCTAAGGTGAGTAGAAACTAGAGAAGGTTCTGGAAGCCAGTTAAGGGAATGTATATAAGGAGAGTTACCTCAGAACAGACGGAACTTGTAAGATGTAGTTCTCTATTGTAGTAACCGGGAGTGAGGAAGGTACCAGCAGGGTCAACTGGTAGCAGTCAGAAATGTAAGAGAGGGCAGAGGAGCCACATTCATACCTAACAAGTGACCACAGGAAAGGTGAGCCATTCCACCCAAGATGCTGATGGAGGAAGCTTAAGGCCGCAGTATTCTGCTATGGGACCAGGATGAGTGACCACCACCTGATGAAGTCCACCTGGATGTAATGCTGTGCTATGGAAACTGCTAATGGAACTGTTGTGGAAAGACTGTATGACCTGCTGTGAAGCCTAAAGTGTACCTGAAGTCCTACTAGTAAAGTAAGTGCCCTTTTCATAAAGTCGGTCTCATTGGAGTTATTGGAAGCAATCCCACATCGGGAGGTCCCCCAAACCCGTTAACAAAGAACCCACTCCCCATACACCTGAGGAGCTAAACCCCTCAGGGACCCGTATGCTACACTAAGCACCACCAACAAAGGGGTAACAGTGCATCAGAGCACAACACTGTATTCCCCCCTGTGTGAGTTTGAATAATTAGACACATACACATTATCATGTTAATAGATTGATTACTTTATTTACGTTATATATTACTGAGACTTCTTCAGATCTGAGCAGCTAGAGTGACATTATTGGACAGGGGTCTTTTTGGAGTCGGATTTACAAAAACTTTCCAGATGGAAGTGCTTCAAGAGCAACAGTGGACACCTACTGAGGACCTTCTGATTGTCACTTCCTAACTTAGCCTTAACTTTCTTGAATAGTTCTTGAAAACCGCCCAGATCCTTTGTTTTTTTACAGTGGAATAAAATTTGGCCAGTGATCTTTTTTGCACACAGAGGATTGCCAGTGGCTGAAGGAAAGGGAAGGAAGGGTGTTTCTGGGGTACACAGGATGCAACCTTCCCTGACTGCAGGACCCCGGTTCCTCCATCTTCACTGTCATCTTGACACAGTTCTTTGAGGTTTTAATCATCCTTATCCTTGGCTCCGTGTTTCAGGATGCGGGTGAACTCCACGTAATTGAAGTTGCCTTTTTTGTCAATCGGCGCTTCCCTGTACATCTCGTCCACTTCCTCGTCTGTAAAGCGGTCTCCCATGGTGGTGAGGAGCTCACGTAAATGATCCTCATGAATGACTCCTAAGGAGAAAGCAGGATTCGTTTTAGTTTTACATTTTCTTTTACATTAAGGATAGGAAGTAAGGATAAACTGTCCCAACTGGGTCACAGATCAGAATAAACAGGGTAGTACAGACATACATCAAGTGTATAACCCGGCTCATGCTCTGCAGCACATGGGTCTCAGAAGGAGACACTTCTACCTGCATTGGCAACTTATTTGAAGGAATTTTACCAAGTCCTGGCTTCTTTATTTGGCACAGTCTTTATGCACAGTGGTTATGAGAGTTTTAGAGAGCACATGGAAGGTAACAGATGGTATTGGTGGAGGGCAGGGACGGACTGGGACTAAAAAAACGGGCTGGGTCTTTTTGGGGCACAGCGGACAAAAATAAGAAAGAAAATATTATGAACAAAATGGTGTGCTAAAATCCCCCTCCGAATCACCCCATTACAGCCAGTGAGCATCATCCCACATTGGAGGCTGTGTGCAACATCTCCCATTACAGGCAGAGAGGGGCATCCCGCATTACAGGCAGAGAGGGGCATCCCGCATTATAGGCAGAGAGGGGCATCCTGCATTACAGGCAGAGAGGGGCATCCCGCATTACAGGCAGAGAGGGGCATCCTGCATTATAGGCAGAGAGGGGCATCCCGCATTACAGGCAGAGAGGGGCATCCCGCATTACAGGCAGAGAGGGGCATCCCGCATTACAGGCAGAGAGGGGCATCCCTCATTACAGGCAGAGAGGGGCATCCTGCATTATAGTTAGAGAGGGGCATCCTGCATTATAGGCAGAGAGGGGCATCCCGCATTACAGGCAGAGAGGGGCATCCCGCATTACAGGCAGAGAGGGGCATCCCGCATTATAGGCAGAGAGGGGCATCCCGCATTATAGGCAGAGAGGGGCATCCCGCATTACAGGCAGAGAGGGGCATCCCGCATTACAGGCAGAGAGGGGCATCCCGCATTACAGGCAGAGAGGGGCATCCCGCATTACAGGCAGAGAGGGGCATCCCGCATTACAGGCAGAGAGGGGCATCCCGCATTACAGGCAGAGAGGGGCATCCCGCATTACAGGCAGAGAGGGGCATCCTGCATTACAGGCAGAGAGGGGCATCCCGCATTACAGGCAGAGAGGGGCATCCCGCATTATAGGCAGAGAGGGGCATCCCGCATTATAGGCAGAGAGGGGCATCCCGCATTATAGGCAGAGAGGGGCATCCCGCATTACAGGCAGAGAGGGGCATCCCGCATTACAGGCAGAGAGGGGCATCCCGCATTATAGGCAGAGAGGGGCATCCTGCATTACAGGCAGAGAGGGGCATCCTGCATTATAGGCAGAGAGGGGCATCCCACATTACAGGCAGAGAGGGGCATCCTGCATTATAGGCAGAGAGGGGCATCCCGCATTACAGGCAGAGAGGGGCATCCCGCATTACAGGCAGAGAGGGGCATCCCGCATTACAGGCAGAGAGGGGCATCCCGCATTACAGACAGAGAGGGGCATCCCGCATTATAGGCAGAGAGGGGCATCCCGCATTATAGGCAGAGAGGGGCATCCCGCATTACAGGCAGAGAGGGGCATCCTGCATTATAGGCAGAGAGGGGCCTCCTGCATTATAGGCAGAGAGGGGCATCCCGCATTATAGGCAGAGAGGAGCATCCCACATTACAGGCAGAGAGGGGCATCCCACTTTAAGGGCAGAGAGGGGCATCCCGCATTACAGGCAGAGAGGGGCATCCTGCATTACAGGCAGAGAGGGGCATCCTGCATTACAGGCAGAGAGGGGCATCCCGCATTACAGGCAGAGAGGGGCATCCCGCATTACAGGCAGAGAGGGGCATCCCGCATTATAGGCAGAGAGGGGCATCCCGCATTATAGGCAGAGAGGGGCATCCCGCATTACAGGCAGAGAGGGGCATCCCGCATTACAGGCAGAGAGGGGCATCCCGCATTACAGGCAGAGAGGGGCATCCCGCATTATAGGCAGAGAGGGGCATCCCGCATTATAGGCAGAGAGGGGCATCCCGCATTACAGGCAGAGAGGGGCATCCCGCATTACAGGCAGAGAGGGGCATCCCGCATTACAGGCAGAGAGGGGCATCCCGCATTACAGGCAGAGAGGGGCATCCCGCATTACAGGCAGAGAGGGGCATCCTGCATTATAGGCAGAGAGGGGCATCCCGCATTACAGGCAGAGAGGGGCATCCTGCATTATAGGCAGAGAGGGGCCTCCTGCATTATAGGCAGAGAGGGGCATCCCGCATTATAGGCAGAGAGGAGCATCCCACATTACAGGCAGAGAGGGGCATCCCACTTTAAGGGCAGAGAGGGGCATCCCGCATTACAGGCAGTGAGGGGCATCCCGCATTACAGGCAGAGAGGGGCATCCCGCATTACAGGCAGAGAGGGGCATCCCGCATTACAGGCAGAGAGGGGCATCTCGCATTTACAGGCAGAGAGGGGCATCCGCCCACTCCGTCCCCCCAATGATGGACAATAATAACGCAGCAGGCGGGCAGAGTAACCGATTCATGCCTGCCTGCCCACCCGCCGCTGCGATTCCCCGACACACATACACACACACACACTTACCAGTTGTTGCGCGCTGGCCTCCGCTGCCTCTGATGCCGCCTCCACCCCTGCCGCTCTCACACACACGCGTGGGCACTTCCTGGTTGTTGCGCGCGGGTTGGTGGGTGTGCCTCATATGGTCGGCGTCCAATAAAAACAATGGATGCCACCCATTGCCCACCCACTTGTGCGCAACAGCCAGGAGCTGCCTATAAACGTCAGTGTGTGTGTGAGAGCGGCCGCCACCCCTTTATCTGTGGCAGATAGAGAGAGCAAAGGCCGCGATCGCGGATGAAGGAGTGTCGGCCGATGAGCAGGGAAGGTTGTGGCCTTGCCATGTGCTGGCCTACCGGGATTCTGCCCGGTATGCCCTATGGCCAGCCCGCCCCTGGTGGAGAGTAGCATGATATGGAGATACTGATGCCTTAGTGGTATAGGGCTGATGGTATGGGTATTTTTTATGGGTGTAAATGAATATCTGGACAGTATAGCTTACAGGGTGCTATGCAGGGGCGGGCTGGCCGCAGGGCATACCGGGACAAATCCGGGTAGGCCGCGGCTTGTCCTGCATTTCTGGCCCCTGTTTACCTTCTCCTGGCTGCTTCCTAGTTCCGCAGCGGGCCGGGTGATAACAGGAGAGGCCAGGCTTTATGGCGGCTCCGAGCGCTTTGCAGCAGCCTTTGATGTCCGGGCTGCAATACAAGTAGTTACTCATTAGTTCCGGACGCTTCTGCCTTCATCTGACAGTAATGTGGAACTGTCAAACCTCGCTGCAGTTTCCCCCTCGGCGGTGTTACACTGAGGGACAGTCCAGAGCCAGATTCTGGACAAATTGGCGCGCTGTTCTGTATTTCCCTGCCTGGGCTCTGCTTTGGAGTGGTAAGCTGATAGCTGCTTATCATTTATTTAATTTTTTTTTATGGGGGGGTTGTAAATTTCTAAATTTCCTGGAGTTTGGCTTGATTGGTGACCAGGGTCGCCTGATTCCCTATCCCCGGGCATCCCAAACTGTTTTGGTCTACTTTAAAGAGTTTTGGTCCTTTTCTGTGGGGGTGTCCTGATTTGGGATGCCCCATTATGTCAAATCCCCAGTAAAAATACCTGACTACTAATCAAACAGCACATGCGTGGTTCAAACACGTGTCTGCACCAGCTAGAGGCTGGCGGGATGTGGCTGGCAGCCTGCTTGGCTCCATCCAGCCCTTAGCGAGGAGAACCCATGCATGAGCCACTGGATCGGCGGTCAGGTAAGTTTTACTGGCGATCTGAGGGGGTTGTACAAAATGGGGCATCCCAAATCAGGACGCCCCACAGAAAAGGACCAAAACCCAGGATTTTGACCATCCTGCCAGCGTCTAAGTGCAGCGGCGCATGTGTGAGCCGCAGCCGCAACCCCTGCTACCCTCTAACAGGGAGCGTGCCCCCACCGGCCCTTCACAAATGCATGGCGCGGGCACATGCTCTGCTAGACGGGATGCGGTTGCAGCTCATGCATGCGCCGTTGGACCAGGAAACAAAGTAAGTGAACGGGGTGACCTGGGGGGGGATTCACACAGTGGGGCATCCCGATTTTGGATGCCCCGGGAGAAGGAAAGGAATGGCCGGGAATCTTATAGATCCCCAGGCCGATCCCGCTCAGTTATGTATATATATATATATATATATATATATATATATTAATGTGGCGTTGACTCACTTTACCGGGCCGAGCACAGTACAGCAGGGGCAGTCTGACCAAAAAGTCCAGGGGCCGTTTTTTGGTCCCAGTCCGCCCCCGGTGCTATGGATGCAGGTATAAAAAGTACAGTGGTGTTTATGGTGCCCTTTTGCTTTGCCCTTAGCAGGATGCACAAGGAGAATTTATTGATGGGCTACGCTGCTTTGTGGTTGGCCAGGTTGGTCATCCCCAGAACAAAACCCATTTCACCCACAGCCTGTGGCAGTATCCTGTCTCCTGCAACATGTCTGTGAGGATGATCATATCCGCCCCAGTCTATGTTCTGCCTTTAAATGTAACAGCCTTAAAGCGGACCAACAGTCAAAGAATTAATTAAATCAGACCAACACAATAAACAGTGCTCATATGCATCCCTCCAAGGGCAATTACTGGGATGATTTTGAAAACAAGATGGCAGCTCATAATGCTTGCAGGCCACCTGCAAACAGGAAGTTGTGCTGGGCTTCCTGTTACTGTGCATTTCAGTTATGTCAGTTGGAAGAGGAAGCTTTCAAATGTCCGCTACCTTTAATTTCCAACTGTGCCAGGCTTTTGGTCCAGTTTAAGCACCATGACCATGTCCTGCCTGTGTTCTGACCCTGCAATGCCATGGCTGTTTGGGGGTGGTAATGCCCACCCATGCCCAACTATTTACCCCTACAATAATGCTTCAATAACAATGCTTTAAAGGGTGGCCATGCCCACATCCATCAAGAAAGTATGTAATTAATTATATAGCCTCTGCTGCACTTGTTGATTGGCTGTGTAATACATTTGGCTCAGTAGGGATTTTATGAACTGGACACGAGCCAGTAAAGGCCCAAGTTGAATTGGGACTCTAGTTACCCTGGCCCTTAAAGTTGTATCTGGATCGTACAGTGCATCCCAGGGAAATACAACGGGTACAGTAGGGTAATACTGAGGGGGTACAAAATTCCATAATGGACACTCGGGTGGTACAGCAATAGATGCAGCTTAAGAGATGGCTCTGAACAATTGGCAGGTACAGAGCCCCTAAATGGTGGGAAGAGACATATTGTGGAAAACCTAATCTTTCACAACAATGTCCAAGACTATGGCCTCGATTCAATAAACGTAGAAAAAAATTCTCATGGTAGTAAAAGATTCGATTCATGAGAAAAAAGCCTGAGAATGTCACTGTTACTGAATCAACAGCTAAGAAAACAATGAAAGTCAATGGCACTTTTTTACTCCTAAGAAAAGTAGAGAACTGTTTCCTACTTTCTACACTGTAGTAAAAGCTGCCATTGACTTTCATTGTCTTTTTATCTAGTGATTCAGTAACAGGGACATTCTCAGGCTTTTTTCTCATGAATTGAATCTTTAACTACCATGCACATTTTTTTCTACCTTTATTGAATCGAGGCCTATATAACTTGGCTTGACGTCTACTTTAACAGCACATGTCACCTATCTACTATAAAAACTCATCTACAATTACTTCTATCCACCAATGGCACCATAAAAAAACAGTAGAGAATGACACCAGGGAAGCAACAGATGGCCACATGTCTGGCACCACTGTAGCTAGTATTTCAGGTAGTATTATGGCTTCATAAATATAATATTAGTGTATTTGGTGTGAGGCAAAGGCAATGGCTAAATAGAGCATATCTCATTTTCTTTCACATAGCCGGTTACAAAACACAGAATGACCGGTTAACTCTACCTGTGGCTTCTTCATCAAAACAAGCAAATGCATTTCTGATTACATCTTCTGGGTCCGTGCCATTGAGCTTCTCTCCAAACATGGTCAAGAACATGGTGAAATTAATAGGACCTGGGGCTTCGCTCATCATCCCTTCCAAGTACTCGTCAGAGGGGTTCTTACCTAGAAAGCAGACAGCAATACTTCAGGAAAGCCATCACATTGTTGTTCTGCAATGTCCCTGGCACACAGGGGATCAGATGAAAGGACAGAAAAAAAAGAATCCTTCACAAACTCTTTTAGGCTTAGTAATGTTATGGACGGCCTTGTCGTGGCTACCTCGCTTTTACATTCATTGCAATCTATGTTAACTAACAGTTTATGTTTTTAACAAGTGATAGCTAGGTTTTCCAATAGTATGAGTGTGCAGAGGGTTTTATTTATTTATTTTTTTTCTATGGAGTGTGTCACACCCCTCTAGCACCTCTTTGACTGCTATATATTAAATGGATGAGCACATCCTAGCTTCCTTTTTGCTATGGCAGAAACAGATATAGGCCTCAATTCAATAAAGGTAGAAAAAAATTCTCATGGTAGTAAAAGATTCAATTCATGAGAAAAAAGCCTGAGAATGTCACTGTTACTGAATCACCAGATAGGGAAATTGCACTTTTTTACTAGTAAGAAAAGTAGAGAACTGTTTTCTTCTTTCTACACTGTAGTAAAAGCTGCCATTGACTTTCATTGTCTTTTTATCTGGTGATTCAGTAACAGTCTCAGGCTTTTTTTCTCGTGAATTGAATTTTTTACTACCATGAGAATTTTTATATTGAATCGAGGCCATAGACTGATGATGATGATTGCAGGCTTTTTGAGATCAACACTTGCAAGGTTTTCCTTTTCACCAAACATTACTTTTAATTAGATAAGTAAACTTATAGCGAACTAACTTCCAGCCCCTGAACATATACCCCACTGCAGTTTCTTTTATGGAAGCTACCACAACTTGTAGTGTAGCCCGGTAATAATTTGGCAGGCTTCTATTTGGCTATCATTTTATTAGACTATTACCTATAATTCAGTTACTGTTTTTTTTATAGCTATCTATGGTAGAATCCGATTGTTCTCATCTAGGAGAATATTAGTAGTGGTCGATGGACATATTTGGTTTAGGAGGAAGGAGGATTCAGGCATCAGCCATAAGCCTGTTACCAACTTCTAAAGATGGTCGGAATTTGGGCTGTTCAGATGGAGAATACGCACGAGGCAGCCTTGAGAAAGGAACCGGCGGTTCCGAAACGTGGGCTCTATTTCATTGCGATCACGCTCTCTAAATATTCTGGTAATGCCATTTTTCTGATATGATGGACGTCATGATTAGTGCTATCTGTGTGTATATATATGTACTTATGATGCAAATCGCTATCCTTGGTATGATGTGATGCTTTTACATTATAAATCTGACCAGGAATAGACTATTACTTGATGTGATGTATATACCGTACTTGTATTTAGCTTTCCTTAACTGTTTATATATCCTGGTCAGTATATCTATTGTTCCACTCCTCAGGACCTGTATATAGACCCCTCAATAGTCGTTACATAGGTAATATTTTACCTTACTATATTCATTAATTGATCTCCATAGTCTTGTATAGTATTTCATATTTCTTTATATCTTGAGGTGGTCCATGATCCTGGAGATTGTGCATATCTTCATCCTTTTTGTATAGCTTGTAATATATATATATTATTCTGATTTTTGCTACTTGATCTATATAAATACCTCTTTACTTGCAAGAAATACATGTGTATGCTGTGCATATATCCGCCGTTTCTAGATAAGAATACGCACGGGGCACCATCATCCTAGGGGCACCAGATTTCTTTTTACATGGACAGCAGCCATTAGGTTGGTCAGGGGTGCCACCTGCTCAGCTCAGGCAAAGTGCTTTTTTTGTGGGGTAAGTGGGGTTCATTAGTGGCATGCAGTGTGTTTTTTCCTTGGAGGGGAGGGGGCAACACCTGATTAATGGGAGGGGATCCATTAGAGGGCATACAGCTTGTTTTATCCCTTGGGGCCGCTATCCTGCAGTCTTACACAAGGTATGTTGTAACATAAGGCATAGACCTTGCTATGGACATACCCTATAGCTACCCACCAAGAACAGGTGTAGAGCTTAGAATAACCACGCCTGGGCTGGCCTGTGGTGGAGGATGCTTGGCAGATGGTCTAGTGTAGGTCCCTGTAAGTAACTGTAGATGAATCATTACCCTGTTACCAAGTGGTGAAGACCCCCAAGAGGTGGAGGCCCCTGGGTGAGAACCTTGGTTAAAAGGGGCTAAACCGAAATGGGTATTAACCTAATACAATTATGCTCTGAGCCCCCCCAGGATGTTGATGGGCCTCCATAATGCTCCATAGGATGAGACATCTGATGTCAGGTCCATTGCCAGGTCAAGTACTAGACGCGCGAATACCTTCTTTCAATTGTCTCCCGGATGATTGGAAAACCTGCAGCAGACCACAGGATCTTTGGGAGAACCCTTTGGCCGCTTTACCCCCTAACAGAAGTTTCGATGTGCTATTGGATTCAGGATTCAACACTACAGGGTGACCATAGCACTACAACAGTAACTCAAAGGCTGTCAGACTATAGCTTGCCAGTGATGTCCACCCACAGTCTCTGTCATTGAGGGGCTGGAATGCTCAAAAGGACCCGAACAGTCTTACCCAGGGGTGTACATACCATAGGGGCAGTGCAGACACGTGCCCCCAGGTCCGTGGATCAAGGTGGCCCGGAGCACACTGCCTCCATCGCCTCTGCGCTATGTACCTACTGCAAATACTTACCTTGCCATGCCGCCTTCTTCCCTCCTGGATGCGGGCCTTACTTCCACATCAGCGCACCGTGCGGACCCTGGCTTTGAGTTGGCACCAGACATGCCGGGGGGGGGGGGGGGGATTGCTACTGGTGGGGGCCCGGCTATGGGGCCCCATCAGGGCTTGTACAACCTGGTCTCACCAGATGGTATTAAAAAATTACATTGTGCAAACTTTTATCCAGTCTGGGTTTTTATAACCTAACTTTTTTGTTATATTGTATGTAGAGACACAGATAAGGTTCATGGCCAGGATAAGCAATTCCATCTGAAAGAAGTGACCTTGATTTCATGTGTTTGACCAGCAAATAATTTATCTGCTGTGCAACAAAACAGTTTCTACAATCAACATACCCAAAGAAGCCAACATGTCATGCAGATCCTCCTTATCCACAAAGCCGTCCCGATTCTGGTCAATCATATTAAAGGCTTCTTTAAACTCTTGGATCTGGGACTGATCAAACATAGCAAAGACATTGGAAGTCGCCCTCTGGGGGCGCTTCTTGGTGGTCTTGGCCTTGGTCTTCTTGCTGGACATGTTGGCGGAAGGAAGGGAGCCTGTGGACCAGAAAGAGAAAAGTCTTTTAATGACAGTAGTAGTAAGATGTATTGAGAAGTAAGATTACAATATATTGGTAAATAGGATTTAGCAAGAATAAATAAATCAATAATAAACGACATGCACATAGAGTCCCCCTTGTGCAGGATCGGAATTCTGTAGCTATTATTATTGGCTTTTAGGTTAAATCTCTGGCAAGATGCCATACGGAAGATTCCCAGAGAACTAATTCTATAATAAAATGTATCCATTTATTACAAATTAGTACTAAACATTCATTAAAGTGCTAAAAAAAACCCGGGATTCTGATTAAATTGGGGTTCCCGGCTGTGTGAAACCCCCCAAAACTCACCTATATGGCGCCCACAACAATATGGAGTCCCACAACTCCTCAGTCTATCCTCTCTACACAATGACACCACTCAGAAATATAGATGAATATGATCCTTCTTTATTAATTAAGGCAAAAACTATATACAAATATACAATCTTTAAAAACAATTAAAATACATATATATATACACCTGTGAAGGAAAAAAAGGGGGGGGGGGGGTGGGAACACACACACAACCCCCTAAGATGGCAATAGCTAAATTATATCTCTGCTATTTAACAGAACCTGACTGACTATATATAATGCTATGTGCAAAAATTGCTAAAAACCAACCTAATATGCTCTGCTGTGCATGATCTACAAAACCTGTGCAATGTGCCAAAGAAAGTGCTATGTGCCAGTGCAACGATTCATATAGTATAAATACAGAACAATATACAAAACGATAATATCTGATAAGAGGACAGCCAGGGAACAGAAAAATGCAGTATACTGTATACTGTATGGTCTCTTTATCTTATGTGTATACTGTATGTTCTCTGTATCTTATGTGTATACTGTATGTTCTCTGTATCTTATGTGTATACTGTATGTTCTCTGTATCTTATGTATATACTGTATGTTCTCTGTATCTTATGTATATACTGTATGTTCTCTGTATCTTATGTGTATACTGTATGTTCTCTTCATCTTATGTGTATACTGTATGTTCTCTGTATCTTATGTGTATACTGTATGTTCTCTGTATCTTATGTATATACTGTATGTTCTCTGTATCTTATGTATATACTGTATGTTCTCTGTATCTTATGTGTATACTGTATGTTCTCTTCATCTTATGTGTATACTGTATGTTCTCTGTATCTTATGTATATACTGTATGTTCTCTGTATCTTATGTATATACTGTATGTTCTCTGTATCTTATGTGTATACTGTATGTTCTCTGTATCTTATGTGTATACTGTATGGTCTCTTTATCTTATGTGTATACTGTATGTTCTCTGTATCTTATGTGTATACTGTATGTTCTCTGTATCTTATGTGTATACTGTATGGTCTCTTTATCTTATGTGTATACTGTATGTTCTCTGTATCTTATGTGTATACTGTATGTTCTCTGTATCTTATGTGTATACTGTATGTTCTCTGTATCTTATGTGTATACTGTATGTTCTCTGTATCTTATGTATATACTGTATGTTCTCTGTATCTTATGTGTATACTGTATGTTCTCTTCATCTTATGTGTATACTGTATGTTCTCTGTATCTTATGTGTATACTGTATGTTCTCTGTATCTTATGTGTATACTGTATGTCCTCTTTATCTTATGTGTACACTGTATGTTCTCTGTATCTTATGTGTATACTGTATGTTCTCTGTATCTTATGTGTATACTGTATGTTCTCTGTATCTTATGTGTATACTGTATGTTCTCTGTATCTTATGTGTTTACTGTATGTTCTCTGTATCTTATGTGTATACTGTATGTTCTCTGTATCTTATGTGTATACTGTATGTCCTTATCTTATGTGTATACTGTATGTTCTCTTTATCTTATGTGTATACTGTATGTCCTCTTATCTTATGTGTATGCTGTATGTTCTCTGTATCTTATGTGTATACTGTATGTTCTCTGTATCTTGTGTATACTGTATGTCCTTATCTTATGTGTATACTGTATGTCCTCTTTATCTTATGTGTATACTGTATGTCCTTATCTTATGTGTATACTGTATGTTCTCTTTATCTTATGTGTATACTGTATGTCCTCTTATCTTATGTGTATACTGTATGTTCTCTGTATCTTATGTGTATACTGTATGTTCTCTGTATCTTATGTGTATACTGTATGTCCTTATCTTATGTGTATACTGTATGTCCTCTTATCTTATGTGTATGCTGTATGTTCTCTGTATCTTATGTGTATACTGTATGTTCTCTGTATCTTATGTGTATACTGTATGTTCTCTGTATCTTATGTGTATACTGTATGTTCTCTGTATCTTATGTGTATACTGTATGTTCTCTGTATCTTATGTGTATACTGTATGTTCTCTTTATCTTAGGATAGATGTGTGCTTATCCCAGGCATGTTTAAATTCAGTGACTGTTGATTTTTCAACTACCTCTGCTGGAAGTTTGTTCCCAGCATCTACTACTTTCTGTAAAATAATATTTTCTAACATTGCTCTTGATCTTCCCTCCGACTAGCTTCAGGTTGTGCCCCCTTGTTCTATCACTAAGCTTTTCTTTCATTCCATGGAATAGTTAAGGCAAAAAAAAAAAAAACACGTCTTTTTCTTTGCAGCTGCTTCCTTTACGTCTGGGTGTCTAATACTCACCCCTTCACCAGAGATCAGTCTCTGTAATGTGCATGCACCTAGGGACCTGGGTAAAAAGAAGACCTAAATCCTCCCCTGCCAGGGTGGGTTTGCATAGACACTAAACTAGCCTACTCCTTCATGCCCTCAGCGAGCCCTAAAGAGATACTCACCTTTTCCTAGCAGACCTCCATCCAATGGGGGGCAGAAAATAGCTACACACGTGCCACAGCCATCCACATGTTTCACTGGAGTGCACCACTACTTCCCATCACCCATCAGAATTTTGGCTTAGCAAAAGAAAGGACTGTAAAGGTGCCCCAAGGTTAATTGTTAAAAGGAACCTAAACTCAGTTTTGACCATAGGTCTGCTGGAAAAAGCAAAATCGGTCGAATAGGCCCAGTCCCACCACCATAATGGTCGATTTATGCCCTGCGCATGAAAAGTCATTTGCGCACACTTTTCATGAGTAAAAATGGTTTCCTCGCTTTTTTCCTTATTCCCGATTCAGGTGAACCTCTTTTGGTGCGTAAATTTGCGCATGGAGTAAGATTTCACGCGCAAATTTGTGTGCAATTTCTGGATACTTTTTTCCCCATTTTTAAAAAGAAGCTTTTGTTGCTGAAATTAAAGTTTTAAACGTTTTCCTTTTAGTCTCTATTTCTCACACTCAGAGAGACAGAGAGAGAGAGAGAGTGTTTTGAAGGGTGAATAGTGTGCGCAAATTTGTTTTTTTCATTCGCCATTCCCTCCAGAAAAAAGCAGGAGGAAAATGCAGACTTCACTAACTGACATGCTTATTTCATTCATTAAACACATGCAGGCAATAGTCAGCATTTTTTTTTATGAATGAAAGTGAAGCATTGTATGTCCCAAATGGGGCTGTCAGAGATTAGAGTTAGGACTGCACCCCACAGGGGCACCTTGGTGCTGGTGGTGCAGCTTAAGCTACTTCTGCAGATGTGTGTGACCGAGTCCTCTGTTTTTAACCAGACAGATTGTAGGCTGGTCTGCAAGCTAACAGGGTTGAGTGCTGTGGCTCCTTTAAGACTTTTGTATCCTAATTACCCCGCTAACGTGCACCTCCCTGGTTAGTTATAAAATGGTCTGAGCGGCTGCCACCCCTCTTTTGTTTCCTTTGAATTTGTGCAAGCACATGGGGTGTAGGGTCTAGGCTTTATTGCAAGGTCTTTGACCCTTCCACCCCATGGCTTGCACTTGAGGTTCAGGGCAACCTCAGGTAAGCCTGCTCCCAATTTATCTATTGCATTGTATGTCCCAAATGGGCTCTCAGAGATTAGAGTTAGGACTGCACCTCACAGAGGCACCTTGGCGTAGTGGTGCAGCTTAAGCTACTTCTGCAGATGTGTGTGACCGAGCCGCTGTTTTTAACCAGATTTAGAGACAGATTGTAGGTTGGCCAGCAAGCTAACAGGGCTGAGTGCTGTGGCTCCTTTAAAGTGGACCAACACCCAGGATTTTAGCTATCCTGGGTTTTGGTCAACTTCGGTGGGGCACCCCGATCGGGGGTGCCCCGCTGTGTGAAACCCCCAGAAAGCACCGAAAACTCACCTCACTCCCACGTGACCGCTGCAGCCAATCCCCGCCGGCGGACAAGCGAGAGGCAGCGCCGGACAAGCAGAGCACGTCCGCCGCCGCTGCCTCCCGCACGTCCCTCTTACAGGGAGCGCACCCGCGCCGGCCATTCACAAACGGGAGCGCGCCCTGCTAGAGGAACGCGCGGGAGGCAGCGGCGGCGGACGCGCATGCGCCGCTGGATCGTGGAAAAGGTAGGATTGTGGGCTTCCTGGGGGGTTCCTCCCCGCGGGACATCTCGATTTCGGATGCCCCGCGGGGAGGAATCTGATCGGCCCGGGAATCTTATAGATTCCCGGGCCGATCTCCCCTGGGTGTTGGTCTACTTTAAGACTTTTGAAAGTGAAGCCCGCCAATTATGTTACTTTTTTTTTACAATTTTGAGAACAAAAAAAATTGGGAAAACTTTACAAATATTATATTGTTTAAAGTAACCAGCCCCAAAAAAGGTGGACATTTCGCCACAAAAGTTTAAAGAAAAAAACCCTGAAGAAACAATTTGTTAGTAACGCAGTTATTAAGCACTAATACCCTTCACTAAAAATAAGGGAGGGAGGAGTGCAGAGAGAATCTGGGACAAAATATTAGGAAACACAACACTGGAGGGAAACTGGAATCAGGATATCGCCCCCTAAAACTCTACACATCCAAACCACGGGAAGTCACACGCCACAGGGAAAGCACTACAGATTGGAGAATAGAAATTCGCCTGGAACATAGTAGCTGGGGAGACAAATTTGCCAATGATCGACTAAAGACGGGGAGAAACAGAAAGGCCATGGGGAACTTTGATTGCCTTAGCGCGCACAATGCGCAACGCCTGTTCTGCATAAAAAGAGTTTGCGCATAAGTCAGAAACCAGTGATTGTGCTTCAAGCATGACATGTGCCTGAACCTTGTGCACGGTTCCAGGAATTGCGCGCTGAATCGCAAGTTTCCACATGCGGATGCACTTGCGCATGGTTAGTGGGTGCATGCACTTGGCGCATGTGCATGTATTGACCCTATAAAGACTTAAACTGGACCTTCACCATTATTTATTGAAAAGCCAAAAACCTTAAAAAACTATTCCCCAGCATCTAAAATTAATATATTTTAAGTTTTCAGTCACTTGCTTATTATTCTTTCCCCCACAGGGCTGCAACTCTGTTCAGGACTTTAGTATATGGGCACCGCCATCTTGACTCAGAAGCATCACACTTACTGAGGAGAGGAGAGTGGGATAAGGTACAGGGGGCGGGTTATAGCTGTGCTTTGCTCAGACAGAGCAGAGCTGGGGTCAGGAAAAGGTCAGCAATCCCAGAATGCAGAGCAGCACAGTCAGAAGGCACTTCCTGTTTGCAGGCAGCCTGCACCTCCATGAGCCACCATCTTGGATGTTTAAAGGTTCATAACATGCAGTAGGTGCAGGTAGGATGATTTTTAATGTGGGCAATCTATATGTACAGGGTGTGGGAAACATATAAGATAGGCTCTTATTCAGGGTGAAGGTCTGGATTAATGTGAGCAATCTGTATGTACAGGGTGTGGGAAACATATAAGATAGGCTCTTATTCAGGGTGAAGGTCTGGATTAATGTGAGCAATCTGTATGTACAGGGTGTGGGAAACATATAAGATAGGCTCTTATTCAGAGTGAGGGTCCGGATTAATGTGAGCAATCTGTATGTACAGGGTGTGGGAAACATATAAGATAGACTCTTATTCAGGGTGAAGGTCCGGATTAATGTGAGCAATCTGTATGTACAGGGTGTGGGAAACATATAAGATAGGCTCTTATTCAGAGTGAAGGTCCGGATTAATGTGAGCAATCTGTATGTACAGGGTGTGTGAAACATATAAGATAGGCTCTTATTCAGGGTGAGGGTCCAGATTAATGTGGGCAATCTGTATGTACAGGGTGTGGGAAACATATAAGATAGACTCTTATTCAGGGTGAAGGTCCGGATTAATGTGGGCAATCTGTATGTACAGGGTGTGGGAAACATATAAGATAGACTCTTATTCAGGGTGAAGGTCCGGATTAATGTGGGCAATCTGTATGTACAGGGTGTGTAAAGAGAGAGAGAGAAATAAATAAAGAGAGAGAGAGAGAGAGAGAGAAATAAATAGAGAGAGAGAAATAAAGAGAGAGAGAGAGAGAGAGAGAGAGAGAGAGAGAGAGAGAGAGAGATGGAAAGAAAGAGGCAATAAAAGAATAAGAGCTCAAAAGAGAGAGAGAGAGAGAGAGAAATAAATAGAGAGAGTGAGAGAGTGAGAGAGAGAGAAATAAATAGAGAGAGAGAAATAAATACAGAGAGAGAGAGAGAGAGAGAGAGAGAGAGAGAGAGATGGAAAGAAAGAGAGGCAATAAAAGAATAAGAGCTCAAAAGAGAGAGAGAGAGAAATAAAGAGAGAGAGAGAGAAATAAAGAGAGAGAGAGAGAGAGAAATAAAGAGAGAGAGAGAGAGAGATAAATAGAGAGAGAGAAATAAATACAGAGAGAGAGAGAGAGAGAGAGAGAGAGAGAGAGAGAAATAAATAGAGAGAGAGAGAAATAAATAAATAGAGAGAAAGAGAGAAAAATAAATAGAGAGAGAGAGAGAGAGAGAGATGGAAAGAAAGAGAGGCAATAAAAGAATAAGAGCTCAAAAGAGAGAGAGAGAGAAATAAATAGAGAGAGAGAGAGAGAAATAAATAGAGAGAGAGAGAGAGAGAGAGATGGAAAGAAAGAGAGGCAATAAAAGAATAAGAGCTCAAAAGAGAGAGAGAGAGAGAAATAAATAAATAGAGAGAGAGAGAGAAATAAATAAATAGAGAGAGAGAGAGAGAGAAATAAATAGAGAGAGAGAGAGAGAGAAATAAATAGAGAGAGAGAGAGAGAAATAAATAGAGAGAGAGAGAGAGAGAGAGAGAGAGAGAGAGAGAGAAATAGTGAGTGAGAGAGAGAGAGAGAGAAATAAATAGTGAGTGAGAGAGAAAAATAAATAAATAGAGAGAGAGAGAGAGAGAGAGAGAGAGAGATGGAAAGAAAGAGAGGCAATAAAAGAATAAGAGCTCAAAAGAGAGAGAGAGAGAGAGAAAAATAAATAGAGAGAGTGAGAGAGAGAGAGAGAAAAATACATAGAGAGAGAGAGAAAAATAGAGAGAGAGAGAGAGAGAGAAAAATAAATAGAGAGAGAGAGAGAAAAATAAATAGAGAGAGAGAGAGAAAAATAAATAGAGAGAGAGAGAGAAAAATAAATAGAGAGAGAGAGAGAAATAAAGAGAGAGAGAGAAATAAAGAGAGAGAGAGAAATAAATAGAGAGAGAAATAAAGAGAGAGAGAGAGAGAGAGAAATAAAGAGAGAGAGAGAGAGAGAGAGAGAAATAAAGAGAGAGAAATAAAGAGAGAGAAATAGAGAGAGAGAGAAATAGAGAGAGAGAGAAATAGAGAGAGAGAGAGAGAGAGAGAGAGAGAGAGAGAGAGAGAGAGAGAGAAATAAATAGAGAGAGAGAAATAAAGAGAGAGAGAAATAAAGAGAGAAAGAGAAATAAATATATATATATATATATATATATATATATATATATATATATAGAGAGAGAGAGAGAGAGAAAGAGAAAGAGAAAGAGAGAGAGAGAGAGAGAGAGAGAGAGAGAGAGAGAGAGAGAGAGATGGCAAGAAAGAGAAGCAGAGAGGGAATGAGAAAATGAAATAAAGAGAGGCAATACATGAATGAGAGCACAAAATAAAGAAGGAAAGAGAGAGAGAGAGTGAAAAAAATAGTTAGAGAGAGAGAGAGAGAGAGAGAGAGAGAGAGAAAGGAAACAAGATAGAGAGAAAAAGAAATAATCTGGGAAAAAGGGTTTGTAACCTTTTTAGTGGAGTTCTCCTTTAAGCATGACTACTTCTGGTCTCAAAGTGGACCAAAACCCACTGCGATCGGGAATCTATAAGATTTCTGGGCCGATCGAGTCCCTCCCCCAGAGGCATCCAAAATCGGGATGCCCCGCTGTGTGACACCCCCCAGGTTGCCCAATACACTTAGTTTCCCAGTCCATCTGCACATGTGCGAGCCACGGCCGCATCTCTGCTATCCCTCTAGCAGGACGAGTGCCTGCGCCAGGCATTTATGATTGGCCGGCGGGCACGCTCCCTGTTAGAGGGTAGCGGCCAGCAGAGCGTGCTGATTGGACGAGCAGCCCGCGCCTGCGCCGTAGGACCGGGAAGAAATGAGTTGGTTTCGGCAACCTGGGGGGTCACAGAGCGGGCCATCCAGATGTTTCCCTCCATCCAGTTATCTTGGTCAGGCCCATACTGTAATAATGGGGGTGCACCCATACCAAGACCCATGGGGGCCCCACCACCACAGGACTCCTTACACATTAAAGTGGACCAACACCCAGGATTTTGACTATCCTGGGTTTTGGTCCACTTCGGTGGGGCACCCTGATCGGGGGTGCCCCGCTGTGTGAAACCCCCCAGAACGCCTGTACACACTCACCTCACCCCGCTCCTACGCGGGCGCTCGTCCAATCAGAGCGCTCAGAGCCGCTGTGGTATGCACGTACAAGTGGCGTCCAACCACAGCGGCTCTGAGCACTGGAGGCCGCGTCTCGCGCTTTCTAACAGGGAGCGCGCCCGCGCCGGCCATTCACAAACATTCACAAAGCGGGTGCGCGCCCTGCTAGAGGGAAGTGCAAGACGCGCCCGCGGCCCGCGCATGCGCTGTTGGAACGGGGTTAAGGTAAGGTTTGTGGGCCTCCTGGGGGGTTCCTCCCCGTGGGACATCCCGATTTTGGATGCCCCGCGGGGAGGGATCTGATCGCCCCGGTAATCTTCTAGATCCCCCCTGGGTGTTGGTCCACTTTAAGTATCTCCAATAGGTGAAACAATATTACACAATGAATATAACAGTCAGCTTGATACATATTAGTGCTCGGAAATGTGTAGGTAGCTTTTTTTTTTTTTTTTTTTTTAGAATATATGTTGGGGACCCAAGTTTGCCATTGCACCAGGGCCCCCGAAAACTAAACACTAGATGAAAGTGAAGCACCTAAAGAGGACCTGTCATTGATTAAACAATAGCAATCTGCAAAATTGGCTTTAGGTCCTTCTTAATGGTAATTGTAACATCATTGTGTCAGGCTACATTTATCGCTGTCCTAAACTGTTTTCTGTTTTTATATTGGAGCAGAAATGGCCGAGATATCGAGGTTTACAGATTCAGCCAATGACTTTCTCATTTGCATCCTGTCCTCCAATCAGATCAGCGGAGCGGGAAAGGATTGCTGGTCCCTCCCTCCTCCTCCAGATTCATCACATTGCTGTCAGCACAGAGAGATGATTATTATGCAGCATCACAGATCCAATGGCCACGCCCACTTTTTAAAAGAAAAATCATAGGCTGGACCTGCAAGCTAAAGCAATTGTTACAACAGCGTAACAGTTACCTCTGTCTGCAGCAGCACTTTAACAATTGCACCGAAGGGATAATGATTCGGGATGCCCCTACCATTAAATATCCTTGGAAAGCCAAAATCAGGCATGGGGCAATGTAGAATGGGAGATTGGAAATAGCGCACTGCAATAAAGCATGTCCCCTCTTGTAGGAGGTGCGGCTACCATATGGGTATGCAGCCGTTTCCTAACCCCCATCAAATGGAGCTCCAATAGGAAAAGAGGAATATCTCTCAAATGTCTTGCTGCAGGTTAGGTTAGATTAGTGACCTTGTGAACCAGGACTCTTCTTGAAACATAGGGGGTTATTTAAGAAAGGATAGCGTCAGGTAGCGCCTGGTTAATGAGAGGTAGCGACTGGTGAACGCCGGACACGGCACGCAATTACACATTTATCAAGCAGAATCTGTTTAGCGACTGGGATAGCGCCATGTAGCGTCTGATTCATCATTTTCAAAGCCTCTGCGAACAGCGTCGGTGTTCAGCCTTGCACAGCGCCAGGTATGACCTCTCGCTACCCGACGCTCTCCCATACATTTCAATGGACGATCCTTTTCTTCTCTTTAAACATTTTTTTTCCCCAAAAAAATCACAAATAATTCTGTGACCTCTTCTGGCCTAGAAAAAGCCATTTTTTTTCAAATATTTTTCATGTTTTATATATTTCTTCAGAAATGACATTACAGGTCTGGCATTAAAGTGTTCATGTTACAATGTTGCTACAATGTAATTCCATATGTTTTCGCTTTGTTACTAGTGGATAGATGCTTGAAAACAGACTTTAAAGTGGGCCAACACCCAGGGGTGATCGGCCCGGGAACCTATAAGATTCCCGGGGCGATCACCTCACACACCGCGGGACATCCGAGATCGGGATGTCCCGCGGGGTGTAACCCCCCCAAAACCCCCCGAAAAACCTTACCTCTCCAGCCGCTGCTTCCGCCGCCGCCGCCTCACTCGCGCTCCTCTAGACGTGCGCGCGCCCGCGCCGGCCGTCTCTGAATGGCCGGCGCGGGCGCGCACACGTCAAAAGTGACGCGCGGGAGGCGGCGGGCGCAATCCCTTGTCCGTCGACGGACGTCACTTGTCCGTCGGCGGGCATTGGACAGCGCAGTCACGTGGGAGCGTGGAGAGGTGAGTTTTCGGGGTGTTTGGGGGGTTTCAGGCAGCGGGGCACCCCAAATCGGGGTGCCCCGGGGAAGTGGACCAATACCCAGGATAGTCAAAATCCTGGGTGTTGGTCCACTTTAAACACACCGCCTCCTGCGCTCTGGGCTTCAAACATCTATTTTTCTGCGCCAGAGATTTGTGAGGCTGTTTTGTTGCTGAATATGCTGTGAGTCGGTCGCTATGAGCAGTCGCTAACATGCGCTCCCATACAGCGCTGTACTGGTCAAATAGCGACTCCTCACAATGTATTCAACATTACTGAACAGCGACTGAGTCGCTATAAAGTAGCGACCCACGGCCGAGCACTGCGACTACTAGCGGGCGCTCTGAAAATGCCTGCTACAGACGCTCATCTGTCGCTACCTGGCGTTAGTGATGAATCAGCCTGCCTGTTGGCAAAGAGACTTTACCCCCCTCATACTTTTTAAGAGGTTCTAATGAATATCTATCCTGTGCAGATGTGTACAATGGTATAAGGGATACAGTCTTAAAGTGGGGGATCAGCCCGGGAATCTATAAGATCCCTCCCCGCTGGGCATCCGAAATCGGGATGCCCGCGGTGTGAAACCCCGCAGGACGCCCAGAAACCTTATCCCCGTTCCAACGGCGCATGCGCGAGCCGCGGCCGCATCTTGCGCTTCCCTCTAGCTTAGGATACGGGGGACCCCTGGCAATATATACCTGACTTAAACGGTGATGTAATACCTTCCTCTACTTACATTTTGCTACATTGTATTTCCGGCCAGTGTATTATTATCTGCCTCAGCGCAGACATTCACTCACATGTAGAGTTTAACTACTTTTTTTGATACAATTGTTGTTTGCACAATATCTTTTTGGTTTTATTTTGTAATATACTGCACGAGCACTTTTTTTTTTTTTCTTCTTCTTGTTTTCACATTGTATGGTATCCGTTATTTAGATTATCTGTTGGTGGCTATAATCATATAGCACATTATTTATACTGGCAGCTAGCACGGACCTTCAGCGTGATTTAATGAAAAGCCCAAACTCTTAAAAAACGGTTCCCCAGCATCTAAAATTAATATATTTTACGTTTTATTCACTAACTTATTATTCTTTCCCCCACTGGGCTGCAACTCTGTTCAGGAATTTAGGATACGGGCGCCGCCATCTTGAATCAGAAGCATTACACTTACTGAGGAGAGGAGAGTGGGATAAGGTACAGGGGGGCGGGTTATAGCTGTGCTTTGCTCAGACAGAGCAGAGCTGGGGTCAGGTAAAGGTCAGCAGTCCCAGAATGCAGAGCAGCACAGTCAAGAGGCACTTCCTGTTTGCAGGCTGCCTGATAAGATGGCGGCTTCCATAAGCCGCCATCTTGGATGTTTAAAGGCTCATAACATGCAGTAGATGCAGGTAGGATGATTTTTAATGTCGCCAATCTGTATGTACAGGGTGTGGGAAAGACAAGATATACTCTTATTCATAAGATATACTCTTATTCAGAGTGAAGGACCGCTTTAATTATGCACTACAATAATTAACCATTTTCTTATTTATGAGATTAGGAAGGTGATATTCTAAAGATTTTTTGGAGCCTCTATGTGGGAACCCCCTCCCCCTCCTTTGTCATTGTGTTTATGTATTTTAAAATGTGTATTGTAGTTTTGATATATTAATGTATATGTGTTTACGAGTCTTTCTTATTCAATAAAAGGAGATATATATTTTTACATAGATTTTTGCAGATATAAGTTCTTTCTGAGGGGAGTGCGGACCTTCTGGGGACCTGTGGGGAGATTTCAGAGCCTACCCCAAAATTGCATGTCCCTCTAGCAGGGCGGCCGTTTGTGATTGGCCGGCGCGGGCGCGCTCCCTGTTAGAAGGAAGCGCGAGATGCGGCCTCCAGCGCGCCCAGAGCCACTGCGCTTGTCCGTACATACCACAGCGGCTCTGAGCGCTCTGATTGGACGAGCGCTCGCGTAGGAGCGGGGTGAGGTGAGTTATTTAGGGCGATCGGGGTGCCCCGCGGAAGTGGACCGAAACCCAGGATAGTGAAAATCATGGATGTTGTTCCACTTTAAAGCAGACCTACACCATGGCTGGTTAAAGCTATAGGCACAGACTTTCCCCTTGACAGTCCCACAGTTAAACTTACAAATATAATCTGCTGTGTCTCTCTATGATGGGGATTAGTTGCCACGCAGCTTCCAGTCCCCCATTATAAAGAGATGACGCAGTGAGATAGGTGCTGGGGGTAACAAGAGAGGGGTGACTAAGAGTGGGCGACTGTGCCACAAGGGCAGGGCCAGCTCCAGGTTTATGCGGAGACCCCTGGGCAATGGAGTCTCAATGGAAATGACAAAGTATAGAAGAAATAGAAGGAGGGACAGAAAGTAAGAGAAATAAAGAATGGAAGAAAAGATGGAATGACAGAAAAAAAATGAAAACAGAAAAGAAAAAAGAAATGACAAGGAAAGAATAGAAGGAAGGATAGAAAGGATAGAAGACTGACAGAAAACAAATAATCAAAGGAAAGATGAGAGAAAGCAAAGGAATGGCAGAATGAACAGATGAAAGAAAAAGAATACAAGGAAGAAAGAAAGGAAGAAAAAGAGAATGAATGGCAGAACAAACAGATAAAAGAAACAGAATATATGGAAGGAAGGAAAGAAAGACTAAAAGGAAAGAAAGAATAGAAGGTAAGAAGAAAAAAAAAACTAATGGCAGAATGAACAGATGAAAGAAACAAAGAATATATGGAAGATAGGAAATAAAGAATAGAAGGTAAGAAGAAAGAAAACTAATGGCAGAATGAACAGATGAAAGAAACAAAGAATATATTGAAGATAGGAAATAAAGAGACTAGAAGGAAAGAAAGAATAGAAGGTAAGAAGAAAGAAAACTAATGGCAGAATGAACAGATGAAAGAAACAAAGAATACATGAAAGGAAGGAAGAAAAGAGTCTGGAAAGAAAGAAAGAAAGAAAGAAAGAAAGGGAATGACAAAGTATAGAAGAAATAGAAGGAGTGACAGAAAGTAAGAGAAATAAAGAACGGAAGAAAAGATGGAATGACAGAAAAAATGAAAACAGAAAAGAAAAAAGAAATGACAAGGAAAGAATAGAAGGAAGGATAGAAAGGATAGAAGACTGACAGAAAACAAATAATCAAAGGAATGATGAGGGAAAGCAAAGGAATGGCAGAATGAACAGATGAAAGAAAAAGAATACAAGGAAGAAAGAAAGGAAGAAAAAGGGAATGAATGGCAGAACAAACAGATACAAGAAACAGAATATATGGAAGGAAGGAAAGAAAGACTAAAAGGAAAGAAAGAATAGAAGGTAAGAAGAAAAAAAAAACTAATGGCAGAATGAACAGATGAAAGAAACAAAAAATATATGGAAGATAGGAAATAAAGAGACTAGAAGGAAAGAAAGAATAGAAGGTAAGAAGAAAGAAAACTAATGGCAGAATGAACAGATGAAAGAAACAAAGAATATATGGAAGATAGGAAATAAAGAGACTAGAAGGAAAGAAAGAATAGAAGGTAAGAAGAAAGAAAACTAATGGCAGAATGAACAGATGAAAGAAACAAAGAATACATGGAAGGAAGGAAGAAAAGAGTCTAGAAAGAAAGAAAGAAAGAAAGAAAGAAAGGGAATGACAAAGTATAGAAGAAATAGAAGGAGGGACAGAAAGTAAGAGAAATAAAGAACGGAAGAAAAGATGGAATGACAGAAAAAAAATGAAAACAGAAAAGAAAAAAGAAATGACAAAGAAAGAATAGAAGGAAGGATAGAAAGGATAGAAGACTGACAGAAAACAAATAATCAAAGGAAAGATGAGAGAAAGCAAAGGAATGGCAGAATGAACAGATGAAAGAAACAAAGAATACAAGGAAGAAAGAAAGAAAGAAAAAGAGAATGAATGGCAGAACAAACAGATAAAAGAAACAAAGAATATATGGAAGGAAGGAAAGAAAGACTAGAAGGAAAGAAAGAATAGAAGGTAAGAAGAAAAAAAAACTAATGGCAGAATGAACAGATGAAAGAAACAAAGAATACATGGAAGGAAGGAAGAAGAGAGTCTGGAAAGAAAGAAAGAAAGAAAGGGAATGACAAAGTATAGAAGAAATAGAAGGAGTGACAGAAAGTAAGAGAAATAAAGAATGGAAGAAAAGATGGAATGACAGAAAAAAATGAAAACAGAAAAGAAAAAAGAAATGACAAAGAAAGAATAGAAAGAAAGATAGAAAGGATAGAAGACTGACAGAAAACAAATAATCAAAGGAAAGATGAAAGAAAGCAAAGGAATGGCAGAATGAGCAAATGAAAGAAACAAAGAATACAGGGAAGAAAGAAAGTAAGAAAAAGAGAATGAATGGCAGAACAAACATAAAAGAAACAAAAGAATATATGGAAGGAAGGAAAGAAAGACTAGAAGGAAAGTAAGAATAGAAGGTAAGAAGAAAAAAAACTAATGGCAGAATGAACAGATGAAAGAAACAAAGAATACGTGGAAGGAAGTAAGAAAAGAAGCAAGAAAGAAAGAAAGAAAGAAAATGAATGGCAGAACAAACAGATAAAAGAAATAAAGAATATATGGAAGGAAGGAAAGAAAGACTAGAAGTAAAGAAATAAATAGATAAGAAGAAAGAATGAATGGCAGAATAAACAGATGAAAGAAACAAAGAATACAAGAAAGAAAAAAAGAAAGAAAAAGAGGATGAATGGCAGAACAGATGAAAGAAACAAAGAATACATGGAAGGAAGGAAAGAAAGAGACTAGAAGGAAAGAAAGAATAGAAGGTAAGAAGAAAACTAATGGCAGCATGAACAGATGAAAGAAACAAAGAATACATGGAAGGAAGGAAGAAAAGAGGCAAGAAAGAAAGAAAGAAAGAAAATGAATGTCAGAATGAACAGATGAAAGAAACAAAGAATGCATGGAAGGAAGGAAAGAAAGACTAGAAGAAAAGAAAGAAAGGCAGAATGAACAGATGAAAGATATAAAGAATATATGGAAGGAAGGAAAGAAAGACTAGAAAGAAGGAAAGAAAGAAAGAATGAATAGCAGAACGAACAGATGAAAGATATAAAGAATATATGGAAGGAAGGAAAGAAAGAGACTTGAAAGAAGGAAAGAAAGAGAGAATGAATAGCAGAACAAACAGATGAAAGATATAAAGAATATATGGAAGGAAGGAAAGAAAGAGACTTGAAAGAAGGAAAGAAAGAAAGAGAATGAATAGCAGAACGAACAGATGAAAGAAACAAAGAATATATGATAGGAAGGAAAGAAAGAGACTAGAAGAAAGAATAGAAGGTAAGAAGAAAGAAAATTAATGGCAGAACAGATGAAAGAAACAAGGAATATATGGAAAGAAAGAAAGAAAGAAAATGAATGGCAGAACAAACAGATAAAAGAAATAAAGAATATATGGAAGGAAGGAAAGAATGACAAGAAGTAAAGAAATAAATAGAAGATAAGAAGAAAGAAAATGAATGGCAGAATGAACAGATGAAAGAAACAAAGAATACATGGAAGAAAGAAAAGAAAGACTAGAAGAAAGGAAAAAAAGAAAGGCAGAACGGACAGATGAAAGATATAAAGAATATATGATAGGAAGGAAAGAAAGACTAGAAGAAAAGAAAGAATAGAAGGTAAGAAGAAAGAAAACTAATGGCAGAACAGATGAAAGAAACAAGGAATATATGGAAAGAAAGAAAGATAAAAAAAGAATAGGACTAGCAGAAAGAAATAAATGGCCAGTCTGCCCCTGGCTGACAGTCCTTAGTCCTGGTTACTGCACGGCCCTGTGTCCTGCATAGGGGCTGCCCAGGGTAGAGGTAATGAGGTGGCCCAATATAAGGTGCAGGGGTCCTGGCACAGTTATGCCCGGTGCTGACGCCTGCCCTGCACATGGGTTTGGGTCTCCTTTAAGCAATCCCCCATTCTTAGATAATCATACACAAGAACAGATGCTGGTGAATGAATATGAGGCCCTCACATAACACACGTAAATGCATAAAATATGGCGTGCCCATCCATCAGAGGTCCGATCATTCCCATATGTCAGCTCACCATTAGATCCCCATTATCTGCACATTATCTGCTGTATAAGCTGCCTAGGGGGCTGCACAGCTTTTTCACCCAAATCCTCATTTGTTGGATGTGCAAATCTGCACAAATAAATGAGTTTTATTTACCCGCCTCAAAGCTTGCTTTAACTCTTACATCTAACCGCTAATATGCTCTTCATTAACATGCCATTAAAGAAGAAAAGTAGCTGGTGTTGAATAATTTTAGCACATTCATATATAAAGAGCTGGTGTTGAAAGATTTTAGCACATTTATGTTACAGGAGTGGGGCTGTTAGGATGGTCTCCCTTTTCAGTCTTGGATAATTGGAAGGGATGCACCATAGTGTGGGATTATTCCTTTCGCTATCAGTTTGATAATAGGTCTAAAGTGCCTCCTCCTGAGATTCACCGACGTGCTCTCTGCTATTAAGTGCTAAAAAGCTGGGCTGCAGGTCTGATTGTTTACAGGACAAACAATCTGCTGTGGATGGCAATTTATTCTATATTATATCTGAAAAAATACATAAATGTATAAAATAATGTATATTTTTATATAATAGGTTTATAATGTGTATAATTTAAAATGAATATGTGTGTGTGTGTGTGTGTGTGTGTGTGTGTGTGTGTGTGTGTGTGTGTGTGTATATGTATATGTGTGTGTCTGTGTCTGTGTCTGTGTGTGTGTCTGTGTCTGTGTCTGTGTCTGTGTCTGTGTCTGTGTGTGTGTATGTGTGTATGTATGCATATGTGTGTGTGTGTGTGTGTGTGTGTGTGTGTGTGTGTGTATGTGTGTATGTATGCATATGTGTGTGTGTGTGTGTGTGTGTATGTGTGTATGTATGCATATGTGTGTGTGTGTGTGTGTGTGTGTGTATGTGTGTGTGTGTGTGTGTGTGTGTGTGTGTGTGTGTGTGTGTGTGTATATGTGTGTGTGTGTGTGTGTGTGTGTGTGTGTGTGTGTGTGTGTATATGTGTGTGTGTGTATATGTGTGTGTGTGTGTGTGTGTGTGTGTGTATGTATATGTATATGTGTGTGTGTGTGTGTGTGTGTGTGTGTGTGTGTGTGTGTATGCATATGTGTGTGTGTGTGTATATTGTGTATAATATATCATATATATATATATATATATATATATATATATATATATCCCCTGAGTTATCTACGAGGAAGGCCTAATAGTATGAGACTAGGTGACAGGGCTCTTTCTGCAGGCTAAGGGTTAAATTAGCTTGCTTTATGCTTTCCTGTGCTGGCTGTCAGGTGCTGCATCTTTTATTCGCCAGCACTCGTAGTCCCTGATGAACCATGTTAAAGCAAAACTAAACCCGAGATTTTGTTACTTGCCCAGGGGGCATCCCGATTTGGTAAGATCATCCATAAAAACCTACCTTTCCCCGGTCCCACTGCACATGTGCGGGCTCTCATCAGATCGTCGCTATATACTGTGTGTATTAATGATCCGCAATATGGCTCCGTTTAGACACACAGCTCGGCAATAGCTGGGCACGCTCCCACCCACAGTCTATCAGAATAGCTGGGCGTGAGAGTACAGCCTAGATATGCTGGGGATGGGGCCGCCATTTACATTATCCTGGGAGCCAGGGCAATGGTGAGATTTGTGGCCAACCCCGTGGAGGACCTTTTACACTCCATGGCCGGCCACAAAGCATTTTGTTTTGCTTTAAACTTTTTCTCAGTCGCCAAATTGAATTCAGTATTGGGGGGACTGAAACATTGAAACATTGAGAAGGGACAGAGTTCAGTAGGATTTAAAGTGGACCAACACCCAGGGGGGGACCAGCCCGGCAATCTATAAGATTCCCGGGCCGATCAGAAATCGGGATGCCCCGCTGTGTGAAACCCCCCAGGACACCCACAAACCTTACCTTATCCCCGTTCCAACGGCGCATGCACAAGCCATGGCCGCATCTCGCGCTTCTCTCTAGCAGGGTGCACACCCGCGCCGGGCGTTTGTGAATGGCTGGCGCAGGCGCGCTCCCTGTTAGAGGGAAGCGCGAGATGCGGCCTCCAGCGTGCTCAGAGCCGCTGTGGTTGTCCATCGCTTGTCTGTACATGCCACAGCGGCTCTGAGCGTTCTGATTGGATGAGCGCTCGCATAGGAGCGGGGTGAGGCGAGTTTGCTAGGGTGATCTGGGGGGTTTCACGCACCCGATCGGGGTGCCCTGCGGAAGTGGACCAAAACCCAGGATAGTGAAAATCCTGGGTGTTGATCCACTTTAAAGAGGAACTTCGAAGTCCCTGGAGTTCCTGTCCTTGGGGTTTTCCGAACTGGGATGCCCCACGTTGCAAAACCCCCCAGATCCACTCCCGAGCCCTCGTCGCGTCTCTGCGCTGTGGCCGCATCCCCACACCTGTAGCCGAGTGTGCCCGACCTTTCTGAATGAATGGCAAGGGCACGTCTCAGCTGGAAGGTGAGCGGGGGATGCCGCTGGTGGTGCACTCGGCTCCCTTCGGCACCGTCCGGGTGCTTAGCCGTCAGCGTCGCCGAAGAGAGCCGAGTGACAGCGAGCACGCCGATTGGTTGAGTAGGACGCTCAGCTTGCTTTCAGCTCTAGCCTGTGCCGTGGGAGCAACTGGAAGGTGAGTTGATCGGGCGACCTGGGGGAATACACACAGCGGGGCATCCCAATTTAAGATGCAACCGCATGGAGGAACAACACATGGAAAAGTGAAACTCTTGTGTGTTGTTCCTCTTTAATAAGACATATAATACAGGCTGAATGAAAGATGCAACCCCTGACAGCCAGCACAGTGAGAACAGAAAGCAGGCTCAGTCCACCTTCTGCCTGGCATGTCCCTTTAAATGCTCTTTGCATCACATTGTGCCAGTGATTTGCATTGTGTTCACGTCTATGGCAAAGCACAACACAGGCAAAACATGGCACAAAAAGCAGCAGTGTATTTGCATGCAGTGTTACAGACCTCGGTGGGCTGTCAAAAAAATCTAAAGCTTCATGTTACATATAAAAGGCAGGTGCAGAACAGCCAGGTGAGAAGCCTTAGCCTCACTAATATAAGTAAGTTGTTGTACCGTGTTAGCCATCGATGTAATATAATAAATCAAATGAACAAAGGGGGGTGGGAGCAGCTCAATCACTATTATTTATACAAAATTATTATTATTATTCAGGGCCTGGGAACTGGGAACTAATTTACGGCCCAGTTTAACCCTCTCATCAACTAAATATCAAGCAACAAACATGTCTAGCTGTGTGGAAAGACAGAGATTTATCAAGACGTCACATCAGATTGGAGGGAGCATAAAACGCCAGTGACTCCAGGATAAACAAATGCCAAGTAAACAAGATCAAATGAAGCAGATAGATCTATAAATGGAAGTTTTTCTTAGATGGTGATGTCTACCATGATACAGATTAATCATACAAAACTGAGACCAGTCCCTTTTTCTTAAAGTGGACCAACACCCACCGCTGATCGGCCCGGGAATCTATAAGATCAGCTCCCTGCCTGCCCCGCTGTGTGAAACCCCCCAGGACGCCCGCAAATCCTACCTGTACCTCGTTCTAACGGCGCATGCGCGGGCTGCCGCCGCCTCTCGCGCATCCCTCTAGCAGGGCGCGCACCCGCGCCGGCCGTGTGTGAATGGCCGGCGCAGGCGCGCTCCCTGTAAGAGAGGCGGCGGCGGGCGCTCTTACCTTGTCTGTCGACGGACCTCGCTTATCCGTCGGCGGTGATTGGTAGAGCGAGTCACGTGGGAAGTGGACCAACACTCAGGATAGTGAAAATCCTGGGTGTTGGTCCACTTTAAAGTGACTGTCCACCACAAATTCTCGGATGCATGACGCTGCACCCCAAAGACAATAACAGAGAAGATCTGCCAACATGCCCCTGTTGTTGAAGGCACAACCATCTGGTTTCCAACTTACAAGTTCGATCAGAAAATGAACAATCAGATGCCAACGTTGATATTTCTAAACCGATTCACCCAGTGTACAAATAGCAACTTTCTGGATCATGAAATGGTTTTGATCCTTTGATGGGACAGATCGGTACTCACATATTCAAGAGAGACAATAAATCAGCCAGAGTCGCACTAACAACTAAACATCAGTAAGCATCACAAACCGGAGTCAGTCCAATCGTAAATGATCCCAACAAAGCAAATGAGGGTTTCGCAATCAAGGGCATATTTAGACACGTTACACATCAGTGCTGGCTATGCACATTATTTTCCTTTAAACTAATGAAAAATTCATTCACATTGTCGAACCACTGAGGTTTTTTTGAACAATTATTAAGAATCACACAACAAGGATCAGACTAGTTTTAAAAATTAAAAAACACGTAAATAAATAAAACTAAATTAATGGATGCCATCATAGGATGCCTTGTATTAAGAAGCAGATCTTATTGTGTATTGCAGCATAAGATGCAGAAGATCCGGGCTGTCAGAGCAGAAGGAAGGTCGAGGCTCAGTGATCTGTTCTATAGCACACAACAAGGATCAGACTAGTTGCAACAATTTAATTTTTTTTTAATAAATAAAACTTATTAATGGAGAGTCAAAGCCATCATAGGATGCCTTGTATTAAGGATCAGATCTTATTGTGTATTGCAGCATAAGATACAGAGGATCCAAGCTGTCAGAGCAGAAGGAAGGTCGAGGCTCAGGGATCTGTTCTATAGCACACAACAAGGATCAGACTAGTTGCAACAATTTAAAAAAAAATAATAATAAATAAAACTTATTAATGGAGAGTCAAAGCCATCATAGGATGTCTTGTATTAAGGATCAGATCTTAATGTGTATTGCAGCATAAGGTACAGAAGATCGGGGCTGTCAGAGCAGAAGGAAGGTGGAGGCTCAGGGATCTGTTCTATAGCACACAACAAGGATCGGACTAGTTGCAAAAATAAAAAAAAATAAAAAATAAATAAACTTAATAATGGAGAGTCAAAGCCATCATAGGATGCCTTGTATTAAGAAGCAGATCTTAATGTGTATTGCAGCATAAGATACAGAAGATCCAAGCTGTCAGAGCAGAAGGAAGGTTGAGGTTCAGGGATCTGATCTATAGCACACAACAAGGATCAGACTAGTTGCAAAAGTTTAATTTTTTTTTTTAATAAATAAAGCTTATTAATGGAGAGTCAAAGCCATCATAAGATGTCTTGTATTAAGGATCAGATCTTATTGTGTATTGCAGCATAAGATACAGAGGATCCAAGCTGTCAGAGCAGAAGGAAGGTTGAGGTTCAGGGATCTGATCTATAGCACACAACAAGGATCGGACTAGTTGCAAAAATTAAAAAAAAACTAAATAAATAAAACTTAATAATGGAGAGTCAAAGCCATCATAGGATGCCTTGTATCAAGGATCAGATCTTAATGTGTATTGCAGCATAAGATACAGAGGATCCAGGCTGTCAGAGCAGAAGGAAGGTCGAGGCTCAGGGATCTGTTCTATAGCACACAACAAGGATCAGACTAGTTGCAACAATTAAAAAAAAAATAAATAAAATGTAATAATGGAGAGTCAAAGCCATCATAGGATGTCTTGTATTAAGGATCAGATCTTAATGTGTATTGCAGCATAAGATACAGAAGATCCAGGCTGTCAGAGCAGAAGGAAGGTCGAGGCTCAGGAATCTGATCTACCCGAGCGAGAGCGATCAGAGACAAGGAACAGGCTTCAGAGATCTCTTACCTGCTCAGGAGGAGGAAAGCAACTCAGAGGTCTGCTCTGCAGGATCAGCACACAGGAAAGTTCTGCATCCCCCTCCCCAGGGTCCTAAAACCAAAAGGAGGAAAAGCAGCCAATGAGGGAAGGCGCTCACCCCCCTCCATCCTGCCCTCCCGCCTGGGATTTGGCCATACAAGGAGAAGGAATTTGAGGAGGATGCGGGATGTGTGGGACACTCTGATCCAAACCCAAACACAGGCTATTCTGCCTTATATAGCTGTCACTTTCCCACTATACAGGGCTGCATACAGGGGGCACCCCGACAGGCCTCCTTATAAGGGGCGTCACTCTCCTTACTTTATATCAGTTTTCCATAGTAGATGCTACACATACAAGAGGTTATTACGGGGCCGGAGGAAGGACATTAGGCTTAGGAGCAAGAGAATAAGAGGAGAAACTGCCATTTATTTCTACATTAACCCCTTAACAGTTTTGGGTTGTGTTTTACCCTTTTAGGCTTGATAAACAGACTGCTGACCCTAATTTCCCCCTGACCCCATGTGCCATGACTCCGCACTATGCAGTGTGTGCCCAGAACTGCCCCTGACAATTAAGACCTCTTTTAGACATTTTGTTTTCTATTTCACTAGAACAGTTAGGGGGTTAAAGCAGATCTACATGCAGGCTTCCCTTCCTTGCCTGGTGCGCAGGCTTCAACATCTTCCCCCTATCCGGTGCGCAGGCTTCAACATCTTCCCCCTATCCGGTGCGCAGGCTTCAACATCTTCCCCCTATCCGGTGCGCAGGCTTCAACATCTTCCCCCTATCCGGTGCGCAGGCTTCAACATCTTCCCCCTATCCGGTGCGCAGGCTTCAACATCTTCCCCATACCCGGTGCGCAGGCTTCAACATCTTCCCCATACCCGGTGCGCAGGCTTCAACATCTTCCCCATACCCAGTGCACAGGCTTCAACATCTTCCCCATACCCAGTGCACAGGCTTCAACATCTTCCCCATACCCAGTGCACAGGCTTCAACATCTTCCCCATACCCAGTGCACAGGCTTCAACATCTTCCCCATACCCAGTGCACAGGCTTCAGCATCTTCCCCATACCCAGTGCACAGGCTTCAACATCTTCCCCATACCCAGTGCACAGGCTTCAACATCTTCCCCATACCCAGTGCACAGGCTTCAACATCTTCCCCATACCCAGTGCACAGGCTTCAGCATCTTCCCCATACCCAGTGCACAGGCTTCAACATCTTCCCCATACCCAGTGCACAGGCTTCAACATCTTCCCCATACCCAGTGCACAGGCTTCAACATCTTCCCCATACCCAGTGCACAGGCTTCAACATCTTCCCCATACCCAGTGCACAGGCTTCAACATCTTCCCCATACCCAGTGCACAGGCTTCAACATCTTCCCCATACCCAGTGCACAGGCTTCAAAATCTTCCCCATACCCAGTGCACAGGCTTCAAAATCTTCCCCATACCCAGTGCACAGGCTTCAACATCTTCCCCATACCCAGTGCACAGGCTTCAACATCTTCCCCATACCCGGTGCACAGGCTTCAACATCTTCCCCATACCCGGTGCACAGGCTTCAACATCTTCCCCATACCCGGTGCACAGGCTTCAACATCTTCCCCATACCCAGTGCACAGGCTTCAACATCTTCCCCATACCCAGTGCACAGGCTTCAGCATCTTCCCCATACCCAGTGCACAGGCTTCAACATCTTCCCCATACCCAGTGCACAGGCTTCAACATCTTCCCCATACCCAGTGCGCAGGCTTCAACATCTTCCCCATACCCAGTGCACAGGCTTCAACACTTTCCCTCGCCCGATGCACAAGAATTTCTGAATTGGTAAGCAAGAAGCAACCACAACCATCTCACTGAATTTGGCAGCATACTGTTGCACAATATTGCACTGTTGTTTACTGTTATATTTCTGTTGTTATATTTAAACCCATGCTATGCCATAGTGAAATGTTATTTATTTGGAATTAGTAATAAATATTTCTCAACATATAATTAAATATTGTTTTTGTGAGTAATCACTATGTTTAAATTATGTTTGATTTGTAGCAATGAGAATACATAATGCGTATCAGGTATTTACATTCCTGAATCATAACTGTAGCAAAATGACAGTTTTGAAGTAGCCACCAATATTTTTTGGTTTGGGGTCACCGCAACATGAGGAACTGTATTGCGGGGTCACCATAACATGAGGAACTGTATTGCGGGGTCACCATAACATGAGGAACTGTATTGCGGGGTCACCATAACATGAGGAACTGTATTGCGGGGTCACCATAACATGAGGAACTGTATTGCGGGGTCACCATAACATGAGGAACTGTATTGCGGGGTCACCATAACATGAGGAACTGTATTGCGGGGTCACCATAACATGAGGAACTGTATTGCGGGGTCACCATAACATGAGGAACTGTATTGCGGGGTCACGGCATTAGAAAGGTTGAGAATCACTGTTCTAGACAATCCCGGAAATGCTGACAGCTGGATTGTCTACTCTCCACCTGCCTGGCTGTCATGGAAATACAAGCACCAGCTGCTCTGCCATCTAAGTACATGTTTATGCTAAGGCATGCTGATGCTTGTAGTTCATCAACAGCTGGGCATACTCCGCTTGGGGGAGGAGGCGGAAACTGGGATCTGCATGATTGGAATGATTTGTGCAGGGCTGGAGGGACAGATAACAGGATAACACATGGCAGATGTTGGAACTAGGTCTAGAAAAGGGAGCTCTAAAGTAACAAACGCTCATGGTTGTAGAGTTATATAATCTGTGCTCATAAAAAAAAACAAAGTAATTGATAAAAACATCCACAGGTGTGGTGAAAAATTGTACCTTGTGGCCCCCGACTGACGTCAATGCAAAACACAATATTACTCCGCACCACTATTAGTATTGAGGTGTGCCGGTTACATACAGGTCCCAACCTTAGGTGGTATGGGATATGTCTAGTTCCACACAGTTTGGGTAACCCAAAGCACCCCCAAAATATACCTGTATGATTAAACCGCATCAACCAAGGATTGAGTAAATTGATAAAAACCCTTTATTTGTGTATGGGTGTTAATACAGCGCTAGATCACACTTATCACACTTTAAAAAACACAATTAAAAACATCAGACCCCCTGGATAATAATTGGACAATATTCTCTGTGTACTTAATTAATAAGAGGTCCCTAGGGATACAGCATCATAGCTGTGAATAACACTACACAATCATATGTGCCATAGTATATACAGTGCAAAACTTTCAATACATGTGCAATTAATAATTACATATCTACATAATTCATGTAACAATTCTATCAATTAGAAACATTGTTATCCAGGGGGTCTGATGTTTTTAATTGTGTTTTTTTAAAGTGTGATAAGTGTGATCTAGCGCTGTATTAACACCCATACACAAAGGGTTTTTATCAATTTACTCAATCCTTGGTTGATGCGGTTTAATCATACAGGTATATTTTGGGGGTGCTTTGGGTTACCCCAACTGTGTGGAACTTGGCGTCAATGCAACACGGGAATCGCATGGCATGAACCCTTGATACGTTAAGATCCTGACCGGCTGCGGGGTCCTTTAATTGCCGCCGGTGACCAAAGCCCTGCCAGCTCCATTAACAGATTATATAGCCCAGTCCATTAACAGAATCATATTGGGCCAGAAACCAGCCCCGGTGTAATACATACCAGAGAAGCAGGGATGAGTGGGTTTGGGATCAAGATAACATAGCTGCTCAACATTAAGTTATATATTTAGTCGCTTTAAGAGCACACTATACAAAGTGTATACATATAATAAATACACATACACACAGGTCAGAAGGGCAAATACAAGTGAGTAATTACATTCAGAATAAAACAGTTAAAGTGTTTCTCAGTTAAATCAGTGTAGCCAGATGTTATGCAGTGGTCGGCAGACAGCCACAGAGGGCACCGTAGAAACCCATTTTTCCTGGTCCCTTATGATGCAATCAGGACCGGATTATGAGAGGGGCGCAAGGGGCTAGAGCCCCGGGGCCTCCACCACTTGCCCTGCAAAGGGGGCCTCCACCAACCTTTGGGTTATGGTCTGATCCAGGAGGCTATTCAGTCTTTGGTTTGACGGGTGGCAGGGCCAGCAACAAAGCTATGGGCGGCAGTGGAAGCCTTTTTTTTTGTTTTTGCAGTCCTTCACCCAATGCCACCACAGGGTAGGACAGAGAGTCTAGAGCAGCAAAGCCGCCGTCAGTAACGCTACAGTGATGGGTGCAGAGCTGTCACTGCACATAAACCATCAAGCACAGCCGCTGGCAGCTCAATGCAGGGAACTGTTTTCTGCTGGACCAGCCGGGCGACTACACTACCCCCCACCCAGAATGGCAAAGCAGGAGTTCCCGAGCAGCACGCACCCGCACAAGGGGGGCACAAGGGACTCGATCTGATGTTTCAGTAAGTAGGCGGCTGCCAGACAACCACCAGTCAGTTACTTGGCTTGACTATTATCCTGTATCCGGGACCTCCACCAGATTTTGTGCCCAGGGGCCTCCACCACACTTAATCCGGCCCTGGATGCAATGCTCGGCGTTACCTCCAGAAGAAAGACAACAGGGTCTGGACACATCAGACCTTTATACACAGGTGGGACACTCCCCCTGCCTCTGTGAAGCAGGAGCAGTGAAAACTGGCAAAAGTTACTCTTCATGGGGTGGGGGGGGGGGCAATTTAGGAAATGCTAGTTAAAAATTTGGGTTTTGGTCCGCTTTAAAATGTAAAAAGAATCCCCCTTTAAAGTGGACCAACACTTTAAAGTGGACCAACATCTATAAGATTCCCGGGCCGATCACCTCCCACCCCGCGGGACATCCGAGATCGGGATGTCCCGCGGGGTGAAACCCCCCCAGACACCCCAAATCTCTTACCTGATCTTCGGCGGCGGCCGGCCGCCGCCGCCTCCCTCGCGCCCCTGTAGGCATGCGTGCGCCCGCGCCGGCCGTCTGCGAATGGCCGGCGGGGGCGCGCGCGCCGAAAGTGACGCGAAGGAGGCGGCGGCGGCGGCAGCCGCTTGGACGTTCCTGATCCCCGCCTGGACGTTGGCGGGGATTGGACCATCCAGTCACGTGGGAGCGGGGACAGGTAAGATTTTGGGGCTTTCTGGGGGGTTTCACACAGCGGGGCCCCCGATCGGGGTGCCCCACCGAAGTGGACCAAAACCCAGGATAGTCAAAATCCTGGGTGTTGGTCCACTTTAACTCCTTTAAAGTGGCACAAAATTCCCAACAGCAGGCCCTGGAGATCCCGGGGTCTTTTGGGGCATCCAAAAATTGGAATGTACACCTTTACCTGCGTCTCTCTTGACTCTTCACCAGCAGCTGCATTTCAGCTTCCCTGTAGCTGTGGCACGTGCCCACATCCAGCTATTCAGATAGGCTGGGGGCATGAGCACTCCCCAGTCTACAGGGAAACCGGGGATGTGGCCAGCGAGCTGGGCACATTGTCTGACATTCTAGCCAATCGGCGATCTTAAAAATGCTTCGTTCTGAAGCGGAGCGCGCGGGGGCAGCGGTGTGACCACTTGGGAACATTTACATGGCGGTATTTGATTCACTTTCTTTGTAATGTTTGATCATGATTTTTTGCAAGCCCTTGTCTCACATTGACTCTGTATTGGGGTTAGCCCTTGCCTGGATTTGCACACACATTAATGATGGCTTGTTATCTTGCACTTAGCACTTTATTTCTTATGGTTGCTAGGGAATTGGGATGATGGATTATTAATCTAGCTATGCACTTTAGGGATTAGGTGTTTACACATATTTATATATCTCTTAGATTATTACAAATACTATGGGGTCATATGGTCATAACTGTCATATTGGTTCTTATTTTGGGATGTTATGGTGGGGTCATATGGTTTGTAGCATTGGGGTGGGGGGTAGTATGTGGCAAATATCTAGGATGATTGTATTTTCTCATGATAAATATTTTTCTTTGAGCACTAGGCACTTTATTGAGCGGATCAGTACATTATTATAGGTAATTTATTGTATTTTTTTATTATTATCTATGGGTTTGTATCACTATCAGTGTATCATTGTTCAATTGTGTTACTCTACACGTGTATTGGGTTTTTTTTTTCACATTTTTTCACATATTTCCCAAATAATTTAATAGGTGGTTTTTGCAATTAAAAGGAGCCCGGTTTGGGCTCTCTTTATGTGCTGGCACAGATATTTGAGTATATATATATATATATATATATATATATATATATATATATATACACACAGATTCATGTATATTAAATGTATATAGAATTTGAGCAGAGCCACACAGCGCACATATATTTTTTGAACAATTACATCTTATCATATGTATTTTGGTGGATGAGACATTGGCGATGATATGAGGGGGGGTCAGTTTTGGTTTAAAAAGTCTTGTGCTATGTGTATTTGTTATATGTTTTTATGGATTGTTGTGTATTAATAAAAGCGTAATCTTTTTGAGGATACTGTCTCTTGTATATAATTTTGGTGCTCCACACAGGGAGGGAGGTGTGGTTTTTCCACATCCACTCCCAATAGAGAGATTCTCTTAGATTATTATTTAAACAAAAAAATTCGCTAAGGTTACTTTCTTAAAGGGGTAGTGTAATTGAGGACGGCTTGCACATTTTTTGATCCCTTTAGCCTATTTCTCCGCCAGTACATGTATTTAGTATTATCCTGATTTTGTATTGTAATAATCATGTTGAATGAATTGATGTTTATTGTCTTATAATAATTTTCTACAATACCCAGTGGTCATTAATAGGTTGTTTTAAACGTCTTGTGCATTTGTGTCTGAATGTTGTTTTAGATTTGATGGTGACATATAATATAATAAAATTGATTTTCCTTTTATATAAGCTTGGTGGAGTGCCCAATTTCTTTTAAACTGCACATGTTTTTTGATGCTATGACTTGTTAATTTTTTTGGAATTCGAGGTGCACTCACCAGTTAATTCTACCATTCTGTAGTGGTGCCCTTACAGTTAGTTTTATTGATCTTAAAAATGCTGTGTGGGCGTGGCCTCAGTGGTGGAGGTCTCCTTTAAATAGTTTGTGTTTTAGTGACTTCCTAAGAAGTTTGGTCATCTCAGGTTGCCGTGGCAGCGGAGCGGCTGGGAGGGATCAGCTGTGGCTGGCTGAGTGACAGCTGACCAGATGCAGGAAACAGTGGCGGGACACTGAGTAACAGTGCGAGAGATCTAGTGTGAGGTCAGACATGGAGACCATCAGATATTAAGTAAGAGCCACATGGGAGGGACGATAAAGGGAAACACCGTTACCATAAGCTGAGAGGGGACAGACAACAGCTGCACCCACTGCTCAGCATCAGAGAAAGTAATGGAATAACAACACACCCACCACAGGGAGGAAGCAGAAGCCGCATCTATACATATAGACAAGCGAGGAGAACCATTCGGCTCAGCTAACTCCTTAAAGCGACAGACCGAAGGTGCAACAAACCGCGCATCCCTCTTTCTGGAGCCTGCTGCACCTGTAAGTACTTCACCTAATAACACGTTCCATAGATGTGACCCATGCTCTGCTCCTGCACTTCCTGGAGCAGGTCTCAAGATTTCACCTGGACTAGACCAGAGCCTACTAACACGTTCCATAGATGTGACCCATGATCTTCTCCTGCACTTTCCTGAAGCAGGTCCCCAGATTTCACCTGGACTAGACCAGAGCCTACTAACACGTTCCATAGATGTGACCCATGCTCTGCTCCTGCACTTCCCGAAGCAGGTCTCTAGATTTCACCTGGACTGGACCAGAGCCTACTAACGCCTTTCAAAGATGTGACCCATGATCTGCTCCTGCACTTTCCTGAAGCAAGTCTCCAGATTTCACCTGGATTATACCAGAGCCTACTAACACGTTCCATAGATGTGACCCATGATTTACTCCTGCACATACCTGAAGCAGGTCCCCAGATTTCACCTGGACTAGACCTGAGCCTACTAACATGCTCCATAGATGTGACCCATGCTCTGCTCCTGCACTTTCCTGAAGCAGGTCTCCAGATTTCACCTGGACTGGACCTGAGCCTACTAACACATTCCATAGATGTGACCCATGCTCTGCTCCTGCACTTCCCCGAGCAGGTCCCCAGATTTCTCCTGGACTAGACAAGAGCCTACTAACACATTCCATAGATGTGACTCATGCTCTGCGCCTTCACTTCTCGGAGCAGGTCTCCAGATTTCACCTGGACTGGACCAGAGCCTACTAACACCTTTCATAGATGTGACCCATGATCTGCTCCTGCACTTTCCTGAAGCAGGTCTCCAGATTTCACCTGGACTGGACCTGAGCCTACTAACACATTCCATAGATGTGACCCATGCTCTGCTCCTGCACTTCCCGGAGCAGGTCCCCAGATTTCACCTGGACTAGACCAGAGCCTACTAACACATTCCATAGATGTGACCCATGATCTGCTCCTGCACTTTCCTGAAGCAGGTCCCCTGATTTCACCTGGACTAGACCAGAGCCCACTAACACGTTTCATAGATGTGACCCATGATCTGCTCCTGCACTTTCCTGAAGCAGGTCCCCAGATTTCACCTGGACTAGACCAGAGCCTACTAACGCGTTCCATAGATGTGACCCATGCTCTGCTCCTGCACTTTCCTGAAGCAGGTCTCCAGATTTCACTTGGACTAGACCAGAGCCTACTAACACGTTCCATAGATGTGACCCATGCTCTGCTCCTGCACTTTCCTGAAGCAGGTCTCCAGATTTCACTTGGACTAGACCAGAGCCTACTAACATGTTCCATAGATGTGACCCATGATCTGCTCCTGCACTTTCTGGAGCAGGTCCCCAGATTTCCCCTGGACTGGACCTGAGCCTATTAACAAAAAAAGCGATGCCTATTATTTTCTTTTGGTCAGTTCCCATCTATGTTCTGCATGCAACACAATGACCGCATTACGAAACTGACCAGATGCCTGACATTAGTGTAAGTGTTGCTATATAATGATTTCAGGATGGAACCCCCTAGACAGGGATACTCAAGCACTTCTTGTAAAGTTCCATTTACAGGCTTCCGGTGAGAATTGAAGATCCGGGAGTATGGCTGTCGCAGGGGGGTGGCTAGTTAGATCTCTGGAGAAGGGGGGGGGGGCGCTATATATTTCATAGGCAAAACTAAGAGATACTCAAAGAATCCTATTGGGCACTGGGGAAAAACTGGTTACTAGAGGACTAGGGCCCAAAGTGTTACTGGCGAAAACGTCTGGTAACAGGATGGATAGATAGAACAGGAAGGGCCGGGAGGGATGTAGAGAGAGCTGGGGGAAGGGATGGATAGGAAGAACTAGAAGGACAGGAATTAATGGGCAGAGCTGGGGGGGGGGGGGAGGGTAGATGGCCAGGGCTGAAAGGGGCAGAAAGACTAGACTGGATGGGGCAGAGCCGAGGGGACAGGGATGGATGGGGCAGAGCTGAGGGGACAGGGATGGATAGGGCAGAGCCGAGGGGACAGGGATGGATAGGGCAGAGCCGAGGGGACAGGGATGGATAGGGCAGAGCCTAGGGGACAGGGATGGATGAGGCAGAGCTGAGGGGACAGGGATGGATGGGGCAGAGCTGAGGGGACAGGGATGGATGGGGCAGAGATAAGGGGACAGGGATGGATGGGGCAGAGCTGAGGGGACAGGGATGGATAGGGCAGAGCTGAGGGGACAGGGATGGATGGGCCAGAGCTGAGGGGACAGGGATGGATAGGGCAGAGCCTAGGGGACAGGGATGGATGAGGCAGAGCTGAGGGGACAGGGATGGATGAGGCAGAGCTGAGGGGACAGGGATGGATGGGCCAGAGCTGAGGGGACAGGGATGGATGAGGCAGAGCTGAGGGGACAGGGATGGATGGGGCAGAGCTGAGGGGACAGGGATGGATGGGGCAGAGCTGAGGGGACAGGGATGGATGGGGCAGAGCTGAGGGGACAGGGATGGATGAGGCAGAGCTGAGGGGACAGGGATGGATGAGGCAGAGCTGAGGGGACAGGGATGGATTGGGCAGAGCCTAGGGGACAGGGATGGATGAGGCAGAGCTGAGGTGACAGGGATGGATAGGGCAGAGCCTAGGGGACAGGGATGGATTGGGCAGAGCCTAGGGGACAGGGATGGATTGGGCAGAGCTGAGGGGACAGGGATGGATGAGGCAGAGCTGAGGGGACAGGGATGGATGAGGCAGAGCTGAGGGGACAGGGATGGATGGGGCAGAGCTGAGGGGACAGGGATGGATGAGGCAGAGCTGAGGGGACAGGGATGGATGAGGCAGAGCTGAGGGGACAGGGATGGATAGGGCAGAGCTGAGGGGACAGGGATGGATGAGGCAGAGCTGAGGGGACAGGGATGGATAGGGCAGAGCTGAGGGGACAGGGATGGATGAGGCAGAGCTGAGGGGACAGGGATGGATAGGGCAGAGCTGAGGGGACAGGGATGGATGAGGCAGAGCTGAGGGGACAGGGATGGATGAGGCAGAGCTGAGGGGACAGGGATGGATGGGCCAGAGCTGAGGGGACAGGGATGGATGAGGCAGAGCTGAGGGGACAGGGATGGATAGGGCAGAGCTGAGGGGACAGGGATGGATGGGGCAGAGCTGAGGGGACAGGGATGGATGAGGCAGAGCTGAGGGGACAGGGATGGATGGGCCAGAGCTGAGGGGACAGGGATGGATGAGGCAGAGCTGAGGGGACAGGGATGGATAGGGCAGAGCTGAGGGGACAGGGATGGATGAGGCAGAGCTGAGGGGACAGGGATGGATAGGGCAGAGCTGAGGGGACAGGGATGGATGAGGCAGAGCTGAGGGGACAGGGATGGATGGGGCAGAGCCGAGGGGACAGGGATGGATGGGGCAGAGCTGAGGGGACAGGGATGGATGGGGCAGAGCTGAGGGGACAGGGATGGATGGGGCAGAGCTGAGGGGACAGGGATGGATGGGGCAGAGCTGAGGGGACAGGGATGGATGGGGCAGAGCTGAGGGGACAGGGATGGATGGGGCAGAGCTGAGGGGACAGGGATGGATGGGGCAGAGCTGAGGGGACAGGGATGGATTGGGCAGAGCCTAGGGGACAGGGATGGATGAGGCAGAGCTGAGGGGATAGCAACAGGATGCCTGCTGTGTGAAACTCCCCATGTTGCCCGAACAAACTCACCTCTTTCTAGTCCTAACCGCATACACAGCCTTTCATCCAATCAGTACACTCGGATCGGCTCAAGCCCCTTTGTCCAGGAGATCGTCTAATCCAAGTAGATCCGAGTGCACTGGCGCCCGCATCCCCCACTTCCTCTAACAGGGAGCGAGCCCTGGCCATTCACAAATGCCTGGTGCGGGCACGCACCCTGCTAGAGGGATAGCGGGGATGCGTCTGCTGCTCGCTCAGTGCCGTTGGACCAGGAAAGAAGGTGAGTTTATGGGTGAATTGGGGGGTTTCACACAGCAGGCATTCTGGATGCCCCGGGAGAGGGAATCAATGGGCCTGGGAATCTTATAGATTCCTGGGCTGATCTCCGTGGGTTTTGGTCCATTTTAAGTATAATCCCAACCCCATATTTTGCAGGGCAATTGTCCTGTCATTGCTCCCGGTTTGCAACCCATTACCACCCCATTTTACAGCCATTTTTGAGTCACCAAGTTAAAGTGGACCATCACCCTCCGGTGATCGGCCCGGGAATCTATAAGATTCCCGGGCCGATCACCTCCCTCCCCGCGGGACATCCGAGATCGGGATGTCCCGCGGGGTGAAACCCCCCCAAACACCCCAAATCCCCTTACCTTGTCTTCGGCGGCGGCCGGCCGCCGCCGCCTCCCTCGCGCCCCTCTAGACGTGCGCGCGCCCGCGCCGGCCGTCTGTGAATGGCCGGCGCGGGCGCACGCGCGTCAAGAGTGACGCGCAGGAGGCGGTGGCGGGGGAGCCGCTTGTCCGCGCCTGTCAAATCCCTTGTCCGTCGGCGCTGGGAGCGGGGAGAGGTGAGTTTTTCGGGTGATCGGGGGGGGGTTTCACACAGCGGGGCACCACCTATCGGGGGTGCCCCACCGAAGTGGACCAAGACCCAGGATAGTCAAAATCCTGGGTGTTGGTCCACTTTAAGGTCCCGATTGATTTCAATGGGGTTCAGGTTCGGGCACCTGAACTTTTGTTCAAAGTCCTGCTGAACTTGCCGAACCCTGTAGAAACTTCTATGGGTACACCCACCTCTACCCTTCACCCCTCTGTCTCCTGTGCGTCAGGCATATCTAAATAGCTGGTGGTGGTTGCAGGCAGCCTGAGGGAGCACAGCACATAGATGTGGGGGCAGCCTTAGGTGAGTAGAGAGGTGTATGTGTGTGTGTGTGTGTGTGTGTGTGTGTGTGTGTGTGTATCCTGTTGTGTTAGTTTATTGATGTATCTACGTGTACCCATGTGACCAATTGAAAATCACTTTTTTGAGGGTGTAATCAAGCCTCCCTGAATTGTCCCAGATTTGGAGAGACTGTCCCTCTTTTGAGTTAATGTCCCCCTGTCCCTCATTGTTCTCATTTGTCCCTCTTTAGGGTTTAACATGAAAATCTGCATCAATAAATTATTCATTTGCCTATTAAAAGTGTTTCTATTGTTGTAACAATGTGTGTTATCTCCGATCCACCCCTAAATGAGGGGGCGTGGTCTAATTTCACCAATGTCCCACTTTCCCACCCTGAAAAATTGGTAGGTATGGGTGTAAATATGAATGCTGTGGCCCCTATTGAGGAGGATAAAGAACAGACAAAAGCTTACAGGTATGTCAGGGTGTGGGTCCTCTTTTACAGTTCAATTTACAGTTACTGTTAATAATTGATCAGCCCGGGTTATATTCCTCCATCACGTCTGGACACCTCAGGCTGAATCACTGAGAAACTCCCTTTCACTAGTAAAGAATTTACAGCACCTCCAGCCCCGCCTGAAGATAACCCATTGCTATCTGATGCAGCCATTTATAGGCCCTGGCACAGGCTCCAGACATTACGTGACGGGACTCATTAGCCTGTTCTAGCCCTAGCAAGAGAAAAGGAAAGGGAAATATAATTAATTCAAAGTAGGTGTATTTTAATTTACAAGGGGTTCAAGGAGATAAATTGAGATGTACAGCAGAAAGTCTAGTTATGACAAAGTGGACCAAAACCCACGGCGATCCCGGGCCAATCGATTCCCTCCCCCCGGGCATCCAAAATCGGGATGCCCCACTGTGTGAAACCACCCAGGTTCTCCATACATCTTTTCCGGTACCCAAGGCTGCATCCCCGCTACTCCTCTATTAGGGCGCATGCCCGCGCCAGGCATTTGTGAAGGGCCGGCACAGGCACGCTCCCTGTTAAGGGGTAATGGGGGATGTGGCTGTCAGCACGCTCTGAGCCGCTGGCATTAGACGGAGGGACGTCATCGGATCCGAGCGCGCTGATTGGACGAGCGGCTGTGCATGCGCCGTAGGACCAGGAAGAGGCGAGTTTGTTTCGGTGACCTGGGGGGGGGGGGGGGGGGGGGGGGGTTCACACAGCAGGGCATCCCCGATTGGGGTGCCCCAGGGGCAAGGACCAAAACCCATGATAGTCAAAATCCTGGGTTTTGGTCCACTTTAAGGCTGTACAAAACCCTTCTCCCCCACCTGCCCTGCCTGTCTGAGTGCCTCTGGCAATGCAGGTGGCTCAGCCACACCAACGTGAGGTTTTTGAGGTCACCAATTGGCCGATTCCAAGAATGCTGACTGACATGACCTGCCCGTATCCCTGGTTTCCCTGTAGACTAGGGAACGATCCTGCGTCCAGCCATTCAGGTAGACTGGGAGGGGGAGCAGTCCCTAGTCTACAGGGAAACCAGGGAAGTGCGCCTCAGCTACAGAGAAGCCGAGGATGTGCCCACTGGCAGCTAAAGCGTTGTGGGAGCCGCTGGGAAAAGATTAAATTACCGGCAAGGGTTTCACACAGCAGGGCATCCCAATTTTGCTTGGTGCTTTGGGGGCAGGCTAGCGAGCTTCCATTGAAACCTTTGGCTTTTGTGCTGCTTTAAAGAATGAGAATAAAATACAGCAATTAATGCAGGCAATGCAATCGCCGAATGAATGCTGGGTGACGTGATCCAGCCCATGGCCGCATCCCCGGTTTCCCTGTAGTCTATGGAGTGCTCCAGCTCCCAGCTTTTCTGAATGTCTGGATGTAGGAGAACACCACAGCTACAGGAGGGAGACAGTGCAGTAGGAGCCGACGGTTAAAGTAGACCAAAACCCAGGATTTTTACTATGCTGGGTTTTGGTTCTTGCCCCTGGGGCACCCCGATCGGGGATGCCCTGCTGTGTGAAACCCCCAAGGTTGCCTGAACAAGCTCATCCCCTCTCAGTCCTACGTTGCATGTGTGGCCTTTCATTCTAATCAGCGTGCTTGGATACACTCCTGCCCCTTCGTCTAAGGTGAGCTTCCCCTGCTGCCCTTTAACAAGGAGCGTGCCCGCCAGCCATGGTGCTGGCATACGCCTTGCTAGAGGGATAGCGGGGATGCGGCCGCTGCTCATGCATTCGCCGTTGGACCGGTAAAGAAGGTGAGTTCATAAGCGACCTGGGGTGTTTCACACAGCGAGGCATCCCGATTTTGGATGCCCCAGGGGGAGGGAATCAACCGTGGGTTTTGGTCCACTTTAAGGTTAGTTTACCAGCGACCCTGGAGGGTTCACGCAGTGGGGCATCCCAATTACAGATGCCCCAGGGGCTGGCCAGCATCAGTTCCTGCCTCAGCGCCAGGGGAGGGTTGCTGGGCAGGGGGGGGGGGTTTGGTCAGTTTACTTCTGCTTTAAGGTAAGGGCACCCCATATCAGGTTCCTTCAGGATTGTTAAAATGGACCTAAAGTTAGTTTTGACAGGAGGTCCACTTTAATGATTATGATTGGCTATTTCCCCATCTTCGTCTGAATATTGATTCTGCCTAATACCAGGGGGCTTAACATGAGCTTCCTGAACTAGGCAGCAGAAAGCCCAATCAGATGATTAGCAAGTCAGAGTCAGGAAGTCTCTGCTAGGTACACCAAACATACCAGTTCATGTGCAGTTGCTAAGGTAAACACATTGTTGCTATAGAAACTTTATAACACAGTTGCAAACAAATAAACATTAACAAATAAGCTCAGCACCTTAAAGACATCATTTTGGCACACATTCTTTTTCGCCCCTCTGATCCATCGCTGGTCTCTGTAAAAATCCAGGGGGGTGTCCCGCACTGATCCGCCGCTTGCTGTCACTGACAGCCGGAGAGATCAGCAGATGCCAGGCAGGTACCAGCGTCCGCCAATCTCTTCCTGCCACAGGGAGGCGCTATTCATAGTGGGGGTGAGCTGTGATTTGCGCGGGAGACCTGGGGACAGTGACAGAGTGGCGCGGGACAGGCAGGAGACAGCGAGAGAGCAGGCGAGTTAGGATTTCAGGGAAAGGTCGATCAGCAGGAACCTTAATTTTGTGGGCTTTATGACAACTGAATGTTCCCTGAAATCCTAACTGACCTGCTTTCTCACTGTTCTCCCGTCCATCCCGTGCCGCTCTGTCACTTTCACTGTCCTGAAATCGCATTTTCCCTAAAATTCGCTCATCTCTTCTAAGGGGTACTCGAGATATAAAGGCTGTGAACCACTGGATTAGGGAACAGGACAATGTAGGTTTTTTAGTTTAATCTCTTGTTTATTAAGCTTTTCAAATATAAAGACATAATACAAGAATAAGAGAGTAGGCAATACAGACAAAGAAACAATCCAGGCTCCCGCCCCCCCCCCCCGCCTCCAGGCACGGCTGGAGCCCAGGCAAACCCCCCGCCCCCCCGCCCGACATTGTAGAAATTAACGGCACATTGTGTTTGCATCTCGTACCCCTGAAGGCGAGAGTTAGAGTTTCTAAGGAGCGACATGACCAGGCATCCCTCATAAAAAGGCGTGGGTCAACAACAGGGGACGTGCCTCCCGTCCCGTTGGGCGTGTATGAGCGAGTCATCTGAACTGCATCATGTCGAACCAAGCTCGTCCTCCCAGAGCCCAAGTCAGGGTCCAAGGCTCCTTCTCCCCGCCCGCCACCAGGGCGGCCAGGGGGCCCGGGGCATGCGGGCCCCCATGGCGAGCCCGCCATAGGGCAGAGGCCGCGGTCGGGAAGAGGCCAGGGGAGGCGGATCGGGACGAGGATCAGACGGGGGGAGGAGAGAACACCCATCATGCCGATGGTAGGCGGGTAGGGGAAACACGAGAGAGGACAAGACAGAAGGGGGAAGGGGGAAGAAAGAAGAAAGGGAAAGAAGAGATAGAAGGGGGCGCAAAGAGGGAGGGATATTATCGGGGGGGCGGGAGGGGGCGAAGGGGGGGGAGGGGGGGGGAAAGTGTTACCAGAGGAGCCTCCCGCCGACGGGTCGCCGCCATCCCAACCGCAAGACTCATCATCTCCGGCCCACATCCCTCGCAGCGAAGGCCTTTGCCTCGTCCGACTCCCGGAATCTGATCCAATTTGCCCACGTCGTCCAGTGCGTCTCGGTTCCCTCTCCGCTCTCCGCCACCAGTTCCTCCATCCTCAAGATATGGTCCATTTCAGCAAACCATTCCGCCATACTCGGCGGAACAGGGGACTTCCAATGTCTGGGGATGATTGATCTCGCAGCCGCCAGAAAGTATTTGAGAACTCCTTTCTTGGCCTTGGTCACGGAACCAGGGATCAGGGAGAGCAGGGCGACTCTCGGAGTGTTCGGGACTACAGTGCCCTCCACCTCTGTATGAATCTCGAGAACTGTATCCCAGAGCCTCTTTATCGGAGGGCATTCCCACCAAATGTGTAAAATCCCTCCCCGTGGTGCTCCACATCTCCAACAAGCATCCGATCCCCCTGGTGCAAATAAGGCGATGTCTGTTGGGCATCTGTACCATCTTGTGAGGACTTTGTAGTTTTTTTCCTGCGCTGAACTGGCCCCCATAAGCTTATGCGTCAGCGTGAAAATCTTCCGGGTTTCGTCCCCCGTTATCGGGGTCCCCAGATCCCTTTCCCACTTGGACATGAATTCCAGCTCTGATGTATGCCTGGTGGCGACTAGTATGCCGTAGAAAACTGATATCACATGTTCCAGCGGCTGCGGCTGTGTTAGGCATTCCTCCAGGGGCGTCAGGGGTAGAGAGGCGTGGCCAATTCGCCCCTCCTTGGCCAAAAACGCCCCGAGCTGCCAATGATGCAACCAGGATAGGTGGCCACCCCCATACCGCGCTCTCATTTCGGCTAGGGAAGGCAGCCTCCCTCCTGACAGGATGTCACGCAGCCTAGTGTCCTCTGCCGCTCTCCAGATCAGGAAACGGGAGGTGCCCTGTCCCGGGGGAAACTCCGGGTTGTTGAACAGCGGGGTGAGAGGTCCAGGCCTGTTAACCAACTCCCCCCACCGCTGTAGTCTGTCCCAGCTGGAGAGAAAATGCTGTGCCAGGTAAGGGAATTCCCTTCTGTTTGCACTCCCCGCGGAGGGTATCCACGGGAGGGAGCGCGGGCTGAATCCCAGGATATCCTGCTCCAATTGGACCCATAGTTTGTCCTCTCTCCTGTACGTCCAATCTGCCATCCTTGTAATGATAGCCGCAGCGTGGTAAAGTCTTAGGTCCGGGGCCCCGACTCCACCTGCACTCTTTGGTCTGACCAGTATGTTGAATCTGATGCGTGGCCTCCGCGAGCCCCAGATGAATTTCAGGAACTCTGCTTGAATTGATTTGAAGAAATGTCTGGGGAGCGTAATCGGAATCGCCTGGAAGAGATACAAAAATCGGGGGAGTACGTCCATTTTCAGAATGTTGATCCTACCAAACCATGAGTATCGTCCTCTGTCATACTTTGTAAGGTCGTGGTGAGCCCTTGCCTGTAGAGCCTTGAAGTTTAGCTCGTAGAGTTTGTCCAAGTCGGACGGTATGAGGGCCCCCAGGTATTTTATTGCGGTGGGTTGCCACTTAAAGGGGAAACTGTGACTGAGCCTCTCCACTAGGGGCTGCGGTAGGGTGAGATTCATCGCCTCTGACTTTGCATAGTTAACTCGGAAGTTAGACAACTGGCCAAATCTCTCAAACTCCCCAAGAACTGCCGGGAAAGATATGGCCGGAGATGTCAAGTGGAGGAGCAGGTCGTCTGCAAAGATAGAGGCCTTGTATTGTCTTCCTCCACATTCAATCCCCTTGATATCTGGATTGTTCCTTATGGCTATCGCCAGGTGCTCCATTGTGAGTATGTACAGCAGGGGTGAAAGAGGGCAGCCCTGGCGAGTGCCGTTTGTGATCGTGAATGGGTCCGATAACATTCCGTTGGCTCTAACACGGGCTGAGGGATCCTGGTACAGCGCCAGGATCTTGGAGATGATGATGGGGCCCAAGCCAATCTGGGATAGGGTCGCCTTAAGAAAGCGCCAATTCACCCTATCAAACGCCTTCTCGGCGTCGCAGGATAGGACACAAGCCGGTATGTCATTCTTGCGAACATGGGCGATAAGGTCCAGTAGTTTATTGGTGTTGTCCCTGGCTTCTCGGCCAGGGACAAATCCCACTTGGTCCAAATGGATCAGTTGAGGGATCAATGGTTTGATTCTGGTGGCTAATATTTTTGCAAACAGCTTTACGTCAACATTGAGCAAGGAGATCGGCCTATAGCTGCCGCATGCCGAGGGATCCTTGCCTGGCTTGGGGATCACCGTGATTGTGGCTTCCAGGGCCTGCCTTGGGAAAGGGCTGTTTGCCCCTACATGATTGTAGGCTCTTACCAGCCAGGGAATGAGTTGGGGAGCTAGGGTCTTGAAGAATCTCGGGGTGTAGCCATCAGGCCCAGGGCTTTTCCCCGTAGGCGCCTCCTTAATGGCCTTCAGGACCTCCGCCTCCGAGAATGGCACCTCCAAGTCCGTTGCGGCGTCCTCCGGGATTGTTGGAAGTAGGGTCTCCGCTATGTAGTTATGTATGTTTGACTCTAATGCTGCGGCCGAACTATGGGTAAGGCTCGGTTGAAGGTTGTACAGGCTGCTGTAGAAGCTTCTAAACACATCTGGGATCTTGGATGGGTCCGTGACGTTCTCTCCTCCTCTTGCTTTGATGCTTGGGATGAATGATGGCGTTGATCTGCAGTGGAGCGACCTGGCCAACAGCCCCCCGCACTTATTCGCGTGTTCATACATTGCAGCTCGTCGCCTGTCCCTGTACTTCAGATAAGCTTGATCGTATAGCTTGAGTAACTTATTTCTATTGAGCGACAGTTCAGCGAGCAGTTCCGGTGTGGGATCCTGCTTGTGCCTAGTTTCCAGGTCGCTGATGGTCCGCAGCGTCCCGGAGATCAAAGCCGCTCTCTCGCGTTTTAACCTTGAGCCCTCTTGAATGAAGACACCCCTGATAACACATTTTAAAGCCTCCCATTGAATCGTCGGTGAGCAGTCATCCTGTCTGTGGTCAGCTGCAAAGTTAGTGATTGTCTCCCTTACTCTGTTCATACATGTCATGTCCCTCAAGAGATTATCGTTCAGGCGCCAGTCCCAGCATTTCGGCGCCGCATTCGGTAAGTCAAATGATACAAATACAGGCGCATGGTCCGACCACAAAAAGGGGCCAATGCGGGACTCGGGGTGCCATTGTAGAGCATGATGGCTTAGAAGTATATAGTCGATGCGACTGTACGAACCGTGTAAGGGTGAAAAGTATGTATAGTCCCTAGTATGTCCATGCTCCAATCTCCAAACATCCATTAACTGCATGCCATGCAGCGCCTTCCGCAGAGACTGCAGTCCCCTTAGCGGCACTGCGGATCTCCCGGACGAGGAATCCAAGGGGGGGTTCAATGTGAGGTTGAAGTCTCCCCCAAGAATTATAACTCCATCGGCGAACTCCTCCAACCTCTTGAGATACCTCTGGAGCGTCCCAGCTTGTTCGTAGTTCGGTAGATACACATTCGCCACTGTGTAAATTCTTTGGTGTATCTGCACCTTGAGGAAGACGAATCTCCCCTCGGGGTCTGCAAGACAGTCCACCTCTGTGAAGGGCAGGGACTTGTGAATTGCTATAGATGCACCCCGCGACTTACTTCGTGGGTTGGTGCTATGGTACCATGATGTAAAGTATCTATTTTGCAGGTTAGGTATCTTATCCACCTGGAAGTGGGTCTCCTGGAGGAAAAGTATGCCCACTCTCTGCTTATGCAAATCGTACAGGACCTTGGAACGCTTCTCGGGGACATTGAACCCTTTAATGTTCAGGGAGCAGACTGTCAGTTTAGCCATCCCGGATTAAGGGCACCGGTCCGGAGACGAGGTCGGGTCGCAACAGCAACCGAAGATGCCAAGTATGTGGCCCGGCACAAGGTGGGAAGCGAACGCGGGCGACCAGGCGGCGGGAGGAAAAGGGCAGGCCTTAGGAGGGGTTAGGGAAGGAGGGCCGGAGGAAAAGGGGGAGGGAGAAGGAGAGGGGGGGAGGTGGAACAGAAGAGCGGTGGAACTAGATCTCTGTGGGCAGGGGTGAAGTACCTGCCAGACGAAGGTTTGGGTAAGGGGAAGGAGTATTGAGGGGGGAAAGTATTCGGGAGGGGGTTAAGTAGGGTAGCGGGGCACCGGGGTTAGGTGCGGCCGCAGCGAACTCTATTGCGTGGGGCTTCGCGGTGCGCAAGAACCACGAGCACCCACGTTTCCCTGTTTGGGGAAGCGCCAGTAGAAGAGGCACAAAACCCAACCAGGGACACCTAAGATGGGGGAGTGTCAGACGATAACAGTACAGGTGTAGGAGATGCACACACTGAAAAACATTGACACATCTTTCAAGGATTAAAGATAGAGAGAAAATACTTATGTAACATTATATGACTTTACAACTTTACAAAAGGCACATAAAGCAATGCAGGGTTATGATTGTCCTGTAGGTGAGGGGCCCGGAGGGGGCACCGTCGGGCGTCGAGCGTGGGCGCAGAGGAACGACCCCCACGCCCCACCGAGTCCCTCGGCCACCGCCCGGCCCCGGGGGCCAAGGGCACCCCCAATCGGAGCCGGACCCCCGAGTCCCGAACCCAAAAGACATATCCCAATATCAGCCCCCTATGGCACACCCCAGGCCGGGCGGCAGACCCCGCGCAAGCACAGTCAACATTTCAACTTCTTAAACTATAACCATATTAAACCTGTGGGCGCCACCCGTGTAGGGGAGCCCATCCACACGTGGGCCCGGCGCGGCGCCCGGCCAGACGCCCCCCGCCAGGCGGGAAAGGGCGCCCCCCCAACCCGTGCGGGGGTCGCCGGCCGGGGCAGCGGGCCGGACCCCAGGGCCCCCCCACACGCGCGACACCCACGGCCACCAACAGGGCCAATCCCCAGGTCCTGAACCAAAACGTTAGGGCACTTAGTAACTTAGGAACATTTAGTAAAGGGCACGACCCCCCGAGGCAGGCCCCCCCAAGGGCACGAACCCCCCCAGCCCCCTTTTCTCCAACATACTTCTTAGAGAGTCCATAGGACCCCGCCATCCGCCCCCCGGGACCCAGCACCTCTCCGTGGCAGGGGACCGCCAGGCAGCTAGTTCCCGCGGGCCCAGGCGAGGGGGACGGGCAACGGTCCCTCGTCTGAAATGGTGGGGCGGTCTTCTTCACTGCCGGGGGGCCAAGGCGAGCACGAACCCCGGGGGGGGCCACCCCCGGAGGGGGGCCACGACCCCAAGACGGTCCTTTGTTTAGGCTCTGTCACCGGGCGGGTGCTCCCGGCGTCCCGGGGCCCCCCTCGCTCGCCCAGGCGGTCCACGCGGTCCTCTGACTCTCAGCCCGTCACGCTGAGGCTCCAGGGTAGGTGCGAGCCAGTCCGGGATCCGGATCGGGTCAGTGTCCAAGAAGGCAAAAAGCTGCGGAAGCTGATCGGCTGTTTTCAAGGCAAAGGATCTCCCATGTCGGCGGACAATAAGGTGAAATGGGAACCCCCAACGATAGGAGGCCCCCTGGCGCTGGATCACCTCTAGTAAGGGCCTCATTACTCGTCTCATTTGAAGTGTCCTGGAGGAGAGGTCAGGGAGAACCGCCACGGATGAACCTTCAAATCTGGTTGGTCCCTTTTCCCACGCCTTTCTCAGGATGTCCTCCTTGACCTTGTAGTAGTGGATCCTGCAGATCACGTCTCTGGGTCGTTGCGGGTCTGCTGATCTGGGGCCAAGGGCACGGTGGATTCTGTCGATGACAATATCGCCCACACGGGGGGAGCCCAGAATCGTGTTGAAGATGTTTTTGGCCGTGTTTTCCAGGTCCGGCTGGGCGACCGTCTCTGGGAGCCCCCGCAACCTCACGTTGTTGCGTCTTCCTCGGTTCTCCAAGTCGTCAAGGCCGAGGTAGAGGGCTGAGGTGTGCCTTCTCTCCTCCCGCTGTAGCTGTTCCAGGGCCGCCACTCTCTGGGCTAGTGAGGATTGATCCTGCTCAATTGAGTCCACTCTATGGGAGACCTCGGAGATAGCATTCTGCAGCGTGCCAAGTTCTCTGCGGAGGGTGTTCTCCATTTGTGTAATGTAGCCATCAAAATCAGATCGGGAAGGGAGCCCTCGCAGGGCGTCCGCGATGTTAGAGCGAACTACGTCAGCCAAGGCCGAGATCAAGAACGGGTGCAGTTGCTGCGTCGCCTCCGACATCTCGTAGGGAAGGGCCGTGGACGTCTCCGTCAGTGGTCTGCTGCCGCTTCTGGGAGGGAGGGCCCCGGGAGACCGACCACCGCTACCCCCCCGCGATCCCCCCGTTCGAGGTCCATCCGGGGGACAGGCGGCTCACTTGCGCGACATCGCCTCCCAGCGCTTCAGGGGTATCCCACGCTCGCTCCGCCGGGATGTCAGGCGGTATGGGGTATGGCCTCCGGGTGTGGGGTGAGTCATGCCCCTGGGTATCTCCCAAGGGGCCCGTCATAGCATGACGGGGAGTAGGGCATCCCCTCTCAGCCTTCCCCTCTGTCGGTGCTGGGGCCCATGGAGCAGCGAAGGGGCTCAATGCAGGGTCTGGATCCCGGACATGGAGGGGACTGAGGCCTTCATCCCCCGACTGACAGGGCTCTACTCTCCGCCCCAGGGGACTGTCACTGTGCAGTTCATACTGCGCTGGGGCCGCGTCATCTGATGGCCCTTGCTCTCCCCCGGCCTCCTCCTCTTCACTCCCCGGGGCCGGTGACAGCCGCGGTGCAGGCGAGAAAGCCCTCCCTCCTCCTTCCCGAGCTGCAGGGGTCCCGCTGTCGCTCCCCGCCGCCACGCTCACCTTCACAGGCGGCACCGCCACCTCATCCTCTGCGGCCGCCGTCTCCCGCTCCGTCTGCAGTGTGCCTCGTGAGTATGAGGAGGCGGGCGGCCCCCGGATCTCCCGTGCGGGCTCTTCCGCGCCCGCCCGTCGCAAGGCAGGGGAATTCCGTCCGTCCCCAGCTCCCTCCAGCCCCACGTGTGCGGTCCTCCGGCGCGTCGCCGCCATTTTGCTGGCGCTTCCTCCTTCTTCCTCCCCGCCCGTCGTTTTAAAGTAACGGGCGATGGAGGCCGGCTGTTGGCGCCTGGTTGTGCCTGAGGGCTTCCTGCGTCTGGGCATCTAGGGATGGGGATCACCACTGCGTGCTTTGTTCTTCAATCCGGGGTGTCCCTGTGCAGAGCTCCAGCTCTATGCTGCCTATTCCGCCATCGGCCAGCCACGCCCCCACAATGTAGGTTTTTTAACACTTTTTATGTAGTGCAGCCTGTTGGGAGTTCTTCGTACGCCATCTTTGCATACTGCACTCATACAGTACACAGGTGTAGGGGTGGTGGCCCGATACAGTCTGATCTGCCGTGTAAGCCTAAACCAGGTATCAAATTATGTTGTTGCTGCAGACACTTTCTGTTATGAATAACTCACCAAGTTTTGGTTGTTTAACCCTTAAAAGTGATAGCACTAAACTAAAGCCTCCATATTCAAAGTGGATCCAGATATGAGCCTTAGTAGTTAGCTGAGGTTTTCTTGTTACCCCTTAAAAAGGGACTGTCCAGGCAAAAAATAAAATAGGACAGATACATACCGATAGTTCTGCGCACCTGTCCATTTCAATGGAGGGGGCGTGACAAGGGCTGGCATGCCTCCACCTTTGTAGTCACTATGACTGACCCGAAGAGGTGCCTGCGTGGCTCTGGAGCGACAGAACGTGGAGATGAGATTGCCAATGCTGGTAAGTTTCTGGTATGCTGGTTTACCGGTATAAGCTGTACGGGACCAGGGCCGGATTATGAGGGGGGAGCGAGCCCCGGGGCCTCCACCACTTGCCCTTCGAAGGGGGTCTCCACCAACCTTTGGGTTGTGGTCTGGTCCAGGATGCTTTTCGGTCTTTGATCTGACGGGCTACAGGGCCGGCAACAAAGAAATCAGTGGTAGCGAGGCCCCCCGTACCTGGGCAAGCCTTTTTATGTTGCAACCTGCAGCCAAATCCACCACAGGGCAGGACGGAGAGTCTAGAGCATCAAAGCCGCCATCAGCAACGCTACAGTGATGGGTGCGTGCGGAGCTGTCACTGCACATAAGCCACCAATCACAGCCGCTGGTTTTCATCTGGACCAGCTGGGCGACTACACTACCCCGCCCCCAGAATGGCAAAGCAGGAGTTCCCAAGCAGCACGCACCCGCACAAGGGTGACACAAGGGACGCAATCTGACGTTCCAGTAAGTAGGCGGGAGCCAGACAACCACCAATCAGTTACTTGGCTGGACTATTATTTTAAAGGAAAAGAAAATACTGTATCTGGGGCCTCCACCAGATTTTGTGCCCAGGGGCCTCCCCCACACTTAATCCGGCCCTGTAGGGGACTACTGGTGAGTATATATTGTTTTATTTTGGCCCAGACTGGGACATTAAAAAAGAAACAAAACCCAGGATTTACACTAATACTCAGTGCAGTTCACTTGATCCTTGCGTATCTCAATGGTGACTCCATGGTGCATACGCAGGCTCTCCCCTAATCTGGTTTCCTAGCTGTGCAGATTATTGAGCAGCTAGAAAACCTGAATGGCTTGCTCCCCGCTGGCTGGCAGGGAATGCCACTGGTGACCCGCACATGCCCTGTGGCATCCCTGATGAGGTAAACATATTAGGCATACTGTGATTCCCACAGCTGGACATCCCATATCTGGATGGCCCAGGGGAAAGCTGTAACCCTGCCCTGGAGCGTTTTGGACTCTGGGTCCTCTTTGAAGCGATCCCAAGGTTTCTGATGCCCCACTCCAGACAGCATTTGGCCACAGACGGAAATGTCAGGCCAGGTCACCAAACAGGAGCGATAAGGAGATTCCAGGCAGATTCTGGGCATTGGTGAACGAGCTTGCAGGGGCTGTTTGACACAATTTAAGGGATCCCAGGCAAGGGGCGTAGCAAGGGGGAACACATGCCCTGGGTGCAGCAGGTCAGGGGGGCGCCATTTTGAAGCTGCCAGAAAGCCTAGCTACTCCTCTGATCCTAGGTATGGGATTACTTTAAAGTGGACCAAAACACAGCGGGGCATCCCGATCTTGGACGGGGGGAATCAATTGGCCTAGGAATCTTATAGATTCCCGGGCTGAACGTGGTATGTTTTGGCCCACTTTAAATGCAGAATCTACTTTCGTGGACCTTCCAATCAGAAAGTGCCAAGGAATATGGCCACGGCCATACCCCAAGCCTCTAGTCCCCCCATAATATTCATTATTATTATTATATTGGGCTCAGTCAAGAAGAGGAGGCACTGCCTGCCGCTGAAAGGCACATACTGTTATGAGACAACAGCAGCGCCATAGGATGGGGGCAGAACTGGTTCCTTTTTGCAATTGAAACTGCCCTGTGACAAATAAACCCGGATTTGATTTGATTTAATTTGAGGTGCGTTGTAGCTCAACATGGCCTGTAACCTAATCAATTGCTACATGGTCCTAAATTCAAACCAAGTAACTTGTACCAGGGGCGTAGCTAGGGGGGAGCAGAGGGGAGCATGTGCCCCAGGCACATTTCGATTGTTTGCCCCGGGTGCCAGAAAACCAGGCTACTCCTCTGACTTGTACCACCTAAAGCTGGGAACGGGTGTGACCCCCACTCAATATAGGGGAGGCAGTTGCAGTGTGCTCATATATGTCTAAGTGTCCATAGACTGCTATGGCCAGTACTTGCATGACAATTGCACCGTTATTGCCTTTAAAGTGGACCAAAAGCCGGTGCGATCAGCCTGGGAATCTATAAGATTCTTGGGCCGATTGCTTCCCTCCCCCCTGGTTCATCCAAAATCGGGATGCCCTGCTGTGTGAACCCCTCCCCCGGGTCGCCCATACACTTACCTTGCTTCCTGGTCTAACGGTGCAGCCTAGCTACTCCTCTGCTGTGTATAGAAGGATCACTTCTCTCTTCTTGAAGATCTTGGTGTTCAGTTGCCAATAGCAACAGATTGCAGGTAGTGATATATGCTATAAATGCTTCTGTTAAACAGGCATTTGCCAACATAATAAACAATATATACCAGATCAACTCAGCATCCTGTGGACATCACTTTGAAACAAATAACATACCTCCCAACTTTTCAGGGTGGGAAAGAGGGACATTTGTTCATTTAAGCCACGCCCCCTCATTGAGGGATGGATAGGAGACGAGTGTAACAGTTACGACAATATAAACACTTCGAATAGGCAAATGAATCATTTATTGCTGCAGATATGCAAATTACACCTCAAAGAGAGACAAATAGGATCAATGAAGGGGCGAAGGGACATGGACTCAAAAGAGGGACAGTCCCTCCAAATCAGGGACAGTTGGGAGGTATGAAATAAATCTAAACTTTCAAAAACGCAGTAGCAAATGGTCTTGCCCTTTAAAGCACTCTGGTTAATAGTCTGGGAAGCACATTCAGGGGGCTCGGCGGGGATGTTGCAGGCCGATCATAGGCTGGCCCGGGGCCAGTAAAGTCCTGAGATGATTTTTGGCCCTAATCCACCACTGCAGGCAACCATCACATTTCTGGATTTCTACCAAATATTTTGCAGGACATTCAGGCTTTGTTCAAACCTGTCCCGATTCCTCTGCAATCCATGCCCAATGGGGAAAAGTCATATCATGTATCCTTTATGGGCCTTTTCACACCTCTCTGTTTTTTTACTTTTAACATGGCAAAAAAAAGTATTTTTGCTTCGTTTCATCCAAACTACTAATGTATTTTGTTTCTACTCTAAAACTACAAAAGACAAAAAAAAAAAAAACACACCTGAACTGTAATTACATAGTGAAACAAAGCTGTTTACAGGGTAAAGCAATGTCCAGCCCATTGTGCCGCATACAACAGGTTATACCAGAGGAGTAGCTCGGCTTTCTGGCACCCGGGGCAAAGATTCGAAACGGCACCCCCCTTTGGCGCTACACCCAGGGCAAGTGCCCCCCCCCCCCGCTCCCACCTAGCTATGCCCCTGGGTTATACGTCTCGAAAAGTCTCGCTCTTAGGACCCCTCACCCACCCAAGATGTATGAGCAGCACAGCCTTAGGCTCTGTAGGCGACACATCAAGATATAGTTCTCAGCACATGACCAAGTTGATTGCTGGCCATACACACAACAACCTGTTAATCAAAAAACAACCACAAATTCTATCGATTGCCCTAGTGTGCTGTGACTTCTATGTGCATCATTAAAAGTTATCTGCTGAAATTCAGGAAGAATAATGCCGCTGCTCCCCTTACCTGGCCTGCGTCTGTCTGCTGCTTCTCTCCTGGTGTGATGTGTCCTGTGGGAGTGACTCAGGTGAGATCACGTAGCCAGGTAAGGGGAGGGGTCCTGGAGGGTGCAGGGCAAAGTTGAAGGAGCATACTTACAGGTAAGCTGAGCACTGCATGGGGCTATAGGTGCGGCAGCAGGTATGGGGGGGCACTCTCGCCATGTCTGTTTATTAAAGGGGCACGCCAACTACATTCTGATGTCATCTGATGTCATTGTTGGTAGCGTCAGGAAAGCATCCAAACCTGCAGCAGTTGGAGCTGTTGAGAGGTGTGCTCATACCAAAGATGCTTCCACTCTTTTCATCCTGTTGGGTTTACAGTTTTATTTTGTATTTAAAAACTATATAATAGGGGGAGTAAGACTAGTGTAAAGTTTGCGGGAGCGCCTAAAACTTCTGAACGCAAGCAGCAGGGTACATTCCTTTCGGGCTAGTCTTCTGGGCGTGTTTACTATGCAGAGGCTTCAGACATGTCTCATTGCCTTGGAGTAATCAGCAGCTCATGTGAGGGTGAAGGTGAGGTAAGAAAATCTGCACACAGGTGTAAGTCGCCATTAGTTTTCAGTTTTTTTCTTTTTTTTTATGTGCGGTTAATTGTGGATATTTCTGTGATATCACTGACATGATTGATTGATGGTCAAGCAAAATGTATTGGATGTTTAGGGTTACCATTATGATTCAGCACAGGGTTTTTGGTACTTGTATTTTCTCATCATGTGGACTGTATAAAACATTGCAATGTCAGATGCTTTTACATAAAAAAAACAGACTCTAAGGTTAAAGGGGATTTAAACCCTCCTTAGCAACTTTGTGCCATGGAGGTTCCAGGTTTATGGCTCACTAACCCACCTATTTTCACCACTTAGAAGTCCTGCAATTGATAGGTACTAAGCTTTTTCTCCAGGAGCCCCACAGACTGACCCGCTGCAGTACCACAGGTCCCCTTTTTGTTGAGGTTGACTGCCAGTTGTGTGCATAATTCCCATATGGGATGAGTAAAAGGTAGATACTTCTTTATTGCAGGGCATCTGAGCAAGAGGAAGAGGTGGTCTAGGTGTCTGTATGGCGCAGTGTGATGATCAGGGCCGTATTTCCCATAAGGCGTCTTGGGGGGCCTGTGCCTAGGGCAGCCTCCTGCGGGGGGGCGCAAATCAAAGAGCTTTAGAAAGAAAAAAATCCAGTTGCTGGCCCCTAATCAGCCGTGAGATTATGATGCATTTGAAATTTTGGGGGGTTGAAAAGGTTTTGCTTGTAGGGTCCAACGCATTTTTTGGTGTAGGGGGTTTGATGCTTTCTGCATCTGCTTTTGGGATGCTAAAGGGGAATTTGTGCAAACTGATGTGGCTGCTTATTTTTGAGTGTTGGGTGTATGAGCGCTGCATATGTCTGTTGGGGAGGGTTTTACCCGTTTGCATTACATACATTTTTAAATACAGCCCTGGTGTTGGAAGTCAAGTAGAAGCCTCCTAATTAGCTGTACATCAATTGATTCAGGGCCATCCGAGTTCTCATCTTTAGGGCATCCTGAATTTGGATGCCCCTCTGTGTGACCCCCCCCCCCCCCCCCCCCCGATCGCCAGTTTCACTTCCCTTCTCTTGGAGCCCTCGCCGCGTCTGTGTGCTCCGACCACATCCTCACTCATCTCTAGTCGTGCCCTCTGTCTCAGGTCTTGTCTCCAGCACATTGACTAGTGCAGTGTATGTTTGTATATAAGCCTCAAAACAACATGGCTGCGGTGTGACTGTCTGTTATATTCTCACCAACTTACCTGAGTTGTGCGATCACCTCCAGCGTGGCATTTATATGCTCCTGCATGTCCTGCTCTCTGCTAAGCCTCATTTTGTAATGTTTCCTCAGCAGAAAACAACTTGCTGTTTAAGCTGGATCTCTCATTCAGTTTTTTTAGTACATCCCACATGCTGTATGCTCACTGCGTATGTGAATAAGCTGATCATCTTCGACTAGTAAGCTTATGGTGGCTGTGTTTGTCTGTTTTTCTTGTCCCAGTCCTGATTATTGTCCTGTGGCCTCTCTGTAGTGAAAACCTCCCACAAGTCATCCCTGGATAATAGCATTTCCACTTCCATAGCTGATAATTGTCATTGTTCAGCTTGGCCACTGAGAGTTTAAGCTCTGAGCTGCTGGCCATTCTCCTTCCTTTATATATAAGACCAGTCTTACTTGTATACAGGAGATGTCTCTGTGGAAGCTTCTTTATATCGATCTCTGCACCGACCGCAATGTCTCTCGTTCTGGGCTTTGCTCTGCCTGGGCCGCTCTCAGTCACTGGACCTTATCCCGTCGCTTGAGCTTCATTTGGTCACTGGTCTTACAACCTGTGAGTGGTGGATGCAGCGGAGTCAAATCCAGATAGACCTTAGTGGTATAACAGGATCCCGCTTTACTGGAAGATGAATGCAGTAACAGAATGTCACCTTACATGGTGGATAACACAGACAGGAAAAAAGAAGTCCTAGAGCAGAACTGAATGTGCAGGAAATACAACACATCAGTTTCTTTTATTTTTGCCTCCCTTTGCTGCTGTTGCAGTCTTCTCTCCTTCTTCCTATTTTATTTTCCACATTAATGCGTCCATTTTTTTTCTCTTATTTACCCTTCCACGCTCTGCCACCATCCCATTTGCTCGCTTCTTGTTATAGAGGAACAACCACCCCCTTAGAGGCTCTAGGGGCAGTGTCCTCCCTCTTTATGGGGCATCCCAAATTGGGGCACCCCCACTGTGTGAAACGCCTAGGTCACCCCAGATCCCCTCCCCTTCTCCCTGAACCCATGCCGTATCCCTGCTATACCTTTAGCTAGAGCATGTACCCGCAGCTGACATTTCTGAATGACTAGAGCAGGCACATCCTCAGCTAGAGGTGAGTGTGGATGCTGCTTGTAGCGCTTGATATATTACATTCTCTTGCCGCATTGACCTTAGATCATTTGTTTTACCTTGTCTGTAATTATACAGCGCTACAGAAGAAGATGGCGCCATATTAACAATAATAAATATAATAGTGCTACTTATTGACTAGGGAAAATGTACGTTTATGGGGGATACACACAGTGGGGCATCCTAAATCAAAATGCCCCAGATAGAAGGAACAAAACTTCAGCTAGTGAATATCTTGTTTTTTCCTCTTTAAAGTGTAACAAAACCCCTTTCTCCCTATTCCACGCACGATTATCTCAGGTGATGCAGTTGGGCTCAGTGGTGGCCTGTTTAAAAAAAAAAAAAGAGCCAGGCACTTTTGAGATTGACGATTGGCTGATTTCAAGAGTGCTGATTGGCCGCATTCTTGGCTCCCTGTTCGCTTTGGGGGCGCTCCCAGTCTATGCGAATGACTGGACTTGGAACCCTGCACAGCTACAGGGATGCCGGGGATGCGTCGTAGGATCTGTGGTAAAGGTGAGTTTACCCAGGGGTTTTCACACAGTGGGGCATCCCAATTTAGTCTTGAAGACTCCACGGCTGTGCCACAAGGGTTTTATTACTCTTTAATCTTTTTATTTAATTCCTGCTATCCTATTTCTTCTCTATTCCCCACCCTCCCTCTTTCATGCTTTTCTTTCACCTTATTCGTTCTTCCCTTCCCTTTTCCATCTTCCCTTCTTACAGGGTCTGTCCAGGCAAAAATTTTATTCGGCTTTGGGGTTTTAAAACGCGTCGCCTGCCGAAATTACTATCCAGCAGTGGTCCTTATTCACAAGGGAATGTCCACCTTCTCCAAAAGGAAAGTTTCGCGCCTCTACACTGCCACCCCATTCAGTACAATGCCAAGCTTCAGCACACCCTGGCACAACCTCTCCATGCAGAGCCGGCTCCAGGGTTATGTGGGCCCTTGGGCAGCATGGTCTTATTGGAGAGTCGCGTAACATCACTGAGGGACGTCCCAAATCTGGATGCCCCCTAAGGATCAGGCTATTTGGACCAAAACTCTAGTTTTGGTCTACTTTGAAGAGCACCAAACCTGTTTAAACCTGACCTCGGAGTCTAAACGAATCTAGATCCTCCTGATTTTGGATGTCCCTGTGTGTGACCCTCCCTTTGTTTATTACTTTCCTGGAACTGGTGAATACACTGTGGGATCGCCAGTTTGAGGTAACGGCCAAACCAGGGGGGTTGTTTCACAAATTGAGATGTAAAGAGGACCAAAACTCAGGGGTGGAATTGCTTGCATAGAGGGTATGCCAGCGATCCCAGGGGGTGTCACACAGTAGGGTATCACAGATTGTGATGCTCCAGGAATAGGAAATCAGCTGGGGTGGGCAACTTAAAAGCAGAACAAAACCCAGCACTTCCTCCCCTGGAATTAAATCGAGACGCCCCGTTGTGTGGGACCCCGCCATTAGAGGAGTCAAGTCAAGCCAGTCAAGTGCCACCGTGCAATCCAAAAACCCCAGAGGGTGGGGGCACCCGGCAGCTGGCCCGCTTTGCCGGGTGGTGATGCTGGCCCTGGCTCCATGTATAGTTCTTTTTCATAGGGGAGAAAATATTTCTCAAAAGCCCCACCCCTAATCCACACCCACTGTCTTGGATATTGTCAAGGCTGACATCCCAGAAAAATCCTAATTTTTTTATTTTGTGCCATCTGTTTCCGTAACGCTGTACAAGCGAACCTGCTTATAGGGGTCCTTCACCCTGAATAAGAGTCTATCTTATATGTTTCCCACACCCTGTAAATACAGATTGCTCACATTAATCCAGACCTTCACCCTGAATAAGAGTCTATCTTATATGTTTCCCACACCCTGTACATACAGATTGCTCACATTAATCCGGACCTTCACCCTGAATAAGAGTCTATCTTATATGTTTCTCACATCCTGTACATACAGATTGCTCACATTAATCCGGACATTCACCCTGAATAAGAGTCTATCTTATATGTTTCCCACACCCTGTACATACATATTGCCCACATTAATCCGGACCTTCACCCTGAATAAGAGCCTATCTTATATGTTTCCCACACCCTGTACATACAGATTACTCACATTAAAAACCATCCTACCTGCATCTACTGCATGTTATGAGCCTTTAAACATCCAAGATGGCGGCTCATGGAGTCTTAGGCAGCCTGCAAACAGGAAGTGCCTTCTAACTGTGCTGCTCTGCATTCTGGGATTGCTGACCTTTTCCTGACCCCCGGCTCTGCTTTGTCTGAGCAAAGCACAACTATAACCTGCCCCCTGTACTTTATCCCCCTCTCCTCAGTAAGTGTGACGCTTCTGAGTCAAGATGGCAGCGCCCGTATCCCAAAGTCCTGAACAGAGTTGCAGCCCAGTGGGGGAAAGAATAATAAGTTAGTGACTAAAAACGTAAAATATATTAATTTTAGATGTGGGGGAATCGTTTTTATAAGGGTTTGTGCTTTTCAATAAATCATGGTGAAGGTCCGGATTAATGTGGGCAATCTGTATGTACAGGGTGTGGGAAACATATAAGATAGGCTCTTATTCATGGTGAAGGTCCGGATTAATGTGAGCAATCTGTATGTACAGGGTGTGGGAAACATATAAGATAGGCTCTTATTTAGGGTGAAGGTCCGGATTAATGTGGGCAATCTGTATGTACAGGGTGTGGGAAACATATAAGATAGGCTCTTATTTAGGGTGAAGGTCCGGATTAATGTGGGCAATCTGTATGTACAGGGTGTGGGAAACATATAAGATAGGCTCTTATTCAGGGTGAAGGTCCGGATTAATGTGGGCAATCTGTATGTACAGGGTGTGGGAAACATATAAGATAGGCTCTTATTCAGGGTGAAGGTCCGGATTAATGTGAGCAATCTGTATGTACAGGGTGTGGGAAACATATAAGATAGGCTCTTATTCAGGGTGAAGGTCCGGATTAATGTGGGCAATCTGTATGTACAGGGTGTGGGAAACATATAAGATAGGCTCTTATTCATGGTGAAGGTCCGGATTAATGTGAGCAATCTGTATGTACAGGGTGTAGGAAACATATAAGATAGGCTCTTATTCAGGGTGAAGGTCCGGATTAATGTGAGCAATCTGTATGTACAGGGTGTGGGAAACATATAAGATAGGCTCTTATTCAGGGTGAAGGTCTGGATTAATGTGGGCAATCTGTATGTACAGGGTGGGGGAAACATATAAGATAGGCTCTTATTCAGGGTGAAGGTCCGGATTAATGTGAGGAATCTGTATGTACAGGGTGTGGGAAACATATAAGATAGGCTCTTATTCAGGGTGAAGGTCCGGATTAATGTGAGCAATCTGTATGTACAGGGTGTGGGAAACATATAAGATAGGCTCTTATTCAGGGTGAAGGTCCGGATTAATGTGAGCAATCTGTATGTACAGGGTGTGGGAAACATATAAGATAGGCTCTGGACATTCTGAACAATGATCATGGCTGAAAGCACAGCGAGGCCATCGCCAGTCCTCGGGATTGGCTGAGAAAGGCTCTGAGGTCTTATCTGCTTGCTGCTGGGCTCTCAGTTCATTACAGTTAGGGACAGGCTGGAAGATGGTGGCCACTGGGCTGCAGGAATGTCTGGAATCTGGGGAGAGGTCACTGGAAGCAGAGCTGGATGGCTGCCTCTGATGTACACAATACATTATATTGTCAGGCTTGTACTACAAAGGGAACCTTTCATGATCTACCTGATGCCACTGGATCATCATTAATGTAAAAATAACATTGGTCAATTATAGTAAATCATCCCAGAGAATATCTAAAAGAGATAGTCCAGGCAATGGCAACAATACACCCAGGGCGGGATTAAGTGTGCTGGAGGCCCCTGGGCACAAAAACTGGTGGAGGCCCCAGATACAGTTTTTTCTTATTTCATTTGAAATAATAGTCCAGCCAAGTAACTGATTGGTGGTTGGTTGGCACCCGTCTACTTACTGGGACATGAGATCAAGTCCCTTGTGCGGGTGCGTGCTGCTCGGGAACTCCTGCTTTGCCATTCTGGGTGGGGGGTAGTGTAGTCACCCGGCTGCTCCAGCAGAAAACAGTTCCCTGCATTGAGCTGCCAGCGGCTGTGCTTGGTGGCTTATGTGCAGTGACAGCTCTGCACCCATCACTGTAGCGTTGCTGGCGGCGGCTTTGCTGCCCGTCAGACCAAAGACTGAAAAGCCTCCTGGACCAGACCATAACTCAAAGGTTGGTGGAGGCCCCCTTTGCAGGGCAAGTGGTGGGGGCCCCGGGGCTCTAGCCCCTTGCGGCCCCCTCATAATTCGGCCCTGAATACACCACATTCCAAATAGTTATTTTCCCTAATCTTCCTTAAAGTGGATCGGAATCCCTCCCCCCCGAGCATCCAAAATCGGTATGCCCTGCTGTGTAAAACCTTGCTTTCCGGTCCAAAGGTGCGAGCCGCGTTCGCATCCCCGCTATCCCTCTAGCAGGGCGCGTGCCCACACCAGGCATTTGTGAATGATTGGACGAGTGTCCGCGCATGCGCCGTAGGACCAGGATGAGTTGGCGATCTCAGGCCCGGATTAACGTAGGGGCGGATGGAGCTGCCGCTCCAGGCCCCTACGTTAAAACAGGCCCAGCAGCCTGCAAACGCGGCCCGCATAGGCCGCCCGGCGCCCGCTACAGAGCCGTAGCAGCCATGAGGCGAATGAGGCACTGGCCTGGGGTGGGCCGTAGCGGCACTACAATGTCTTCCTTGTGATCACTGGGCAGCTGCCTGCTCGCACGCACACACAGTGCCGCCGTTCGTCTGCCCATAGAACGCAATGCAGCCAGCTCACATACAGGAGAGAATGGTTCGGCTCCGCCCACCTGATGTCACACAGTCCTCCCAGCACAGAAGACACGTGCATGCCTCCCAACTGTCCCGATTTTCCCGGGATTGTCCCGCTTTTCTAACAAAATCCCGCGGTCCCGGACCGTTAAAAAATGTCCCGGGACGCACTGCACCGTGGCGGTGTGCCCAGGGCCACAACGACACCTTCTCAATAAACACTGGCCGGCGCGAAGACATTAAGTTCCCGGCGTGCGGGTGAGCGCGCGGTCGCGGTGGGGAGTGAGCGCGCAGGGGGGCAGGCAAGTGGGTGGGTTGGGGATACAAAAACTTACGCAGCGATGAAGGCAGCCGACGTTACTGGAGGATCGGAGCGGAAGGGCGTGACAGGGGGAGTGGCCGGGGGCGTGGCAGTGGGTGTGGCTGGGGCTTGGCTTGTCCCGCTTTCATATTTTTAGAAGTTGGGAGGTATGGACACGTGACTGTGCCGCAGGGGCTGCTCTCTGGCTCCAGACAAGTATAAGGTAAGGGAGAAACGGGTGGGGAGTCAGTTTATGGGTTAATGTGTGTGTGTCTGTCACGCTGCCTCTGTAATGGCTGTGATTCATGAGGCTCCTGGACACGCTGGGGTGGCTGAAAGCAAGTGTCACTGTCAGCATTGGGAGCATACCAGAGTTTGCTAATCATCAGTGTCAGACAGGTACAGCAGGGAGGGAGAGGCACGGAGTTATTAACCCCTGAACGTCAAAGCAGAATAGAGACCACAGTGTTTTGCAGCATAGGGGCCCTGCTCTTGGTTTGGGGCCCGCCCCAGGATCATGCCATTCAGCTGGGGGCAGGGCCCCCCTTCGCAAACCCAAGTCCCAGCTATCCGGAAAACATGCCCAGGGACCCCGATTACAAAGAGCCCCCTGCATTTAGGGCCCCAGGGATGTAAGGCTGGTTGATATGGGTGTTGTGGAGAAAGACTGTTTGTTGGCAAACACCCATGAACCGCGGAAACCCCCACTCTCGGAGCCCTCGCGAACCTGTGTGCTCCAGCCGCATCCCCACTCGCCTCTAGCCGTGCATGTGTGCGCCCACGCCTAGCCCTCCTTCAAGGTGGGTGGAGGATGCAGCTGGCGGTGCCACTCGGCTTAGCCGTCTAAACCAGTCGGCGCACTCGCTCTCACCCGAGTCTGTGTCGTGGGAGCGGAAGGAAGGTGAGTAAAATGGGGCGACTTGGAACAACACACAGGAAAGTGAAATTCATTTGTGTTGTTCCTCTTTAAAGTGGACCAACACCCAGGATTTTCACTACGGGTGGTGCCCCGCTGCGTGAAACCCCCGAGAATGCCATAAAAAACTCACCTCACCCCTCACCTACGGCACATGCGCGAGCGCTCGTCCAATCAGAGCGCTCAGAGCTGCTGTGGTATTCACGAACAAGGGACGGCTCTGAGCACACTGGAGGCCGCATCTCGCGCTTCCCTCTAACAGGGAGTGCGCCCGCGCCGGCCATTCACAAACGGCCGGCGCGGGCGCGCGCCCTGCTAGAGAGAAGCGCGAGATGTGGCCGCGGCTAGCGCATGCGCCGTTGGAACGGGGATACGGTAAGGTGAATGGGGCGTCCTGGAGGGTTTCACACAGCGGGGCATCCCGATTTCGGATGCTCCGCGGGGAGGGATCTGATCGGCCCGGGAATCTATAAGCCTGGGTGTTGGTCCACTTTAAAGCGGAACAAAACCTACCAGAAGTCGGCCTAGAATCTAAAAGTTTCCAGGGTCGTCTGCTGGCTTTGCTGGATGCTCTTCTTTGTGAAATCTCCTTGGGTGCCAGTAATAACTTTTTACTAAGTCCAAGTGGGTATGAACAGGCTTTCATCCAATCAGAGATGTTTGACGATTGTTTACAGTGGGGAGCGTGAGCTGGCGCATTGCCTGCATCCCTGGTGGCGTGTGCCATTCAGATAGGCTGGGGCAGGAGCCGCATGCCCCCAGGGATGCGGCAGTGCACGCTCGCTATTCAAGGCAATCAGAGCCCTTTGCCGAAGGATGTAAACACGGCAAAGGGGTCTGATTGGACAAGAGCCCGAGTATGCAATGTCGGACCAAGTGGACATGTTTTTCTGGGCAAGAATTGAGATTTCACACCCCATTTGGGATGCCCCGGGGGTTCAGAACACGGTAGTGCTGGCATTGAAAGAAACCTGAGAGTCAAATTTCCAGGTTTTATTCAGCTTTAACGGCTTGAGGAGGGACCAGAAAGACTTAGGGGTTTGAAAGGGGGCAAGAATGGCTTATAGCAAACTGGGAGGTTTAGAAAGGCTTATGGATGGCAGAAGGAGGTAAGGAAGGCTAGTGGGTGGCGAAGGGGTGAGGGAGGCTTAGGGATGGCAGAGGGGGTGAGGAAAGCTTAGGGATGGCAGAGGGGGTGAGGAAGGCTTAGGGATGGCAGAGGGGGTGAGGAAGGCTTAGGGATGGCAGAGGGGGTGAGGAAGGCTTAGGGATGGCAGAGGGGGTGAGGAAGGCTTAGGGATGGCAGAGGGGGTGAGGAAGGCTTAGGGATGGCAGAGGGGGTGAGGAAGGCTTAGGGATGGCAGAGGGGGTGAGGAAGGCTTAGGGATGGCAGAGGGGGTGAGGAAGGCTTAGGGATGGCAGAGGGGGTGAGGAAGGCTTAGGGATGGCAGAGGGGGTGAGGAAGGCTTAGGGATGGCAGAGGGGGTGAGGAAGGCTTAGGGATGGCAGAGGGGGTGAGGGAGGCTTATGGATGGCAGAGAGGGTGAGGAAGGCTTAGGGATGGCAGAGGGGGTGAGGGAGGCTTAGGGATGGCAGAGGGGGTGAGGGAGGCTTAGGGATGGCAGAGGGGGTGAGGAAGGCTTAGGGATGGCAGAGGGGGTGAGGGAGGCTTAGGGATGTCAGAGTGGGTGAGGTAGGCTTAGGGATGGCAGAGTGGGTGAGGTAGGCTTAGGGATGGCAGAGTGGGTGAGGTAGGCTTAGGGATGGCAGAGTGGGTGAGGTAGGCTTAGGGATGGCAGAGTGGGTGAGGTAGGCTTAGGGATGGCAGAGTGGGTGAGGTAGGCTTAGGGATGGCAGAGTGGGTGAGGTAGGCTTAGGGATGGCAGAGTGGGTGAGGTAGGCTTAGGGATGGCAGAGGGGGTGAGGTAGGCTTAGGGATGGCAGAGTGGGTGAGGGAGGCTTAGGGATGGCAGAGTGGGTGAGGGAGGCTTAGGGATGGCAGAGGGGGTGAGGGAGGCTTAGGGATGGCAGAGGGGGTGAGGGAGGCTTAGGGATGGCAGAGGGGGTGAGGGAGGCTTAGGGATGGCAGAGGGGGTGAGGGAGGCTTAGGGATGGCAGAGGGGGTGAGGGAGGCTTAGGGATGGCAGAGGGGGTGAGGGAGGCTTAGGGATGGCAGAGGGGGTGAGGGAGGCTTAGGGATGGCAGAGGGGGTGAGGTAGGCTTAGGGATGGCAGAGTGGGTGAGGGAGGCTTAGGGATGGCAGAGTGGGTGAGGTAGGCTTAGGGATGGCAGAGGGGGTGAGGGAGGCTTAGGGATGGCAGAGGGGGTGAGGGAGGCTTAGGGATGGCAGAGGGGGTGAGGGAGGCTTAGGGATGGCAGAGGGGGTGAGGGAGGCTTAGGGATGGCAGAGGGGGTGAGGGAGGCTTAGGGATGGCAGAGGGGGTGAGGGAGGCTTAGGGATGGCAGAGGGGGTGAGGGAGGCTTGGGGATGGCAGAGACGGTGAGGGAGGCTTAGGGCTGGCAGAGACGGTGAGGGAGGCTTAGGGATGGCAGAGGGGGTGAGGGAGGCTTAGGGATGGCAGAGGGGGTGAGGGAGGCTTAGGGATGGCAGAGGGGGTGAGGGAGGCTTAGGGATGGCAGAGGGGGTGAGGGAGGCTTAGGGATGGCAGAGGGGGTGAGGGAGCCAGCCCTGGGGATATATATATAATATATATATATTGGTGAATGTGTGCATAAACGAGGAGTGTAATATCCTGAATCAAGATGCCCCAGTGGCACTTAGTTGGCCGCCTGGAATCTTGTAGACATCAGGGCCAGCCTAGGTCTGTATAGGACCCTGCACAGCCTTATTGTGGGCTTCACTAAAGATCGGAAAGGACAGATGACAGGTGTGGCTTAGACCTCCTTTGAAGGATAAAAATGTTTATATTTTTTTTCCAATTTGGGGAAATTTGTGTGAAATCACCCAAATCTATGTAATTGTTATTACTGTACAAGGTATTAATTACAGATGGGGTAGAAACATACAGTACATAGACTATTACAAATGCAGTGTTATAAGGTTCACAATGAATATTCTGAATACAAGATACAATAGAAGAGAGAGAGCCCCGCCCCTGAGGAGCTTACAGTCTAAAGGATGAGGGGTGGAGATGAGGGGGAAGGATCACAGTAAGTATTGAGCTTTGTGCCCTTTAAAGAATTGCTTAAACTAGATTGTATGCTTGTCTGAAGAGATTTTAAGGGCACATTTGAAAGCTTTGGGGGTTGGGGAGTGGTGGGGATTGGGGAGGGGGGGGGGGGAATGTAATCTCCTGTGATCCCATGGAACATGCACATACCGTTCAGCCAATCAGTGGTTCGCATTCCATTTCGATTTGTTTGTGCCGTCCAGAGCTGGAGAACGCCCCGCTGCTGACACCCCCACTTTACCACATACCCTCATAACCATTTAGAAATGGTTGGTGTGGGTACGTGTTCACAATAAATGTATCGCAAGGACGCGGCGTGGAATTGCCGGTGAGTTGAGTTTACCGGGCAATCCCCAGGGATACATACAGCGGGGCATCCCAAATATGGTTATCCTATAAAGAGGGAGCCCACTGGTTCCAAGGTCTTATAGACTCTAGATCGTTGGTTGCTCATCTTTAAAGGACTGTCCAGTTTAATAAAAAAGCAAATCCCTTTATTCCCTGCAGATCATCAGTGTTAGTTTTATGGTCTCTGGTTTTATTTAATTAACCAGTTTTCTATTGTTTACAAAAAGAGAAATAGATTTCTGTTATGGCACTTTATTGGTTATTATTAAAGTTGTTGAAAGTGCATCTGTCGTACGTTTTATGTATATTAAATTGCTAGCATAGCCAAAAAAGATGTTGGTATATGGATACTTTGTAAATCTTTATAGATATTGTTTGATTCTTTATTTTTGTAAACAAAAATACATTTTTTAGGGGTGCATTGAGTGTCAAATAGGTGTGCTTAAAGTGGACCAACACCCAGGATTTTGACTATCCTGGGTTTTGGTCCACTTCGGTGTGTGAAACCCCCCAGAAAGCCCCAAAAACTCACCTGTCCCCGCTCCCACGTGACCGCTGCAGCCAATCCCCACCGACAGACAAGCGAGGTCCGTCGACGGACAAGCAAGCGCACCCGCCGCCGCCGCCTCACGCGCATCACTCTTACAGGGAGCTACCTACTCCTCGATCCAGCGGCGCATGCGCACGCCGCCGCCACTCGCGCACCCGCGCCGGCTGTTTGTGAATGGGGTGCGCGAGCGGCGGCGGCGTGCGCATGCGCCGCTGGATCGAGGAGTAGGTAGGGATTTCGGGGCTTTCTGGGGGGTTTCACACAGCGGGGCACCCCCGACCGAGCAGGCCCGATGCTGATCGGCCCGGGAATCTTATAGATTCCCGGGCCGATCAGCATCAGGTGTTGGTCCACTTTAAGTGCGTTGTGCTACAGGGCTAAAACACTTCTCGTGTTTCAGCCCTGTAGCAAGCCCTGTGTGTTAACCAAAAAAGCTGCGGGTGTGACGTCACACAGTGGGGTATCCCGAATTGGAGTGAAGGAGATTGCAGGGCCTGAAAAGTTCCTCTTTAAATGTGGAAGCTCTCCGCCTTTATTTGGGGGAATCAGCATTGCAGTAGGCTGTTGCTATAGTTTGGCAAACTCTCCACCTCAACAAAAAATCGCAACATTTTCCGTTTTAAAGTGGACCAACACCCAGGATTTTGACTATCCTGGGTTTTGGTCCACTTCGGTGGGGCACCCCGATCGGGAGGCACCGACGGACAAGAGAGCGCCCGCCCGCCTCCCGCGCGTCACTCTTACAGGGAGTGCGCCCGCGCCGGCCATTCACAAACGGCCGGTGCGGGTGCGCGTCCTGCTAGAGGGACGCGCGGGAGGCGGTGGCGGGCACCGCTGGATCGAGGAGCAGGTAGGGATTTAGGGGTTTCTGGGGGGTTTCACACAGCGGGGCACCCCCGATCGGGGTGTCCCGCAGTCAGGGAGCTGATCGGTCCGGGAATCTTATAGATTCCCGGGCCGATCATGGGAGGGTGTTGGTCCACTTTAATATATGAAGGATTCTTAAAAAATCTGTTATTGGTAAGTCTAACGTTTTTTTCGGGAGTGCCGGATACTGGGGACAATTCAGCCAGACTGCTTCTGAACCAAGTTGTCCCTGCTCTGGCTCATTACTAATAGTGATGAGCTCTAAAGATAAATGTGTAGTATTCAATTTTGACAGTAACTTGGGTCCCCAGAGTCCATTCTACTGGTGGGCACAAGACAGCTTAATCCGCCATGGCTCTTGCCCACCATCTATGAGGGTGCAGCTGGGATCAGAGTGTTGGGTGTGTAAACCCAATGTTTCATAGCGATGATTCATCCAGCAGCCATGGAGCAGGTCTGCCATGGGGTGTACCCGGCCTTGGTGTACTTGGTGTACCTGGCCATGGAGGTTTTCCATTGATGCAGTGTTAATACGGTGGGGTAGGATTTATCACGACTAACCAATCACAAGCTAATGCTGCCTGGCTGTGTAACAGTGTACTTGTCCCTCCTTTTGCTTTCCTCTAAGCCGCTGTTAATGGGCGCCGCGTCCCTGCCTGTGTTTTCCATGGCGGCGCTTCTTGCTTCCATCCCATATATGGCTGCTTTACACTGGAGACTGATCCACAGAGCCTGCAGTCATTTCTCTTCCTTGTATAATGTGTATAACTCTGCCAGACCTTTGTGCGCTGCCTAAAACTCACCCGACTGCCTGTAATATGACGCTGCCAAAACTCACCCAACCACCAAAAGAGGGATTACAGAAATTGGCATCGGCGGCGCCTTTACTATGCTGTCCATTGCCGCCTATTGTTAGTGCAGGCGCTGCCGCCATCGCTCTGTAGCCAGTGGCAGTGGTGCGAACATTAGATGGGGCCCTTTCTTATAATACAATTGGATGCAGCTAGACAACTAAAGACTAAAACAGCAGAGACAAATGGTGCTTCCTTTCTCTAAATGATGCCAAGTGAGCACAAATATGATAAATAAGGTGGAGGAGCAATAATGATGGGAGGTCCCCTGACCTTCTGGCCCGGTGTGGTCGCACACCCTCAATTTATGCCCCTGTATGTAGTGCTACTGTCACCCTCTTTAGCAGCGGTGTCATGTCCACTGTGCTTCTCACTCTCAGGAATACAGGTGAAGCATTAGATGACTTTGGGGCAGGGAAAGGCCTGACTATTATTACCTTGAAAGCCACATTTGGCATTGAGAGATGGTTGCAAGACACATTTAAAGCAGACCAAAACCTTGTCCACGCAGCCCTAGAGTCTATAAGCCCCCCATGGCCATACCTCACAAGTGTCCCTGATTTGGAGGAACTGTCCCTCTTTTGAGTCCATGTCCCTCTGTCCCTCGTTGTTCTCCTTTGTCCCTGTTTGAGGTGTAACATGCAGTTCTACATCAAGAAATGATTCATTTGTTTGTATTGTTTTTACTGTTACAACCTATCTCCTATCCATCCCTCAATGAGGGGGCGTGGCCTAATTTAACAAATGTCCCTCTTTCCTACCCTGAAAAGTTGGTAGGTATGGCCACGGCACATGTGCAGGCCTCTGGTGGCATCCCCAGCAATACTGTATGGCTGGAGATGGGTGCAGCCAGTGGGAGGCTCTCTGGCAATACATTCATTGCCTTAATATAATATATTGTCAGGCATTAAAGTGGACCAAGATTTAGGATTTTGACTCTTGGTTGATGCCCCGCTGTGTGAAACCCCCCAGATCGCCCGTTCTACACTCGCCCTTCCCCAGACCTACGGCGCATGCGCAGCCTCTCATCCAGACAGCGCGCTTGGATCCGCTCTTGTTCCTTCTTTCAAGAGCTCGTCTAAGGCGAGCGGATCCGAGTGCGCTTGCTGCCGCATCCACCGCTACCCTCCAACAGGGAGTGTGCCCGCGCCGACCATTCACAAATGCCTGCCCCGGGCACGCGCCCTGCGAAAGGGATAGTGGTGATGTAGCAACTGTTCGCGTTGGACATGGAAAGAAGGAGATTCCGGGCGACCTCGGGGGTTTTACACAGCGGAGAATCCTGAATCTATGACTCCAGGGTGGGTTTTGGTCTACTTTAAAGAGGAACATCGCCCAAAATGTGTTTCTCTCTGTGTCTATACTGCACTATCCCCCATAAACTCACCTTTTGCTCGTTCCCACGATGTAGACCTCTCGGCCAATCATTGGCGCTCATTCTATTCATATTTCCTTCCTTCTGAATGGAGTGCATTCCAACGGCCGCATCTCTGTTCATCTTTAGCTGTGGGTGTGCCCTCACTGGCCATTCTGAAAGGCCTGGCACAGGTGCCCACCTAGCTAGAGGTAGGTGGAGATTCATATTCGTCATAAAGAAGTAGTACTAGCCCCCCCCCCCCCAAACGTCTTATAGACTCGACGGTGGTGTTTCTCCTTAATGGACTGCAGAAGCCATTAAATTGTATTGTGGGGGCATCCTGATTGCCGAAGCATCCCCACCCCGAGCAAACCACCTCCCCCCTCGCTCCCTGGGCAAGACCACAAATGCTCGCAGGTGTTCCAGACAAACCCGGAGGTGTGCCCCAGACCACTTGTGGCCAATTGCAGGACTCGGTATCCCTGGTGGAGCGAGGAGGAGGTAAGCGAAAAAGGTCAGGTGAAATAATGTATAATGTAATGTAAGACTTAACTTCCAGCACCTTACTCCATGTCCCAGCTTCTGTCCTTAGGCCCAGGAATGCAGCACAAGTGGCACATGACACCGTACAAGGAGGCTGCAGACATGGGAAGACTGGCACTGCTTTGGGGCCATCTGGCCTGCTCCCTTTACTAACACTCCCAAGCAATTCCTGCCTCTCCATGCCTGGACCCACGGTACCCCCTCTACCAAGAAACCCCAGCCCATGTCCTGCCCTAATGCTATAGCCTCAGCCTTGGAGCACACTGGTTGACTGGCCAGGAAGCAATTAGAGGGGGATCAGTAGAGATGGGCAGGACAGGTGCTGTTAAAATCCTGGGTTGATTTTTGGCCCCAGTCCTCCACTGGCTGCAGAGATAGGTAAGCTCACATGCTATTACTGCTGCCTGGCTCTCTGACCCCAGGCAGTTCACCTGCCTCGCAGGCCCGCATGGGGCTCCTGAGCTACAAGTTGGAGATCCCTACTGGAGGGAGTGTTAAACAGTTAAATAGGTTGTATTTAAAGAGGAACAAAACCCAGGATTTTTTCTATCCCATGTTTTGATCCTTGCCTTGGGGATATCCTGATTTGGGATACCCTGCTATGTATATTTAGGGATAGGTGGCATGCTTCTATTGATCTCTTCTATTAAGCAATCACACCTGTGTGTGTTATGATGGGTGCTGCCCCAAACATTGATTTTTAATTCACCTCTAGTGTATACCAATATATCAAGTATCTGGCCCACAGCAAATAAGCATATAAAAATTATTTACTTAGTAATGTAAGCCCATAGTAGCTTCATTTAGGCAGAAATGATACATCACGTCAGATAGCTTACAACAATACTATACAATCTCATCAAGGTAGTCTCCAGAATAGATACATTAATATGTGCACAGTAAACAATCCTGGGCTTGCAGTCCCTCTATGTTACAAGCACACACTGTGAGCCCAAGAATATGGCAAAAATATATTTAGAAAAAGTAACAAAAAATGTATCCACAGTGTTAGCCTAAAGACTCATAGAGTAGGCTGTATAGGCCTGCGATACAGAAATGAAATGGTTAATGCAGCGAGTGTCTGTCCTTCAGCATAGTTATGTATCCCATGCGCACAGAACTAAATCATCAGTATATTAGGCACTGATACATATTATGAAATGCATGCTGGGCCTGATAGTTCCTCGAGAATACACCATTGAATGGTCACTATATCATTAGCAGGGAACATATGCTTTTCCTTGAGAAAGGGGACTTGATCCCCGAAACATGGGAGGAGCACCCCCACTTGTACTATCTCACATTTTGGGTAACGCACTACTTGTCTATATGGTCTATGTACATTTTAAATTGACTATATGCTTGATGTATTTTAATGTAGGGCTATGAACCCACACTGTTGGTTTTTCATTAGAGCACCACAACCATGTGATCTATTTGTCTTCATTGCTTTGTTGAAGCTTTTTGCATAGCACTAATGTTCCCTGCTAATGATTTTATGGTCATTCAATGGTGTATTCTTGAGGAACTATCAGGCCCAGCATTTCATAATATGCATCAGTGTCTAATATACTGATGAGCATTTCATAATATGCATCAGTGTCTATTATACTGAGGAGCGTTTCATAATATGCATCAGTGTCTAATATACTGATGAGCATTTCATAATATGCATCAGTGTCTAATATACTGATGAGCGTTTCATAATATTTATCAGTGTCTAATATACTGATGAGCATTTCATAATATGCATCAGTGTCTATTATACTGAGCAGCGTTTCATAATATGCATCAGTGTCTAATATACTGATGAGCATTTCATAATATGCATCAGTGTCTAATATACTGATGAGCGTTTCATAATATTTATCAGTGTCTAATATACTGATGAGCATTTCATAATATGTATCAGTGTCTATTATACTGAGGAGCGTTTCATAATATGCATCAGTGTCTAATATACTGATGAGCATTTCATAATATGCATCAGTGTCTAATATGCTGATGAGCATTTCATAATATTTATCAGTGTCTAATATGCTGATGAGCATTTCATAATATTTATCAGTGTCTAATATACTGATGAGCATTTCATAATATGCATCAGTGTCTAATATACTGATGAGTATGCATCAGTGTCTAATATGCTGATGAGCATTTCATAATATTTATCAGTGTCTAATATGCTGATGAGCATTTCATAATATTTATCAGTGTCTAATATACTGATGAGCATTTCATAATATGCATCAGTGTCTAATATGCTGATGAGCATTTCATAATATTTATCAGTGTCTAATATGCTGATGAGCATTTCATAATATTTATCAGTGTCTAATATACTGATGAGCATTTCATAATATGCATCAGTGTCTAATATACTGATGAGTATGCATCAGTGTCTAATATGCTGATGAGCATTTCATAATATTTATCAGTGTCTAATATGCTGATGAGCATTTCATAATATTTATCAGTGTCTAATATACTGATGAGCATTTCATAATATGCATCAGTGTCTAATATACCGATGAGCATTTCAAAATATGCATCAGTGTCTAATATACTGATGAGCATTTCATAATATGCATCAGTGTCTAATATACTGATGAGCATTTCATAATATTTATCAGTGTCTAATATACTGATGAGCATTTCATAATATTTATCAGTGTCTAATATACTGATGAGCATTTCATAATATGCATCAGTGTCTAATATACTGATGAGCATTTCACAATATGCATCAGTGTCTAATATACTGTACACAATGAGCTGCCAGTATCCGCTCCAAACGGGCCCCAAAAACAAAAGAATCAATTGGCATCCTGAGGAAGTGGGCAGGTCTACACCCATGCAACGCGTCAATGCGATTTTAGCCCTATGTATGGTTGACCCGGACTCCTGACAATTATGGTGATATAAATCTTATACTCTACTATGCCCTATTTAATTGATTTGGTTTAGAATTATGACTGCATTGCACTGATTTCACTTTATAATGTATTTGCTTGCACATATTTATTAAGCACTTCTGCACTTTGTACAAACAGTAGCATATGTTGCACAGTATACAGATTAGGTTTTTTGTGATTGTTTTTCTTGGTGGTTTTTTGATAAGCACTTTTATACACTTCATTAGTTATGTAGTAATCAATTAGGTTTTGTATTGATTTGGGCATAGTGCAATAATAATTTCTTAGGGAGAGTCATTTAGGTCAGCTTTTTAGGGCAGTGTCATTCATGTTTTTAATTAGTCTTGTTGTTGTGTGTGTTTATTATATGTTTATATTACCTCGGATTGGTACTCTTTGGACATTAAAGATACAATTATTTATTATTCTGGTTTGTGCGGCCTCTTTTGTTTTTGGGGCCCGTTTGGAGCTGATACTGGCAGCTCATTGTGTACAGATATTGTTAGATTGACACTTTGTGTCAAGGTCCCCTTTAGGCCAGCACCCAATTATTTATTTGTGGTGGTGCAGAACTCGTTTGTGTTTAATCTTTGAGTGTCTAATATACTGAAGAGCATTTCACAATATGCATCAGTGTCTAATATACTGATGAGCATTTCACAATATGCATCAGTGTCTAATATACTGAAGAGCATTTCACAATATGCATCAGTGTCTAATATACTGATGAGCATTTCACAACATGCATCAGTGTCTAATATACTGAAGAGCATTTCACAATATGCATCAGTGTCAAATATACTGATGAGCTTTTCACAATATGCATCAGTGTCTAATATACTGATGAGCTTTTCACAATATGCATCAGTGTCTAATATACTGATGAGCATTTCACAATATGCATCAGGGTCCAATATACTGATGAGCATTTCACAACATGCATCAGGGTCTAATATACTGATGAGCATTTCACAATATGTATCAGTGTCTAATATACTGATGAGCATTTCACAATATGTATCAGTGTCTAATATACTGATGAGCATTTCACAACATGCATCAGGGTCTAATATACTGATGAGCATTTCACAATATGTATCAGTGTCTAATATACTGATGAGCATTTCACAACATGCATCAGTGTCTAATATACTGATGAGCATTTCACAATATGTATCAGTGTCTAATATACTGATGAACATTTCATAATATGTATCAGTGCCTAATATACTGATGAACATTTCATAATATGTATCAGTGTCTAATATACTGATGAGCATTTCACAATATGCATCAGTGTCTAATATACTGATGAACATTTCATAATATGTATCAGTGCCTAATATACTGATGATTTAGTTCTGTGCGCATGGGATACATAACTATGCTGAAGGACAGACACTTGCTGCATTAACCATTTCATTTCTGTATTGCAGGCCTACTCTGAGTCTCTAAGCAAACACTGTGGATACATTTTTTTACTATTTTCTAAAATATATTTTTGCTATATTTCATTTTTGTCATTCTAAGGCTCACAGTGTGTGCTTGTAACATAGAGGGACTGCAAGCCCAGGAATTGTTTACTGTGCACATATTATGTATCTATTCTGGAGACTAAATCACAACAAACAAACAGAATGGGCCGCACTAAACTTTCTGCCCAGGAGTAACCGAATCGATACTAAAGGTAAATAGTGGTGTGCACACTAGTCCAAACACAGTATATATAAAGACAAAAACACACAGGGAGCAGACCACGCCTCCCACAAGGTGTTTGTAGACAAAGTGGCACCAACCCACTAAATATATAATAAAAATATCAATCAGATAAGTGCAAGTATGTGCAAATATGCAAATAAGTATAATGTGCAAACAATATGCCACCTAAATATAATCTACTAATCTACCAGTGCATCTACTATCAGATAGAATGGTCCCAGCCATGATAGTAGATGCACTGGTAGATTAGTAGATTATATTTAGGTGGCATATTGTTTGCACATTATACTTATTTGCATATTTGCACATACTTGCACTTATCTGATTGATTGATTGAGTGAATAACCATCATGTACTTAGCTTTTAATATGTTTTGTAATTAATTCACGTATTTGGTATTATATCTAAGACCTTCGGCGCCCTCTGTTGTTGTGTTGTGTATGTAATGTAATTGTTTGTGATTTTAATCTGTAGCTCATTATGTAATAAATTGATATTTTTATTATATATTTAGTGGGTTGGTGCCACTTTGTCTACAAACACCTTGTGGGAGGCGTGGTCTGCTCCCTGTGTATTCTGGAGACTACCTTGATGCGATTGTACTGTATTGTTGTAAACTATCTGACATGATGTATCATTTCTGCCTATATGAAGCTAATATGGGTTTACATTACTAAGTAAATTATTCATTTTTATATGCTTATGTCACTATGTGAAACCCCCTGAAGTCTTACAGAACAAAACCTAGGAAAGTCGAATTCCTGGGTTTTGATCCACTTTAAGAGTGCCGAGCAATAGATCTGACAACAGACTTCTCACGCCAGGAGTACTCTGGGGGTATCTTTCATAAAGGCAGGGGTCTCACAGGGGCTTACTGGGTAAGTACAGTGTGATAGGCAGATTCCTGCATCATCTGTAGGTCAGGTTTAGGGTTTCTGTTTTAAGCAAGTCTCTTTTCTAATCTTTTCAGAAGGGCACCTTATCATCAAGGGGGGGGGGGGGGTCAGTATTCCTTTGTGGCGTCCAGGGAAGTCTGCCGCAAGCCCTTCCTATGTAGTACTAGCCAAAAGAACATTCTCTGATCACCTGTTCATATAACCTAAATTATAGATTATTAGATCACTGTTTCTCAAACTGCGGTATGTGTACCCCATGGGTCCTTGGCAAGGTTTAAGGGTGCACCAACAAAAGTTTTTTTTGGTCTCTTTAGCCCCCCTATATTAAGCCTAACATGGGTCTCTCCACATACTGGCTTGCGACTATGTTTTGGTACTCACCAAGTCCCATACAGCCAGAAGTGCTGATGAGATCCTAGAGTTCGAAACACGTGTCCACTAGTTGGATGTGTCTGGTTGTGTAAAATTTAAAGCTAATCCTTGGCATTGCACCCTTAGTGTTTCTAAGGGCCTTGGATGGCACAGAGACATAAAGAGATGATTTGCATAGCTCCGCCTACTGCAAGGGTAGATGGGTAATGCTATCTGTCCTTGTATTGGGTACTGTGCAACTACTTTCTCTTCTAGGAAAGCCACTCTTTTCCTTTACCTGAGTAGAGGGTTTTTTGGTCTCTTTAGCTCCCCTATATTAAGCCTAACATGGGTCTCTCCACATACTGGCCAGCAAAACATTATTCTTTCTTGCTTGAAAAGTACTACAAGGACCATGACCTACTTATTTAGGCAACATCTCCTACCTGGGGGTAAATTGTATGTTCTCTTTATCTTAGGATAGACGAGTGCTTATCCCAGGCATGTTTAAATTCGATGACTGTTGATTTTTCAACTACCTCTGCTGGAAGTTTGTTCCAAGCATCTACTACTCTTTCTGTAAAATAATATTTTCTAACATTGCTCCTGATCTTCCCCCCGACTAGCTTCAGGTTGTGCCCCCTTGTTCTATCATTAAGTTTCTTTTTAGAAACACTTCCCTCCTGAACCTTATTCAATCCTTTCAGATATTTAAAGGTCTCAATCATGTCCCCCCTCTCCCTTCTTTCCTCCAGACTGTACAAATTTAGTTCTTTAAGTCTCTCTCATTTTTGTTGGCCGCCTTTGAACCTGTTCTATTTGAATAATGTCTTTTTGCAGGTAAGGTCTCCAGAACTGCACACAGTATTCTAGCTGTGACCTCACCAGGGGTCTTCCTACTGGTGATGCCTCGAGCTATGCAGCCGAGCATCCTGCTTGCTTTTCCCACTGCCTGGCTACACTGTCCACTCATCTTGCAGCTATCAGTAATCAGTATCCCTAAATCTCTTTCCTCTGAGGTCCTGGCTAACACAGTACTGCCAATACGGTGCTCAGAGCAGAGATTCCTTCTACCCGAGATCACCCAAGATAATAAGAAATAATAACAAATACTAGAGTTATGGCGCCATCTAGTGGACAGAAACCATATGAAAAAACCATACACTGGCCAACTGTATGTAAAACTAACCTAGGCTAAAACATACTGAGCTACATATAAATGTGGGTGCTGTTTGCCCTGTTTTTACCATAGTTTTAATATGTGGTACTGCACTGACCTACACCAAGAGTGTGGTTCCCAGGGCCGGCGCCGGATTTATATGGGCCCCGGGGCAACGGTGTGGCAGAAGCCCCCATGTGTTGTGACATGGACACATGGTGGTAAAGCTGCAGGTCTAGTGAATAGAAACATAGAAGAGTGACGGCAGAAGGAGACCATACGCTCCATCTAAGCTGCCCTTATGTGTATACTGTATGTTCTCTATCTTATGTGTATACTGTATGTTCTCTATCTTATGCGTATACTGTATGTTCTCTCTATCTTATGTGTATACTGTATGTTCTCTGTATCTTATGTGTATACTGTATGTTCTCTATCTTATGCGTATACTGTATGTTCTCTCTATCTTATGTGTATACTGTATGTTCTCTGTATCTTATGTGTATACTGTATGTTCTCTATCTTATGCGTATACTGTATGTTCTCTCTATCTTATGTGTATACTGTATGTTCTCTGTATCTTATGTGTATACTGTATGTTCTCTATCTTATGTGTATACTGTATGTTCTCTGTATCTTATGTGTATACTGTATGTTCTCTGTATCTTATGTGTATACTGTATGTTCTCTATCTTATGTGTATACTGTATGTTCTCTGTATCTTATGTGTATACTGTATGTTCTCTGTATCTTATGTGTATACTGTATGTTCTATTTATCTTATGTGTATACTGTATGTTCTCTGTATCTTATGTATATACTGTATGTTCTCTGTATCTTATGTGTATACTGTATGGTCTCTGTATCTTATGTATATACTGTATGTTCTCTTTATCTTAGGATAGATGTGTGCTTATCCCAGGCATGTTTAAATTCAGTGACTGTTGATTTTTCAACTACCTCTGCTGGAAGTTTGTTCCAAGCATCTACTACTCTTTCTGTAAAATAATATTTTCTAACATTGCTCCTGATCTTCCCCCCGACTAGTTTCAGGTTGTGCCCCCTTGTTCTATCATTAAGCTTCTTCTTAAAAACACTTCCCTCCTGAACCTTATTCAATCCTTTCACATATTTAAAGGTCTCAATCATGTCCCCCCTCTCCCTTCTTTCCTCCAGACTGTACAAATTAAGTTCTTTAAGTCTCTCCTGATAAGTTTTAAGTTTAAGTCCTTCCACCATTTTTGTTGCCGGCCTTTGGACACGTTCTATTTGAATAATGTCTTTTTGCAGGTAAGGTCTCCAGAACTGCACACAGTATTCTAGCTGTGGCCTCACCAGGGCTCTATACAGCGGCATCACAACCTCCCTCTTCCTACTGGTGATGCCTCGAGCTATGCAGCCGAGCATCCTGCTTGCTTTTCCCACTGCCTGGCTACACTGTCCACTCATCTTGCAGCTATCAGTAATCAGTATCCCTAAATCTCTCTCCTCCGAGGTCCTGGATAACACAGTGCTGCCCATACGGTGCTCAGAGCAGGGATTCCTTCTACCCAAGTGCAGGATTTTACATTTAGAGACATTAAACTCTAGTTTCCACAGTTTTGACCATCTATCCAGTAAAGCTAAATCATTTTCCATGTTGCAGACACCTCCAGGAATATCCCCCTATTACTAACCTTTGTATCATCAGCAAACAGACAAACTTTTCCTACCAAGCCTTTTCCTATGTCACTTACAAATATATTAAAAATAATGGGGCCCAGGACAGAGCCTTGCGGCACACCACTTGTAACTCGCCTTTGTTCAGATTGCACGCCATTAACAACAACGCTCTGATACCGATCCCTCAGCCAACTGGAAATCCACTGAACTATCCAGGGATTGAGTCCTACCTTCAATAACTTATCTATGAGCTCCTTATGTGGTACAGTGTCAAAGGCTTTGCTAAAATCCAGATAGGCGATATCCACAGCACCACGTTCATCTAACTGAATATTGCCATAGCTTTCATTTGCTCCATCCCTCCCTCGGCTCTCGGCTCTGTGCCACTTGCAAAGGGGAATTTTCCAAATGCAAAAAATGGAGACGTTCAGGTTTTTGGTCTGTCATCCTGACATTGCTGACCTGCTTGGCAAGGAAAGAAAGAATGGGAAAAAAAACAGAAGGAAAAAAAAGAAAGGATGACAAAAGGAATGGCCGGAAGTAAAAAACCAATAGAAAGAATAATGTAAAGAACAGAAGGAATGAAATAGTGAAAGAATAGCATGGATGATGGAAAGAAAGAAAAAAAATAGAATAGAAAAGTTTAAAATAATAGCACGTCAGAAGAATAGAAGAAATCAAAAGAATGAAATAATAGAAACTGAGTCGGAAAGAAAGAAAGAATAGAAAGGAATGCAATAAAGAATAGCATATAGAACAAAGAAAGAATCGAATAGAAAACAAAAGAATGACATAATAGCAAAGAAGTCAGAAAGGAAGAATAGAAGGAATACAAGAAAGAATAGCATTTATGACAAAGAAAGAATAGAAAGCAAAATAATGAAATAATGGCAAGAATGTTAGAAAGAAAGCATAGCAGGAATAAAAGGAAGAATGAAAGAATAGCATAAATGACAAAAACAAAGCTAGAAAGAATAGTATAGAAAAAAATGAAACGTTAGCATTAACGTCAGAAAGAACAGAAGAAAAAACAAAACAAAAGAATAGCACGAATGACAGAAAGTTAGAAAGAAAGAATAGAGGGAATACAATAAAAAGTAAAGGAATAGCACGAATGACAGAAAGTTAGAAAGAAAGAATAGAGAGAATACAATAAAAAGTAAAGGAATAGCATGAATGACAGAAAGTTAGAAAGAATAGAGGGAATACAATAAAAAGTAAAAGAATATCATGAACGACAGAAAGTTAGAAAGAATAGAGGGAATACAGTAAAAAGTAAAAGAATAGCATGAACGACAGAAAGTCAGAAAGAAGGAATGAAAGAAAGAATAGAATAAATGAAAGTAAGAAAGAATAGCACGAATGACAGAAAGTTAGAAAAAAAAATAGAGGGAATACAATAAAAAGTAAAGGAATAGCATGAATGACAGAAAGTTAGAAAGAAAGAATAGAGGGAATACAATAAAAAGTAAAAGAATATCATGAATGACAAAGTCAGAAAGAAAGAATAGAGGGAATACAATAAAAAGTAAAAGAATAGCATAAATGACAGAAAGTTAGAAAGAAAGAATAGAGGGAATACAATAAAAAGTAAAAGAATAGCATAAATGACAGAAAGTTAGAAAGAAAGAATAGAGGGAATACAATAAAAAGTAAAAGAATAGCATGAATGACAGAAAGTCAGAAAGAAGGAATGAAAGAAAGAATAGAATAAATGAAAGTAAGAAAGAATAACATGAATGACAGAAAGTCAGAAAGAAAGAAAGAATAGAGGGAATACAATAAAAAGTAAAGGAACAGCATGAATGACAGAAAGTCAGAAAGAAGGAATGAAAGAATAGAATAAAAGAAAGTAAGAAAGAATAGCATGAATGACAGAAAGTGAGAAAGGAAGACTAGAATTAATAAAAGAAAGAATTAAAGAATAGCATGAATGACAGAAAAAAGAGAAGAAATAAGAAAGGGACAAAAAGAAGAGAAACTATCTACCAATGGCCATTCTGCCCCTTACTGACTCTGTACAGTCCTGGCTACTGCGCGGCCTTGCGTCCTGTATAGGGGAGTGACCCCGGCCACCGCTGGGAAAAGGTCAGTCACATGACTACTGTAATGTGGGGGTGTAACCGACATATAACAAACCTCTGCTGGGAGGGTTCTGGAAAACTCGTGTGTGTGTGTGTGTGTGTGTGTGTGTGTGTGTGTGTGTGTGCGGGGCCAGGCATGAGAGAGAGGCTGGTGCAGCTATAAAAGGCACAGCACAGCTCTGAGGGAGCAGAGTCCGTGAGGTGGGTCAGTGGAGGCACTTCTGTGTCTGTATGTGCTTCTGACCCCACATAAATTATAGGGACACTGTGACGTTTATGGTTGAAATTAACACTTATTCCTTATTTACCTCACTGCTGACCTGTGTGAGGGGGGTAAAGACTTATTATTTGTGTGTTAGTCACTGTGTGAAGCTTCCCTCGGAGCGCAAAGAAAGGGCCTCAGCGCGGTTGGAGGACGCCATTGGTAATTTTATTTAGGAGAGTTTTTGAGGCCTGTGACCACTTGAAGAAAGAAATATTTGGAAAACATTTAAAGGAACAGCATCATTTTAGTCAGCAATAACAGGACCACCAAGATGGTTTGGTCTAAAGATAAGTGCTCTCCTCACTATTTACAGCATAGTTACACATTTAGAGCATCATCTACATGAAGTTTATTATATAGAATTTATTTTACATTTTAAACAGATTTGTATGTATTGATAGATATTATTGAATTACACAGAGCATACAGTGTGTTTTTTAAAGTTATCCAAATAGCCATATATATTAAAGTAACCAAAACACAAGTTTATCCTTTGTTTGAGATACCCCCCCCCCCCCATATTCTTCAAGTAGAAATTATACTAGATTCTTCTACACTCATTTATTGCCTTAATCCAGTGGCTATATACACCAACTAATGTGTTCAGTACTTTGCTTAATATTCAACTGTTAAATCCTAAATTGTTTTTTATTTATCTGGTGTGGTATGTTTAATTCCGTTATTCATTCGACTCCACACTACAGGGGACAAGAAACATACTACTGCTGCACACCAACCCAAACTGTATTCCTTGGATTCCCCTATAGAGGCGGGGGTTGTAGTCATGGTATGGCCACACAGAGTTATTTTCCAACTGCAGATAACTATTTTAAATAGCTAAGCACTACTTTTTCTAGCGGGGTGCCAGATAGAGCCAGCCAGGCGCAGGCCACCCCGCAGCACATGTCACTTTCACTTGGGTTCCCCTTGGTTACACCAATCGGCAGTTTGGGCAGTAGGCCTCAGAATCCCCATCATGGGGAGGACTTGCTTCCAGTAACCTAGCAACAGCCACACTCCCTAGGCCGAAGCAAGCAGCTCAGGATGGCCTCTCTCTGTTCATTGCTAGGGGACATGTCACCTTAGGATCTGCCGGGGAGGACCTTCAGGGAGACACTAGTCTCAGGCGCACTGCGGCCTCTTCTCTCATCTGCCCCAGTCTCAGTGTCCCGTCCTCACTCTGCTCCAGCGAAGGCTTTTCCCCCTTACAGCAACTGTGGCTTGGTCTCTCAAACCAGGAAGTCTCTCTAGCATAGACCTGGGCATTGTAAGGCCCGGGGGGTGTATACAGCCCTTTGATAGGCTCTGACCGGCCTGGGCCGAGCAGGCTGGCGGAGTCCCTCCGCTCGTGATTCGGCGTCCCTCCGCTCGTGCTGGTTGCGAGGCGCCCACTGTCCCTCTTCGCAGCGGGTCGCCGCCTCCCGCACTGTACACAGGCGATCACTTAAGCAGCAGCCGATCGGCCGCCCGGCTCGTCGGGTCTGGCGCGTTCTCCCTTCCTCACTCACGCGAAGAGCTGAGCAGCCGATCGGCTGCTGCTTAAAGTGGACCAACACCCAGGATTTTGACCATCCTGGGTTTTGGTCCACTTCGGTGGGGCACCCCGATCGGGGGTCCCCCGCTGTGTGAAACCCCCCAGAAAACTCACCTCACCCCGCTCCCACGTGACCGCTGCAGCCAATCCCCGCTGCTGGACAAGCGAGAGGCAGCGCCGGACAAGCTGAGCGCGTCCGCCGCCTCCCGCGCGTCCCTCTTACAGGGAGCGCGCCCGCTCCGCTCATTCACAAGCGGCCGGCACGGGAGCGCGCCCTGCTAGAGGGATGCGCGGGAGGCAGTGGCGGACGAGCATGCGCCGCTGGAACGTGGAAAAGGTAGGATTGTGGGCTTCCAGGGGGGTTTCACCCCGCGTGGAGGGATCTGATCGGCCCGGGAATCTTATACATTCCCGGGCCGATCCCCCCTTGGGTGTTGGTCCACTTTAAGTGATCGTCTGTGTACAGTGCGGGAGGCGCCGACCCACTGCGAAGAGGGATTGGCGGGCGCCTGACAGTGAAGAAGAGCCCAACCAGGGGAGGAGAAGGAGGGAGGCTCCGGCACCATCTTGCCTGGACTCATAAGTGCCCTGACTGGAAGCCATCCTCGGGCTGCTGCTAAGCTTAAGGGGAAGGAGAGTAAGGGAAGTGCGGCTGCATTTGCTCTGCCCAGTGTGGTGGAAGACCGAGCTGCTGACATCTGTGGGGCGATATCCCCCCTTTCTGTGGATCCTACCAACCAGTATCGCCCTCCCCTCCAGTTGTCAGCTAAGTGCACATGACCCCTTTTACAAGAGACTTTAGCCCTCAAAATGTCCGCTAAAAAAAAAAAAGGTAGATGCTGAATGCAGGGTTTTAATAATTTACCGCTTTTTATAAAGAAATACAATATATATTATGCAGAATTGAGTTCAGCCTTTTGGCCCGGCCCTCCACAATATTTTTAGTTTCTCATGTGGCCCCATGGAAAAAATAATTGCCCACCCCTGCTCTAGCACATGGTGAGCAGGCTGTTTATATATCTCCCACAGGTCGACACCTAGTGGCATTTTTGTATATTACAATTGTCTTTCTGTATATTACACACATGTGAGATGGGCCCTTCCAAGGTGCAGGGGCCCTGGCACCTGCCCAGGTAAGCCCAGTGCTGATGCCTGCTCTACTTATTCTTAATAACCAGTTCACTTCCTCTTGCTCTGTCCTTGCATGCACAGCATTCAGGTCCCATTACACGGCGTAAACTTGTACTGCATTTTCCTGTTCAATATTTATTTTACATTTTCAGTTTTATAAATGAACCAGTAAGGAGTCTATTCGGTTTGGAAACCCTCTGGTCAGATAGTCTTAGGTATCTGGCATTTGGTACTCCTGAATGATGAATACTGACAAAGTCTATAGGAGGCAGTATTTGCAATTTTAAATTGAAGTGGACCAAAACCCAGGATTTTGACTATCCTGGGTTTTGGTCCTTGCCCCGCAGGTCGCCAAAATCAACTCGCCTCTTCTGGGTCCTGTGGCACATGTGCGGCCGCTCGTTCAGACGTCTAAGCCTTCGCCTAAGGTGAGCGGCTCTGAGCGCACTGATGGCCGCATCCACCGCTACCCTCTAACAGGGAGCGTGCCCGTGCCGGCCATTCACAAATGCCTGCCGCAGGCACACGCCCTGCTACAGGGATAGTGGGGATGCGTCCGCGGCTTGCACATGCGCCCTGGGGGGTTTCACACAGCGGGGCATCCCGATTTTGGAAAAACCTTTATTAAATGACATTTTACTATACTTGCCTCATCCGCACCCTCTGTTCTGCACCAGGTATACTTAATGGTTGCCAGAGGTGGCGTCTATTTCAGATGACTGTCATATGGAGTGAAAGGGGACACAGGAGAGATGCCGGCAGGGCATCTGCTTTAGACTCTGGCATTGGAGACCCCAGTTCTGGACCTAGCGGAAGCCCCCCCCCCACCCCCAGCAGATCAGGATGAGGGTTTAGAATAATACATTTATATGTGTCATAAATTTAAAGTGGACCAAAACCCACCCTGGAGTCTATGAGATATAGACTCCAGGGTGTATACTCGCTCCCCCTGGGGCACCCCGATTTAGCGTGCCCCTCTGTATGAAACCCCCCCCAGGTCGCACGAAAAATCACCTTCGTTCTCGGTCCAACGGCGCATTCGCTAGCAGTGGCCGCATCCCCCGCTATCCCTTTAGCAGGGTGTGTGCCCGCACCAGGCATTTGTGAATGCCAGCGCGGGCACGCTCCCTGTTACAGGGTAACGTGGGAGGCAGCCGCCAGCACGCTCTGAACCGCTCGCATTAGATGAGCACCTAGACGAAGGGGCTCTAGCGGATCCGAGCACGCTTATTGAACGAGAGGGCTGCGCATGCACCGTAGGACCGAGGAAGGGGAAAATCCAAAACCCAGGATAGTCAAAATTTTGGCTTTTGATCCACTTTATCTACTGTTTCTGAACTGGTGCGGAAGAGCCCAGCACTCCTAGAAGAGCACAGGATCTGTCCTGAAGGGACATTCGGCCTCTGAGCCCTGGGTTATCAGCCCCTATGTCTGGTGCCTGGGTTATTTGGCAGCGGGGGTGCCCTTTTTTTTTTTTTTTTTTTTAAGCATGTCCTTTTTTAATTGAAAAGACACAAAAGTCTCATGCTGTCATTCATTTTAACCCAGCAGATGTGGTAAAATGAAAAACTCTCATGGGAGTCTAAAAATCTTGCACAGGCGAAAAATGTTTGGGTGCTTTTTCTGAATCGCCTAACACCCGAACATTTTCCACATGCGAGTTCAGGCAATCGTTCTTAGAATGACACACTCGCACAGCCATTATACGACCCCAACGTGACATATATCACCAGATGGCAAATCCGTGTTCAGTAGTTCTGTGCCGTCCATAGGCTCGTCTGCACTCATTTGTGATTTTTGATCATGTTAAATTGCGAATTTTGGGGCAAAAACTTGCGTCAAGCGATAGTGTAGTAGCATGGGACAGACAAGGCCTTCAACGTTCGCCACTCTTTTCCTTTTCATTTCTCCATGACTATGCTTAAATGTGGTCACATGGCTGTCCTGTGGCCCCCGTGGCTTCTCAGACTCACTCATCCTGATTTGGGATGCCCCTCTGTGTGAGGACTCTAGAGCTAAGTGTCAAGGATTTTGGTCCGCTTTAGGTGAATTAACACCTGTATTATTGAGATACAGTCTCTTTCTGTATGACCGACAGCTGTGGCCTTGGATATTTTTGGGGCTCCCATTTTTGGGGCCATAGATGTCATCTGTCCCAATTCAGTCTTGTTTCACTTTTAAAAAGCCAATGGCTAGGAACATTTAGCAGGCGGCCAATCACGACAGGGGGAGAAATCTCCTTTACCTTTATGTCTTCTCTGGAACAGGACATCTCTGATTTCTTCGTTAAGCTGGGAATTCCTAAATTAGCTCAGTTGGGAAGTTGCTCCGGGAGCAGCTTTAATACTCTTCTCCGCAGTTGGCGTCATGTGAAACACTGGAATTTAATTGAAGTCTATAAAAATTGGACACGGAAGAGCGATTAATCCCACAGTAAGTTCTCACACCCTACAAGCTTCCAGCAGCCAAATATATCCCACATCCTGGAAGACACCAGCAGAATGTAAACACTCTCCAATGGAGAAAGCAGCCAAAGTCTTAGTAGTTTAAGTACAACTGTGAGCTATGAAAACATGATGGAATATGAAATACCACAGGACCAGAATATGATTTTATTCTGCTTTTAAAGTATTCCTGAGCCATTTCTGGTACAAGATCTAGGCCCATGGCACCTTATTCCACCCCTCCTGTTGCAGGTATGCCCTCACAATTAAAGTGATTGACCACCTAATAAAAAAAAAGACAAAGGGTACTCACCTTTTGTCCTCTGCAGCTGAGTCTGCAACAAGTTCACAACTCACCTGATCCCACCGGTTCCCTGGCCTGAACATGGGAGGGGGATTGGTGGCGTGCCAGGCTTGCACGATTGCCCTGGGAGGTTTCACACAGTGATTCAGTATACCCCTAGGGAAAGCCAGCAGCTGGCCCTGGAATCTTTTAGACTCCAGGCCTGCCGCTGCTGGGTTTTGTTCTGCTTTAAAAAATAGCCCAAGCTCTGAACTTCTGACAGAGCATTGTTCAGTCATCACCTGTAATGGATGGAACAACTGCAGACCTACCAAGACATGGACGTCCACCTAAACTGACAGTCCAGGCTAGGAGAGAACTAATTAGGGATGAGCCAGGAGGCCCCGGGTCACTCAGGTGGAGATGCAGAGAGCCACAGCTTAGGTGGGATCTGTCCACAGGAAAACTATTAGTCATGTCCTCCACAAATCTGCCCTTTATGGAACAGTGGCAAGAAGAAGCCATTAGGGGACTCAGAAAGCGTGTGGAAAAAGAAGATGCTCTGGTCAGATGAGACCAAAGTTGAACTTTGGCATAAAAACCATAATGCTGGTAATGTGTGGAGGAAAGATGATGCTACACATCTCTCTGATAATACCATCCCCACCGTGACACGTGGTGGCGGCATCATGTTGTGGGGATACATTTTCTTCAGCAGGGACTGTGAAGCTGCTCAGAGATGATAAGAAGTTCGATGCAGCTAAATCCAGGGAGAAAAACCTGGGGCTGAGGCTGGGTTCACCTCCAGCAGGACAACATACAGCCAAAGCTACAATGAAATTATTGCATAGGGCGTACATAGCCCTGATGGGGGCTGTGACGTTTGCACAGGTTGATCAGACCTCTTGATCATTCATCTGATCAAACCGACCAATCGTACCCCACGTGTGTCACCGCAATTGTTCAATTGGCAACACGTGTGGCTATAAACTGCTGCCACCAGAGCACAAACAGTGCTCAACTCTATAATATAATACAGGCCACACACAATACAATCAGAACGAACGTATCGATCGACCCACAACCACTTCCAGGCGGGGGCGAGCGAGCGTCCTAGGCAAGTAAGGTAGCCAGGCTCTTCAGAAATAGCGTGAGCTTTTTAAATCCGATCAATTTAAAGCATTAGTGACCCACTGCTGTATTTTTAGAATTTTAGACAAACAGAAAACCACAAAAACAACAAGAAAACAGGTGATAAAAACAGAATTTTCTATAAAACACGGTAAATAAGATAAATGGCAATTACAAATAAAAAAAGGTGAAAAATATACTTAAGAGTCTGTCTGGGCTGAATTATGTTCGATCAAATAAAGTCCTTACACGCTTTCTGTTCTTATTCTGCTTGGATGTTAAAAGCCCGCGTGTGCCACTCTTGATGGTCAGATTCGAGTGCGTTAGAGATCCCCTGTCCCCATTCTGAAGCTCACCTTATTCCCTCTAACCAGGGGTCAGTTCCTGACCCCTCCTATGGGCAGAGCAATTGGACACCCACTGTCTGATTGGTCCATATGGGATTCTCCATCTTTGGGTACCTGAAAGCTGGTCCACATGACATCCCCCATCTGTCCTGAGATTCCAAAGGGAGGGGGGAATGAGGAGAACATTCCATGGAAGGGGAGCAGGATATGGACCTTGTCTTTGCTCTCCATGGCTGGTTGATCCTGATAACACTTTGTTTATGCTTTGCAGTTTTATAAGGGGAGATAGTCATTCAAGGCGACCCTGTGTGCATGCAGGGGGAGTTTTATGGCATGCAGGGGGGGGGAAGTTATGCAGAGCAGAGGGGGTCAGCCAAGGTATATACATTTATATTACACCAACCTACACACATAGAGAAATTAACTACACCTAGGATGTAGTGTCACAGGGGCCCCATGGCAGCCCCCTGAAGTACCCCTCTGCTAGGGAGGACACTCTCCTTTCCTGTCCCAGACAATATGAGTCCTGCATCTGTAGTCCTGTACCTGCCTGGATGTGGTGGAGGCATGACTGGAGGCAGGGGGAGGCGTGTCTGGAGGGTGATGGGCATGGTGGGGACATGGTTTAGGAGCATGGATTATTACCAGGCTTTTGTGGATAAATGGTTAGCCCCACACAGTAATAAAGCAGACCAAACTAGTTTTAGGTGATTTCTTCTCCCTGAGGCAACCCGATTCAGGATGCCCCACTGTGCAATACCCTTTGGGCAATACCTCCGGGGGCAGGATGCGGCTCACCAAGCCTTTTTGTGTGGCCCCTGGTGGCTGGATGGTCACTGACGGTCACCCGCTGCTTCTGAAACCGGTGGCCTGTTATCAGGCTTGTGTTTGATACCATTGAGTGATGCACTAGTGTAACAGGGTGGTGATTTAGGAATCATAAGCCTTAGGACAGGGACAAAAGCAAGGGACCTTTAGGACACTAGATGTTGCCTTTGCTGTTGGGGGAGTGAGTCTAGTCACAGATTTGAGCAATGCCCATCCTCTGCTGCTGATTGGATCCTGACTCTATAAAGTTAGACTTTTATTGTGATGAGGAAGCTGTAGGCCAGTGCTGGGCTAGCAACTGGTAAATGCTGTCCCAGGAGTTACACACCCAAGACCTTGGAGGTCGGGCCGGAGGTGTATCCCTTGTAAAAGGACAGAGAGGCAAGAAGGTGCTCTCTGTGATCCTGGGGCAAAGAATATGCAGTGACAGACTCCAGGACCAGGTGAAGTACAAACACAGCACAAAGTGGGAACATGGACCCTATGTGCCAGGGGGCCCTCAGATGAATGTCAAGCTGTTCCAAATAAATAATGCTGTGGTTTGCGTTAGTTATTAACCAGCTCTTTGAAGGCAACCACAATGATGCTGATTCGAGTTTGACATCCCTGATCTAGTTAGTCACGTTTAACCCAAAGGGCAGAGCTTCTAATGTTTGGATTTTGGCCAAAATGTTAAAAGCTGATTTTAGCAGGCCATAAAAGATTATCCGTTTTTAGGTTTGTTGTAGGGTTCAGAAAAATATAGCTGGGTCTGGATGTTTTTATTTGTAGGAAAAGGCTTCCATCTTGCCACCTTACTCCAAAGAAGTATGATGAATACTGAAGATTGTTGTCACATGCAGTATACAACCACTACTTGCCAGAAATTCCTGCAGTGTAGGCCTCTTGGCAGTCTTCCAGACCAATTCCATGGTATACTATATCTAATGCTTTTGGAAGTGTTTTATACCCTTCTCCTGATAACCTTCAACAATGGGATCTTTTGATGTGCTGTAGACTGTTTACAAAATATCGCTTCTGTAAAATGCAGCTAAGAAAATGTCAGAGAAATCCACCTTTAACAGCTGAAGTTCAGATAGGGTTAATCTGAATCACCTAAAATAGGGGCTCCCAATATTTAAAATGGACCAACACCCAGGATTTTGACTATCCTGGTCTTGGTCCACTTCGGTGGGGCACCCCGCTGTGTGAACCCCCCCCCCCCCCGATCACCCGAAAAACTCACCTCTCCCCGCTCCCAGCGCCGACGGACAAGCGGTTTGACAGCCGCGGACAAGCGGCTCCTCCGCCGCCGCCTCCCGTGCGTCACTCTTGACGCGCGCGCGCCCGCGCCGGCCATTCACAGACGGCGGGCGCGCGCACGTCTAGAGGAGCGCGAGGGAGGCGGCGGCCGGCCGCCGCCAAAGACAAGGTAAGGGGATTTGGGGTGTTTGGGGGGGTTTCACCCCGCGGGACATCCCGATCTTTGATGTCCCACGGGGAGGGAGGTGATCGGCCCGGGAATCTTATAGATTCCCGGGCCGATCACGGGAGGGTGACGGTCCACTTTAAGTACCACTTTCAATTTTCTAAATAAATATCTAAAAAAAAATCTCAAGTAACACCTGGGTGGTAATAACGGGCTCTCAGCCACCATTAACCACGTAAAACACAAAACAAACCTTGAAAAATGCACATAAATAGTTTTCATGAACTTTTGGCACAGTGCTGTATTTATGGAGCAAATCTGGCTTTGATAAAATATAGATAGCAGTAGATCAGTTTGGGGACCAGGTCAGTCTGCAGCCTTACCAAGTAAGCTTGCATAGTATCATCAGTGGTACTCGTCCCACTGGTTGGCTACCCTTGCCTTATGATCACAGCTGTGTACTGGCTATTATTTAGAATGAGGTTAAATGTGATTGGCTAATTATAAACATTAGAGTATGCAATCTGCATCTATATAGCTGATGAAAAAAAACACCAAACCAAAATCATATTATTCGTAAGAAGAAAAAAAGGAAAAAGATAGACTTGCTTAGAGTCCACCATCTGTATTGCTTAGTTCGCCTTTTCAGGTGCTTTCATTAAGCTTTATGCATTTTGGGTCTACATTAATGCATCTCATATGACAATACCTGATCTCACTCACCAGGGACCCAGACTCACTAGCAAATACTGGGAGTCACAGGGTGGTGAATCCAAGGATTGCCTCACAAAACATATCTCTTGCCATGATCAAATCTTCACACACGTCCTCTCCTTATTCTTTCCGGGGTCATCAAACATGGATTCTCCATTAAACTGGAATTCAGCCCAATAAAAATAAAGCACAATTAATAGCCATAAAGGACAATATGTTAAAAAAAAACCTATTTAGTTTAAAAATTAAATTTAAGTGTTTAACCAGACAGTGTGACGTGTGTTTCATCAGTTTATTATGACATCATCAGTAGTCTCTGATGCAGGTTCGGTAACAAAATACACCTACATAAGTGTGTTTACGCGACAGTTTTCTTGTCCTTTTAAAGCTTTATAGCATTTCAATCATGAACAGCTTAAATGAATTTGAAATGTATTATCGCTTGAATTTCTGTGCACACAGGATCCGGGGAGTGGATGATGGCAGAAGGCTTCCGGATAAAGTTGATCATTTGAACTGGCAGCTCTCCCAGAGCAGGAAATAAAGAGGAAAAGGTAACCTAGATATATAAAGCAGCTCAGGGATTTTCAAGGTGCCCTCATAATATTATTATTGTTTATTTATATTTTGTACACTGTACAAGATTGAAATTACAGATGGAGAATAGCAAATAATATACTTAAGGGTATAGAAAATAATATACTGATAATACACAGGGTATTATGGGCCTTACTCATGAAGGGATAGCGCCAGGTAGTGCCTGTACAGCGTCAGGTGAACACCGGAGATAGCTCGCAATTCCACATTTATGAAGCCGAATCTGGTGAGCGACTGGAACAACGCCATGTAGCGTGCGATTCATCATAATCCCAGGCTCAGCGTACAGTGCCAGCGTTCAGCCTTGCAGAGCGCCACATCTTACCTCTCGCTACCTGGCGCTCTCCCATACATTTCTATGGACGATCCTTAAATCCCTTTTCAGATCCCAATTTCTTTTTTTTTTTTATAAAATCTCAAATCTTTCTGACATGTATCCTGGCCTAGAAAATGACATTTTTGAAAACGTTTTAAATTAATAATATTTTTATGCAGAAATGTTCTTACATGTCTGGTATTAAAGTGTTCATGTTACAATGTAACAACAATGTTATTCCATGTGTCAGTCAGTCTGCAGCCTTACCAAGTACGACCTGATGGAGGAGCTTGCGTATCATCAGTGGTACTCGTCCCACTGGTTGGGTACCCTTGCCTTATGATCACAGCTGTGTACTGGCTATTATTTAGAATGAGGTTAAATGTGATTGGCTAATTATAACTCATGGTAGGAATAAAATCCAGGGGTGACAGGATTAGTTTATTAGGGCTGACATGTTCTGTCACCCCGATAGACCAATCCTGTCACCCCTGGATTTTATTCCTGAATGCCCTTTTCCTTCCATTAAAAGAAAGCAAAAAAAACAAGCCTGGCTGGATATTTCTTAACATCGGGTGTATAAGTGACCCCTCCTCCCGCAAACTTATATGGATTTTTATCACTGGGCCATTTTTGCGCTCCTTTAAATATAAGTTATCATTGCAACTTCCCATTACCGCCATTGGCCTCTGGGTATGGTAACCGCTATGATGATTACAGATATTGGGGCGTTTCCTCAGGAACACTATCTCTGCCCATCTTAAATTAATCAGATGCATAAGAAAGCTTGTGTCATTTCTGGGAGAATGGCCATGTTCAAATGTTGTATTAGGTTTCCCTAATAAAAAAATAGCATTATTAGCATTATTAGAATGGTCATATTTGTAGAAGGTCATAAAGGCCTTGATTCACCAAAAATTCTCATGGTAGAAAAAAATTCATTTCATGAGAAAAAAGTCTGAGAGTTTCACTGTTGATGAATCACCAGGTAATAAGACAATGAAAGTCAATGGGAGCTTTTACTACAGAGTAAAAAAGAGAGAAAGTTCACTACTTTCCTCAGGAGTAAAAAAGTTCCATTGGCTTATATTGACTTCCTATCTGGTTCATCAACATTGAAATTCTCAGGCTTTTTTCTCATGAAATTAATTTTTTTCTACTATGAGAATTTTTTTCAACTCTTGATAAATCAAGGCCAAAGAATGGAAGGATTGAGCCATTTCCCTCTCCTCCCCAAGGGTGTGGCACTCAAACTCCCCCCCCCCCCCCCTACACCCCAATCTCTCCAAAAATCTCACATACTGGAGGTCTGATTCATGGTCATGGTGTGCCCGGCACAACTCCTTCTAGCCCTCGGAACATGAATATTTTCTACCACTTGGGGAGGTATAAGGTTTTCAGTACTTTTCGTATGTGTTTTATAACAATGTTTTATATATATATATATATATATATATATATATATATATATATATAATATTTTTTTTTATTTTACTTTTGTCTTTACACTTTTTTTTAATAAAAATATTGGCAGCCTGATGACAGCCCTGGCAGGTAGTGTTCCAAATCTCCCCCATCACCCCATAACAGGCAGTGTTCCAAATCCCCCCATAACAGGCAGTGTTCTGAATCCCCCCCCCCCCCAGTCTCCCCATAAAATGCAGTGTGTCCTCCGGTAGCCTGGTTCTGGTTGGCTGCTGGGCGTGGCCTGTGAACAGCCAGCACCAATGTTTTCATTAAGAGCAGGCCTTCCACAGGCCATGCCCACCTGTGGGGTGGGGTGTGGCCTGTGTACAGGGGCGTAGGTAGGGGGGAGCATGTGCTCCGTGTGAAGCAGGTCAGGGGGGCATCAAAGGGGGGCCTAAGCACAGGTGTGGGACACCATTTTGAATCTTTGCCCCGGGTGCCAGAAAGCCTAGCTACGCCTCTGCCTGTTAGGCCAGTGTCCATTGTTTTCAATGGGAGCCATTTGTACACAGTGTATTCCCACCCTCCAGCCAGAACCAGGGCCAGGAAGGACAATCAGCTCTGGAATGATGATCAGCTACACAACCTGAGGTCAGTAAGGTAAGTGGGCTTCTTCTTTACCAGCTCCACATTTGCTCCATAAGACAAACCAACATCCCCCTCACACTTTTTTTATTGGGGGGGGGGGGGGGGAGAAAAACATGTAGCGAAGAATATGACAATCATTTACATTGTATTATGATGGAGGTGATTCCAGCTATTATTACTTGTTTGTGGTGTGATTGCTGAAAGCAGCCCACATACATATCACTTGGTTGAACGTGAATGATCGATTTGGTGACAATAACATCAAGCTTTCACTCTAGCCAGGCTACCTTACGAAAAGTATTAGAGAGTGGCCTAAAAACCTGCCCCTTCCTGCATCACCATGAGCAAGAAGCTTCATTCTCACTCTGCCTGTCTGTTTATTCAATCCCCTGCACAGTTTACTGCCAACATGAAAAATGCATCCTTTTAACATGTATTAAGTGACGATGAACTGGGCAAGAGGCTGGAGTAAACAGACAGGCAGAGAGCAAGACGGAAGGGACGCCCATGCGCTCAGGAATAGAGCTGCTCACAATGTGATGCAGGCGGGGGTGGAATCCTGCTCTTAGCTGAAGAATAGAATAGTGATAGACCAGACCTTTATATATGAGTGTGCAAAGGTTTACATTTTTTTTATTTGATTTTTACTAAGAATACAAGATCAGAATAACTGATCACACTTCAATTTATTCTGATCTTGGTTATTCAATAAGTTCTACTGATGCTGCTCTCCCTGAGGGTTTGGGCACCCCCGACCGGGATAGAGTGAGTATGCCTGTCCTCATAGACTCCAAGGGGGTTTTGGTCCTCTTTAAAGACATCCAGGGCAGGCCAATAAAATAACCTTGGGGCATCCCGATTCAGGATGCCCTGCTGTGTAAGCCCCCCCCAGATCGCTCCACATTCACTCACCTTTTCCGGGGATCCCACGTCCCTCTCGACAGGTGCATCCCTGGCACCCCTGTAGCTGAGGCGTGCCGCTCTCTTTTGCTGATGCTTTCTGTCTAACCAGTTCTTTATGGACACCATGGATTAGTATGCATGCCAATATGATTGGACGAGAGGCTGCGCATGAGGCATGGGACCGGAGAACAGCGCATTTTTGGGGTAAACTGAGGGGGTTCCAAACAGCAGGGCATCCTAGAACGGGGTGCCTCTGGCAAGAACCAAAACCCAGAATAATGAAGATTATTGGTTTTGGTCCACTTGAGGCTGGACCAGTCATTGCAGACGCCGGCCCTGGAGTCTAAAAGTCCTTAGGTCAGGCCAATTGGTGTGTCTTAGGCATTCCGATTTAGCATGCCATAGTGTGGTAACCCCTCCACCAAGTAGCCTGCAAACCCCTTACATTTTCACGGGTCTCTCGCCATAAACGCAGCCCGCCGCACCCCCGACATCCCTGCAGCTGTGCTTCCTAGCCATTTACATAGGTCAGGCTTGCGGGAGCGCACACTCCACAGGGGAGCTCGGGATGCGGCCACCAGCGTCCCCTATGCTGAAGCACAGTCCAAAAGATCGGAAGCATGAGTAGAGTGGGAGAGTCAGAGTCAAAATCCCGGTGATTGGTCCACTTTAAATCAGAGGATTGCAGTATGCTATAATGTCCAGTAGGTGTCACTATGTTACCTCTTTAGTCAACCTCCATATGACAGTACAGTGCTATGCATTTTCCACCCAAGGATTCTGACAGTAGTTGTTTGTCAGTTTCCCCAGTTCTGGAAGCAAAATTGTTTACTGCAGTAAATCTAATGGCAGGAATGCTGGGAGACAGTCACACCATCATTTCCCAACCTTTGCTGACATTTAACGTTTATTGCGCTTTCTGCCATATAGTGGCTTTGGGTTTATTGTTGGAGATGAAACAAATCTGTATCTGAGTTGCAAGAATGCAAAAGAGACTGATCAGAAAGTCACTGGCAGCTGCACTAATACTGGGCCACATTATATAACCTTTATGTGATGGTTGGGGTCTTAGTTTGAACTGGACCTCTGTCCCCAAGGTGCTGCAGCCTCCTCACAGCTTGGCCCTTTGGGCCCCATACTGGTGTCTTAGCACTTCTGTTCTGATGGCTGCCCTCGAATTCACCAAGGGAGTAAAGCTGGCCCACAAAGGGCACCGTCACCCTCAGGGTGCCGTGGAGTTTTTTTTAATGGGCTGGTGCTGTTTGGTTAGGGTAAGGGCAGAGGGCACGAGATTTCTTTTTGGGGGTCAGTCTAAACTGACCATTTCTTGTGGTCCTCAAAGTGGGACAGTTTAAATAATTTTGTGGGTGATAGGTCTGGTAGAGGTTAGGTTGAGGGTGTGGCTTAATTATGGGTCACATGCTCTTTGGTCTCTGATGGAGCCAATGCTCAGAAGTCCATGCATCGCACTACCACCATTCAACCAATGAGGCAGAGCAGCTGACAACTACCCAGACATCCATAATGTCAGCAATGTGGGATATTTAGGTATTCCCAGAGTTTTCGGAGGGACAGGGGGCCTCAAGGTGGGACTGTCCCACCAAAAGTAAGACATCTGGTCAGTTTAGGTTAGTCATGTTTCATTAGGACAGACAGCGTGTTTTGTATCAGGAGGCAAGGGGATCCCACCTGCTCACTTCTGCCAGATTTCATTTTTAGGAATGGGGGTGCATAGGAGGGTATATGATCTGTTTTGTCCTAAAAGGGGCCCCTTCCTGCAGTCTTGCACAGGGTACCTGCCAATATAAGGCTGGTCCAATTGGAGTCCGCTAAAGTCAAATCACATCACATAGGTGCCATTTACCTTACATTAATAAGGCCAGAAGAGTAGGATGGTTAGGGTATCAAGTACATTCCCTTAAAGCGGACCTTCAGCATCATTTAATGAAAAGCCCAAACCCTTACAAAACTATTCCACAGCATCTAAAATTAATATATTTTAAGTTTTTAGTTCCTTACTTATTATTCTTTCCCCCACCGGGCTGCAACTCGGGACCCTAGGATACGGGCGCTGCCATCTTGCCTTAGAAGCATCACATACTGAGGAGAGGAGAGCTGGATAAAGTGCAGGGGGGCAGGTTATAGCTGTGCTTTGCACAGACAGAGCAGAGCTGGGGTCAGGTAAAGGTCAGCAATCCCAGAATGCAGAGTCACACGGCTAGAAGACGCTTCCTGTTTGCAGGCTGCCTGATGCTCCATGAGCCGCCATCTTGGATGTTCCGTAGGCTCATAACATGCAGTAGATACAGGTTGGATGATTTTTAATGTGAGCAATCTTAATGTACAGGGTGTGGAAAACGTATATGATAGGCTCTTATTCAGGGTGAAGGTCCAGATTAATGTGGGCAATCTGTATGTACAGGGTGTGGAAAACGTATAAGATAGGCTCTTATTCAGGGTGAAGGTCCGGATTAATGTGAGCAATCTGTATGTACAGGGTGTGGGAAACATATAAGATAGGCTCTTATTCAGGGTGAAGGTCCGGATTAATGTGAGCAATCTGTATGTACAGGGTGTGGGAAACATATAAGATAGGCTCTTATTCAGGGTGAAGGTCCGGATTAATGTGAGCAATCTTAATGTACAGGGTGTGGAAAACATATAAGATAGGCTCTTATTCAGGGTGAGGGTCCGCTTTAAGCATGCCACCTTCACAAGGCAGGTAGCAGGCTATTCAGTCAGAGGCCAAGCCTGAAACACTCTGACCTCCAACTCAAAAATGCAAACCCAGCAATCATGTGGGATGTGCGAGTGGTGCTGAAGTGCAGATATTGGCCTTGATTCACTAAGAGTTGAAAAAGATTCTCATGGTAGTAAAAAATTCAATTCATGAGAAAAAAGCCTGAGAATGTCACTGTTGGTGAATCACCCGATAGGAAGACAATGAAAGTCAATGGCAGTTTTTACTACAGGTAAAACGGGGTAAAAAGTTTAATACTTTTCGAGGAGTAAAAAAGTGCCATTGACTTTCATTGTCTTTCTATCTGGTGATTCACCAACAGTGAAATTCTCAGGCTTTTTTCTCATGAATTGAATTTTTTACTACCATGTTTTTTTTTCAACTCTTAGTGAATCAAGGCCACAGTGTGTTTTTCTTACTGTTTTCAATTAAGGGGGTGGGGGGGGGGGGGTGCAGTGTTCAGAGGGACAGAAGTTTATACTGGAAGTCTGCATTGTTTTTTCCTCCATGTTTTTAATAGCTCCGATCAATAATCCCTATGGGAATTTGTCACTGAAGCTACTGCTTAGATATGAAACTCTTTCTTTCAGGCAGGCGGTGATGGTGGGGCCTACAGGCGGATGGATTGTGCCAGTCTCCATTGTAATCAGCCAAAAAGTGGGGGAATCAGGAGGAATTTGGAGCACTGTATGCCCCGGTGTGTGAACCCCCCCCCCTCAGGGTGCCACAAAACCTACCTTCTTCCTAGTTCCCTCGCCAATGTAAATATTGGGCAGCTCCAGCATCTTTGGCCTGTGTGTGTGCTCACACCCCAGCCATTTAGATAGGCTGGAGGCATGACTGGGCTAGCGCTCTATATGCCCTTACCTCCCTTAAATTCCACAACCAAATAACGACTCAGAACCACCATATCTTTGGAAAGATTAAAATGTAATCGGCCACAGCCAAACATATAAATAAGTTGCACGCAATTAAATGGGCCCCCCCTTTTTGTTCCGGGTCTGAGAAGCCCAAGATAAGACAACCATGGGAGGGGGGAGAGACAAACGCATGCCTCCCAACTGTCCCGATTTTCCCGGGATTGTCCCGATTATTGCACAAAATCCCGCGGTCCCGGACCGTTAACAAATGTCCCGGGACACCCTATGCCGTGGCGGTGTGCCTAGGGGCGCAACGACGCCGGCACCTTGTGAACACTACTAACTTCCTGGCGTGCGGGTGAGTGTGCGTGGGAGCGAGCGCGTGGGGGGCGGGCGCGTGGCAGGCATGTGGGGGGGGAGGGCGTCTGTCTGGGTTGGGGATAAGAAAAAAAAAACACGCAGGCTGGCATGCAGGGGTGAAGGCAGCCGACATTGCTGAAGAGTCGGAGCTGGAGGGCGTGACGGGGTGTGGTCGGGGCATGGCAGGGGGTGTGGTCGCGGGCATGGCAGGGTGTGTGGCCGTGGGCATGGCAGGGGGTGTGGTTGGGGGCATGGCTTGTCCCGCTTTCATATTTTCAGAAGTTGGGAGGTATGCAAACGCGCCACAAAGCAGAAGCCAATGTAAGCTCGGCTGCGTACCTCCTAGGCCTGGGAGCTTAACTGAGCTAACCACCAGAAGACAAAATTCCCCCTGTCCCCCCCCCCCCCTCCCGAACTGATCAACAAAATTCCTTATCTTACCAACCTGAACCTGGAAACAGCCGCATACCCAACCAAATTACACCTGCTACCTCAGACCCGAAACCCGAGAGGAGACCCGCCAAACAGCTGTGACAATTACATTACAAAAAAAAAATTAACCTCGTTATAACAAGAATCCCCCCATACACAAAGGATCATAAATTAACATATAAATTAAATACAACATTTCTTCTTCTTTTTTTTTATATAACAAACAGCATCTAAAAGTAATAAATAACATTAAAACTGAAGCACCCCAACAGGTGCCCATAACAATAGTGCAAAACCAGTTAATCTGTATAACCTACCTCACAAATCACCCACACAAAAATACCCCATTCCACCAGAACCATGGCCGAACAAACCCAACCATAACCAAAAAACAGGGCGGGAGGGTCGGACTGCTCGTCCATCCAAGAGGAAGGGGAGGAGGGACAAACATCCCTTTATACTCCCCTTCCCTTTGATGTCACTTCCCCCCGTGACCATTTCCACAAGGCTGGTCTGCTTCCGGGCAGGAACGAGGGCCAGTCATGTGGGCTGCCCTCCTTAAAGGGACGGCGCCTTCTGGAGCGCGCCCACTGCTAGTGATGCGGCCACTCACACGAGACACATTTGCCGATCATTAACTATGCATGGCAAGTGGCTCTAATTGGACAAGAGCCCATGCATGCGCCGTAAGACCAGGGAAAAGTCAGTTTTTCTGGGCAATCTTGGGAGTTGGGTTCACACAGTGGGACGTCCCAAACCCTGGGGGAGGGAACAAAGCCTTGGATGGTCAAAATCATGGTCTTTGTTTTGCTTTAAGATGGTACAACTTCTTCAACTGGTGGCTGGTCACAGCTAGACTTGCCTTTTGTACTCCCGCTGCTGGGAAGACTTTTTGGACAGCTCTGATTGGCCGAGAGCCCCTGCATGCACCATAAGACCAGAGAAAGGTTTTTCTGGACGATCTTCGTGGGTTTTACATATCAGGGCATTCCAAACCGGGTTGCCCACGGAGCAGAGAACAAAACTTGGGATAGTCAAATTTCCGGTATTTGTTCTGGTTTAAGATGGTACAACTCCTTCAACTGGTGGCTGGTCACAGCTAAACTTACCTTTGTGCAGGTCCCAATCATCAGTTTCAACCAAGTCCCCCTAGACTGTCATTGGTCTTCCAGATCCTTCTCATCTCTTTCTTCCTTTTGCTGGACAGTCTCAAAATCCAATCTCGCTCTTCAGCTACCCAGCACTGACTGGTTGCAGGGTCCAGGCTAAGTGTAAAAACAAATCATTGTTTGTATACCTGCCAAGCAAAAGATTCATCCTGGTGATCTGCCGAATAAAGTTTTTGTTGTTGAGAAGCAGGCCATTTTCTGCAGACCAGCCCATGGATTTTATCCATTCATGACCACCTGTTTTTAACACTAAAAGGTGGACCTAGACAAATAAATAGGAAAAAAGCTTCAGCTCAAATAATAATAGAAATAATATAAAATCTGTTGTTTATTGACCAAATAGAAAAAATAATCTTACTAAATACAATAACAAACACTGTTTTAGTCTTGGATCTCTTGTACTGCCCTGATAAGAATCCTGGGTCAGTACCTGGGCCCTCTGAAGGATCATCTGGTGCTCTGGTGAGCCAGTCCAACACTAAACCTATTAAATCACCATCCTGTTTGGGTCTTGGCACATTATTCTATTGGCTAATTCATATATACACAACACATGATCATAGCTTTACACTTGAAGATCATATGGTTCCCATTTAAACGGGCCAGCACCCGTTTTTTCTTTAACGTGTGTTGGTCTTGCAGACAGCTAATAATAACTGGCTCGGGGGAGGGGCATCCAGAATGCCGAAGCCCCCCCTGCACACAACCCCCCCCCCTCAAAACACCCAATAGCCTTACTTTTACTATGAGCCCGTGTCGGGAGTCCCGTGATTGGTCGCCAGCGCGTGGGCCATGGTCGCATCCTCTGCTCCGGCCACTGGAAAGACCCACCGACGTGACCGCAAGCTGTTTTCGTAGTATAGGATAAGGTAAGGATTTGGGGCGTTCTAGGGGGGTTATGTGTTGGAGGGGTCCAGCTTTATGGATGCCCAAGCTTGTTTTTATCAGCTGTTTGTGGGACCAACATCCGTTAAAGAAATAACAGGCATTGGTTCGGTTTAATCCAACAAAACACCCTTATACTAATGGTCACTTCTGTAAGGGAATGTTATTCTCCCCCCCAACCCACTTTCAGACACATACAGGTGGTAAAAAGTGGAAGAAAACCCAGGGTTTTGGTCCTTTCCCCTGGGGCACCCTCGATGCGTGAGACCCCCCCAGCTTGCCGAAGCCAACTCGCCTCTTCACGGTCCTACGGCGCATGTGCGGCCGCTCGTCCAATCCGCGTGCTTGGAGCCGCTGGCGTCATGTCGTCTAATCCTTGACCTAAGGCCAGCAGCTCTGAGCTCACCGATGGCCGCATCCCCTGCTACCCTCTAACAGGGAATGGGCCCACGCCGGCCATTCACAAATGCCTGGACCGGGAAACAAGGTGAGTGTATGGGCGACCCAGGGAGTTTCACACAGCGGGGCTTCCCGATTTTGGATGCCCCGGGGGAGGGAATCGATCGGCCTGGGAAACTTATAGATTCCCAGGCCGATCGCTGTGGGGTTTTGGTCCACTCCCTGGGGCATACATTTTTGAATTTTCTCCCTCAGGAGAGCACAGTGTCTTGCCATGGTGATCAGGGTTACCAGGGTCAGCGTCAGCACCCGGCAAGCCTGGTCAGCTGCCGAGGGCCCCACCCATCAGGGGGGCCCACTGACAGCTGGCACAATGTGGTAAAGGACTGCACACACTTCCTTTCTCTGTCTCTCTGCTCCATCCATCCCTGTCTCTTCAGCTCTGCCCTATTGGGTGTATGTCACCTCTGCTTCATCCATCCCTATCCCCTGAGCCCCATTCATTCATATTTATTGAGCCCTGACCCATATTTCCCTATCCACTCAGCTTTTCCCCATTCATCCCTATCCCCTGAGCCCTGACCCATCTTTCCGTATCCACTCAGCTTTTCCCCATTCATCCCCATCCCCTGAGCCCTGACCCATATTTCCCTATCCCCTGACCCATTCATCTCTATCCCTTGAGCCCTGACCCATCTTTCCCTATCCACTCAGCCTTGCCCCATCCATCTCTATCCCCTGAGCTCTGACCTATCTGTCCTTGTTGTCTTAGCTCTGTCCCATTCATCTATGTTCCCTCAGCCTCCCTCTTCCTCAATACTTCCCCATTCATGTGGGGCCAAACTAAAAAATAGCTCCAATAGGGGGTCGGAGGGCAAGCAGCCCTTCTTCACTTTGGCCATACAATATATAGACCCCTGACCCGCGACTATCCACCGCAAAGGGGCCCCACTGAGACCATGCCACCCGAGGGCCCACATAAACCTGGAGCCGGACCTGAGTGTTACACCTATAACTTCTGGGTAACTTTACACAATATTTGTAAAACATGCTGTTAATGAGGCCTAGTATCACCCGTGACCACCTAAAACGACAACAAAACAAGATCCATGAATACAAGTAATGATTGATTGTGCAGCTCTGTGACCCCGGGGACCCTGCACCCGCTGCACAGCAGAGATCTGGCCCCTGGAGGCCACATAGCAATGTTTTTGTATAATACCTGTGCATTTCCTGACCTTCATGCTGGAACTGAGCCCAGGCACCTGACTTCCGCACAGCTCTAGGCCGTCACTCCGGCTCTCTCACCTGCTAACCTGATGCAAGCGGAGCTAATGATACCGATCACCTGGGGACTGGGTTACTGAACAGGATCAGGCTATACAATCCTTCTGCCCTCACCATCACTCACCTGCAGCCACCCTGGCATCTGCCCAGCTACATTTTTGCATCTGATGAGCTGAATATTTTCATGCCTGATGTTCCAAGATCAATGAGCAGAAGAGCCCGATCCATCTGTTAGAGTCTCAACAGCGCGTGAGTCTTGTCTGCTGTGTGTTATTGTGTAACCGTGACCCGAGACATTGGGGGGGGGGGGGGGGGGCACCCGCTTATACCATTTACTTCCTACATTCTGCCTCTTTTGGCATCAGCACTATTTGTAATTAAAGCGGACCAACAGTCAAAAGGACTTTAAACCAGAACAGCACAACAAACAGTGCTCATATACATCCCTCCCCAGTTGCTGCACATACAAATTCATTTATCTTTTTTTAACTCCTGTTGTGATAAATTTTAAAAACATAATGGCGGCTCATGGATGTGCAGGAAATGCTGCTGGGCTTCCTGTTACTGTGCATGGTCGGTTGAATCCAGGCAGCAGCATGGCTGAGATGCTGGGAGAGGAAGCTCCAAAAAGGCCGCCACCTTTCTATCCCAACTGTGCCAGGCTGTTGGTCCCGGTTAAGTTACAGTAGATGCAGCTCCAGGAGCATAAAATGGAAAAGCGGGCAACCAGCAAAAGTATGAGACCGCTGCTGAAACAACAGTTTGTAATTAGTAGCCTTAAAGTGGACCAAAACCCAGGATTTTAAATATCCTGGTCTTTGGTCTTTGTTCTGCTGTGTGAAACCCTTCAGATCCCCCGAACAAACTCCCCTCTTCCTGGTCCTACAATACATACGCGTCTGCTTGTCCAATCAGCGCACTCGGATCCACTCGAGACCATGAGCCTTCGTCCATGAGCTCTTCTAATACAAGCGGATCTGAGCGCGCTGACAGCCGCATCCCGCGCTACCCTTTAACAGGGAGCGTGCCCGCACCGGCCATTCACAAATGCCTGGTGCGGGCACAAGCCCTGCTAGAGGGATAGCAGAGATGCGGCTGCTGCTCGCGCATGCGCCGTTGGACCAGGAAAGGTGAGTTTATGGGCGACCTGGGGGGGTTTCACACAGTGGGGCATCCTGCTTCTGGATGCCCCAGGGGGGAGAGAAATAATCTAGAAGATTCCCGAGCCGATCTTTGTGGGTTTTGGTCCACTTTAACATTACACCTTCAATCGGCCCTAAAGTATAAAAATAGTTCCTCTTAACAAACATCCTAATTTGGGATGCCCCTCCAGTTACTGATATTTAGGAGAACTGTATGATGTAATAGTGACACACTGTGTCTCATGCCTCCTACTGGAATAGGTGAGGCTGCTTTAAAGAGGAACAACACACATGAATTTCACTTTCCTGTGTGTTGCTCCACTGTGCGGTGTGTCCTGAATTGGGATGCCCCGCTGTGTGCACTTTCCCAGGTCGCCCCGTTTCACTCACCTACCTTCTGCTCCCACGACGCAGACTCGGGTGAGCTCTGATTGGCTGAGAGGCACACTCATTGTCACTCGGCTTCCTTCGGCAGCCAAGCGGCGCCGCCAGCGGCATCCCCCGCCCACCTTGCAGCCGTGGCGAGACCGCACCACTAATTCAGAAAGGCCGGGTGCGTGCACGGCTAGAGGTGAGCATGGATGCAGCCGGGGCACACAGACACAACAAGGGCTCTGGGAGAGGGGGGTTTGTGGGGGTTTCACACAGCGGGGCATTCCAATTCGGGATGCCCCAAGGACTGGAACTCGGGAGGCCCTGGAGTCCGATGTTCCTCTTTAAAGTGTAACTTCAGCCTCTAGGTAACCTTAGATCCTGGGCACAGCCATCTTGGGGAGAATGCACAGAGTGGCAGGTGCGTCACCCAATCCTGTGCAGCATTGTGACTGTACTGGTCATAACTCAAGTCCAACTGTCACTCAAACGGCCTACGCCTGCCATTCCTGTCCTGTCCTGCCGCAATTAGGGGAGGATTGCAGTGATCAGGTGAGACTTTTTTTATTGTAATGCCCAAATTAGGCTCAGCACAGGGGGATTGTGGGGTGGCTGCAGGGTTACAAAAAGCTTAGGGTTTTATGTGTGCGCCGCTGTTCGCTGTCCCTGTTGGATGGAGCTTTGCTAGGAAAAGTGAGTCTCACTCTAATGTAGGGCTCACTTATGGCCAGCCTTACAATGCAAGGCTGCAGGTTGGTATTCCTCCCCTATGACAGGCTGTGTACTTGCCAATGAACCCCCAGACCCTAAACAATGTAATCATGCAACGCCCCCTTCACTCCACCCAAACTAAATGGCACCATTGAATTTTTTTTTAGGATGAAGGCTGCTCCATCTGAACACCCCAAATACCCAAATACATGAGGAGTTATATTAGTTTAATGTCCCCATAAACCAAGACCCTGCCTGGCACAGCATTGCCTGGGTATGAGTTTGTTTTAAAGAAAAACTTCACCTTTAGTTTCAGTAGCCCACAGGTCCTTAAAGAGCACCAAAAAAATGTCTATGAGACCCCAGGGCAGGCATACTCGCTACCCCCGGGGCATCCTGATCAGGGGTGCCCCGCTGTGTGAAACCCCCCAGGTTGCCCAGAAACTCACCTTCTTTCCCGGTCCAATGGTGCATGAGCGAGCCACAGCCGCATCCCCGCTATGCCTTTAGCATGGCACATGCCTGCACCAGGTATTTGTGAATGGGCAGCACGGGCACGCTCGCTGTTAGAGGGTAGCGGGGGATGCGGGCCGCCAGCGCGCACAGATACGCTCGCCTTAGACGAAGGGGTGGGGGCTGATCCGAGCACACTGATTGGACAAGAGTCTCTGCATGAGCCATAGGACCGGGGACAGGTGAGTTTGTTCGGGTGACCAGGGGGGTGTGACACCAGGCGTGCCTTGGGGGGGGGGACCAAAACCCAGGATAGTCAGAATCCTGCGTTTTGGTCCACAACGTGTACAAAAATAGCGGGGCAGGAGGAGGCAGAGGTTCACAAGCAAGTATAATGCCATTGGCGAGCATTTTACATATGCTGCTATTTCATTATGGTGCAAATGCTACATGTAGCGTTCACTAGATAACAGCGCACAAATGTGAAGCACCCAGCGCTTTTTATGGACAGGATGTTGGGAGTATTTCTGCTCAAACAGCCGGGTGTGAAAGCGCCTTTACAGTATATTTCAGTGACACTCCTTCAATAATTCAATAGATTAGTTACTATTAATCTTACTATTATTATTGTTTATTTATATAGCGCCATCATCTTCCATAGCGCTTTACAAGTACAGACAGGGTAGAAACATACGGTACATATACTATTTCAAATGCAGTTTTACAGAGTTGACAGTGGATATTCTGAGTACAAGATACAATAGGAAAAAGAGCCCTGCCCTTGCGAGCTTACAGCCTAAAGGGTCTATAGTACAACTTAACTGTGATCATAGAAGCTAGCTTTGTTTTTTTAACCTGAAGAAAAGTCATACAATTCTGTACATCACCAAGTTACATAGTTAATACGGTTGAAAAAAGACATATGTCCATCAAGTTCTACCAAGGCTGTTGGGGTAGGGGAAGTTATTTTTTACTGATAACAGCTAATAGTAACTGTTAATGTTATTTTCTTCTAAATAAGCATCTAATCCTTTTTTGAAGCTGTCAGTGGTTAATCCCGTAACAAGCTTCAGTGGGAGGCTGTTCCACAGATTATAGTTCTTATGGTAAAAAATGATTGTCCCCTGAATCTTTTTTTTTTTTTTTTTCTTTTCCAGACGGAGGAAGTGCCCCCTTGTCTTTAGAGAGGATTTTATCTGAAATAGTGTTTCGACATATTTTTTTGTATTGGCCATTTGTATATTTATACAGGTTAATCAAGTCCACACCCCAATTGTCTACTCTCAAGACTAAACAGATTTAATTTTCGTAATCTGTCTTCATAACTCTCATAGACTCCAGGGTGGGTTTTGGTTCACTTTAATACTGATGCTACCAGTCGGTATATGTCAGCCCCATCTGTGCGACGTGAGTTGGTAGGGGTGGGACAGCACTGTCACCCCCCCCCCCCCCCCACCCCACTGTGACTAAAGCTTAGAACCGGGGAGGGCTTCTGTTTCAAAGCATTTGTGAAAATGCTAAAAGATCAAACTAGGGCTTATTTTCAGGGAAGCGCGGTAGTTGCTTTCCAGTGCATATTTTGCAGGAAACGTTCTCTACTTCTTCTGGAGATGTGACATCTCTCAGAGATATGGAAAGTGAAGCAGGTAGGACAATCCAAAGCCGAAGTCTGCAAACTAGCGAACCATCTTGTATTAGAATAAGCTGATGATGTGTATGGAACGCTCCTATAAACATACTTTCCAACTCTTCAGGGAGGGAAAGAGGGACAATTGTTATATTAAGCCACACCCCCTCATTGAGGGATGAATAGGACATACATTATAACAGTTACAACAATAGAAACACTTTGAATAGGCAAATGAATAATTTGTTGATGCAGATCGGCATGTTACACCTCAAAGAGCGACAAATGAGAACAACGAGGGACAGCAGGATATTGACTCAAAAGAGGGACAGTCCCTCCAAATCAGGGAATCTGGGAGATATGCTATAAGTGTTAACAAATGAGAGCTAAATACCACACTCACCTTCTATGACACAATAAAAAACATGTTGAGACTAGAGATAACTATAGGCGGTGCAGGGGGTGCGACCGCACCAGGGCCTAGGAGGTCAAGGGGGCCCCGCCATTGTTGCTCCTCCACCTTATCAGATTTATGCTCACTTGCCATCATTTAGAGAAAGGAAGCACCATTTTCAATCTTTAGTTGTCTTGCTGCATCCAATTGAGTTAAAAGACAGAATAAAACGTTACTGGGGGTCCATCGCCTTTAGTTATGCTGTAATAATTTTGCAGCCCTTAGGCCAGTAATAAAACGCACCACAAAAATATCCCAATACAAATACTTTTATTTAGGCAAAACATGAACTATACATACAGACAATTGATAAAAGGACAATAAAAAACATAAACACAATTAGAGGAGGGTACCAATGGAATATCATCCATGGCCTCTCACAAAGCAGCTGCTAGATATTGCACATAACTGCTATCTCCCCAAAATGCCCTTTTGCTACGATATAAATTAATAACTCAAATATATAACCAAAGTGTACCTTGGCGCAGCATACAAAACCCTAATCTGACCCCAAAAGTGTAAGTGCAATCAATACATTTAAAACTATTACATGTGAATATAATACTATACCCGGTTCAAATAAACTACATATTTAAAATTCAAAAAACAATCAAATACCCAAATAAAATTAGATCAATAAATATATATATAGTGTACATCACCAATTAGCCAAAGTCAGTTTAAGGCACCCCCGCCTCACCCATGCGTTCCGTGATGACCCACACTCCATCACTTCCCCAGGTACCTTTAGTTATGCCACTGACTTACACTTATGTGCATTCAGCAGGATAAGCTGGGTCTTCCCAGCATCTGCTTTATATTACATCTTTATGCTGAGAGAGGATGTGTGTGAGGCATAACTGACGGGTGAGCCATCAGTGACACATCTAGAAGTACACAGTTGTTGTGATACAATTGCCAAACTCAGACCGGACACTGGACCCATGTGCTCCCATCAATAAATACAATGTAATAAGGAGAGGAAAGCAACCTTGTACAGATACAGATTTTGTAAAGTGAAAGTCACAATACTATTGTTTACCAAAAGGCTGTCCTCAAGGTGCACGATCACTAACTGCAATCTGTTGCTATTAGCAACCGTACACCAACCCCTGGAGGAACCCCGAACGGGGGTGCCCCACTGTGTGAAACCCCCCAGGTCCCCCGAAACTCACCTTTGTTCCTCGTCCAACAATGCATGCGTGAGCAGCGGTCGCATCCCCACTATCCCTTTAGCAGGGCGCGGTTCCACGCAAGGCATTTGTGAATGGCTGGCACAGGCACGCTTCCTGTTAAAGGGTAGCGGGGTATGCGGCCACCAGCGTGCTCGGATCTGCTCCTATTAGATGAGTTCCTGGACGTAGGGGCTCAAGCGGAATCGAGCGCGCTGATTGAGCGAGAGGCCTGCGCATGCGCCGCACGACCGGGTAAGAGTAAGTGAGATCAGGTGACCTGGGGGGTTTCACATAGCGGGGCACCCCCAATCGGGGTGTCCCAGGGGCAAGAACCAAAACCCAGGATAGTCAAAATCCTGTGTTTTGGTCCACTAACAAAGGCCATAGCAGCAGCGTTCGGTGTGTACAGAGCTCACTTATCTCTTCTTGTAGATGGTTACAGATACAGAAGAAGTAACGGAAAAAAATCGCTAGGTAAGTCCAGCTTGGTGTACTATAACATGTACTTTCAAAGATGCCATCAAAAGAGGACTTTACCTTTTAAGAGTGATCTCTTCATAACAGCAGTGCGATGGAGATATCGCTCACACACCGCAGGCTGCTATATAATGTAACATATCCAGGTGCATCTATGGTTATAATGTAAAAGTAGCCACGCATCTGTCTGTTTACAATGGAACACAGCAGAGAGCTGGCTGCCTTTTTTTCTTTTTTTTTTTTATTTACTCAAAAGATTTTTATTTTTCAATGAGCATAATAAAGTTATATACAAGCAATGGCATTATAAAATATTGTCTGGTATACAAAAATGTTTCATAGAAAAGTATATGTATAATATCACATACATTATCAAGACCAAGCTTGTATCAGATGAATATCACATATCACAAAAATAGTCAAATATCAACTTTACATACCTTATATAACCATATCCCCCCTCCCCCATCCTTATTCCAAAAATGTTGTCATTCTCATAATAGAGAACAAAAGAGCTGTCCTCCTCTCCATACTCGAGATATATTACATAACATTCTCTAAAGCGATGTTACTGGCCAGAACCCACCACAAAAGGCAAAGACACCCCCAAAACAAGGAGAAGAAAAGAAGAGAGATTAAAGGTTTCCTTCCCCTCTCCTCTCCTCCCCCTTCCCCCCTCCCTCCCCCTCATAACACCAAACAAACCCCCACCAGACTATAAGACTAGCAACCCCTTATCAAAACTGACCGGCAGATACCGTATATACTCGAGTATAGGCCGATCCGTGTATAAGCCGAGGCACCTAATTTTACCCCAAAAAAGTGGAACAAGCTATTGACCCGAGTATAAGCCGAGGCATTAAACATTCTTGGGGGGAAAGCAGGGACAGGCAGGGTTAATGCTGCTGTGGACAGGAAAGGCACATTTTTTGGCCCTGCCCCTGCTCTAAAGGACTGGGCATGAACCAGCGTGCACGCACACACACACTCACACACACACAAACGGTACCTGCTGCTGCTGCCGCCACCAACCTCCTCCTCCAGCCGGTCGCTCACTCCATTCAGCGCCGCCGCTCCCGCCGCCGTCATCCGCCTCCAGCCTTCAGCCGCTCCCTCCGCCGCCGTCAGCCGCTCCCGCCGCCGCCAGCCGCCGCCGTCGCCTCCGCCTTCAGTCGCTCCCTCCGCCGCCGTCAGCCGCTCCTGCCGCCGCCGCCGTCATCCGCTCCCGCCGCCGCCGCCGTCATCCGCTCCCTCCACCGTCGCCGCCGCCGCCAGCACTTCCTGGCTGTTGCGCGCTGGTCGTCGGTGGGCGTGCCCCATATGGCCGGCGTCCAATGTTTTCATTGGACGCCGGCCATATGGGGCACGCCCACCGACGACCTGCACGCAGCAGCCTGGAAGTGCAGGCGGCGGCGGGAGCGGCTGACGGCGCCGTATTGACTCGAGTATAAGCCGAGGTGGCTTTTTTCAGCCCAAAAAGTGGGCTGAAAAACTCGGCTTATACTCGAGTATATACGGTACTTATCAACCCAAGGCAACCAGATTCTATCAAACTTGCCTATGTTCCCTGCCTTCAAAGCAGAGAGTTTTTCCATCGCCATACACGCATTAACTAATTCGAAACTAATTATGTTTCGAAATTCACCAAAACTAAGTTTGTCAGATTTCCAGGCCTTAGCTATAACTAATTTCGCTAATATATGATGCACTAATTTTCCGTATCGCTTTCCCCCCTGATCCAATGATTTATTTAATAGAGCAACCCAGGGGTTTACTGGTACATAACTCCCCACCACGTTAGATAAAACCCTAAAAATTCTCTTCCAAAACCTAACCACCACTCTGCAATCCCACCACATATGTCTAAATGTCCCCACCTCCTGACACCCCCTAAAACATTTCTCAGAATGAGCAGAATTACCACTTCGAGCTAATCTTTCCGGGACCAGGTACCACCTCAACATGACTTTAACATTCACCTCCACCGCTAACACCGAAACATTACCATATAAAGCTGTAGTCCACATACTCTCCCATTCCTCCCAGCCCATAGTACCACCCAGGTCTTTCTGCCAACAAGAAACATACTTCGGCTCCCCAGCAGCAGAAGTAAGGGATAAGGCTGTATATCCATCTGACAATATGGCTCTCCCTCTAGGATCTTTTAAACAGCGATTTTCAAAACTTGTTAAATTTTCTAAACCTACCTTACCCCGAACCAAATGCTTCACAAAATGCTGCATTTGCATATAGCCAAACAGTGCCCCGTCATTCAGACCAAATTTATCCTTGAATTGTTGGAAAGTAAGGACCCTACCATCCTGTAACCAATCTAAAATCCTCCCTACACCTTTTTCTTTCCATCCCAGAAAATATTCTGGATAAGCTACAGCTGGCGCAAACATAGGTTATTCCAAAAGGACAAGAGAGGCAAATATGAAGATAATAATCACATTTTGGCCTTGCAGTTGGTATTACCCATAACAAATTTCCCATCTCTATGCACGGAATAAGCCTTCCCTCTAGTTCCACCCATAGAGGAATATCCAATTTCTCGTGATAACCACATATCTGTGCAATTTGCGCGGCCTGATAATATTTATAAAAGTCTGGAAGCCCTAACCCTCCCTGCTCCTTAGGCCTCAAAAGAGTACTCCTCGCAACCCTAGGTTTTTTCCCTTCCCATATAAAGCCCCGTACCTTCCTTTCAAAATTCACTAAATGCGCTAAATACATTTTAATGGGTAAGACCCTAGCATAATATAAAAATTTTGTTAGTAACGTCATTCTTACCAAGTTTACTCTGCCCAGCCATGATAGCCCCAGACCCCTCCAATGCCCCAACATTTCCGAAATTGTTCTAAATAAAGGTGGATAGTTTGCCGCATATAAACCAGAAAACTTCCCTGTTAGATAAATCCCAAGGTATTTCAAGAGTTCCTTCTCCCACTTAAAATCAAACAGAGATGATAGTCTCCCCCAAACCTCTTCTAATATACTGATATTTAAGGCCCGAGACTCTATAAGATTCCCGGGCCGATCACCTCCCTCACCGCGGGGCATCCGAGATCGGGATGTTCCGCGGTGTGAAACCCCCCCAAAAGCCCCCAAAAAAACCTTACCTTATCGGCGACGGATCAGCCGCTGCCGCCTCCCGCGCGCCCCTCTAGCAGTGCCCGCGCCGGCCGTTTGTGGATGGCCGGCGCAGGCGCGCGCCCTATAAGAGGGACGCACGGGAGGCAGCGGCTTATCCGTCGCTTGTCCGTCGCCGAAAAGGTACGTTTTTGGGGGGAGTTCACACAGCGGGGCATCCTGATCTCGGATGCCCCGGCGAAGTGGACCAACACCCAGGATAGTGAAAATCCTGGGTGTTGGTCCACTTTAAGGAGTGGACGTAGCTCTTTTCTCTTGTTGATTGTAGTAGGGGAGAGATCTGAAAAGATTTGAAAGTTATTGCCTTGGAATGATAAGTGAGAACTAGCACGTGCAGCTTGAAAAACTTTTTCCTTTTGTTTTAAAATAATTAAATCTTACAATAATGTCACGATAAGGATCATCAGGATTCCTTCGGCGCGTTAATGCCCTATGGGCTCTATCCATTTCTAAGCGACCCCCGGTTCACCAGGCAAGAGCTCCTGACAAATAGCAAGCACTGTGGATTGGGGATCCTCAAGATGCTCAGGCAGACCTCTGAATCTTAAATTTTTTCCGCGATCCCTATTTTCCGCGTCTTCCAGCTTATTAAGCAAAAGATTATTATCATCCTTCAGCTTAACAATGTCCTCCTCATGCGCCTCAATCATAGTAACAACATCAATCAATCTTTCATCCATGGCGGAAAGACATCTCGACACTTTAAACAACTCTTTCGTGAAATGCTCAGTTATTTTTTTTTGTATTAAGGCCCAAGGCCCTAGTAAATAGGGAGTCTATTTGCTCCAACAGAGCTGGGTTAACCAGCGCTTCCATGCCGCACCAGCCTCGCTTAACGGACTCACTGTTAGTGCCGAATCCATTAGTGCGTCACCTTCTGCTGGTTCCACTCCAGACCCGGACGCCGCCATCTTACAGGCCCAGCGCGCCTCTGCGATCCAGCCAGTCACCTCCACACAGCAAGGTAGGGATGCAGCCTTCGCCTTCCCCACACTTCAGACACCCTCCGGAGGACGAGCCAGGTGTGTCTTCCTCTCTGCCGCACTCGTTAGCAGCCGTTCGCCTCAGTTTCTGTAGAGCGGGCGCAGAGCAGTATTAGAGCCTGTCCGACCGCATCACACGCGCATGCGCACTCCGAGCTGGCTGCCTTTTTACATTGTAATAGTGAGGGAGTGCTGCAAGTTTAAAACTTCCCTGCACAAGTTTTTTTTTATTTTTTTCAATCCATTTGAAGACCATTTTGATGAAGTCTCATTACATACATTATACTGTTACTTTTATATTTACAATTTTCTTGGTGTACACATTTTTACAAGACTAATGAGTTTACACGAGCAGATAAATTGACTGTTCGCTTAGCGACCACTAGAGTGAACGCTAATGTAATAATGCATTCTCATAGCTAAAAAGTACTTTTTGTGGGCGACTTCTGTTTTCACATTCCAACCATCAAGTGATGAACGAGTAATTTTTGATCAGCCAAAACGATAAGAAGGGCGACCAATAAACAAATTCTCGTTCATCGTTTGATCGCAGTGGCGTTTCCACAGAGCGATTATTGCTTTATTGCGGTCTCACTAAATGAACGCTCAGTGTCAACAGGCCATTACACCGTGTTTTTGGTGTCCTGACGTGTTCTGTTAGCTTAACAATAAACTTTGCACTTTGTGTTGTGCAGCAATGTAATTAAAAGTGGTCTTGCATCTCTATAGAGGAAGGGTGGGCCCCGCTGGTGGGTCCTATGAATGATTTCCTCTAGTGGGCCCTTTGAATGATTACCTCTGGGCCCTATGAATGATTTCCTCTGATGGGCCTATGGACCTTTGGATGGTTTCCTCCTTGGAGCCTATAAATAATTTCGTCTGGTGAGCCTATGGATGATTTCCTCTGCTGTGCCTATGAATGATTTCCTTTGGTGGGACTATGAATGATTTCCTCTGGTGCTCCCTAGGAATGAATTCCTCTGGTGGGCCTCTAAATGATTTCCTCTGGTGCGCCTATGAATGATCTTCTCTGGTGCCCCCTATGGATGATTTCCTCTGGTGCTCCCTATAAATGATTTCCTCTGGTGCTCCCTATGGATGATTTCCTCTGGTGCTCCCTATGGATGATTTCCTCTGGTGCTCCCTATGGATGATTTCCTCTGGTGCTCCCTATGGATGATTTCCTCTGGTGCTCCCTATGGATGATTTCCTCTGGTGCTCCCTATGGATGATTTCCTCTGGTGGACCTATGGATGATTTCCTCTGGTGGACCTATGATTGATTTCCTCTGGTGCTCCCTATGAATGATTTCCTCTGGTGGACCTATAAATGATTTCCTCTGATGCTGTCTATAAATGATTTCCTCTGGTGCTGTCTATAAATGATTTCCTCTGGTGCTGTCTATAAATGATTTCCTCTGGTGCTGTCTATGAATGATTTGAATGAGCACCAGAAGAAATAATCCATAGGGAGCACCAGAAGAAATCATCCATAGGTCCACCAGAGGAAATCATTCATAGACAGCACCAGAGGAAATCATTCATAGGTCCGCCAGAGGAAATCCACCAGAGGGGCCTATGAATGATTTCCTCTGGTGGACCTATGGATGATTTCTTCTGGTGCTCCCTATGGATGATTTCTTCTGGTGCTCCCTATGGATGATTTCTTCTGGTGCTCCCTATGGATGATTTCTTCTGGTGCTCCCTATGGATGATTTCTTCTGGTGCTGCCTATAAATGATTTTCTCTGGTGCTGCCTATGAATGATTTCCTCTGGGGCTCCCTATGAATGATTTCCTCTGGGGCTCCCTATGAATGATTTCCTCTGGGGCTCCCTATGAATGATTTCCTCTGGGGCTCCCTATGAATGATTTCCTCTGGGGCTCCCTATGAATGATTTCCTCTGGTGCTCCCTATGAATGATTTCCCCTGGTGGGCCTATGAATGATTTCCCCTGGTGGGCCTATAAATGATTTCCTCTGGTGCTGTCTATGAATTATTTCCTCTGGTGGGTCTATAAATGATTTCCTCTGGTGCTGTCCATGAATGATTTCCTCTCGTGCTGTCTATAAATGATTTCCTCTGGTGGACCTATGAATGATTTCCACTTGTGCTGTCTATGAATGATTTCCTCTGGTGGGCCTATAAATGATTTCCACTTGTGCTGTCGATGAATGATCTCCTCTGGTGGACCTGTGAATGATTTCCTCTGGTGCTCCCTAGAAATGATTTCCTCTGGTGCTCCCTAGGAATGAATTTCTCTGGTTCCCCCTATGAATGATTTCCTCGTGTGGACCTAGCAATGGTTTCCTCTGGAAAGCAGCCACCTATAGGCAAGGCCTTACTATGCCTGACCTTAAATTAGGCCATGTGTTTTCATTTGAATGATTTCCTCTGGTGCTCCCTATGAATGATTTCCTCTGGTGGACATATGAATGATTTCCTCTGGTGGACCTATGGATGATTTTCTCTGGTGGACCTATGAATGATTTCCTCTGGTGCTGCCTATGAATGATTTTCTCTGGTGGACCTATGAATGATTTCCTCTGGGGCTCCCTATGAATGATTTCCTCTGGGGCTCCCTATGAATGATTTCCTCTGGTGCTCCCTATGAATGATTTCCCCTGGTGGGCCTATGAATGATTTCCCCTGGTGGGCCTATAAATGATTTCCTCTGGTGCTGTCTATGAATTATTTCCTCTGGTGCGGTCCATGAATGATTTCCTCTCGTGCTGTCTATGAATGATTTCCACTTGTGCTGTCTATGAATGATTTCCTCTGGTGGGCCTATAAATGATTTCCACTTGTGCTGTCGATGAATGATCTCCTCTGGTGGACCTGTGAATGATTTCCTCTGGTGCTCCCTAGAAATGATTTCCTCTGGTGCTCCCTAGGAATGAATTTCTCTGGTTCCCCCTATGAATGATTTCCTCGTGTGGACCTAGCAATGGTTTCCTCTGGAAAGCAGCCACCTATAGGCAAGGCCTTACTATGCCTGACCTTAATTTAGTCCATGTGTTTTCATTTGAATGATTTCCTCTGGTGCTCCCTATGAATGATTTCCTCTGGTGGACCTTTGGATGATTTCCTCTGGTGGATATATGAATGATTTCCTGTGGTGGACCTATGGATGATTTCCTCTGGTGGACCTATGGATGATTTCCTCTGGTGGACCTATGGATGATTTCCTCTGGTGGACCTATGGATGATTTCCTCTGGTGGACCTATGGATGATTTCCTCTGGTGGGCCTATAAATGATTTCCTCTGGTGGACCTATGGATGATTTTCTCTGGTGGGCCTATAAATGATTTCCTCTGGTGGGCATATGAATGATTTCCTCTGGTGCTCCCTAGGAATGATTTCCTCTGGGGGCCTATGAATGATTTCCTCTGGTGCTCCCTATGGATGATTTCTTCTGGTGCTCCCTATAAATGATTTCCTCTGGTGCGCCTATGAATGATTTCCTCTGGTGGACCTATGAATGATTTCCTCTGGTGTGGTCTATGAATGATTTCCTCTCGTACTGTCTATGAATGATTTCCACTTGTGCTGTCTATGAATGATTTCCTCTCGTACTGTCTATGAATGATTTCCACTTGTGCTGTCTATGAATGATTTCCACTTGTGCTGTCTATGAATGATTTCCACTTGTGCTGTCTATGAATGATTTCCACTTGTGCTGTCTATGAATGATTTCCCCTGGTGGGCCTATAAATGATTTCCTCTGGTGGACCTAAGAATGATTTCATCTGGTGCTGTCTATGAATGGTTTCCTCTGGTGCTGTCTATGAATGATTTCCTCTGGTGCTGTCTATGAATGATTTCCTCTGGTGCTGTCTATGAATGATTTCCTCTGGTGCTGTCTATGAATGATTTCCTCTGGTGGGCCTATGGATGATTTCCTCTGGTGGACCTGTGAATGATTTCCTCTGGTGCTGTATATGAATGATTTCCTCTGGTGGACCTATGAATGATTTCCTCTGGTGGACCTATGAATGATTTCCTCTCGTGCTGTCCATGAATAATTTCCGCTTGTGCTGTCTATGAATGATTTCCTCCGGTGGGCCTATAAATGATTTTCTCTGGTGCTGTCTATGAATGATTTCCACTTGTGCTGTCTATGAATGATTTCCACTTGTGCTGTCTATGAATGATTTCCTCTGGTGCTCCCTAGGAATGAATTCCTCTGGTGGGCCTATAAATGATTTCCTCTGGTGGACTTATGGATGATTTCCTCTGGTGCTCCCTATGGATGATTTCTTCTGGTGCTCCCTATGAATGATTTTCTCTGGTGCTGCCTTTAAATGATCTCCTCTGGTGCGCCTATGAATGATCTCCTCTGGTGGACCTATGAATGATTTCCTCTGGTGCGGTCTAGGAATGATTTCCTCTGGTGGACCTATGAATGATTTCCTCTCGTACTGTATATGAATGATTTCCACTTGTGCTGTCTATGTATGATTTCCACTTGTGCTGTCTATGTATGATTTCCACTTGTGCTGTCTATGTATGATTTCCACTTGTGCTGTCTATGTATGATTTCCACTTGTGCTGTCTATGTATGATTTCCTCTGGTGGGTCTATAAATGATTTCCTCTGGTGGGCCTATGAATGATTTCCTCTGGTGCTCCCTAGGAATGAATTCCTCTGGTGGGCCTATAAATGATTTCCTCTGGTGGACCTATGAATGATTTCCACTTGTGCTGTCTATGAATGATTTCCTCTGGTGGGCCTATAAATGATTTCCACTTGTGCTGTCGATGAATGATCTCCTCTGGTGGACCTATAAAAGATTTCCTCTGGTGCTCCCTAGAAATGATTTCCTCTGGTGCTCCCTAGGAATGAATTTCTCTGGTTCCCCCTATGAATGATTTCCTCGTGTGGACCTATGAATGATTTTCTCTGGTGGACCTATGAATGATTTCCTCTGGTGGACCTATGAATGATTTTCTCTGGTGGACCTATGAATGATTTCCTCTGGTGGACCTATGAATGATTTCCTCTGGTGGACCTATGAATGATTTTCTCAGGTGGGCCCTGTGAATGATTTCCTCTGGTGGGCCCTCTTGGTGAACAATAAATCCTACTTACTGATTACCAGGAAGGTGGAAGAGCATAAAACACTTGGAAAGCAGCCACCTATAGGCAAGGCCTTACTATGCCTGACCTTAAATTAGTCCATGTATTTTAAAATATTGTCCATCTCCATTAAATGTTAAATGACATCTTATAATCTGTTTCTTCTTTTTCCTCAGAGAATGAACTACGTCGGGAAGTTGGCAGGTTCTGTACTGGGCCACGTCCGGGACTTGTATAAAGGGGTCAATCCAGCTACACTATCGGGAGCTATCGATGTCATAGTGGTGAGCCAACCTGATGGCTCCTTCCGATCATCTCCATTCCATGTACGGTTTGGGAAACTGGGCATACTGAGGACAGCAGAAATGGCAGTAAGTCTAGAAACTGCTAAATGTAGACCTTAATATAGTATGTTAAGATAGCTCAAAGGCCCCCTAGTAATTACTATTTCTGCATATGTTCCTGGATGAAATAAATCAGGGACATATTTAACTCCTGGAAATAGTTACATCTTTTCATGGTATCTTACAGGTAGATATAGAAGTAAATGGAGAACAAGTGGATCTGCAGATGAGACTTGGAGAAAATGGAGAAGCCTTCTTCATTGAAAAGCTGGAGGACACTAAAGTAAATAAAAATTGAATATTGTAATGGCACTAAAATAAATATATACTGTAATGTAATCCTTTATACTGATGTTACAGGAAAGAGCAAGTGCCTGGATGGGTAAACAGACCGTCATTCTGAGCCACTTACACCCTCATTCAGGGGTTCCCAGCCAGTGGTATTAACACCACTGGTGGTGCTTGATGTCCCCCTGGTGCTACTCAGGGCCAGTACCGTAGTTGTGAAAATACATAAAGCATTGCATGCAAGTTACTGTTCCAATAGTATGTGCCAGGTTGCCAGGTCAACAAGGCATGGGGCACTTTGGGATTATAGCATCTTAGGCAGAGAAGCTTGCATGGTTGGGCCGGTAGGACCTCCTAGGGAAATCTGTAATAGTGGCGGTTCAGCGTTATTTGGGATAACTGCAAAATGGAAAGTGGTACTCCATGAAAATAGGTTGGGAAACCTTGCCCTAGACTACCAGACCCTGCTTCCCACTTTCATGCCTGCCCAACTTTCTCTGCTGATAGGAAACCTCTAATATAGTTGTCAGTTTTCTGGTTGCTACCACCCCCTTGGGCAGTATAGACCTCAGTCCTGCAAGGACTTTATTGTAAAGGAGCCCAACCAAACGGTTGGCTGCCGGGACTGGGATTAGCCCAGACTCTGTTCATGTCAGTACTTTAATAAGCCTCCCATGACATTGTCTTGAATTCACTTTCCTTCTCAGAGACGTGGTGCATCTCAAAGCCCTGCTCTGCAGCAGAATGAGCAGGTAAGTTGGTATAAAGGGGGGCTAAATGACTTATTGAAAGTTGAGGGTTATCATGAATGATAAATTGGAAAGGGGCAGAGGCTCAACATTGACCTGAATGGCCATGTTAAGGGAGAATTTGGATTTTTAATCGGAACGTTATTCCTAGATGATAATGGTGACAGGTTGCTGACTGTTTGAAGGGACTCCTCAGGCAATGCTATGCATTGGCCCACACCATGTGGGGCTACACCTGGCAAAGTCCTAAACCTTTTCCATTTTTAAAAAGAAGCTTTAGTTGCTGAGATATACAGTTTAAACCTTTTACTTTCATGTTCTCAAACACAGATGGAGAGTAGGTGTGGCCATGCAGAGCAGGGGGAATGTAGTGCTTGTGCACAAGCTAAGAGGGAGCTGAGGGGGCGGCCCTTGGTCACACGAGACCCAAAGACAGCTAAACAACATTCACTTAAATGGCGAGGAGCTGTAGGTTTTATTAACCCCTTGCATGGACAGACTCTTTAAGATCTAGAGAGTAAATGCGGAGAGTTGTTTACATTGTAATAACAGCCTCCTTTGCTACGCAATGTAACTCAGCAGGGAACCACTCTTGTTACAGTTGTAACATCAGCCACATGCCTGAATGTTACAATGTTATAACAGGAGGGAGCTCACCAGCTTTTTACAATGTAACTGAAAGGATGTAAAAGTAAACATTGATATACTGAAATACTTCAGTGCATTTCATTGGAGATACCTCAGGACTTTTAAGTCTGCCCCATCTGTATATTGAACAGTGCAGCAGCGCCATGCCTTTCATTATTCTCAGTGCTGCTGTCTCTGTGTGTGAACTGACCTGATGAAAATAATTGCCACCTTTTTTACCTTGTATTGTTACTGTGCAAAGCAACATCAGGTATAAACAGAGCCATATTTATTTAAAGCAGAACAAAACCCACCAGCGGCTGACCTGGGATCTAAAAGATTTCAGGGCCGGCCGCTGGCTTATCTGTCTGAAACCTTTCCCCCCAGGGTGCCCGTAAAAAAAAAAACTCACCTTTCCATGCTTGCTGCCACAACCTGGCGGCAGACACGTTCCCTATTCAAGTCAATAAAAGCCGCCTGCCGAATGACGTAGTCACGAAAGGCGGCTCTCATTGGACAAGAGACCGCACATGTGCCAGTGGAGAATTGTGAGTTTTTATGGGAGAATTGGCAGGTTTCACACAGCAGGGCATTCCAATTTGGAATTTCCCAGGGGCACAAAACAAAGTCCACTTCAAACCTCAAACATCGGACCAAAACCCACATTTTTAACCATCATTTCCTGAATTGCTCCCCGCACGAATAGTAGCTTTCTCCTGTATGACTCTAATCCCAGAAAATGGCGCCTGTTTTAGCTGTAAAGCTCCGCCTCCTCCATTCATCGCCACTGCTGTGTGTGGCAATGATGTCATTGCCACACTTATGCGGAGACTAATCACTTGCAATCCTACAAAGAGGGAGAGCAAAAAACAGTGTTCCAGGGTGATTTGATAGGCGAAAATATCAATTTCTAGTTCTACACCCTAAGAAGAGAGTATCGGCAGGGGCTTTGGTCAAATGTATTTCACAAGTTCTGTGGGTTTTGGTCTGCTTTAACGAATCCTTTTGGTTGTCCGTGCTGGAAACGCAGTGTTTAATAGACATATGGACCCTTCAATGCACCATTTTTGCTTCGTTTACAGGGTTTCGATCCATCCACTACTTTCGCTCATGACCAGAACTCCTTCTTGTGTCATGCCAACAAAGATGCCCCTGAGGCTCCCCAAACTTCTCCCAGACTTCCAGGAGACATGGAAACCAGGAGGCAGCATTGGAGTAAGAAGGGAATAAGGGGGCGAGGGGATGAGACATCAAGATCTCTGGACAAAGATGGCTTTGCTGTACCGCCATCGTGAGTAATAATGACTTGCGTTGTTTTTGCCTTTGTGTCATGGGAAGACATGTGACACCATAAATAGTTTGGCACAAGTGTGGCTACTGACTGACATGTCTGTGGCAAACCTCCAGTGATGATGGCTATTACTCTAATGAGCCTGTGCTGAGACACTCCTGAGTCACCACACTGCATAGTAACTGCCCAGAGCTCACTGCCAACGTTACACCGACTTGTTACTGGAGGTGCTAATCCAACTCCTGACCTTACAGACTGAGCTATATTTACTGCCATCTTTCCATGGAACTTTCCTGGAAAATGAGAAAGCTCAAGGTTACCCTATGTAAGGAGGTGCTGGAAGACCCCATTTAGGCACCTAAGAGACAGCTCGGTCTGCCCAGAATCCCTTTCCCTTCTAAAAACCTCCAGCACTCCTGACGGACACATACGTTTTCCTTTCCGTCTAATTTCTTCCATCTTGCCCTTTATTTCACTTTCATTCTATCTCTATTAATTTTCCACATTTCCTTCTTTTTTTGTCTTTTCCAAATTTTCTATGTCTCCCTCTTTTTTCACATTTCCTCACTCTACTTTTTGACATCCCTTTTATTTTTCTGTATTTGACTCCTCATAACCTTTGTCGCCATCTCTTTCTTTTCACATTCCCTTCTCCTCTCTCTCTTTTACACATGCTCTCTTTTTCATTTTCTCTTTTCCACATTGGCTCCAGGTTACTTCATATGCAAATTTCCTCTTTTCTCTTCCATCCAGTCCAGGCCGTCCCAATATCTTCACGATTGGGTGTTCGCCCCTAGAGGGCGCTTGACTGCAAGATCAAAGATGTAGCTCCTCCCGGCCCCCTATAAAGGCAGCTGCCCCTCTATCATTCCCCAGTTGTTCATCTTGCAGTTGACTGCATAAGATCGTTGACACGCTCTCTCAGATTTTGGCAGCAGAGCGGGGCCACCTAGCCTGTCGGCCGCTGCAGGACTCTATTCCCATGGATCTCTTCTGACCCATTCCTGCCTCCCAGCCCTTGGCTGCTACAGGGATCCTTGATGGTAGGGTGAACGCCGGCGTCTGTGGCGTTCGGCAGAGCACATGCTCTGGGCCGCTGACCTTATTATTAAAAGGTAGCCGGCCACAGGCTTATGGTGAGCCTGATAGGGAACCACTAATATGTATTTCTTATATATGTCCCTCCTTGCCCACTGCTTTATTATGTGTGTGCATGCATGTTTGGTGCGACTTGTTACATTGCTCCTCGCAGCCTGTCAGTGAGGAGCGGTCTCTGATCTCCTTACTCACCTCCCTGTGTTCCCCCATGCCTCTCGCGGCAGTCGTGCTCTGCGGGCCTCCTCCGCTCCGCCGTGTGCGGCTCTGGCTGAGATAAGAGACGGGGGGGGGGGGGGGAGAGAGCACGCTAGAGGGCCACTGCATTTCTTTCTCTTCTGACGCGCCGCTGAGGGGGGCGGGGCCCGGCGCTTAGCTGACATCGCGTCGGTGCCGCCCCCCCCGAGGATCCTTCCAGAAGGCGCTGCTGCCAGACGCACTGTTTCTGTGCTGGGAGACAGGTGCTCAGGCCTTCCCTGCTGCGGACGCTGGCGGTGATCCCTCTTTTCGGTTGCGGTGTCGTGAGTCCCTCTTTTGATTATTTGTTGCACATTTGCCATATGTCTTCTGTGTTAAGGTTGACATGGGCCTTTTAAGGTAATTGCTCTTTCTCTCTCTCTTTTTGTTTAGATCGTGGGCTAAGGTTGAGGGTTGTGGTTCCTCCCGGTCCCCCTTATTAATAAGCGAGGGATCGCTTATTAGGCTTAGGCCATTAGCGTCTAGTAGCCTTATTGAATATTACTATTCTTAATCACCATAATGGAGGCATCAGGGGATAGTGAGCCGGGGGCCCCATTTGGGCAGGACAGGCTCTGCCCCTTGTGCAGAAGGAATCCTCTGGGCGGATTCAGCACTATTTGTCCCACTTGCGCCAGAGGTATTGTTTTGGACCATGAGCGGGCGGTCGCCCCTGACCCTAGCCCTGTATTATCATCGACCTCTCCAGACCCTCCGCTGCTGCAGTCAGCCCCTAGTGAAGGGGAGCCAGCAAGGGGTCTCATACTGATTTTGCGCATAGGCTGGCCAGTCTCGAGAAACAGATCTCGTTGGCAGCCCCTAAGAAGAAAGCTTCGTAAGAAGCGGCATCTGGAGCTGATTTACTTGGATGATGATCTTTTTAATTGCTTGGGTTCTGCGGAGGAAGGTGAGTTGCCAGATGATTCACGCTCAACGGTGGAATATTCCGCTGGCGATGACAGTATCTCTGGTTCCTCCTTGGACGAGGATTCTTGTTTCCTGGATGATACGGAGAGCTTGCTCTCTTCCGTGTTTGATACCCTACATATTGTTCCTCCCAGAGCGGCTAAGAGGAAGCAGGGTGATTTATTTCGGCCTGAGAGGCAAAGACAGGTCTTCCCTGAGCAGCCTCATTTTTCTAACATGACCCTTAAGGAATGGGAAAGGCCCAACAAATTACCGTCGGTCCCTAAGGACCTGGATAGGTGGTACCCCTTTCCTGTTGAATTGGTTCCGTTATGGTGTCACCCTCCCGAGGTGAATCCTCCCGTGTCAGGCTTGTCCAATACCACTGTTATGCCTGACAATGCTTCATTACGTGACCCTGCAGACAAACGCATGGATCAGCTGGTCTTCCATGCGTTCACCTTTGCTAGTGCTCTCTTTCGCCCTGTGTGTGCCTCGGCAATCGTTTCACTAGCCAACAGGAGAAAGGTGAGACACCTTGTGGCTAGAGCTAAGGCTCGCAAGCGGGTGAAGGAACTCAAGGCTTGCTTGGATTTCATTGGCTTTGTTGTTACTGCCATGGATGATGTGGTCAGGCTTGGCGCCAGAATTTCGGCCTTGCTTGTTGCTTTACGTCGCTCGCTCTGGTTGAAGCAGTGGTCGGCTGATGCGGCTGCCAAGAAGTCCCTCCCAAGTCTACCTTTTGTGGGAAGCCGGCTGTTTGGGGAGTGCCTGGACCTTCCTCAGAGAAGGAAGCCTGCTCGGTCCTTATCGGTTCTTTCGAGGAGGAAGAGGATCTTCGTTTCCAGGTGGCCGCAGAGATACCTGGGGTCAGTGGTAGGTCCTGCAGCCGGCCCAACTCCTCCTGGGGAGCTAAGTCCAAACCTCCAGCCAAGCCCACTCAAGCATGATGGGGCTCCCTCGCCCATAAGGGTGGGGGGGACGGCTTCTGCTGTTTGCTCAGATCTGGAGGCGTCACGTCTCAGAACGGTGGATTCAGGAGGTGGTGTCCTCCGGTTACAAAATAGAGCTGGCAGCCAGGCCACCCACAAAATTCCTCCGTTCAAGGATATCACGAAATCCGCTAAAAGCTTAGGCTTTGAGAATGGCTGTTTAACACCTCCTGCCAATAGGTGTGATTTTCCCTGTACCCTGGCAGGAACAGGGTCGGGGGTTCTACTCCAACCTGTTCAAGGTTGCTAAGGCCGATCCTGGACCTGAGGGGTCTCAACAAGTTTGAAAGAGTCAGACATGGAATGGCATGGAAACGTTGCTGCCGGTGGTTAGATCGCTTCGGCCCGGCGACTTCATGACCACGGTGGACATTAGGGACGCTTATCTGCACATCCCGATTTTCCAAGGACATCAGAATTTCTTGAGGTTTGCACTGGAGGATCAACATTACCAGTTTGTAGCACTACCATTCGGCATATCCTCAGCTCCCCGTGTGTTCACCAAGGTGCTGGCGGGCATCATGGCTATCCTGAGGAGTCAGGGTATTCGTGTGTTGCCCTATCTAGACGATTTGCTGATTTCGGCCCGGTCCCTTCAGGAAGCCGAGGGCAATACTCGCACGGTGCTGTCAACCCTGGAAGCCTTCGGTTGGGTAATCAATTACCCCAAGTCGTTTATTACTCCTTCAACAGTGAGATCCTTCCTGGGAATGACGATAGACACCGCTCAGGTCAAGGTCTTTCTGCCACAGCAGAAGGTTTTGAGTCTCCGGATGCAAGTGCAGGCCGGTACATCTGGGGATGAGATTGGTGGGCCTAATGGTGTCATGCTTTGAGGCAGTACCCTTCGCCCAATTTCACATGAGACCTCTACAATTGAACCTGCTGCCCGGCTGGAATCGGGCGCAGGAATCTCTGGAACAAGGTTTTTCTCTGTCCCCCCTGGCCAGGCAGTCCCTCTTGTGGTGGTTGGACTCCCGGAACCTGCTGGTGGGCAAGTCCTTTCTGACTCCCCTTTGGGGCATAGTTACCACGGATGCCAATCTGACAGGCCGGGGAGGCGTTTGGCAGACCCAGAAGATCCAGGGTCAGTGGGGTCTGCAGGAGAACCGTTTACCCATAAATCTACACTTGACTCCCCATTTAAGAGGCCATGCGATCCAGGTTTGCTCGGACAATCAGACTGCTGTGGCCTACATCAATCATCAGGCGGGACTCGGAGCAAGAGATCCCTCAAGGAGGTAACCCGGAGTTTGACTTGGGCAGAGGAGATTGTACCCTGCATCCCGGCGGTCTACATACCTGGGGTGGAAAATCAGGAGGCAGACTCTCTGCGCAGGAGTTCCTTGCGCCTGGGGGACTTGTCCCTCGGCAGCGAGACCTTTTCAGGCTCTGTGTCTCCGCTGGGGTCAGCCGGACGTGGATCTGTTTGCGTCCAGACACAATCACAAGCTTCCAAGGTTCGTCTCCCTCTCAAGAGATCCTCTGGCCATTGCAACAGACACTCTGGCGATTCCTTGGATGGAGTTCAAATTTCTGTATGCATTCCCTCTGTTTCCTCTCCTGGGTAGAGTGCTGTGCAAGATAGCCCAGGAAAGGGGTACCATCCTGGTGCCTCCTCGCTGGCCGAGAAGGAGTTGGTTTGCAGACATAGCTCAGATGTCAATCGATCACTACATCATGCCCGACGACCCAGGTCTTCTCACACAGGGGTTGCTGTGGCACCCCAATTTATGGACGCTGGCTTTGACGGCCTGGCTATGAAACCTCAATCCTGACGGAGAAGGGGTTATCGGCCACGGTTGTGCAAACAATGATTCAGGTACGGAAGAAATCTTCTTCCATGATATACTACAGAGTTTGGCGGGACTATATTGCTTGGTGCGAGTCCAAGAGCCTTCCTTGCCGGAAATTTTCTATTTCTAGGATTCTGGAGTTTTTACAACACGGTTTAGACTTGGGTCTCCAGCTGAGAACTCTTAAGGGTCAGGTCTCGGCCATTTTTTTCCAGAGATCCATTGCCAACCATAGGTTGATCAAGACTTTTTTTTCCAAGGAGTTACCCATGTCCAACCACCGCGTAAGTCAGTATTACCGGTGTGGGACTTGAATCCCCTCGGCCTGCCCTCTTTTATTGAGTACTGCTTTTAAACCACTGGAGAATGATAGAGGGGCAGATGCCTTTATAGGGGGCCGGAAGGAGCTACATCTTTGATCTTGCAGTCAAGCGCCCTCTAGGGGCGAACACCCAATCGTGAAGATATCGGGACGGCCTGGACTGGATGGATACAAAAACAATTCTACAGGTGAGTTTAACAGAATTGTATTATTTCCCCCCTTTTTCCACAGTCCTTCCCCTTTTCCACATTCCTTCTCTTTTTAACTTTATTTATTTATTTTTCTTCTGTCTTTATTTCTCTCTCTCTGTTCCACATCCATTTTTTCCACATTGCCCCTGCCTCACTCTTTTCTACCTCTACCTACCCTCTCTTATCTACATGTCCCCCTCCCCTATTTTCTTTACCTTTCCTCCTCCCTTCTCTATTTCCTACATTTCCTCCTTGTTTTCTCTCTTTTTATTTCTAAATTTCCTTCTCGTCTTTAACTTTTCTAAACCCCTCTCTCTTTTTAATTCCCTTCTCCTCTGTCTCGTTTCCACATTTCCTCCTTCTCTATCTTTCTACATGTCCTCCTCCTCTCTCTCTTCTACATGTCCTCCTCCTCCTCTGTCCCTTTTTTCCACATTTCTTCTTCCTCCCCTCTCTCTTTTACATGTCCTCCTCCTCTGTCCCTTTTTTTCTACATTTCCTCTTAACCCCCCTCTCTATTTTCTACATTTTCTTCTCTGTATCTATCACTCCCCCCTTTAGTTTATATTTTGAACATTTCTTCCATCTCCTTTTTCCACATTCTCAATTTGTTTTCATCTTTCTACCTGTTCTTTAAACATTTCTTTTCTCCTCTAGCTTTTTTTAGCATCCCCCCCTTCTTTCCCTCTGTTTCACATTTAAATTTTCTTTTTCTCCCCTAATTTACTCTTCCCTTTTCCCATCCCTTCCCTTTTCCACATTTCCTCACTCTACTTTTTTCACATCCCATTTATTTTACTGTCTTTGCCTCCACATGACCTCTGTCACCATCTCTTTTTTCACATTCCCTTCTCCTCTCTCTTTTACACATGCTCTCTTTTTCATTTTCTCTTTTCCACATTGGCTCGAGGTTACTTCATATGCAAATTTCCTCTATTTTCCCCTTTTTCCACAGTCCCTCCCTCCCCCAACTCTTTAACATTCTTTCTTTCTGTCTTTCTTCCACATCCTTTATTCCACATTCCCTCTGTCTCACATGTCCTCCCCTTGCCCTCTCTTTTCTACGTTTCCCCCTCCCCTCTCTTTCCTCTACATCTTCCCCCCTCTTTTTCTCTCTTTTTTTCTACATTTCTTCCTCCTCTCACTTTTCTAACCCCCCTCTCTCTTTTTATATTTCCTCCTCCTCTGTCTCTTTTTCACAATTACTCCTCCTCGCTATTTTTTCTACACGTCCTCCTCCTCTGTCCCTTTTTTCTACATTTCCTCTTCATCCCCCCCCCCCCCCATCTCTATTTCCTACATTTTCTCCTCTCTCTCTTTCTTTCTCTCTGTCTCTCTCACTCCCTCTTTTAGCTTATATTTTGCACGTTTCCACTATCTGACTAAACTGATGAAAAGTTCTTGTATCCATTTGTCCCCCAGCTTGTGCTTTCCTTTCTATGTGTTTTTGAGTAACTGTTTGGGTAGAAGGAATCCCTGCTCTGAGCACCGTATGGGCAGCACTGTGTTAGCCAGGACCTCGGAGGAGAGAGATTTAGGGACACTGATTACTGATAGCTGCAAGATGAGTGGACGGTGTAGCCAGGCAGTGGGAAAAGCAAGCAGGATGCTCGGCTGCATAGCTCGAGGCATCACCAGTAGGAAGAGGGATGTTGTGATGCCGCTGTATAGAGCCCTGGTGAGGCCACAGCTAGAATACTGTGTGCAGTTCTGGAGACCTCACCTGCAAAAAGACATTATTCAAATAGAATGTGTCCAAAGGCCGGCAACAAAAATGGTGGAAGGACTTAAACTTAAAACTTATCAGGAGAAACTTAAAGAACTTAATCTGTACAGTCTGGAGGAAAGAAGGGAGAGGGGGGACATGATTGAGACAGGAGGGAAGTGTTTTTAAGAACAAAGGGGCCCAACCTGAAGCTAGTCACAGAGAAGATCAGGAGTAATATTAGAAAATATTATTTTACAGAAAGAGTAGTAGATGCTGGGAAAAAACTTCCAGCAGAGGTAGTTAAAAAAAAAACTAAAGTCAGTAAAACATGCCTGGGATAAGCACACATATATCCTAAGATAACGAGTACATGCAGTATACACATAAGATACAGAGAACATGCAGTATACACATAAGATACAGAGAACATACAGTATACACATAAGATACAGAGAACATACAGTATACACATAAGATACAGAGAACATACAGTATACACATAAGATACAGAGAACATACAGTATATACATAAGATAAAGAGAACATACAGTATACACATAAGATACAGAGAACATACAGTATACACATAAGATACAAAGACCATACAGTATATACATAAGATAAAGAGCACATACAGTATACACATAAGATACAGAGAACATACAGTATACACATAAGATACAGAGAACATACAGTATATACATAAGATACAGAGAACATACAGTATACACATAAGATACAAAGACCATACAGTATATACATAAGATAAAGAGAACATACAGTATACACATAAGATACAGAGAACATACAGTATACACATAAGATACAGAGAACATACAGTATACACATAAGATACAGAGAACATACAGTATACACATAAGATACAGAGAACATACAGTATACACATAAGATAAAGAGAACATACAGTATACACATAAGATACAGAGAACATACAGTATACACATAAGATACAGAGAACATACAGTATATACATAAGATACAGAGAACATACAGTATACACATAAGATAAAGAGCACATACAGTATACACATAAGATAAAGAGCACATACAGTATACACATAAGATACAGAGAACATACAGTATATACATAAGATACAGAGAACATACAGTATACACATAAGATACAGAGAACATACAGTATACACATAAGATACAGAGAACATACAGTATACACATAAGATACAGAGAACATACAGTATACACATAAGATACAGAGAACATACAGTATACACATAAGATACAGAGAACATACAGTATACACATAAGATACAGAGAACATACAGTATACACATAAGATACAGAGATCATACAGTATACACATAAGATAAAGAGAACATACAGTATACACATAAGATACAGAGAACATACAGTATACACATAAGATACAGAGAACATACAGTATATACATAAGATACAGAGAACATACAGTATACACATAAGATAAAGAGCACATACAGTATACACATAAGATAAAGAGCACATACAGTATACACATAAGATACAGAGAACATACAGTATATACATAAGATACAGAGAACATACAGTATACACATAAGATACAGAGAACATACAGTATACACATAAGATACAGAGAACATACAGTATACACATAAGATACAGAGAACATACAGTATACACATAAGATACAGAGAACATACAGTATACACATAAGATACAGAGAACATACAGTATACACATAAGATACAGAGAACATACAGTATACACATAAGATACAGAGATCATACAGTATACACATAAGATAAAGAGAACATACAGTATACACATAAGATACAGAGAACATACAGTATACACATAAGGGCAGACTAAATGGAGCGTATGGTCTCCTTCTGCCGTCACCCTTCTATGTTTCTGTGTGTTATTTTACCATCATGTAAAATGAATAAATAAAGGTATAGATAAAATGTGAACGCTTACAAGGGGGTGAATGCTTGTTATATAGGTCCCTCATATCACCTTTTTTTCTCTTCTGTCCAGTGAGTCATTGTATTTCTCATTCTCCGAACTTCCTGATGAGTTTTCGTCCTCCCAGTCGAAGGATTTGCTTACCTGTTCCGATGCTGACCCCTTACAATCACCCACAAGGTAATTAAAACATTGCAGACATTGGTGCTATATAAGAAACGGGGCGGGGTATGTGAGAGCCCAAGATCCTGTCTGACACCCTGGCTGTGCTTCTTCTCTCTCTCCCTGTTGGCAGGTGACATTGGATGCCTAGACCAGCACTGCCAGATACCCATGTGTGCACTCTCAGGCACGCTTCCATGCACTCCCACATGCACATGCGCCTCCTCAAGTGCTCTCTTAAACACATGCGTGCACCCCCAGATGCACATGTGCGCACTACCAGAACACACGCAACCCTTCGGTGCATGAACACACTCCCAAACATATAAGCAGCCTGCAGATCAGTCGGAGGGCAGGTCCGTAAGAAGGGGCAGGTGGGTAGCTGGCTCAGTGGGTCAGCAGGCAGGTGTGTGTAGCCCTCATCTGCTGATGGGGCTCCCATGGGGGGGGGGCTGCAAGCACCTCTTGCACCCAACAGTGGGAGGTTGGAAGCACCTCTTGCTCCCGGCTCTGGTCTGTTGGGAGAGAATGGGAGAAGCATGCACCTATAGCTCCTGGCTGTTGGCTTTGCTGGATGGGGGGAGAACAATTGTCAGGCTCCCAGCTGTGGTCTGCAGTGGATTGGTGGGTAGGTGGGCTATGGTCTTTGGTGGAGGGGTAGGGCTGCACACACCCCTTGCTTCTGGCTGTGGATTGCAGGCTTAGGCAATAGGGGGGTCCATTACGGGGAGCTGGGGCGCACACACCCCTAACTCCTGGCTGCGGTATCCAGTGCGGGGGTCTTAACCCTGCTCTGGTTTCTGGCTCTGGCCTCCAAGGGGGGGGGGGTGCATGTACCTTTCGCTCCCAGCGCTGACAGTTGCACTTGGATCGAGTGCAGTTACCTTGAATGGCAGCTCTGAGAGTGGCATTCAAGCCATCAATACAGAGGGAGGGGGTGTGGTCTGGACTAGCTCATCTAGACAGTATTAGTATTAGTGGTCCAAATCAGCGGGGTGACACTGGAAGGGCAGATGAGGAAGTGTATTTCCTCATTCACGTTTCCAAGCTGAGAGGAAGAACAATGCGGAAGGAACGCTTGGCAAAGTGAGCTGCTGCTTACTTTTGCATGAAAAAGCCCCTTTTCCTAATGGGTTTGTCTGGGCATATACTATATTTACCTGACCGCCCTCTGGGAATCATCTGTTTCTTTGCTGAGAGCATGTGGTTGATTGGCTTTGGTGCACTTTTGAGCAAGGAATGCTGATAAGTCTCAGCAGTGGAAGATCATATGTTAAGCCCCTGCATCCAGTTAACAAGGGTCCATTGTGACTGTAAGCAGGGGCAAGTACTGAATCCGTCTGGGACTTGCTCTCCAGAGCTAACAGAGCTCACAGCAGAACAGTGAAGTTTTATCCCATAGGGATCAAGCATATGGAAGGAAATATATATATCTCAAAATTAGCAAACATATATGTCACATAAAGGCTTCATGTATATATATGTACACGCTCAGCGAGATGTCTATGGGGGGGGTCCCGACGCCCGCCCGGAGCTACGCAGGATCACGTTACCGTTTGATACTGAAGCAGCGTCGTCGGGACCTGCGGCCGAGGGAAAGACGCAACTTGCGAGGGGAGACGTAAGAGATTGCTCTGCCACACTTTCTGTTTCATATATATTATTATTATTATTGTTTATTTATATAGCGCCATCATCTTCCGTAGCGCTTTACAAAGTAGTAATTACAGACAGGGTAGAAACATACGGTACATATACTATTTCAAATGCAGTTTTACAGAGTTGACAATGGATATTCTGAGTACAAGATACAATAGGGGAGAGAGCCCGGCCCTTGCGAGCTTATATGCGTGTTTGTTCTGGTGAGCAGCTTTTTGAAGACCGCAGGATAGTTTTCTGGTTTACAAATACTGTATCACGCTATGTGCGGTTTTCCATTTCCCTTTCTTTTACATGTCATTTTATTCAAATAAATCGTGGATGGTTTTAAATATTGCCTAATGCGCGGTTACTTGAATATGTCCTTGCTGATGAGATCCTATTGAGACATTTAAGTTGATATATCCCCCATATGAGCTATTGGAGCCATTCAAGCGGAGTGAAATTGATGATTGATTCAACGCGATCTTTTTATTGAGGAGTTAGTACGTGATTGCATCTATAGGTGGAGGGATCATTGCACCAATTTGATTGAAGAAATCTTTGAATATTAATCACGTTGGGTGATAAAGAAGTTATATGCTAATGTGCACATCTAAAAAGACATCTCGCTGAGCGTGTACATATATATACATGAAGCCTTTATGTGACATATATGTTTGCTAATTTTGTGGGAAAAGGACCGTACGTGACATCGGTCTATTGCTCGGAGCGGGACTTTAAAAAGTTTATTATTTGTCATCATTTACATTTATTTTGTATTCCGCGGTTTTAAAGAGAATTATTTCCTTTTTTTTTTTTGCATGATATTTGTAGCTCAAACATCCTTTACTCCCATTACCCCTGGGCCAGTTGACCCACAAGTCTTTGCTTTATGTTGTCAGCTGTTTTCAACAGACACACCGTTCTTCAATCCCCCCCCCCCCCAATCAATGACACCAGTTACACCCCCTCCCTATGCTGCTCCACTGCACCGAATCTGGGCTGACTTGATTTTATGGAGAGGCACCACTATGGCACAGTACAGGTCACAGCTCCTCCCCCTGATTTCTTATATGTTCTGTAGTGCATAAGATCAGCCTGTGCCAATCGCCAATCTCTAATTTGCTAGGTGGACATGGCTACAAGCCGGAGCACGACACACACCATAGGGGAATGGGTGATGCAGCCAGTGACGTGCCTATATTACCCAGCATTTTTTAGATCCACCAATCAGTGATTTCAAATTTGCTGGGTGGGCGTGTCTACAAGAAAGAGGAAGAATGATCATCTCCAAGTATTTGGATTGGGGGGTGGAGGGGTTGCAACCTTTTTAAACTAGACCTTCAGCATAATTTATTGAAAAGCCCAAACCCTTAATGAACTATTCCACAGCATCTAAAATTAATATATTTTAAGATTTTAATCGCTTAATTACTACTTATTATTCTTTCCACCACTGGGCTTCAACTCTGTTCTGGGCTTGAGGATACGGGTGCCGCCATCTGGGCTCAGAAGCATCACATACTGAGGAGAGGGGTGAAAAGCACAGGGGGGTGGGTTATAACTGTGCTTTACACTGACAGAGCAGAGCTGGGGTCAGGAAAAGGACGGCAATCCCAGAATGCAGAGCGACACAGAGGCGTCAGAAGACACTTCCTGTCTGCAGGCAGCCTGTGGCTTCACAGACCGCCATCTTGGATTTTTAAAGGCTCAGAACACGCAATAGGTGCAGGTAGGCTGATTTTAAATGGGGGTAATCTGTATGTACAGGGTGGGGAAACATACAAGATAGACTCTTATTCAGGGTGAAGGTCCGCTTTAAGCTTTTTAATGATTTGTCTGATTGGAGTTAAAGAAACTGTCCAGACTAAGTGTAAAATGAGAGCAAACACATCTTACCACCCAGTTAGCTGATTTCTGAGTCTGATGTGCTCTGAAACGTATTGACGCTGCATTATCATCTTTGTTGTAAAGCTAGGGCTGCACATTTCTTCGCAGCCTATATGACAGAATGTTACACATTAGTTTCTGAAGCAAGGGGAGTTTCTGTCCCTTCTTCTGTCTGCTTTTGTTTCAGTTTCTGATAATTATACAAACGTGAACCGTAAAATGTTTTGCTGGCAGTTTAATTTACAATGAGAAACTAAGAGAAACAACTAAGAGAAACAGAAAACAGCATAATAAGTTACAGTAGATCTCCCCTGCAGGCACAGTGTTGTGTTCCAAATAGTCTTATGCAAGAGGGGTGAAAACAAGTCCACTTCTCACTAATACAAAAACGGTGGTCATACATAATTGAAATCTGGGATCTTGGCTACGGAGTAGGGGTAAGATCTCAGCTTCAGCAGCTTTATTCAGCAAAGCACCAGGATAAATCTGCTGTATGGCAGGTAGAGAAACCTTACTCTTATTTAACAACCCCTTTAATAAAAGCACTTAAAGTCAGATCAGGCCTATTATTCCTCTATTTGTTCTGTAACAGGGTGGTGAGGGACAGCATGTGTTATCCCACAAAGCTTTCAAGTTTTAGTTGAGGCTGTCCTTACCTTACAAACAAAGCTGTTATGGGTGTTTAGAAAATGACAGGCTCCAAATCCAAACTTATGATGGGTCAGGGCTTGTGATCTGTGTCTGAAAACATGGCAGTGTACTTGAAAGTTCTGTGAGCAGACATGTTCAGTCCTGTGACTTTCTGCTGATATCCATCACTTTTTGGATTTTTTTCAGACGTCAAGTGGAAAGAAAGTATAGAAGGAAGTTTGTAATAAAGTACATTAAAAAATACTAACACCGAGCAAAAAATTGTTGTGCAAAAAGCAAACAGTTCCAAATTAATCATTTAAAAGTGCCACGGTGCACAATACACAGTGTCCCACGGTGCATGCACTTCACACAAACTTGTGCAAGGGAATCCTCCACCGATAGTGCAAACTCTTACCAGCTTTTAATCAGCAAAGCGCTTTGAAATGGTATTAAACAGCGTTGCTGTTGCGTTGCAAACAAAGCTTCCACTCCTCATCCTTCCAATATTTTTAGATGTTATCTAAAAATATTGGAAGGATGAGGAGTGGAAGCTTTGTTTGATGAGCATTTAATTGGAAGTGGATGACATCAGAATTAGCAGCAACGCTGTTTAATACCATTTCAAAGCGCTTTGCTGATTAAAAGCTGGTAAGAGTTTGCACTATCGGTGGAGGATTCCCTTGCACAAGTTTGTGTGAAGTGCATGCACCGTGGGACACTGTGTATTGTGCACCGTGGCACTTTTAAATGATTAATTTGGAACTGTTTGCTTTTTGCACAACAATTTTTTGCTCTGTGTTAGTATTTTTTATTTGTATTCGTGTTCTTCTGGGGGATAAGGACATTTCACGTTGAGCAATATTCATTATATTCACTATTTTAAACACAATCTGGAAAAATATTTTTTTCGTCAGCGCGGGCCTATGTATTAATAGTTTCACTGTTGTTACATTACTTTAATAAAGTACATTAGTCAATTCTTTATTTTTCTATAATTTTTTAAATTTTCACAGGTAGTTAATAAAACCACGTGAGCACACATTTTAAAAATAAGGTGGAGGGGCAACAATGGTGGGACACAATGATTTTATGGGCCTGATGCAGCTGCAACCTCTGCACCCCTTGTATTCTATATAACCTTGGTTCTCCATTGGTGTGTTAATGTGTTTGGCCAGTTTGGTGATGTTGCAGCAATTGCTGATGATAACTGATTTGATTCCCCAGTCGATCCCCTTCACCTAAAAGTGACTCTGAACTGGAAATGAAAGTCATCAGCCCTCCTGTGTCTGAGAACTGCATGGAGTGGGACTGGGGAAGACTTCCGCAGGTAAGGAAAATATGACCCTTCATGACTGACCATCAGTTGGGCCATCCAATCAAAGTAGAAACATCAGAAATCTAACTGTTTTCTCCTTTCCAAGGTTACTCGCTCTGATAGCGTATCCCAAGTATCACAGTCTGCCCCACCCAGCCCAACCAGGGACCTTGTCCAGTTATTCCCCAAGATCTCTACAGAGTCCGATGTTCTCCACATAGGCGAGGAGCCATGTAGCTTTCTAAGTGCTCCAGAATTTGAAGAAACCTCTGAGTACCGAGCCGATGCAGGTGGGCAATGGAGTACGGATAGAACACAAGTGTTAGACTTATTTCTAGAATCTTCATATATGTATTCAGTTAAAACTTCATAGTTTTATTCTTCAAAGCACTGTATGATGTTGTCACTTGAACTTGTTTTCTCAATCTTTTTTCAGGCACTTCTGCTGAATCTCCAACGTTATTATTACCCGATGAGATGCTTTCCCCCGAATCTCAGGAGGTATCCCTCTATTTTCCAAACAGGTAAATTCGAGAAGTTACTTGTCAATACCACTGACTCTGTAGGTCATGGTATTTCTGTAGTAATATCCAAAGGCAGCTGAACTATCTAGATTTAGAACTATCTAGTGCTAGTCATTCATCTTGCTTACTTGACTTGTTATTACTACTACATTAAATAATGTTGAGTGGTGATCAAACTTATTATAATTAAAGGAACTTACCCTAACCTGACCATTTTTGGGGCCCTCAAAGTGAGACTGTTTAAACCTGTTTGTGGGTGATGGGCATGTAGGGGTGTGGTTTAGCATGTAGCTTAATTACGGGTCACGTGCTCTAGGAAAACTTGGTCCATAACAGATTGATTGAGCCAATGCTCAGAAGTCTATGCATTCCATTACCACCATTCAACCAAAGAGTCAGAGCAGTTGAAAACCACCCAGACACCCAACATTGTTTATTTGGTGGGACTGTCTTCCCTATATCAGCAAAGTGGGACATTTAGGTATCCCCAGAGTTTTCGGAAGGACAATGGACCTTAAAGTGGTTTGTGAATGGCCGGCGCGGGCGCGCACCCTGTAAGAGTGACGTGCGGGAGGCGGCGGCGGACGCGCTGTCCCCGAAGTGGACCAAAACCCAGGATAGTCAAAATCCTGGATGTTGGTCCACTTTAAAGTGGGACTGTCTCACCAAAAGTGGGACATCTGGTCAGGATTACTTGCCCTCACTCCCTGTGGCAGCTACCCGCTGGGCCTTCCAGTTTCCGAGAACGGGGCTTCCGGTGTCCTCATGCACTTTCCCTGCCTCACCAGTTATGGTGACCCTGTGCGCTCCCTCCATTGATTGAGGCAGTGCTTGGCATGCCCCCTCTATTACAATAAATGGAGGTGGCTAGTGCACAGGAATTGCAGCGCAGCTAGTCTTTTCAGGGTTTGCATGCTCACAGTGCTCCTTGTTCACAGAAACCAGTTCATTTCTGAGCAGAGGACCGGCTGGAAGCATCTGTGGGGGAGAGAAGGTAAGTGCCCAAAACGTTCACAATATACGACAGCCTTCACAAGACAGCAGAATGCCAGTTAAGGATTCATTTTATATAACCCCATTGGTTGTGCAGTGTTCCCCTCTACTCATCACATGGTTAGACTGGAGCAAGGCAGGGGACAGGTTTTTCTTCCTAAGAAACCCTCTTGAGTCAAAACAGGTCTCTTGAGAAGGTTCCATTTGCATTATTAGAAGCTTGTCCAGGGTTGCAGCACTCTGTTCCAGCAGTAGCCTTCACAGCAGTTGTTGACACACAGACCCCTTTACCAGCTAGAGCTGACACGGCACAGTCTAATCTTCATCCACAGGTACTTTAGCATCCTGGCCCACTAGCAGAACCTCAGTAATGTCTGTATAACATAGTCCTGGTTCTAGGACAGTGAAAGCCCATGCCAGCGAGTCCTTATTACTGGCACTGCTAAAACTATGGGTTCCTCTAGTCCAGTTGCAGCAAACCCAAGGGCCACTAACGGGTCATATGTATTCTTAGTATACAGTACGTCCTGCTCCAGATAGAATACGTATAATCGGGTATTACTCCGCCAGATGGTGCTGGACTGCAGAGACATCGAAAATAGGCTCCTCCCGGCCCCTCAAATACCCAGGGACTTCCCACAATCCCCAGATTTTCTCTGCAGTCTGGACTGCGAAGGACAAGAAGATGACTCTCTCTACTCGCAGGTGAGCGGGGCTATTAGCCTGCAGCCCTGTAGGACTATTCCCACCCGTTCCATCAGTAATTGCCTCCCAGCCTTGGCTGCGCTGGTCAGGTGATGGTAGACAGCAACGCTGTCAGGTGCTTAGGAGCGCTGCTCCACCGCAATCCCCCACCAAAGGGTAGGCGGTACAGGCATATGGTGAGCCTCTATGGGATGCCCCCTCCCACACTATTGCCCCTTGCCCCTGTCCATCGGTGGGCCCTATGTTAAGTGGCCGCTGTCCTCCCTCACTCTCCTTGTAGCCTTCGGGGGGAAAGTGGGGGGGTGTGTGTGTGTGTATGTATATACGTGTATTGGCTTTTATGCTTCACTAAATTATGCTTGTTGTCAGCCACCGCGCTGACTTGTTTTACATTTACTGTGCTTGAAATTGCCGCAGCGCGCGTTTTTTCCTAGTGTTCCACGCTTGGCGGCGGTGTTACCCCAGCCGCCGGTGCGCCGTCATTGGCTGCTTGTCACGTGTTGGCTTCGCGCTCTTTGGGGGGGCGGGGCCTGTCTTTGGCACGTTCCGCGTCATTGCTTATGCGGGCCCGCCCCTCGAGGTATACCGACGCCATTTTGTTTGCTTGGTTCCGGCTGCTGCGTGACGGGCTTCTACCTACCGCGGCCCGTGAGTGCCCTCGCGGGCGGCTTTATTACCGCTACTTTTAATTATTGTATTCTTACGGCTCCCCTTTGATTATGTCTTTCAGACGGGCGAACCCCTTCGGCTTCTCCCGGCCATACTCCCTCTATTAGTTGGTTAACTTGTGAGACCTAGTGTTAATTACTCCCACTTCCCTAGCGGGTTACTGGGGCATCCCGGGTTGCTGTATAGCGTTAATCCCTATCGGCCTATTGTGCCGCTATAATCACCATATGGAGGCATCTCAGGATAATGTGACTGGGGTTCCTTTGGGACAAGCCCGGCTGTGTGTAGCTTGTGGGGAGTCCCATGTTGACGCTGACAAGGCGCAGGTCTGTGTACCCTGTGCCAAACAGGTGCTTGAATCTGGCCTTCCAGTGGCTGACTCTGCGATTCGTTTCGCCTCACCTACTCCCCCAAGCTTAAATCTCACTCCCATTGAGTTGCATACAAGTGGGGATTGTCAGCCTGATGTGTCTTCTAGACTGGCCAGTGTTGAGAAGTTAATTGCTAATACCTTGGCGCGTAAGGCCCCTGCAAAAAAGAGGCACTTAACGCCTGATGTCACTCTTTTCCCTATGGAAGCTGATGAGTTTTTGCATCTATCTGGCTATACCCCTTTGGAGGAAGGGGAGCTATTCTCCAACTCGGGGTCATCTGATGAGAGGCCCAGGGGTCATGACGATTCTGGCTCTGACCCCTGGGCCTGGATGATACTGATAGATTGTTGGCCCAGATTTTTGAGGTTCTGTCTATCTCTCCCCCTGTTGCGGCTCCCAGGCAAAGGGGGGAACTTTTTCATACTGCTAAGTCACACTTGGAATTTCCTGAGCAAGCACATTTCAATAACCTTGTGCTCAAGGAATGGGAACGTCCCAGTAGACTTCCCGGTGTGCCTAAAAGTTGGGATAGGAAGTATCCCTTTCCTGCTGATGTGGTGAAGTGTTGGTCATCCCCTCCCAAAGTGGATGCCCCGGTCCTAGGGTTATCTAACACCTCTGTCATACACTCCCCTGACTCTACTACCCCGTGGGATGCTGAGGACCGGCGCATTGACCAGCTGGCGTCCCATGCCTTTGCATGTGTGGGGACGGCGCTGTGCCCGGTCTGTGCCTCTGCCATTACGGCTGTGGCTGTTAGGACCCTGCTCAGAAGTTTCCTTGATGGTGCCCCTGATGATTTGCCTTGTGAGGAGTTTAATGCACTTTTTAGTTGTGATGTTTTTGTGAATTTTGTCCTCTCTGCCATGGATGACGCCATTAGAATGTGTGGCAGAACCTCTGCCCTGGTGGTGGCTATACGCCGCTCGGTTTGGCTGCGCCAGTGGGCTGCTGACAACGCTGCCAAGAAGGCCCTCACTGGTTTTCCCTTCAAAGGACTACGCCTGTTTGGGGACCGCCTGGACCTATTTGCTAAGGGAGGCAGGTTACCCCAACGCAGGCGGCAGTCTCGGCCCTTTCGGGGTCAGGGCTCCTTTTCCTCCCCCTACCGTGGTGCTAGACAAGGGAGGGGGGTTCCTTTACTGGGGCCCGAGGAGACTTTTGGGGTAGGGGACGGCCTGGCTCCACCTGGGGCTCTAAGTCCTCTCCCAAGCCCCCTCAGGCATGATGGGGCGCCCTCACCCATCCGGGTGGGGGGACGGCTTCAGCACTTTGCTCACGTCTGGAGGCTTCATGTCTCAGACCGGTGGATTCAGGAGGTAGTGTCCTCCGGTTACAAGATAGAGTTTGCTGTCTGCCCCCCCCCAAGGTTCATCAGATCCCGGATTCCTCAGGACCCTGTGCCAGCTCAGGATCTAGTGCAGGCAGTGCAAAGCCTTCTGGAGCTGGGGTCATCTGCAAGGTCCCTTTAAGGGAAAGGGGCTTCTATTCCAACCTCTTCACAGTGCCCAAAAAAGATGGGTCAGTCAGGCCCATCCTGGATTTGAGGATACTCAACAAATTTGTCAGGTGCAGGCGCTTTCGCATGGAAACTCTGCGCTCTGCCATCAGTTCCCTGCGCCCAGGGGATTTCATGACGTCTGTGGACATCAAAGATGCTTACGTTCATATTCCTGTGTTTCCAGGTCATTAAAGATTCCTCAGGTTCGCTCTGGAGGATCAACACTACCAATTTGTGCCATTACCCTTTGGTCTCACATCAGCTCCCAGGGTGTTCACCAAGGTGCTGACAGGAGTGATGTCCCTGCTCAGGTTCCAGGGCATCCGCGTGCTGCCCTATCTGGACGACATTCCCATCACTTCCCAGTCTCTACATCAGTTGGATACTCAGCTGGTGGTGTCCACCCTGGAGTCATTTGGATGGGTGATCAACCACCCCAAGTCTTCTCTGTCCCCCTCCTTGGAGACTTCATTCCTGGGAATGAATCTGGATACAGTTCAGGCAAGGATTTTTCTTCCTCAGCGGAAGGTGAACAGTCTGATTGCGCAGGTCCAGTTTCTGCTATCTTGTCATCATCCCTCCATCAGGCAGGGAATGCAGCTGGTGGGCCTGATGGTGGCGTGCTTCGAGGCGGTCCCTTATGCTCAGTTTCACTTGAGGCCTCTGAAACTCCACCTATTGTCTGTATGGGACAAGGACCCAGCGTCCCTGGACAGGGTCTGTGTGCTCTCCCCCCTGGTCAGGAGGTCCCTCTCATGGTGGCTGGACTCCAGGAACCTGTTGGGGGGCAGATCCTTTCTGACCCCCTCCTGGGAGACGGTCACCACGGATGCCAGTCTGTCGGGGGGGGGGTGGTTCTGGAAGTACCTGCAGTTCCAGGGGAGGTGGGGCCCTCAGGAGGCCCACACACCTATCAACGTCTTGGAGCTGCGGGCGATCAGGTAAGTTCTGGCTCAGTTGACTCCTCACCTTCAGGGCCTGCCTGTTCAGGTGTGCTCGGACAACCAGACGGCAGTTGCCTACATCAATCATCAGGCAGGGACCCGGAGCAAGAGGGCCCTCCAGGAAGTGTCTTTGATCCTGACCTGGGCGGAAGCCAATGTTCCCTGCATATCAGCGGTGTACATTCCGGGGGGGGGGGGGAATCTGCTGGCATACTTTCTAAGCAGGGGGACCTCTCGCCGGGGAGAATGGTCCCTCTGCAACAGGGTGTTCCAATCTCTGTGTCACCGTTGGGGCCAACCAGATGTGGATCCGTTTGCGTCCCGTCACAATCATAAGCTCCCGGCCTTTGTCTCCCTGTCCCAGGATCCTCTGGCCTTGACCATGGACGCCCTAGCAATGTCATGGCAGGGCTTTCAGTTACTGTATGTCTTCCCTCCATTCCCCCTGCTGGGCAGAGTTCTGCGCAAGATTGCTCTGGAGGGGGTGCCAGCAATTCTGGTGGCCCCCAGGTGGCCAAGAAGAGTGTGGTTCGCAGACGTGGTGCAGCTGGCAGTAGATCAGTACGTTCTGCCCAGGGTGCCAGACCTGCTCACTCAGGGTCTTTTACACCATCCCAATTTACAAACTCTGGCTTTGACAGCCTGGCTGCTGAAACCTCCATCTTGATGGAGAAGGGGCTGTCTACCTCGGTTGTTGATACCATGATAAAGGCTAGGAAGAAGTCTTCTTCTTCCATTTATTACAGGGTTTGGCGTGCCTACATTGACTGTTGTGAGTCTAAGTCTCTTCCCTGTCGTGTGTTCTCTATTCCCAGGATCCTGGAGTTCCTGTAGCATGGGTTGGAGATGGGGCTCCAACTCGGTACTCTGAAGGGTCAGGTCTCTGCTCTGGCTGTTTTCTTCCAGAAGTCCTTTGCTCAGCATTCTCTGATCAGGACTTTTTTCCAGGGGGTTACTCATGTGTGTCCCCCACGTAAGCCTATGGTGCCTATTTGGGATTTGAATTTGGTTCTGTCAGCCTTGCAGGGTGCTCCCTTTGAACCTGTGCAGAATGCTGCTCTGGCTATTCTTACTCTCAAAGTTGTCTTTTTGGTGGCTATCACCTCTGTTAGGCGTGTGTCTGAGTTAGCAGTGCTTTCCATCCAGCCCCCCTACTATGAGAGACACCAGGACAAGGTGGTGTTCCGCTTCAAGCCAGATTTTCTGCCTAAGGTTGTGTCTGCCTTTCATTTGATTCAGGACATTGTTCTTCCTTCATTGTGCCCTAATCCTAGTAATGCTAAGGAGAGGGTCTTGCATTCTTTGGATGTGGTTAGGTGTCTGAAATACTATCTGGTGGCTACTGCACCATTCAGAAAAACTGATGCTCTTTTTGTGGTCCCTTCTGGTCCTAGGAAGGGTTTGGCTCATGCCAAGTCTACTATCAGTAAATGGATCCGTCAAGCTGTGATTCAGGCCTATTCTGCTAAGGGGAAGAATCCTCCCTTCCGCCTTACTGCTCATTCTACTCGTGCTATTGGTGCCTCTTGGGCTTTTCAGCACCAGGCTTCTGTTGAACAAGTTTGCAAGGCCGCTACTTGGTCTTCTGTTCATACCTTTTCAAAGTTTTACAAGGTTGATGTTAGGGCCTCAGCTGTTGCTGCTTTTGGCCGCAAGGTTCTGCAGGCGGCAGTGGTTTAAACTGTCTGCTGTTAACTTTGGGGATCCCACCCTACTTTATGGACACTGCTATTGGATGTCCCGATTGTAAGTATTCTATCTGGAGCAGGATGTACTGTATACTAAGAATAATACAATTCTGTGATTACTCACCTGTAGAATTGGAATTATGAGTATACAGTACGTCCTGCTCCACCCCACCCTTGGATTTGCATTATCTTGGATCCCCTGTATGGTGATTGTTATCATTGTTATAGTTACTAGTTTGGGTTGTTTTATTTCTCCCGGCTTCTCGTTAGCTGCTTTTCAATTCTGGGGATTGTGGGAGGCCCCTGGGTATTTGAGGGGCCGGGAGGAGCCTATTTTCGATGTCTCTGCAGTCAAGCGCCATCTGGCGGAGTATAACCCGATTGTAAGTATTCTATCTGGAGCAGGACATACTGTATACTCATAATACCAATTCTACAGGTGAGTAATCACAGAATTGTATTTTTTGATCTCCACATATTTGGCTTCATGAAGATGATAGCCTGCTTTATGAGGCTGATGGACACCTCCCACCACCACCAGTAAGTTGACACTTGTGGCTCTCAAGACTGACCTAACAGGACAAACTGTACCAATTGCTGGAGTCATTACTTTAGGATGCTGAATGAAAATTTGTCCTGAGTACTTTCTTATGCTTACTTTCAACATCCAGTCATGTGCAGAAAATTGATTGTATATCTTTCCACCTGGTTGTACATCTTTCCACCTGGTTGGGGATGTGGTGACTGTACTCTTCTTCTCTTCCCACAGTGATCCTCATCCCCCACCTCCACCTCACCAGCACCAGGAGGATTTAGGCAACAATATAGAGTCACCTACATCCGGTGTAGCCCTATCACTGTGCGGCGGGCTTGCAGATTCCTGGAATATTCCTGAAGGTATGTTAATAGTGATTTAGAGCAATTTGATCTATATTAGTATGTTATTTATAATCAGGGGCGAGGTTTCACATGGCTCCATAGCAAAAGTCATGAAAAAAGAAGTCAGAACACTGGCCCTAGCTATAGACTGGTTCCTATGCTCTTTGGCACAGGACCAGTGTTCTGTCATGGGTACCCCTGACGGAACAATGTGTCCAGGAGGGGGTGGATGTGATGAGGTGGAGGATATCGGCAAGTCACCCACTGATGCTGTTGATTCTCACCCAGTCCACAAAACGCCAGCAAGCCCTGTTGGTCAGTCATAAAGAGGTTGCCATGGCCACAGGAATGCAGAAGGTGAATGTTTTGCCTTTTGTTGGGCTTCCTAGAGGGATTCATGCCCTGTGGTGGGAGATTAACACTCCATTCACCACCACAACTTAAAGCATCATGAATCGGGATGCCCCCCTGTGTGAAGCCCCCCAGTTTGCCCATGAAAACTCCCCTTTCTATTCTCCAACAGCGCATGCGTGGGCTCTCATCCAATGAGAGCTGCCTGCTGTGACTACATGATTCGGCAGACGGCTTTCATTGTTTACAATGGAGATTGCACGCTCTTCCGTCCCAGCCATTCAAATCAATGAGAGCTGCTTGCCGAATAATGTAGAGCCCATGCATGCGCTGTTGGAGACTGGAAAGGTACGTTTTTATTGATGAACTGGGGGGTTTCACACTGCAGTGCACCCCGACTCCAGATGCATCGGGGCCACAAATCAAAACCCCAGAAAGTAAAATTCCCCAGATTTTGTTCCACTTTAAGTCTGATTTAAATCATTATGATTAATAATGGCCATAGATATTTAATACTTGACAAGATCAGGAGATATTTAGCCAACTGCAGCCCTTGGCAAACACTTTCAATAGTCTAACTGCCCCCACCATTTCTTTCTGTCCCTAAAAATAACTGGAGCTTCGGGTGTCTGACTGGCTCAGCTATGGACCAGAGGATCCTCTGGTGGGTCTCAGACACTGACCCAGGGCCACCATCAGGGCAGTACATGAGGCCCAAGATTAGTGCCATGTTTCTGCTTCACTATTTTTTATTTAGTAAGTTACTTTTGTTGTTTGGTTACCAATTTATATGGTTAAAAGTTATTTCTTGTGGTGGGCCCACAATTCTCCAGTCTGAAACAGTGTCTAGATGTATGGTGGATGATTCAAAAATGCATAAGCACAATGTAATATGTCAGTGTAACATCCCCGCAGTGTTGCCTTCCATTACAGTCTAATTATCTTTTCTCTACACAGACCAGTTCCTGAAGCACAAGGTCTCATACTCTGATTTCTGCCAAAACCCTTCACTTCTAGAAAACCCAAACCTGGTCCTGAAGATACACAACAAGTCTGCATTTCATTGTATTTCTTTTGCTTTATGACCTTAATTGTTTCACATTATATGGCTATTTGGTAACCCTCAATCTTTTGTATATTTTATGTGCTTAGGTGATCCAGGCAAAAATATGTAAAATAAAGTCTAATAAATTTCTCCCTTTTGACGATCAGTCAGTGGCGCATGAGAGGGCTTAACCCCATGCAGATGTTGTGGAATAGCTGTGCTAGAATTACTTGGGATCTGCCATCTTGGATCACAACTGAGAGCCCTGTTTACACATGAACGTGCGTGAGAAGCTGACAGGGGGCCTTTGCTAGCACACAAACACACTGCAGTGGAGCTGGGAGCTTTCTTATAATCAGTCCAACCAGCCAGAGAGAGATTTTATCTGTTTTCACACAGAATGTTTGGAGATACAATCCTTCTCTAGCTGGCTGCATTGAAGATTAACATGGCTGCAGTGTGCCTGTGTGATATTGTTTCTCCACACAGGGCAGACTGCCTGGAGCTTAGGATTTTGCTATAAGCAGCCCACACCAAACTGAGAGAGAAATTTACCACTGTCATGTTTATCACTGAATCACCAGCTGCTGGAGGGGATGAATGTAACTATGTATCAATGTAAGTCAATGACTTTGACTGCCACACAGCATTGCGACATTTGTTTACAATGTTGATACAATGCTTTAAGAGTTTTCTGTGCAGAGAGAGATTTAGAGTCAATTTGCTTGTAGGACGAGGTGTTTCAGAAGCAGGGCTGTCAGATATGTGGCAAGATGGCCGCTCCCATGCAGTGCAGTAGCAGAGTCTACATGCTATTCTACAATATCAGCATGGGGTTAAGCCCTCTCAAATAACTTACATCACTGATTGCTGGGAGTTTTTTTGACTGTATGTTTGCTTTAATGTTTTTATTGCATAAAGGCAAGTTTTGATATATAAAAGAATGTGAAAGCTGTCTTTGGGCCAACATTATGTTTTTAGAAATATTCCTATTGCACCTGAATATATTTCAAGCTCTGTTCCTATTTATTGGTACCTTTTTTCAGGTATTACAACTGGGCCACAGCTGCCCCTATGCTGCTCTGCATGCAAGCCTTCAACCAGGATCTGCCCCAGGTAATAGAGGCAACACTGAGTCCCTTGTTATTATCAGTCTTGTTTTCCTCTGTTTACTAATTTCTTCTGTTTTTCTAGGGAGTGATTGAACAGCTTGCTCACTCGAGAATGCCCCCGCGGAGTCGGAGATGGTGGTTTTCTTGGAGGAGGAGAAGCTTACACAAACAGCAGGTAACTCATTTGTAGTAATATGTGCCCCTCTTATTAACCTAGGGCAAGGTCACAATAGCTAAACAGCAACAGTTTCCTTAATTTGTTCTTCTGGCCTTTGAAGGTGAATCCTCGTGTTAAATTTGATATTTTAGGGGTAACGTTTACTATAAGATGGGCTAAATATATAAAGAGTATTTTGTTTGGTTTTACCTTGCTCTAATTGCATATAATGTCCCTCTCATGCTTAAGAATTCCCTATTAGGAATGGATTATGAGGAGCAGAAAGAAGACCATGGTGGCAGCAGGTAATTACGTGCTTTTCCGCTCTGTGCCTAGGCTCCACCATGTCTGTCTTTCTTTTCTCATTTCTCAAACTGGATACGACTCTTTTTATTACTCAGGTCACAGAAGAATAACGACATATCTTCAGCTGCCTTGGAACAACCAACTCAGTTTCGGAAAACCCTTCGACTAACATCAGAACAAATAGTAAGAAAGTGATGTTCTGGAGTGCAGTCTGTTATTGGAAGACAAAAATGTCCTCACCTCCAAGGTTTACCAAAGCATAGAGGAAAAGGTGTACATCATGATAGAATTTCTCCTCCTTACTGAGGAACTTTCACATGTAAGGCACACGTTGAGTCAATGGCAGTGTATAATGAGCGAGGGGTTTGGGATTTGAATTTGGTTCTTTCCGCTCTTCAGGGCTCCCTTTGAGCCCTTGCATGATATTGCTTTGTCTTCCCTTACACAGAAGGTGGCCTTTTTTGGTAGCCATCACTTCAGTTCAGCGCGTCTCTGAGTTGGTGGCCCTGTCTATTCAAGCTCCGTTTTTTGAAAGACATCAGGACAAGGTGGTTTTCCGCTTCAAGCTGGATTTCCTTCCTAGGGTGGTTTCTGCTTTTCACCTAAATCAGGATATTGTTCTGCCCTCTCTGTGTCCTAATCCCAACAACGATTAGGAGAGGGCCCTGCATTCCTTGGATGTGGTTCGTGCTGTGAAGTACTATTTGGTAGTAACTTCTTCTTTTCGCAAGACTGATGCCTTCTTTGTGGTTCCCTTCAGACCTTGGAGTACCCAGTATCTGTGTGTGACGTGTTGGGTAGGTGTAATGCTATTTCCCAAAAGATGGTGGTCCCACCATTCCAGATACAAGACTTTACTTGTAGTAAAACAATTGATATGTTCATGGCTCTTTTGGGGAGCACATACAATTTCATCAGTAGACAACCAGAGCTTCTTCATACAATCTGTTACAGATCTCACACGCTTAGCTTTGGTTTTAACATGGAACGAGTCATAAGAGATCTTTCTCCCTCTGTTGGGTGCTCGGGAACTTTTTCCAGCCCGAGTTTCCTTGGGGTTACCATGGAGTCTTCTTTGTATCCCAGTTTGGGGCACTCATTCTTCTAGCTTTCTTCTGGATCCTTCCTCAGGACCAACTTCTAAGAACAAGAAAACCCCTGCAGAGTCCTTACTCCAATAGCTTTCCTCTTCTCGCAGTTACACCTACAACTCCTCTTAATCACATACCTTGCATGTCTAGGACACAAGTCAACATATTGTGTATGATGGGCTCTGTTGTAACTGGTTCTAACTGGATCTAACCTGTTTAACTCTATTATCTAGATCCTAACCTATTAACCTACATTACATTCTCCCTCTACCCTAGAGGTTCCCAATCTTTTTTACTCAGGTAGCACTTTTTGAATGATCTCAAGTACCACCTGGGACATCCAAATGGCTTCTCAGTCACCTAAAACCATGTTAAAACACACAAAACAATAATTTTAAAGTGCATGAGTACACTGTGGGGCATCCCAATTCAGGAAGCCCCAAGCACAGGAACTCGCACGACCTAGGCGTCTTTTAGAATCCAGGGGCTTCAAAGTTCCTCTTTAATACTTATGAAACAACCCAAGCTTGGCAGCAGATCCGATTGGTGTACAAGTTAGTCTTCTGGATGCCCGCTCAGTCTGTCAGATTGCGGGGCCTCCCAGTAGCAACCAACACCCTGGTCGCAGGGGGTGTTGGTCCACTTTAACACGCTACCTGATATTGCCCTGGAGAGCGGACACGTCCACTGGCTGGGAATTTGTTTAAAAAAAAAACAGGGAGTATTAGGAGCTTTAAGGCCATGCGATTATATAAATAGCATTGAATAAAAGTGTGTCCTCCCCCAGACACAACTCAGCACTATAAAGATAACTTCTTTAATTTATTAAGTGAAGTATACTGGACACCATCCACCACCAGTGCATCCAAATTACTGTTACCAGACATATATTGGTATATCGGCATTTATTCGTAATCAATGTAGGTCTGCTTTATAATCACAGCATCTCAATTTGACTCCGTTTATAATGTCAACATATATCTCTCCTCAATGTAGATCCACTTCTCAATATCAATTGTGCTTCACACTAATGTGCACTGGTAATGCTCAGTGCATCATCTAACAATAAAATCATCCAACAATAAAATTGAACATAGTGTAATCCTATATAAAATTATTTAATAAAAGCAAATAATCTACACAGTCACCATCCCAAAGAACTCTCTTAAAGGCCTTTATTAAGAATGAAACTTGATGGTGCTACTTTTGGACCGTAACCCTGTAGATCCCATTGGAAGGACACCCCCTATAGCCCGGCGGCCACGGGACTGTCTGTGTGTACCTTCGAGAGCACTGCTTTATGTTTATATGCTTGATACAAGTGTCTTTCCTGTAAGTGCAATTACCGTATATACTCGAGTATAAGCCGAGTTTTTCAGCCCACTTTTTGGGCTGAAAAAAGCCGCCTCGACTTATACTCGAGTCAGTGAAAATTTTGGCCGAAATGGAGGAGAAAAAGGGGCAGGGCCATACCGCTGGGTGATGCTCGTGAATGGCCTCATGATGCTGATGTCCTGTGCAGCCGCGGGAGCGATGTCCCGCCTCCTCTGGTACAGTGATCCGCCGTCCTCCCCTTCCTCTTCAGCGCGCCAGCTCCGGACTGCGTGTGCGCGGCCGCTTCCTGCGTACACCCAGAAGCGGCCGGCGCAGCTTCAGTCCAGCCTGGCGAGCGGCCGCTTCCGGGTGTATAGAGGGAGCCGGCGCGCTGAAGAGGAAGGCGGCAATCAACTATCGGTATAACGGCAGAACGGATCGGGCAATCAAACGGCAGGAGCCAGGTATTTACTCAGCATAAACCGCACTACCAGCCTGGGCCACTGGTTAGTGCGGTTATGCTTCCCGTATGTGACAGTTTTCCTTTAATGGACACAGGCAGGCTGTATATTTAATGGGCACAGGCAGGACACTGGTAGAATGTATATTATGAGCCCTAACACAGGCTGCTCTATGCAAACAGTCATGTCATCACTTTCTGTAATATCAGCCTGCATTAGGCTTCAAAAGATACCGTACGGTACCCGTAAAAGTCTTTTCTTTGAAATAAATACGGTATTCAAAAACATTATTGGTATCTATTTTTATTTTTGAAATTTACCGGTAGCGGCTGCATTTCCCACCCTCGGCTTATACTCGAGTCAATAACTTTTCCAGTTTTTTGTGTTAAAATTAGGTGCCTCGGCTTATATTCGGGTCGACCTATACTCGAGTATATACGGTATTTGCTTTTATTAAATACATTTATATTGGATTACTATGTTTGATTTTATCTGATTTTTATATGATGTACTGAGCATTACCAGTGCACATTAGTGTGATGTACAATTGAGATTGAGAAGTGGATCTATAGTGAGGAGAGACATTCTAAATGGAGTCAAGTTGAGATACAGTGATTATAAAGAGGACCTACATGCGGATATACCAATATATGTCTGGTAATTTGGATGCACTGGTGGTGGATGGTGACAACTATACTATGTAGTTGCCTGGACAATCCCTTTAATTTGAATCTGGGGCGGGGCAGGTTGGTTACAGAAGTGCAGAAAAATATGTGCCTTCTGCACCTCAAAAGCAACCATGACTTGCAGCACATTTGATGTTGTATTTCTTTTAATTTTTCTCTTCTTTCCTTTATTTTTACAGAGAAGTTTAAACTTACACACGGGGGCAAATGAGGTTGTGTTCAGTATCTGCACCAAGTTTCAGGGAACATGTCGAGCTCGAGCGCAGATCTACTTGTGGGACAGCACAGACCGTATTATCATAAGCGACATTGATGGAACAGTTACAAGGTCAGACAGTAAACTATTAGCTTTTTTTTTTTTATAATTGGCCAAATACAGCTTCTGCAAAACTGAACTTAAAGCGGAACAAAACCCAGTTTGTTTCGTGTCCCCGGGGCATCCTGAATTGGGATCCGCTGGGGTGTGAAACCCCCCAGTTCGCCCAGTAAAACTCACCTCTCCTCACCTCGTGCAACGGTGCATGTGCAGGCTTTTGTCCAATCAGAGCCCTTTGCTGTGTTTACAAGGGCTCTGATTGCCACCAATGGGGAGTGCGCATTGCCAGATCCCCGGCGGTGTGCACGCTCCCCAGCCTATCTGAATGGCTGGGGCAGGACGCTGCAGGGGATGTGGCAGCGCACTCCCCATTTTGGATGGGAATCGACGAGCGCCGTTGGACTGCGGAAAGGTCAGTTATTACCAGCACCCTAGGGGGTTTCACACATCGTGATGCCCCGAGGGAAAGCCAGCAGCCGGCTCTGGAATCTTAGATTCCAGATTGGTCGCTGCTGGGTTTTGTTCCACTTTAAAGTGGAACAAAACCCAGGATTTTGACTATCCTGGGTTCTGGTCCTTGCCCCCGGGTGTGTGAACCCCCCCAGGTCGCCGAAACAAATTAACCTCTTTCTAGTCCTACGGCATATGTGCTGCGGCTCATCCAATCAGCATGCTTGGATCCGCTGACATCTCGAGTGCGCTGACGGCCGCATCCCCTGCTACCCTCTAACAGGGAGCTTGCTCGTGCTGGCCATACACAAATGCCGGCTGGGGGCACGCGCCCTGCTAGATAGATAGCGGGGATGCGGCTGCAGCTCGCTCATGCGCTGATGGGCCGTAAAAGAAGGTAAGTGTATGGGTGACCTGGGGGGTTTCACACAGCGGGGAATCCCGATTTTGGATGCCCCAGTGGGAATCGATCAGCCTGGGAAACGATCGCAGTGGGTTTTGGTCCACTTTAAAGAGTATTTCTCCTTTTTAATATCTCATCTGGAGTGAGGGACGGGTCCTCAGAAGCTGAGTTCCATGGCCTCCGTCTCCAAGACTCAATGCTGGAGCACACCAAGGCTGCCATGCCTTGGCCTGCCTTAGGCTGCTTTCACACTCACTCCTGTGTACTGGCAATTGACCGGCATTTTAATAGCGATCACTATTTGCTATATAGTGATTGCAAACGCCATTGCTGCAAAAACGCAGGGCCTTTGTGGAGCTAGTGGTATTGCCCCACAATCGCCCTGCTGGTACTTGAAAGCACCTATATATCTCTATGGGCAGCGTTTCACTGGTGATAGTCGGGACTGTCACAAGTGATATGCAATCGCCTCACAATCGCAGTTTTAAAGTGGACCAAAACCCATGGCGATTCCCTCTCCCCCAGGGCATCCAAAATCGGGATGACCTCCTGTGTGAAACCCCCCAGATTGCCCATACACTTGCCTTCTTTTCCGGTCCAATGGTGCATGCGCGAGCCGCATCCCCGCTATTCCTCTAGCAGCGTTCTTGCCTGTGCCAGGCATTTGTAAATGGCCAGCACGGGCATGCTCCCTGTTAGAGGGTAGCAGGGCATTCGGCCATCAGCGCACTTGGGAGCTGCTCGTCTTAGACAAAGGGATGTCAGCGGATCCGGGTGCGCTGATTGGACGAGCGGCCGCGTATGTGCCGTAGGACCGGGAAGAGGTGATTTTGTTTCAGCGACCTGCAGGGTTTCACACGGGGAAGCCCTGGGGGCAAGGACCAAAACCCGGGATAGTCAAAATCCTGGGTTTTCCTCCATTTTAAAGCTTTTACACCAAGCACATAAACCTTGACGTTTTCTGACAGGGCATTATTGCTCTCATATCATTAATCTCTTGAACAGTCTTGGTTGTTCCTCTATATACTTCCATGGAGAACGTTATGAACATGCTCAGAATTACATCAGGATATATTTAGTGTTCTCATATCTGAAATAGCTCTGGGAAATATGTGCTCTTTCTATGTCATGATTGAGCTTACACTTTTCATGAGGTTCTGGTGAAAATCAAAATAAAAAAAATAAAATGAAAGGACATTGCTAGAAGTTAGTCATCCCAACCCAGACTTGAAATAAAGCCTCTGCATTTTTCTTGTGCAGAGAAGTAGGGTTATGCCTAGAGATGAGCGAACTTTTGAAAAATTCGATTCGACTGATTCGCCGAATTTTCCGACAAAAATCGTTTCGACCCGAATAAATTCGCGACGAATCGCTATTAAAAACGGCTATTTCTGAGCCTCCTAGAGCCTCAATAGGGTTGTAAACCATTCAGCCTTGCTGTAACACGCACAGGATGCGTGCTGGGTTAGTTAAATAATACTTTGAAGAAATATCACATGCAGATCAGAGGCATCGCTAATAGAATCGCAGAGCGGCACAATTGCAGAGAGTTGAAGTGGCATCACTATGAGGGGCAGAAGGAGCCCAAATATACACTGGAGTTGGCCTCAGGAGCCCAAAAATTGGATGAATCACACCCTGGAGTTGGCAGAAGTTGGCAGCAGCAGCAGCAGGAGCCCAAATATACACTGGACTTGGCTTCAGGAGCCCAAAAATTGGATGAATCACACCCTGGAGTTGGCAGAAGTTGGCAGCAGCAGCAGCAGGAGCCCAAATATACACTGGAGTTGGCTTCAGGAGCCCAAAAATTGGATGAATCACACCCTGGAGTTGGCAGAAGTTGGCAGCAGCAGCAGCAGGAGCCCAAAAATTGGATGAATCACACCCTGGAGTTGGCAGAAGTTGGCAGCAGCAGCAGCAGGAGCCCAAATATATACTGGAGTTGGCTTCAGGAGCCCAAAAATTGGATGAATCACACCCTGGAGTTGGCAGGAGTTGACAGTAGCAGCAGCAGGAGCCCAAATATACACTGGAGTTGGCTTCAGGAGCCCAAAAATTGGATGAATCACACCCTGGAGTTGGCAGAAGTTGGCAGCAGCAGCAGCAGGAGCCCAAATATACACTGGAGTTGGCTTCAGGAGCCCAAAAATTGGATGAATCACACCCTGGAGTTGGCAGAAGTTGGCAGCAGCAGCAGCAGGAGCCCAAAAATTGGATGAATCACACCCTGGAGTTGGCAGAAGTTGGCAGCAGCAGCAGCAGGAGCCCAAATATATACTGGAGTTGGCTTCAGGAGCCCAAAAATTGGATGAATCACACCCTGGAGTTGGCAGAAGTTGGCAGCAGCAGGAGCCCAAATATACACTGGAGTTGGCTTCAGGAGCCCAAAAATTGGATGAATCACACCCTGGAGTTGGCAGAAGTTGGCAGCAGCAGCAGCCCAAAAATTGGATGAATCACACCCTGGAGTTGGCAGGAGTTGACAGTAGCAGCGGCAGGAGCCCAAATATACACTGGAGTTGGCTTCAGGAGCCCAAAAATTGGATGAATCACACCCTGGAGTTGGCAGAAGTTGGCAGCAGCAGCAGCAGGAGCCCAAATATACACTGGAGTTGGCCTCAGGAGCCCAAAAATTGGATGAATCACACCCTGGAGTTGGCAGGAGTTGACAGTAGCAGCAGCAGGAGCCCAAATATACACTGGAGTTGGCTTCAGGAGCCCAAAAATTGGATGAATCACACCCTGGAGTTGGCAGAAGTTGGCAGCAGCAGCAGCAGGAGCCCAAATATACACTGGAGTTGGCTTCAGGAGCCCAAAAATTGGATGAATCACACCCTGGAGTTGGCAGAAGTTGGCAGCAGCAGCAGGAGCCCAAATATACACTGGAGTTGGCTTCAGGAGCCCAAAAATTGGATGAATCACACCCTGGAGTTGGCAGGAGTTGACAGTAGCAGCGGCAGGAGCCCAAATATACACTGGAGTTGGCTTCAGGAGCCCAAAAATTGGATGAATCACACCCTGGAGCTGGCAGAAGTTGGCAGCAGCAGCAGCAGGAGCCCAAATATACACTGGAGTTGGCCTCAGGAGCCCAAAAATTGGATGAATCACACCCTGGAGTTGGCAGGAGTTGACAGTAGCAGCAGCAGGAGCCCAAATATACACTGGAGTTGGCTTCAGGAGCCCAAAAATTGGATGAATCACACCCTGGAGTTGGCAGAAGTTGGCAGCAGCAGCAGCAGGAGCCCAAATATACACTGGAGTTGGCTTCAGGAGCCCAAAAATTGGATGAATCACACCCTGGAGTTGGCAGGAGTTGACAGTAGCAGCAGCAGGAGCCCAAATATACACTGGAGTTGGCTTCAGGAGCCCAAAAATTGGATGAATCACACCCTGGAGTTGGCAGGAGTTGACAGTAGCAGCAGCAGGAGCCCAAATATACACTGGAGTTGGCTTCAGGAGCCCAAAAATTGGATGAATCACACCCTGGAGTTGGCAGAAGTTGGCAGCAGCAGGAGCCCAAATATACACTGGAGTTGGCCTCAGGAGCCCAAAAATTGGATGAATCACACCCTGGAGTTGGCAGGAGTTGACAGTAGCAGCAGCAGGAGCCCAAATATACACTGGAGTTGGCTTCAGGAGCCCAAAAATTGGATGAATCACACCCTGGAGTTGGCAGAAGTTGGCAGCAGCAGCAGCAGGAGCCCAAAAATTGGATGAATCACACCCTGGAGTTGGCAGGAGTTGGCAGCAGCAGCAGCAGGAGCCCAAATATATACTGGAGTTGGCTTCAGGAGCCCAAAAATTGGATGAATCACACCCTGGAGTTGGCAGAAGTTGGCAGCAGCAGGAGCCCAAATATACACTGGAGTTGGCTTCAGGAGCCCAAAAATTGGATGAATCACACCCTGGAGTTGGCAGGAGTTGACAGTAGCAGCAGCAGGAGCCCAAATATACACTGGAGTTGGCTTCAGGAGCCCAAAAATTGGATGAATCACACCCTGGAGTTGGCAGAAGTTGGCAGCAGCAGCAGCAGGAGCCCAAATATACACTGGAGTTGGCCTCAGGAGCCCAAAAATTGGATGAATCACACCCTGGAGTTGGCAGGAGTTGACAGTAGCAGCAGCAGGAGCCCAAAAAATGGCCTAAAGACATAAATATGTTTTGCACCATTTGGAAAGTGTAAAACGTGGCACCATGCTGAATCTAGTCGCATGCATCAGGCATTGGTGGGTGGAAATCCTGGCTGATCCATCCCTGATTCATTTTGACAAAGGTGAGTCTCTCCACATTTTTAGTTGACAGACGAGTTCTCCTCGCCGTAACTATGGCCCCCGCCGCACTAAACACCCGCTCAGATGGCACGCTACTTGCCGGGCAGGACAGCTTTTCCAGGGCAAACTCTGCTAGTTGCGGCCACAAATCAAGTTTGGCTGCCCAGAAGTCCAGCGGATCCTCAAGGTGTGTTGGCATGGTCATGTCAAAGTATGACATGACCTGCTGGTTCAGGTCCTGCTCCAGGTCTTCCTGCTGCTCATGAGTAGCCTCACTATGCGGGTGTAGAAAGCTACTCATTAGCGACTGAAGACTGAGGCTGCTGCTGCTGATGGAGCTTCTGCTGCTGCTGCTGCCAACCCCCCCAGCGGCCATGGCAGTGGAAGGTGAGCGCAGAGGTCCCCTCGAGTCAGACCTGCGAGAGTATGGACCATGGCGCAGATAGGCATCGGCCAACTGCCTACGTAGAATGTCTTTGTAGTAGTTGAGTTTGTCCTCCCTCTCGGTGGGTTTAAAAAATGCCCCCATTTTGTGCCGGAAGCGAGGGTCCAATAAGGTGGACAGCCAGAAGTCATCCCGCCGACAGATGGAAACAATTCTGGGGTCACTACGCAAGCATGTGAGCATGCTTCGTGCCATTTGCGCAAGTGACTCGGATGGACTACCTGTCTCCATCTCCACTGCATACTGCCACGGTGTGCCCGGGTCCTCTGTCTCTCCTTCCTCAAAAACCTCTAGCTCCTCTGGCTGCTCCTGCTCCTCCTCTCCTGTCCGCTGACTAGATAAACCAGCCATTTCGCCAAGCCTAAACTGTGTTTCGCTGGGCAACTCCTCCTCCTCCTCTTCCTCCTCCTCCTCCTCCAGTTCAGCTCCAACGGGTTCATGTGGCCGTAAGATGTAAACGCCATGTCTCCAGTGCCCTGACCAGCCATGGTTTCCAACATGTGCTGTAGTACATGAAGCAGTGGAATCACGTCGTTCATCCCGTAATCCTGCCGACTGACAAATAAAGTGGCTTCCTCAAAGGGCCTGAGCAAACGGCAGGTGTCACGTATGAGCTGCCACTGGTTGACATTGAAGTTACACAGGGGAGTCCCCCTATCTGCTTGGATCATCAGGAAATCCGTGATGGCTTTTCTCTGTTCATATAATCGGTCCAACATGTGAAGGGTGGAATTCCAACGGGTGGAAACATCGCAAATCAGACTATGTTGGGGGATACCATTCTGACGCTGTAGCTCAAGAAGGGTGTGTTTGGCGGTGTAGGAGTGGCTGAAGTGCATGCAAAGTTTCCGTGAAGTTGTTAGGATGTCCTGCAGATGGGGGGAACACTTCAGAAACCGCTTGACAACCAGATTGAAGACGTGAGCCATGCAGGGGGCATGGGTCAGGCTTCCTTGGCGCAGCGCAGACAAAATGTTCTTCCCATTGTCGGTAACCATGATTCCCATTTTAAGTTTTCTCGGAGTAAGCCATGTTTGGATTTCCTGATGAATACATTTAAGCAGTTCCTCCCCTGTGTGACTCCGTTCGCCAAGACAAACCATGTGAAGCACTGCGTGACACCTCCGTGCCCTGCACACATGGTAGACTGGAGGGGCACTGAGACTTGAGCCTACAGTGGAGGGTGAGGAGATGGCGGAGGATGAGGAGGCCGAGTCGCACGGTGTCACAGGCCCAATGGGCAGAGAGCGCGGAGGCCGAAGCGGCGTGACCTGTCCAAGTTGCTGCTGCAAAGGGACCACATTCACCCAGTGGGCCGTAAACGACATGTACTGCCCCTGACCGTAGTTACAGCTCCAGATGTCGGCGCTGCCATGTATTTTGCTACACACCGACAGGCTCAAGGACTGGCCCACCTTCTGTTCAACAAAAGTGTGCAGCGCTGGTACTGCCTTCTTGGCAAAGAAATGACGGCTTGGGACTCTCCACCTCGGCTCGGCACAAGCCATCAGTTCTCTGAAAGGTGCAGATTCCACCACCTGAAAAGGGAGCGACTGCAGCACCAGCAACTTGGACAGGAGCACATTCAGCTTCTGCGCCGTAGGATGAGTGGGCGCATACTGCTGTCTCTTGGACATGGCTTCGCTGATGGATTGCTGGCGGGATGCATGACTTGGAGGAGGAGGAGGAGGAGCAGGAGCGACAGAGGATGGGTATGACGCACAGCTGCCTTCGGCTGAGGTGCTGGAGCCTTGGCTGGCAGAAATTGGGAGCTCACTTGGTGAGGAAGCAGACTGGACCACCCCTTGGGAGCCTCGGTTCTCCCAGGTCGTTTTATGGTGACGCATCATATGTTGACGCAGGGCCGTGGTGCCAACATTTGGACCCTGGCCACGCTTCACCTTTTGCCTACATATCTTGCATGTGGCCATGTTACCCTCCTGCGGATGCCTCAGGAAAAACTGCCACACTGCCGAGTAGCTACTTTTCCCACCCCCTGGCCTCACTGATTCACTGCTGCTGTTGCCAACTCCAGGAACCCCTGCTCCACTACCTCCCGATAAGGTAGACTGCCGCACAGCAGGTGCTCTACCCCGGCCCCGGCCCCGGCCGGCTCCAGCCTTTGGAATTGTGCCCCCATGCTGACTGCTACCACCTTGCTGCCTCAGCTGCTGACTCCGGGGCAACCTGCACCCCTCTTCTCCTGATGATGACGATGAAGCCCCTTCATCACCCGGCTCCCAAGTGCGATCGGCTTCATCGTCATCATCATCATCACCGAGTTGTGGCTGTACGTCACTGATGTTCGTGGATTCGTCAACAGTGTCTGGCGCAGGAGCTGGAACGCTCGCAGCACCCACGACACTGTCCACATCACTATCTGTCTGCCTAGCTAGAGAAGCCACCTCCATTTCTTGGCTGGGCAGTAGCTGCTGACTGTCCTCTATCTGATGGTCCTCCTCACTAAAGAGTGGAGCTGAACCCAAAGCATAGGATACGTCGCTGGGGGAGGGAACGGCGTAGGACAGAGGCAATGGGAGGACAGGGACTGCTCTCGGGGCATGCCAACTCAGGGTTGTGTCAGAGGAACCTACCGACCCTAGACTGGGGGTCTCAGACGTAAGTTGTGATGATGTTGTTGATGAGCGCGTCAACCAATCTACCACGGCAGATGCGTTACTGGTGGAGACCCGACCGCTAGCAGATACTGGCAGATTAGGTCTCTCAGCGTGACTCCTGCTGCTACTGGCCCCCAGTCTGATGCGAGCTCTGCCTGCGGAATCTTGGCCTCTGCCACTCCTCTTTTCACTTCCAGGCACTTGTCTGCCCGACATAGTCTAACTGGCGTGGGAGTAGGTAATATTTTAAGATCCCCCGGGCAGCGGTGGGTCTATATGAAACAGAATATAATGCACACCAAAAGTGAGCAGTAACACTCAGCCTCCAACAGGCCTGCTTAGTGTAAATAAAGAGGGGTATGCTATGTTACAGAATGGGATGCCTCAACAGAAGTGCACCTGGCAGGCAGCAGTAAGCCTATGCCCAGCAAAAGTGTCTTATAATATAAATATAATAAGAGCAAATGCTTATATGGTCTTAAACAGAGGCTGCTTTAGTCACAGAATGGGATGCCCCCAAAAAAGATCCAGTAGTACTATGCCCAGCAAAAGTGTCTTTATCAGGCTAATTTCAAATATGATAAGAGCAAATGCTTATATGGTCTTAAACAGAGGCTGCTTTAGTCACAGAATGGGATGCCCTGGCAGGGACAAGTAGTGCTATGCCCAGCAAAAGTGTCTTTATCAGGCTAATTTCAAATATGATAAGAGCAAATGCTTATACGGTCTTAAACAGAGGCTGCTTTAGTCACAGAATGGGATGCCCCCCAAAAAAGATCCAGTAGTACTATGCCCAGCAAAAGTGTCTTTATCAGGCTAATTTCAAATATGATAAGAGCAAATGCTTATACGGTCTTAAACAGAGGCTGCTTTAGTCACAGAATGGGATGCCCCAACAGGAATGGACCTGGCAGGGTCCAGTAGTGCTTTGCCCAGCAAAAGTGTCTTTATCAGGCCTAATTTCAAATATGATAAGAGCAAATGGTTATATGGTCTTAAACAGAGGCTGCTTTAGTCACAGAATGGGATGCCCCAACAGAAGTGGACCTGGCAGGGTCCAGTAGTGCTATGCCCAGCAAAAGTGTCTTTATCAGGCCTAATTTCAAATATGATAAGAGCAAATGGTTATATTGTCTTAAACAGAGGCTGCTTTAGTCACAGAATGGGATGCCCCAAATAGGAGTGCACCTGGCAGGGTCCAGTAGTGCTTTGCCCAGCAAAAGTGTCTTTATCAGGCCTAATTTCAAATATGATAAGAGCAAATGCTTATATGGTCTTAAACAGAGGCTGCTGTAGTCACAGAATGGGATGCCCCAAATAGGAGTGCACCTGGCAGGGTCCAGTAGTGCTTTGCCCAGCAAAAGTGTCTTTATCAGGCCTAATTTCAAATATGATAAGAGCAAATGCTTATATGGTCTTAAACAGAGGCTGCTGTAGTCACAGAATGGGATGCCCCAAATAGGAGTGCACCTGGCAGGGTCCAGTAGTGCTATGCCCAGCAAAAGTGTCTTTATCAGGCCTAATTTCAAATATGATAAGAGCAAATGCTTATATGGTCTTAAACAGAGGCTGCTGTAGTCACAGAATGGGATGCCCCAAATAGGAGTGCACCTGGCAGGGTCCAGTAGTGCTTTGCCCAGCAAAAGTGTCTTTATCAGGCCTAATTTCAAATATGATAAGAGCAAATGCTTATATGGTCTTAAACAGAGGCTGCTGTAGTCACAGAATGGGATGCCCCAAATAGGAGTGCACCTGGCAGGGTCCAGTAGTGCTTTGCCCAGCAAAAGTGTCTTTATCAGGCCTAATTTCAAATATGATAAGAGCAAATGCTTATATGGTCTTAAACAGAGGCTGCTGTAGTCACAGAATGGGATGCCCCAAATAGGAGTGCACCTGGCAGGGTCCAGTAGTGCTTTGCCCAGCAAAAGTGTCTTTATCAGGCCTAATTTCAAATATGATAAGAGCAAATGCTTATATGGTCTTAAACAGAGGCTGCTGTAGTCACAGAATGGGATGCCCCAAATAGGAGTGCACCTGGCAGGGTCCAGTAGTGCTTTGCCCAGCAAAAGTGTCTTTATCAGGCCTAATTTCAAATATGATAAGAGCAAATGCTTATATGGTCTTAAACAGAGGCTGCTGTAGTCACAGAATGGGATGCCCCAAATAGGAGTGCACCTGGCAGGGTCCAGTAGTGCTTTGCCCAGCAAAAGTGTCTTTATCAGGCCTAATTTCAAATATGATAAGAGCAAATGCTTATATGGTCTTAAACAGAGGCTGCTGTAGTCACAGAATGGGATGCCCCAAATAGGAGTGCACCTGGCAGGGTCCAGTAGTGCTTTGCCCAGCAAAAGTGTCTTTATCAGGCCTAATTTCAAATATGATAAGAGCAAATGCTTATATGGTCTTAAACAGAGGCTGCTGTAGTCACAGAATGGGATGCCCCAAATAGGAGTGCACCTGGCAGGGTCCAGTAGTGCTATGCCCAGCAAAAGTGTCTTTATCAGGCCTAATTTCAAATATGATAAGAGCAAATGCTTATATGGTCTTAAACAGAGGCTGGTGTAGTCACAGAATGGGATGCCCCAAATAGGAGTGCACCTGGCAGGGTCCAGTAGTGCTATGCCCAGCAAAAGTGTCTTTATCAGGCCTAATTTCAAATATGATAAGAGCAAATGCTTATATGGTCTTAAACAGAGGCTGCTGTAGTCACAGAATGGGATGCCCCAAATAGGAGTGCACCTGGCAGGGTCCAGTAGTGCTATGCCCAGCAAAAGTGTCTTTATCAGGCCTAATTTCAAATATGATAAGAGCAAATGCTTATATGGTCTTAAACAGAGGCTGCTGTAGTCACAGAATGGGATGCCCCAAATAGGAGTGCACCTGGCAGGGTCCAGTAGTGCTATGCCCAGCAAAAGTGTCTTTATCAGGCCTAATTTCAAATATGATAAGAGCAAATGCTTATATGGTCTAAAACAGAGGCTGCTGTAGTCACAGAATGGGATGCCCCAAATAGGAGTGCACCTGGCAGGGTCCAGTAGTGCTATGCCCAGCAAAAGTGTCTTTATCAGGCCTAATTTCAAATATGATAAGAGCAAATGCTTATATGGTCTTAAACAGAGGCTGCTGTAGTCACAGAATGGGATGCCCCAAATAGGAGTGCACCTGGCAGGGTCCAGTAGTGCTTTGCCCAGCAAAAGTGTCTTTATCAGGCCTAATTTCAAATATGATAAGAGCAAATGCTTATATGGTCTTAAACAGAGGCTGCTGTAGTCACAGAATGGGATGCCCCAAATAGGAGTGCACCTGGCAGGGTCCAGTAGTGCTTTGCCCAGCAAAAGTGTCTTTATCAGGCCTAATTTCAAATATGATAAGAGCAAATGCTTATATGGTCTTAAACAGAGGCTGCTGTAGTCACAGAATGGGATGCCCCAAATAGGAGTGCACCTGGCAGGGTCCAGTAGTGCTTTGCCCAGCAAAAGTGTCTTTATCAGGCCTAATTTCAAATATGATAAGAGCAAATGCTTATATGGTCTTAAACAGAGGCTGCTGTAGTCACAGAATGGGATGCCCCAAATAGGAGTGCACCTGGCAGGGTCCAGTAGTGCTTTGCCCAGCAAAAGTGTCTTTATCAGGCCTAATTTCAAATATGATAAGAGCAAATGCTTATATGGTCTTAAACAGAGGCTGCTTTAGTCACAGAATGGGATGCCCCAAATAGGAGTGCACCTGGCAGGGTCCAGTAGTGCTATGCCCAGCAAAAGTGTCTTTATCAGGCCTAATTTCAAATATGATAAGAGCAAATGCTTATATGGTCTTAAACAGAGGCTGCTGTAGTCACAGAATGGGATGCCCCAAATAGGAGTGCACCTGGCAGGGTCCAGTAGTGCTTTGCCCAGCAAAAGTGTCTTTATCAGGCCTAATTTCAAATATGATAAGAGCAAATGCTTATATGGTCTTAAACAGAGGCTGCTGTAGTCACAGAATGGGATGCCCCAAATAGGAGTGCACCTGGCAGGGTCCAGTAGTGCTTTGCCCAGCAAAAGTGTCTTTATCAGGCCTAATTTCAAATATGATAAGAGCAAATGCTTATATGGTCTTAAACAGAGGCTGCTGTAGTCACAGAATGGGATGCCCCAAATAGGAGTGCACCTGGCAGGGTCCAGTAGTGCTTTGCCCAGCAAAAGTGTCTTTATCAGGCCTAATTTCAAATATGATAAGAGCAAATGCTTATATGGTCTTGAACAGAGGCTGCTTTAGTCACAGAATGGGATGCCCCAAATAGGAGTGCACCTGGCAGGGTCCAGTAGTGCTATGCCCAGCAAAAGTGTCTTTATCAGGCCTAATTTCAAATATGATAAGAGCAAATGCTTATATGGTCTTAAACAGAGGCTGCTGTAGTCACAGAATGGGATGCCCCAAATAGGAGTGCACCTGGCAGGGTCCAGTAGTGCTTTGCCCAGCAAAAGTGTCTTTATCAGGCCTAATTTCAAATATGATAAGAGCAAATGCTTATATGGTCTTAAACAGAGGCTGCTGTAGTCACAGAATGGGATGCCCCAAATAGGAGTGCACCTGGCAGGGTCCAGTAGTGCTTTGCCCAGCAAAAGTGTCTTTATCAGGCCTAATTTCAAATATGATAAGAGCAAATGCTTATATGGTCTTAAACAGAGGCTGCTGTAGTCACAGAATGGGATGCCCCAAATAGGAGTGCACCTGGCAGGGTCCAGTAGTGCTTTGCCCAGCAAAAGTGTCTTTATCAGGCCTAATTTCAAATATGATAAGAGCAAATGCTTATATGGTCTTAAACAGAGGCTGCTGTAGTCACAGAATGGGATGCCCCAAATAGGAGTGCACCTGGCAGGGTCCAGTAGTGCTTTGCCCAGCAAAAGTGTCTTTATCAGGCCTAATTTCAAATATGATAAGAGCAAATGCTTATATGGTCTTAAACAGAGGCTGCTGTAGTCACAGAATGGGATGCCCCAAATAGGAGTGCACCTGGCAGGGTCCAGTAGTGCTTTGCCCAGCAAAAGTGTCTTTATCAGGCCTAATTTCAAATATGATAAGAGCAAATGCTTATATGGTCTTAAACAGAGGCTGGTGTAGTCACAGAATGGGATGCCTCACAGCAGACTTAAGATCAGTTCAGTATATATGCACAGTTAGTTACTATAAGCAGCCTGAAAACGCTAACAAAGCCTGTCAGCCAGCTAGTAACACTCAGGCTGGATGAAAAAAAAAAAAAATCTCCCTGTCACAGCCTCCGTTTTTTCCTACCTTTCCCTGGCTTTCTGTCTGTCTCCTGTCTGTCTCCTGCCTGTCTCCAGCCTGTCCCTGTCTGTCCCTGCCTGTCTAACTGTCTGTCCCTCAGCTACACAGCGTTCTGTCTCTCACGAATGCAATAGAGAAATGAGGAGAAGCAAGATGGCCGCCGTTAAATACCGCTGTGTGACGTCACCGGGCTTGCTGGCTGCTGATAGGCTGCATGTGACTGCCCCAGCTTGCACTGGCGCGGGATACATGTCCAGACATGTCCCGTCCGCCATCTTAGAATGCCTGTAAATGTAAATGAATGGATGTTAAAGGAAAACTTCGAGTGATCGAATCGCGGGGAAATTCGGATTCGATCCGAATCGAATTTTTCCTGAAATTCGGATCGAATCCGGGTTCGTCCGGATCGATTCGCTCATCCCTAGTTATGCCTAAACAGTTAGGATGTGAAGCGAGATCCCCCCAATAGCATCACAAAGAAAAAATGGTTCTAACTAAGGACCATTCCAAAACAAAATGTTGCCCGATTGTGGCACCAGGAGAGCAGTTGGGGGGTTATGTGACTCGCTCAGGAGCACTGTCCTGGTCTGGGAATCAATCCTGCAACCCTCCGGTCACAAGGCCGCTTTCTTACCTCTAGGCTACGACCGCCCTCTAAATCCATGTCCACATAAATTACATCTAGTCAAACCTAGTTCTAAAGCTTCACATTCTATAGCTGTTGAACAGGTCACCGCTGGACTTAATCCCAATTTTCATACATCAAGGATAAGGGCTGCTGTGGATCTTCTCCTATCAACATTACTGGTTTGCTGTGTTCACTAAGCTGACTTCTTCCACCTGCTGAGATTCTTATCATTCCTCAACTCACAATAACTAACTAATATATGGAGGAGGCGGAGCTTTACAGCTAAAACATGCGGCATTATCTAGGATTAGAGTGATACAGGAGCAGTGAAAATTGGCAAAAGGTGCTCCTCATGGGGGGGGGAGCAATTCAGCGGATGCTAGTTAAAAATGTGAGTTTTGGTCCACTTTAACCTCCTTTTCCTGTTCAGCTCCAACACTGCATCCAATGGCAGAGCAATCTGTTGCAGATGCTATCTGTCTTCCTGTTGCTTTTCCTATCTATTTTCTCCCTAAACTGGAACTTCAACTATCATTCTAACATTATTTCTATCTAACTTTCTAATTGCTTAGGCAACCCTGCCATCAAGTGGTTTGATGGAGCAATTACCTCTAAATACCCCTACAATTGTATTCCATAGGGAACTACTGAACAACAACTAAATACAGCCTCTCTCCTGGCTACTCCTTTCAGAGGATGCTAGCCTTTCCTTTTTGTGTTTACTCAACTCATACCAACTACACATGGAAACATTGTGGCCAATGTAAAGTTTATTCAACTATCTGTGAACTTATTGGGAAACCTGGCCTCAGGTACTGTTCTATGTCTTCGTAGAAATTCTTTGAATAAGGGATGGCCAGCACAAAATGTGGGATCCCCAAGCCAGTGTTACCCATACAGTTACTAACACAGCAATGATATTCAGTTAACTGAGGCTGGAGCCCCCCCCCCCCCCCCGCACATATCTCCCCAAACTGCCTGATATTCTTACCTTGGCCACAATCCTCACCAGGGATACAGCACCACGATTGGCCGTCGGCGCTCACCGTGGCAGGGCTTTTCCTGTGGCCTAAACAATGGATGTTTTCCCTGTGTGCGGTCCAGGCTGTCCCAGTTATCCATATACGTGTGGGTAGTCCGCCACCAGGTGGCGCCAGTTACTGCAAGATCCAAAGCTGTAACTCCCCCGGTCTGAGGGTTGTGGTTCCTCCCGGTCTCCTACACCCCCCTCTCTCTCCGCACCCTCTCCCCTTAATGAGGGTTTACTAAAAAGAGGGACTAAATTGGGGGTCACTCAGGTTTGGGCCGTTAGTGCCTTGTAACCTGTATTTTTTATCACCATAATCACCATAATGGAGGCTTCTGGGGATAATGAGCTAGGGGCCCCCTCTGGGCAGGTGAAGCTCTGTCCCATGTGCGGTACCTGCCCCCTAGGCGGACTCAGCCAGCAGGGGGTCCCAAGCCGAGTTGGCTAAGCGGGTGGCCAGCCTAGAGAGACAGTTATCTCACACGGCTACTGGGAAGGCCACGAGTAAGAAGCGGCACATCGAGCCAGGTTTTTCGGAATTTGCTGATGATGATGATCTTTTTGGGGGTCGGGAAGGAGAGTTGTTAAGGGACTCTGCTTCCTCAGGGGATCGGTCGGTTGGCTATCACAGCGAGCCTGGTTCCTCCTCTGACGAGGTTATGTTGCTCCCGAGAACACCGAGAAGTTGATGTCTTCTGTGTTTTAGACTTTGCATATTGTTCCTCCTGAAGCGGCTAAGAGGAAGCAGGATGATTTATTCCGGCCTGAGAGACAGAGGCTTGTCTTCGGAGCAGGCCTACTTTTCCAATATGGTGTTTAATGAATGAGAAAGACCTAACAAACTACGATTATGCTGTCACCCAATACTGTTTCCTTGCGCGACCCAGCTGACAGGCGCATGGATCAGCTTGCTTGTCATGGGTTCACGTTTTTAGGTGCTGGGCTTCGCCTTGTCTGTGCCATCAGGAAGAAGGTGCGGCGCCTTGTTGATTTTGCCAAATCTCGCAAGCGGGCGCATGAGTATCAAGACCTCAAAGCCTGTGTGGATTTTATTGCTTTTGTAGTCTCGGCCATGGACGATGGTGTCTGGCTCAGCGCCAGGGCTTTGGCTCTGCTTGTTGTGCTTCGTCGCTCGCTCTGGTTGCAGCATTGGTTGGCTGACGCTGCGGCCAAGAAGTCGCTCACTAGTATCCCTTTCCTGGGGCTCAGGTTGTTTGGGGAGCGTCTGGACCTTCTGGCCAAGGATGGAAGACTCCCTCAGCGATGGAAGCCTGAGTGGCCCTTTCGGGGCTCTTCTGCCTACCGCTCCTTTCGAGGAGGAAGAGGATCTTGATTTTCAGGTGGCCGCAGAGATTCCTGGGGTCGAGGTAGTTCTCGTGGCGAGGTCCTTCCTGGGCATGACGTTGGACACCTCTCAGGTCAAGGTATTCCTGCCCCAGCAGTAGGTGGAGGGCCTCCAGACGCAGGTGCAGGCCCTACTGGCTTGTCAGCGGCCATCTATTCATCTGGGGATGAAACTGGTGGGCCTCATGGTGTCCTGCTTCGAGGCAGTGCCCTTCGCCCAGTTCCACATGAGACCTCTTCAACTGAATCTGTTGACCGGTTGGGACCGGAAGCAGGAGTCCCTGGATCAGGATTTTTCACTGTCCTCCATGGTCAGACAGTCCCTCTTGTGGTGGTTGGACTCCAGAAATCTGTTGGTGGGCAAGTCCTTTCTGACTCCCCGGTGGGAGATAGTTACCACGGACGCCAGTCTGACCGGCTGGGGAGGTTTTTTGGCAAACGCTGAAGCTCCAGGGTCAGTGGGGGCCACAGGAGGCCCACTTACCCATCAATCTCCTGGAGCTGAGAGTGATTCGGTTGGTGCTTCTTCAATTGACTCCCCATCTAAGTTGTCGGGCGATTCAGGTCCGCTCGGACAATCAGACGGCTGTCGTCTACATCAATCACCAGGGCGGGACTCGGAGCAAGCGAGTCCTTCAGGAGGTGTCCCAGATTCTGACTTGGGCGGAGGAGAATGTTCCCTGCATCTCGGCGGTTTACATCCCCGGGGTAGAAAAACAGGAGGCAGACTCCCTGAGCAGGGGGACGTCTCGTCTGGGGGAATGGTCTCTCAGCAACAAGATCTTTCACGCTCTGTGTCTCCGCTGGGGTCAGCCGATCGTGGACCTGTTTGCGTCCAGACACAATCACAACCTTCCAAGGTTCGTCTCCCTGTCAAGAGATCCTCTGGCCTTCGCCACAGACACTCTGGCAATTCCGTGGACGGAGTTCAGGCTCCTTTATGCATTTCCTCCGTTTCCACTCCTGGCCCAGGCCTGCTGCGCAAGATGGCCCAGGAGGGGGTACCAACCATCCTGGTGGCTCCTCGTTAGCCGAGGCGGAGTTGGTTCGCGGACATAGTCAAGATGTCAGTCGATCGTTACATCATGGCCGACGACCCAGGGCTTCTCACTCAGGGATCGCTGCGGCATCCCAATTTACAGATGCTGGCTTTGACAGCCTGGCTATTGAAACCTCAATCCTAACAGAAAAGGGGCTGTCGGCCACGGTTGTTCAGACCATGATTCAGGCGCGGAAGAAGTCATCTTCCATGATTTACTACAGAGTTTGGCATGCCTACATTTCTTGGTGTGAATCCAAGAATTTCCATTATCGCACTTTTTCTATTTCTAGGATTTTGGAATTTTTACAACACGGCTTGGACTTGGGTCTACAGCTGGGCACCCTCAAGGGCCAGGTCTCGGCCTTGGCCCTCTTTTTCCAAAGATCCTTTGCCAATCATAGGCTGCTCAGGACTTTTTTCCAAGGAGTTACCCATGTACGTCCCCCGCGTAAGCCTGTATTACCGGTGTGGGATTTGAATTTGGTACTTTCTGCTCTCCAGGGTCCTCCCTTTGAGCCTTTGTGCGACGCTGCATTGTCTATCTTGACCCTAAAGGTGGTCTTTTTGGTAGCCATCACGCCGGTGAGCCGGGTGTCAGAACTAGCCGCTCTTTGTATAAAGTTACTTTTAGCGGCATAAGGATAAGGTGGTTTTTCGCTTTAGGCCTGATTTTTTGCCTAAGGTCGTTTCTCCCTTTCATCTTAACGAGGAAGTTGTTTTGCCTTCCCTGTGTCCGGAACCGTCTATTTCTAAGGAGAGAACCCTCCATGCCTTGGATGTGGTCAGAGCCATTAAGTACTACCTGGTTGCATCTGAATCCTTCAGGAAGTCGGATTCTCTCTTTGTTCTCACTGAAGGTTCTAGAAAGGGTTTGCCTCCGGCCAAGTCCACTCTCAGCAAGTGGATTAGACAGGCAGTGGTGCAAGCTTACTTTACAAGGGGAAGGATCCCCCTTTTTGTGTTACAGCTCATTCTACTAGAGCTATTGGTGCTTCCTGGGCTTTTCAGCACCAGGCCTCTGTTGAACAAGTTTGTAAGGCCACTACATGGTCTTCTGTTCATACCTTTACCTTAAGTTTTACAAGGTTGAGGTTAGGGCCTCAGCTGATGCTGCTTTTTGCCCGAAAGGTGCTTCAGGCAGTAGTGAAATGAACTACATGCTGTTCCGCTCTATTATGGACACCTCTTTTGGATGTCCCACATGGATATGGATAACTGGGACAGCCCGACCGAACACAGGGAAAAATACAATTCTGTGAGTACTCACCTGTAGAATTGGTTTTGCCTGTGTTCGGTCTGGGCTGTCCCACCCCGCCCTGGGTTCATTTCCTCTTTTGCCTATTATGGTATTTTTTGTATTGGACCGTTGTCCTTATCTTGTTTTGGAGAGAGTACATGCTGTAGCATGTTTGTTAACATGTTTTTCTTAGCCTCCCGGCCTGTCTCATTTACTGCTTTTTGACGTTTGGGGATTTCCATGGAAAAGGCTCTATTTATAGGAGGCCGGGGGGAGTTACAGCTTTGAATCTTGCAGTAACTGGTGCCACCTGGTGGCGGACTACCCACACATATATGGATAACTGGGACAGCCCGGACCGAACACAGGCAAAACCAATTCTACAGGTGAGTACTCACAGAATTGTATTTTTGGCGCATCTATCTCTGGTTGTGTTGATGAGGGGCAAAACCCTGCAACCCTGTAAATATTATTAAATATACCCAAGCATTACATCCCCTAGTGGTTTCTTGGAGCTTGGGAGATGGACATGTTATATAAAGATAAATTGCATGGCTCCAACCACTTAGCAAGAATCCTGGTAAGTCTGTGGTTCCTTGCATGTATATATGTGCCATGTAAATACTTTCTGTATTAAGAAAAAGCTCTTCATACTGTATACCTTGTACCATTGAATAAGGAGCATTTTAGCCACTATATTAAGCCTAACATGGGTGTCTCCCTAAAGTGGCTTGTGACTACTGTTTCATAGTTAGAATGGTCCATTAGCATTGTCTTCCATTCCAAAATGGTCTGATCCATTCTATATGTAGAACCCTGTAATATTTTTTTTTTCATGTCTAATCATTTCATGTCATATTTACCCATCATCCATCTTTTCATCCACAGATCAGATGCTCTTGGTCATATCTTACCACAGCTGGGAAAGGACTGGACACAGCCAGGAATTGGGCAGCTGTATAATACCATCTACATGTCAGTATCCTGTTTACAGAACATCGCTTACCCATTTCACTAATGCATAGGGTGGTGCAACATATTGGCCTGCCTTCTTATTTGGCTACATATGTATATAAGTACTCACACTAAGAAGTTTCATTCTAATTAACTGTAATAAAATAGCGTGCCCACCTAAGGTTGGCCGGGCTTAAAGGGTAAGTCTACTGGAATTTTTGAAAGTGTATTTTTTGTGCCAAAAGGATGTCCTCAAGGTGCTGAGCTGATCAAATATTTTTTTATTATTTTTTATTTCCAAAAATTTGTATTCAGTTACAAAACCTTACAGAATACAACACAACCCAGTATGCATAAATTCAATTGGGATTAGATTATACAATTCTTCTTTTAATGCTAATCTTTATCTATTTTTGAATCCCTTTTGATTCAGTTTTAACAATACAACACTCACAACGAACAAAAATAAAAAAATTAAATAAGAAATTAAAAAACAAACAGAAAAAAAAAAACAAATAAATACATATAAATCCTCTCTCCCTCTTATTCCTCCATGGTTCCCATACCTCACTAAAGTATTGCTGTTTGTTCAATGAAATACTTTTTTGTTTCTTTGTTAATCATTAGTCAATTTACTTTCTGTTTTAAGGGATGGTTTGATCTTTCCATGGTGTTGCAAGGGTGGCTTTCATATTCATATGCTTCAAGTTGCTTCCCCACCATGCCAGCGACACCGCCTCCCCCATATCCCTCTCCCACACTTCCATATAGTAAAGTTTCCTGTCTCCATTATATAGGGAAGAATATATGAATGAGGTGCCCCCCCCCTTTTCACCCATTTTCAAGCAATCTTTGGGTAGCTTTGACATTTTCTTCTCAGAGCAGTTGGTGCCACTCGCATAGCTGGGAAAATGACATCAGTTTGTTGTTCCAATAGAAATGTCCTACCCTATATAGACCTTTTTTAAACCGCCAATTGTGCTCCCCCGATATCTCCCGGTTTAAATTTTATTTCCCAAAAATAGGTGTAAGTGGGGCCCATGTGGAAGTTAAGGAATCATATCCCTTACCCCAGATTTCTAGTAATGCCGCTACTGTTGGACGCGCAGATAAAATTCTCTGTTTCTTGGAAGTCCAAAACAAAGCATCCAATGACCTCTCTAGCATTCCGCTCCATCCTCAGTCAGGTTGGGATATCCCTCAGGTTTACACCATCCCATCTCTCTTTCATGAGAAATAACATTGAAAGCCCTTCTGACCTGGTCTGAGCCCTGTCTTCCTGGGACAGCCTGCCTGGTCCGGATGGTTTAACTCTGCCAGTAAAGAATTAAGCCTATCAGTATCTTAGTAAAGATTTTCAAGTCATTGTTTATCAAAGATATTGGCTGATAGCTTGAACAGTGGGGTCCTTACCTGTTTGGATTACCACAATGTTAGCTAACAATGCTTGCGATGGAACTTAAACCCCCTAGGCAAATGAGGTGCTATCGTGGAACCATAAGGTTTATAATATAGGCTAGAAAATCCATCTGGACCAGGCGCCTTCCCTGCCCTAGTATTCCAAAAATCTCTCAATATCTCATCAACTGATATATTTTGTTCCATTAGTGTTCTCTGGGCTTCTGACATCTCAGTGTCTCCTAGCCAGTCTTTGAGACTATCATTATCATTCTCCTTTGCCCTAGAGTAGAGGTCGGAATAAAACTGGAAGAATGCTTCAAAATACCAAATATCCCATTCTTATTCCTAATTTTTGGGAAGGCGTACTTCTTAGCCAGGACCTCGGAGGAGAGAGATTTAGGGGTACTGATTACTGATAGCTGCAAGATGAGTGGACAGTGTAGCCAGGCAGTGGGAAAAGCAAGCAGGATGCTCGGCTGCATAGCTCGAGGCATCACCAGTAGGAAGAGGGAGGTTGTGATGCCGCTGTATAGCGCCCTGGTGAGGCCACAGCTAGAATACTGTGTGCAGTTCTGGAGACCTCACCTGCAAAAAGACATTATTCAAATAGAACGTGTCCAAAGGCGGGCAACGAAAATGGTGGAAGGACTTAAACTTAAAACTTATCATCAGGAGAGACTTAAAGAACTTAATTTGTACAGTCTGGAGGAAAGAAGGGAGAGGGGGGACATGATGGAGACCTTTATATATGTGAAAGGATTGAATAAGGTTCAGGAGGGAAGTGTTTTTAAGAAGAAACTTAACAATAGAACAAGGGGGCACAACCTGAAGCTAGTCGGGGGGAAGATCAGGAGCAATGTTAGAAAATATTATTTTACAGAAAGAGTAGTAGATGCTTGGAACAAACTTCCAGCAGAGGTAGTTGAAAAATCAACAGTCACTGAATTTAAACATGGCTGGGATAAGCACACATCTATCCTAAGATACAGAGCACATACAGTATACACATAAGATACAGAGAACATACAGTATACACATAAGATACAGAGAACATACAGTATACACATAAGATACAGAGAACATAGAGTATACACATAAGGGCAGACTAGATGGGCCGTATGGTCTCCTTCTGCCGTCAACCTTCTATGTTTCTATGTTTCTTCTTGTGATGATAACTGGCGAGAAAGTGTTTTACTTGGTTTATCTCTTGCCTGGTAAAACCTTGTTTTATTCCATCTAAGATTTTTTTTATTCTAGTATTAAGTAGTAGATTCACTTTGATTCTTAATTTATCAACCTGGGACATAAGGCCTCCATCAGGTTGTCACTTATGTATTTTATTCAATTTCCCAAATTCCCTAGATGTTTCATTAATCTTTAGATTCATGTCTTTCTTAGCTTTTGTTGCTATTTGTATACGTTTCCCCCTAATGAAGGCCTTATGTGCCAGACAATTGATGGCAGAACAAGTATCCGTTGCCACATTCCTTTCAAAAAATTCATCAATTCCCTTTCTGTACTTCTTCACTTACTGCGAGAAATTCTAGTAAGGCATTGTCTTTCGTTGTCTACCTTAGGGCTGATTCAGAGCCAGGTGCAAATGTACACCCGTAGACCATGAAAATCAATGGCAGTTTTCTCCCTTAAAAAAGAAGTGAGAATTCTCACCTGGCTCTGAATCGACCCCAAGCTGTAAGCTCCATAAAACACACATTTTCTAACATAAGAAAACATTTGAAAAATACTAAATCAGCTCAGCACCTCGAGGACATCATTTTGGCAGACAAAAATATGCACTTTCATAAATGCAAACAAGTGGACTTACCCTATAAAAGAGGGGGCGATAGAAATCTACCTTTAATTCCACTTTCAGCTTGGAGTTGATTTCTTTGTATGGTCAGAAGTTGTCCCAAAGCATTAAAACCACATTTTACTGTGGCCAAAGCCAACTCTCTGCGCAGCGACTCTTGCCCTTCCAAGCTTTTAAATATTTCCAGCCACATATTTCTTCCTGCTATCCAGGATTAGCCAGTGACTGTATTCATCACATTTTAGTAGATGCACATATGGATCTGTCATTATGGATGCTACAGTGTTTCCACCTTGACCACCCCCAAAACCCTGTCAACTATGCATTCTTGTATAAGAATTGTGCAGCCCCTTTATAGCCGCGCCATACTGTCCCTGAATGTTTTTATCACCAATATTTATTTCTCTTTGTCCTTTTTGTTTCAATTATGTTTGGCCACATTTATCAATGTCTTGTTTTTTTCCATTAAACATGTATTGTATTGTATTGCTCCATAACATACAATCTAATTAATGTCATTGGGTCTGTTTTAAGGATTAGGTTTAAAAGCTGGTTTAATTTCTGTTTTAAAGCAGATATTTTTTCTTACCACCTAACTAAAAGATTTAGAAGGTTTAAAAAATGTGGGCACAAATGAATGTTGACCAAAGGGGGTCTAAATGTTGCTTCCCCTTGGGAGCCATATTGTCATGTGTTTTAGGCAACATGGTGGTTGAGCAGACAGGTCCTTTACCATTTTCTTTGAACATGCGCATCAATAATAGCTTGTTGGAATCTGTACAGACAGATACAGAATCTGTACAGACAGGGTTAGATTATGAGACGCACCCCCGGGACTCCACTACTTGCCCTGCAAAGGGGGCCTCCAACAAGCTATGGGTTATTGCCTGGTCCAGGAGGCATTTCAGGCTTTGGACTGTGGGGCCAGTAACAAATGGCTGTGCGGACCTCCCAGGCCTGGGCAGCAAAGCCGGCATCAGCAATGCTACAGCGATGGGTGGGTGCAGAGCTGTCACTGCACATAAGCCACTAAGAACAGTTGCTGGTAGCTCAATGCAGGGAATTGTTTTCTGCTGGACCATCTGGGCAACTACACTACCCCCACCCAGAATGGCAAAGCAGGAGATCCTGAGCAGCACGCACCCACACAAGGGTGGCACAAGGGACTCGGGGTGGGACTTGATCTGACGTTCCAGTAAATGGACGGGTGCCAGGTAACCACCAATCAGTTACTTGGCTGGACTATTATTTTAAAAGAAAAAAAAATCTGGGGCCTCCATCAGATTTTGTGCCCAGGGGCCTCCACCATAGTTAATCCGGCCCTGTGTTACAGATATCAGTCTGGTCTGAGCTGCACCATCCTCAGCCTGTCATATTTTGAGCTGCCTGTTTGTACTTGGGTTGCTATGCTTCATTCTGCGTATGACAGCTTCTTCTGTAGTTTCTGTAGTGTTTCCTATCTTGCCATTAACCTTGAACCTACCTATGTCAAGTCAAATGTTAAGACCATGGCCTGGGCAACCCTTTCAGGCACATTTATCGCCACCATCTAGGACCCCAAATTTATGTCACATTCTTAAGTGTCTGAAGGTGATGTGAGCTTTGCAAGGTGCGGTGTCTGAAGACTGACTTAATGTTCTCCAGAGCCCCAGGTGATGGGGTGTATTTGGCATTGGTGTGCCCATATTGGAGCCCAGCAGGGGCACTGGCAAAATGAAGTAGGTCAGTGATTAGAGCTTTATAGTCCAAAATAACCCTCATCAATTGTCATATTTGTTGTGATTTTACCCCTGGGATATTATGGACTTTATAACATGGAATAAAGAATTCTCTTTTATTCAGTTTTAATGAAAGCACTGGGATTACATTAGGTTGGCAGGGGAGAACTGATTTGCCCCAGATTTGCCCATGCACACTGCCCTGCTCTATTTCCCTGTCCTCTTCCTTTCCACCATTTGCTGGTGTCTGATTCATCTTCAGCCCCATACATGGGAGTGTATTGCCCCATTCTGCCTTGGCACATGTGATGCATAGCTGCTGACATTGGCACCCTTCTTTGTGGCACATCCAGGCCACATAAAGTTACCTAATATACATTTTGCCTGGCCAGTAAAGAGCTAGTGAAACCCACTGGGAATATTCTCAGTCTTTCGGACGGCCAGTCCATCCCTGTGGGTAGATAAGTGCTGGCAGGACACCAGATACAACAGGGTGGGGGGTATTTTGAGGCTTATAATGTAAATGGGCATAGGTTGGTCCAGGAAGTTTGGGATCCTAAGCAATAAAACAAAGGTTGGTTCGGTCAGCCCAAGGTTATGGTAAGAGAAAACCCAAGGTTGGTACAAAAAATCAAACTAGACGACGGTCCATGTGTAAGGTCCGCTATGCTGGAGGCTTAAGAATCAGAAGATAAGTACAGGTCACTGGATTTATAAAGCAAGTTCTGCCATTGTCAGTCTGGAGATTTATTTTCTATTAATAATCAATTTCCTCTTGTCTCTATAGGAATGACTACAAGTTTCTATACTGCTCCGCACGCTCTGTGGGGTTGGCTGAACTCACTAAGACCTTTCTCCAAGGGGTGAGTGAAGGTGGCTGCAATCTGCCCCCAGGTCCTCTCCTACTGTCTCCCAGCAGTTTGTTTACAGCACTACATAGGTGAGTACAGCTACAGCTTGTATGGCTGTTGCCCCAAAATGTTGCCTGACAATATAATAAACTAAACATAATACAGAACATGGGCACATCCACTAGAACTGCTTTTGGGATTGGGACAACTGACCTAAAATTATTGTTAAAGGGTTTAGCTACTCAGGCACGTGGGGAGTGGGTTCTTTTTCGCGGGCTTGGGGGAACTTCTAATGTGGGTTTGTATCCAATAACTTCATTGAGACTGACTTTATACAAAGTGCACTTACTTAATTAGCAGGACTTCAGGTAGACTTGAATGTTCACAGCAGGTCATACAGTCATAATCCAACAGTTGTTCTATTAGCAGTTTCCAGGGCTGGCCCCAGCACAGGGAAAACCTGAGCAATTGTCAGGGCCCCTGGCATCTTCAGGGGCCCACTCAGGCTCACTCTTGGCCATAGTATTATTTTACAGTGAACCCGAACTACCGAATGCCGGGTGTTGTGTGCAGACCTATTCATGGCTGGCCTCAGCAACAGGGGATCAACAACAATGGAGGAGATGCCCTGGAACTGGGGGCAGTTGATGGAAGCTCAGAAGGTGGCCAGAACCAGGTGACAACTGACAGCAATGATGGAGTGGCAGCATAGTAAGCAGAATGCAACAAGGACTAGAGAACAATCAGTGGCTTTAGGGAATGCAATACAGACTGGAGGGTGATCAGCAGCAGGACATGACCCATTAGTGGCAGCGGATCTGAAAGATGACATCGTGTGACACACTACTTTAGGGCCCACGTAGGCTCTTTTGCCCAAGGGCCCCCACAAACCTGGATCTGGCTCTGGCAGTTTCCATAGCACAGCATTACATCTAGGTGGACTTGTACAGGTGGTGGTCACACATTCTGGTCCCTTAGTAGGACACTGAGGCCTTAGCGTCCTTCGTCACCACCTTGAGCTGAAAGGTTCACCTTTCCTGTGGTTGCTTGTTAGGTATGAATGTGTCTCCCCCTCTCTCTCCTTCTTCAGTGACTGCTGGTACCATCCTTCCTCACTCCCTGTTACTACAATAATGAGAAGAGTGTCTCTCCCCTCCCTATATATATTCCTATAACTAAGGCGGTTCCCTATATAGCTTCTGTTGTTCAATACAATGTTACTTACCTCAACCAATGGCAGCTCATCTTTATCCTCTATTTTCGGAATTTCAATTTAACTGTTTGAGAAACCTCCAGAGTCCTAATTAATTCCTTACCCAACAGTGCCATCATGTGGTGATGTAGTGCAACTGCAGGACAGATATGAACTTCCCCCTAAAGAATTCTGAAAGTAGTTGTTATTATTATTATTATTTATTTATAAAGCACCATCATCTTCCATAGTGCTGTACAAAGTAGTCATTACAGACGTAAACGTACAGTACATAGACTATTACAAATGCAGTGTTACAGAGTCTGAATATAAGATACAATAGGATGTTTAGTAAACTGATGTAGCACATTTCACAAAGGGTAAAGACTTGCTACAGGTAAGCTTGTTTTTTCTTTATTGCATGGCACGGCCCGCTTAGGTATTCATAACAGTTGGGTTATTCCGCCACAAGGTGGCGCAGTGGTACTGCAGAAAAGCTGTGGCTTGTCCCGGCTCCCTATAAAAACAGGCTTAACCATAGAGTTCCCCAGTGTTTTCTCTGCAGTGGACTGCGAAGTTAGCAGATGGCACTCTCTCTTGCGCAGGTGAGCGGTGCAACCAAACCCTGCATGCCTATTTCCACCCATTTCTGGACCCTCATTACCTCCCAGCCTTGGCTGACAGATCGGGTGAAGGTAGGAGAGCACTAGGGTCAAGTGCTCGCTCCAAGCCGCAGACCCTGTAACACAAAGGGTAGCCGGCCATAGGCTTTATGGTGAGCCTATTAGGGATGCAGAGTTTTCTGTCCTAGCTTCTGAGGGGGTGAGTAGTTTGGGGACTGTGTCCCATCTTTTTCCTTTGGGTCCCCCCTGCGCCCCCTCCCCCCCTCCCTCCCTGACCATGGCTGCGCACCGCTGCCTTTCTCTCTCTCTCTCTCTCTCTCTCTCTCTCTTCTCCCCCCCAGAGCTTTTTTGCCCTGGTAAACAGCGTCTAGAGTTCCCTGAGCAGGAACATTTCACCACCTTGGTGCTTAAAAAATGGGAACGTCCTAACAAGTTGCCTGCGGTACCCAAGGGTTTGGATAAAAGGTATCCCTTTCCCGTTGATCTTGTTAAGAGGTGGTCATTTCCCCCTGAAGTAGACGCTCCTGTGCTAGGCCTGTCCAATCATGCCTTCCCCTGACACTACCACTCTGAGGGACGTGAGGATCGGCGCATGGATCAAGTGGCCTGCCATGCTTTTACCTGTGTGGGGGCTGGCTTGCTCCCTGTATGTGCTGCCGCCATTACTGCTATTGCCCTTAAGAAACTGCTTAAGCGTCTCCTTGATGGCACAACAGCTGGTAGTGTGGGGGAGGAATATAGGACTCTCTTACTTTGCACTGATTTTGTGGCCTTTATCCTTACTGCTATGGATGATGCTGTGTAGAAGGACCTCTGCGCTCTTGGTGGCTATGCGCGGCTCTGTCTGGTTGCGCCAGTGGGAAGCTGCCGCTGCGTCTAAGAAAGCTCTCACTGGCCTCCCCTTCGTGGGGCTGTGGCTGTTTGGAGAACGTCTTGATGTTCTAGCTAAGGATGGAAGGCTGCAGCATAGGAGGCAGTCTCTGCACTTTCGGGGGTCCTCTGCCCCCCTCCCTTCCTTTTGCATTCCCAGAGGGGGGTTCCCTCCTCTCCAGTGGTCGCAGAGATTCTTGGGGTCGTGGCAGAACCCGTGGTCATCCCGGTCTCTCCTGGAATCCTAAGTCCAAACCCTCTCCCAAGCCCCCTCAGGCATGAAGGGGCGCCCTCACCCATCCGGGTGGGGGGATGGCTTCGGCTCTTTGCTCACGTCTGGAGGCTTCACGTCTCAGACTGTGGATTCAGGAGGTAGTGTCCTCCGGTTACAAGATAGAGTTTGCAGCCTGCCCCCCCCCCCCAAGATTCATCAGATCCCGTATGTCTTTAAACCCCCTGTCCACTCAGGGATTGCTTCTAGCTGTTCATTGCCTGTTGGAGTCCGGAGTCACTTGTTTGGTGCCTCATCAAGAAGAGAGGTACTATTCCAATCTTTCTGGATCTGAAGGGCCTCAACCCATTTGTCAGATTCAAACATTTCCGCATGGAGACGCTGCGCTCTGCTGTCAGTACCCTTCGCCCGGGCGACTTCATGACCACTGTAGACCTCAAGGATGCTTATCTTCATGTGCCTATCTTCCCAGGTCATCAGAGATTCCTAAGATTCGAGCTGCAGGATCAGCATTACCAGTTTGTGGCTCTACCCTTCGGTATCACCTCGGCACCTCAGGTGTTCACCAAGGTGCTGGCGGGAGTGATGGCTCTGCTAAGGAACCAGGGCATCCGCATCATTCCTTACCTGGACGACATCCTGATTGTGGCCGAGTCTTTTCCTCAGGCCGAGCGGGACACTCAAATGGTGACATATACAATGGAGTCTTTTGGCTGGGTGATCAACTATCCCAAGTCTTCTCTGTCCCCGTCATTGGTGAGGACCTTTCTGGGCATGACGCTGGATACCTCTCAGGTCAAGGTGTTCCTTCCTCAGCAGAAGGTGGAAGGTCTTCAGCTGCAGGCTCGGGCTCTGCTGTTGTGTCCTCATCCCTCCATCCGTCAGGGGATGCAGTTGGTGGGCCTGATGGTGTCCTGCTTCAAGGCAGTCCCCTTTGCTCAGTTTCACATGAGACCTCTCCAGTTGCACCTCTTGTCAGTTTGGGATCAGGACCCTGTGTCCCTGGATCAGGAATTTGTTCTGTCTCCCCTGGCCAGACGGTCTCTCTTGTGGTGGCTGGAACCTTCTGGGGTGCAGGTCCTTCCTGCCCCGTGCTGGGAAATTGTCACCACGGATGCCAGTCTGACTGGCTAGGGAGGCTTCTGGAAGTCCCTGAGGTTCCAGGGTCGGTGGGGCCCACAGGAGGCCCATGCTTCCATCAACGTCCTGGAACTGAGGGCGATCAGGTTGGTTCTTTCTCGCCTATCCACTCACCTCCGGGGTCGGGCTGTTCAGATTCGCTCAGACAACCAGACGGCGGTTGCCTACATCAACCATCAGGGAGGGACTCTGTGAGTACTCACCTGTAGAATTGTTTTTGTTCTTACATGGCACGGCCCGCTTCGCCCCACCCTTGTTATCGTTGTTCTTGGTTGCCTCTTTATGGTGATTGTTCCAAGTCAATTGGGGTCTTTTACCTTTTTTACATTTTTACCTATTCTCTCCCGGTTTCTTGTCTCGCTGCTTGTGTATGCTGGGGAACTCCATGGTTAAGCCCGTTTTTATAGGGAGCCGGGACAAGCCACAGCTTTTCTGCAGTACCACTGCGCCACCATGAAAGAAAAAAAAACAATTCTACAGGTGAGTACTCACAGAATTCCTTTTTTGGCTCACATGTCAGAGCCAGCAGGAGCTACATGTGACTTCTGGTCTCTTCTTGCTCAGACTGGTTCAAAAAGTAGCCTGGGGTTTACCCGCTACCCTAAGAAACTGCAGAGGAAGAACAGGGCCTAAAGTGGGCCAAAGCCCTTATAACCTAAAATACTGTGAAACCCTACCAAGATCATTGTGAGTTGGGGAAAGTTGCAATTAATAGGCAACAGATTGACAGTGGATGGCTAACTGGGTATTGTCATGTGGGATCTCGCTGAGACCTTTCCCCCAATATAAAATATATCTAGATCAAAGAGAAAGCAGACTTGCTGTACTTTATGAAAACCCAAAGTTAGAGTGTACCCTCCTCTCCTTTGACATTAGGGTCAGCATTTTGTTCTTCCCCCCTCTTCTGACATTAGGGTCAGCAATGCTCCTCTCCCCCCTCATCTGACATTAGGGTCAGCATTATGCTCCTCTCCCCCCTCGTATGACATTAGGGTCAGCATTATGCTCCTCCCCCCCCCCCCCCCTCATATGACATTAGTGTTAGCATTATGCTCCTCTACCCCATCTCTGACATTAGGATCAGCATTATGCTCCCCTCCCCCCTCCTCTGACATTAGGGTCAGCATTATGCTCCCTCCCCTCTCCTCTGACATTAGGGTCAGCATTATGCTCCTCTCCCCCCTCCTCTGACATTAGGGTCAGCATTATGCTCCCATCCCCCCTCCTCTGACATTAGGGTCAGCATTATGCTCCCCTCCCCCCTCCTCTGACATTAGGGTCAGCATTATGCTCCCCTCCCCCCTCCTCTGACATTAGGGTCAGCATTATGCTCCTCTCCCCCCTCCTCTGACATTAGGGTCAGCATTATGCTCCCCTCCCCCCTCCTCTGACATTAGGGTCAGCATTATGCTCCCCTCCCCCCTCCTCTGACATTAGGGTCAGCATTATGCTCCCCTCCCCCCTCCTCTGACATTAGGGTCAGCATTATGCTCCCCTCCCCCCACATATGACATTAGGGTTAGCATTATGCTCCTCTCCCCCCTCCTCTGACATTAGGGTCAGCATTATACTCCTCCCCCCTCCTCTGACATTAGGGTCAGCATTATGCTCCCCTCCCCCCTCCTCTGACATTAGGGTCAGCATTATGCTCCCCTCCCCCCTCCTCTGACATTAGGGTCAGCATTATGCTCCTCTCCCCCCTCCTCTGACATTAGGGTCAGCATTATGCTCCCCTCCCCCCTCCTCTGACATTAGGGTCAGCATTATGCTCCCCTCCCCCCTCCTCTGACATTAGGGTCAGCATTATGCTCCCCTCCCCCCTCCTCTGACATTAGGGTCAGCATTATGCTCCCCTCCCCCCTCCTCTGACATTAGGGTCAGCATTATGCTCCCCTCCCCCCACATATGACATTAGGGTTAGCATTATGCTCCTCTCCCCCCTCCTCTGACATTAGGGTCAGCATTATACTCCTCCCCCCTCCTCTGACATTAGGGTCAGTATTGTGCTCCTCTCCCCCCTCCTCTGACATTAGGGTCAACATTATGCTCCTCTCCTCCCCCTCCTCTAACATTAGGGTTAGCATTATGCTCCTACCCCTTTCTCTGACATTAGGGTCAGAATTATGCTCCTCCCTCCTCTGACATTAGGGTCAGTATTATGCTCCTCCCCCCTCCTCTGACATTAGGGTCAACATTAGGCTCCTCTCCTCCCCCTCCTCTAACATTAGGGTTAGCATTATGCTCCTCTCCCCCATCTCTGACATTAGGGTTTGTATTATGCTCCTCTCCCCTCCTCTGACATTAGGGTCAGTATTATGCTCTTCGCCCCCTCCTCTGACATTAGGGTCAACATTATGCTCCTCTTCCCCCTCCTTTAACATTAGGGTCAGCATTATGCCTGATAAAGAAAACTAAAGGCTTTCGAAAGCTTGCCTTTTTACTCTTTGCAATTAGCCAATAGTATTACTTTCCCTTTGTATGTTCTGCTTATACGGATGGCCAGCGCAGTACTGGTGGTACAGCAACTGACTAATACTACAATGTATATAATGGGAACATTCCAGCTCTTCTAAATTAATCCTAGATTTTTTTTTTATTGCAGGGAGGTTATAGAAAAGACCCCGGAGCAATTCAAGATTGCCTGTCTCTCCGACATCAGCCGTCTCTTCGCCGATTCCAATCCTTTTTATGCTGCCTTTGGCAACAGACCCAATGTGAGTAAGGAAAACACTGGGAAACAGCTGCAATGAGAGGGAGAGCTTCAGAGCAGAACTCTACTAGTTCATTTAATCTCCCATCTCATAGTAGACTCCACAATAGAGGCCTAAGCTGGACCAAGTGTAAAAATTACTTTGTTTCAAGCCAAAAGGGGGCATTAAGCCCTTATGGGGGGGATGTTTCCTATTGAATGAGCTGCGGATTCAGCACATGTGTGTAGATAATAAAAGCATTTTGTAACCCCCTTAGCCACCCCTCCCTGTGCTAAGCCCCATTTGGGCGTTAAACGAATAAAACAACTTACCTGATTGCTGCAATCCTCCCCTGATGCCATCATGGAGGAACGCTCGCCATGGCGCGAGTGACAGACCAGTACAGTCACACTGCTGTATGGGATTGACCTCTCACTCAAGTTCACAGCTTCAGCTTCCGTGCAGATTGCCTGCCACCCAGTGAGTTGCTTTATATGTTCTTGCCAAAATTGGGTTTAGCGCAGGGGGAGCAATGGGTGGAGTGTTACAAAAAGCTCTTTTTAGTTTCCTCTGCAGTGAAACTGCGAAGTTAGAAGATGGCTCTCTCTCTTGCCCAGGTGAGCAGGGCAACCAAGCCTGCGGCCCTGCAAGTCTATTTCCACCCGTTTCTGGACCCTCACTGCCTCCCAGCCTTGGCTGACAGATGGGGTGAGGGTAGAAGAGCACTAGGGTCAAGTGCTCCAGGAGCGCTGCTCCAAGCCGCAGACCCTGTTCCACAAAGGGTAGCCAGCCATAGGCTTTATGGTGAGCCTATTAGGGATGCAGAGTTCCTGTCCTGGCTTCTGAGGGGGTGAGTGTTTTGGGGACTGTGTCCCCTTCTTTTCCTTCAGGGGTCCCACCCCCCCTCCTTCTGGCCGGGTTACTGTCACGTGGGCGCTGTTTTTGCACTCTTCGGGGGGCGGGGCCGGGGGATGATGCGTATTGCGTCGTCCCCTGCGCCCCGCCCCTTGAGGTACCTCTGCCGGCGCCATTTTGGATTAGCTGCGCATCTGGATTTCCCCCTTCTGGGCTGCAGCGCTGTTTCCTCTGGTGTGTCGCTTCATCCTGCGGTCTGTGCCTTGGTGACCCTGCGGTGTCCTTGGTCCGTGAGCTTGGGGTTTTTTTTTTATTGGTCTCGTGGGGCATGTGCTGCGGGATGCTCATGTGTCATTTTTACTTATGTCTTTCAGGCGGGATACCAGTGGGTTGTGGTTTCTCCTGGCTCTACTCCTTCCTCCCCCTCATCCCCCCCCTCTTGCTGATCTGGGGGCATCCCGGGTAGCTTTTGTATTAGCCTTTACCCAGCGCTGGCCTGTTGCGCCTGTGTTAATCACCATATGGAGGCTTCTGGGGATAGCGTGCTTGGGGGGTCCTTCGGGGCAATCCCGGCTGTGTGCCATGTGTGGGGTATCCCCTGTGAGTGACAATGTCAGGGTGTGCGTGCCGTGCTCTCAAAGTATCCTTGCACTCCAGCTTGGTTTGCTTGAATCGCTTCCCAGCTCTGCACCCCGTTCGGCATCACCTACCCCCCCACTGCTGCAATTAGCTCCCAGTGAGGGGGATGCTAGCAGGGGGTGACAGTCTGATCTGGCACTTCGTGTGGCCAACATTGAGAAGCAGCTTGCCGGGCCTATTCCTAGGAAGGCTTCTGGCAAGAAGCAGCACCTGACTTCCACACCCTCCCGCTCCACTGAGGAATTTGATGCCACTGGGGGACTTTATTCCCTAGAGGAAGGGGAATTGTTCCAGGACTCTGACTCCTCTGGGGACCAGCAGGAGGGTTGCATTAGTGACCCTGGGTCTGCGTCTGGGGAGGAATCATGGTACCCTGAGGACAATGACAATCTACTGTCACAAATTTTTTAAATCTTGCACATTGCTCCCCCTGAGGTGGCAAAAAGAAAGCAGGGTGAGCTTTTTCGTCCTGGTAAACAGTGTCTGGAGTTCCCTGAGCAGGGCCATTTCACTTCTATGGTGCTTAGGGAGTGGGAACATCCTAACAGGCTGCCCGCTGTGCCCAAGGGATTGGATAAGAGGTATCCCTTTCCTGATTATCTAGTAAAGCGTTGGTCCTGTCCCCCTGAGGTGGACGCTCCCGTGCTAGGCCTGTCTAATACTTCGGTCATGCCTTCCCCTGACACTACCACTCTGAAGGACAGCGAGGACCGGCGCATGGATCAGCTGGCCTGCCATGCTTTTACTTGTGTGGGGGCTGGACTGCGCCCGGCCTGTGCTGCTGCCATTACTGCTATTGCCCTTAAGAAACTGCTCAAGCGTCTCTGCCATGGCGCTATGGCTGGTAGGAGGAGGGAGGATTATAGGGCCCTCTTGCTTTACTCTGATTTTGTTGTATTTATCCTTACTGCCATGGATGATGCTGTGAGGCTGGGCGGTAGGGCCTCTGCACTTTTGGTGGCATTGCGCCGCTCTGTTTGGTTGCGTCAGTGGGCAGCTGATGCTGCTGCTAAGAAGGCTCTCACTGGGCTCCCCTTTGCGGGGCTGCGGCTCTTTGGTGAGCGTCTTGATGTTTTGGCCAAGGGAGGCAGCCCCGGCCTTTTCGGGGGACCTCCGTCTCCCTCCCCTCCCATCGTTCTTCCAGAGGAGGTTGTGGCTCCCTTTTCTCATGTAGCCGCAGAGAGTCTTGGGGCCGTGGCAGATCCCGTGGACATACCGGCCTCTCATGGGGTTCCAAGCCCAAACCTCCTCCCAAGGCCCCCTAGGCATGAGGGGGCGCCCTCACCCATCCGGGTGGGGGGACGGCTTCGGCCCTTTGCTCACGTCTGGAGGCACCATGTTTCAGACCGGTGCATTCAGGAGGTGGTGTCCTCCGGTTACAAGATAGAGTTTGCAGCCTGGCTGCCCCCAAGATTCATCATTTCCCGGATGTCTTGAAACCCCCTGTCAGCTCAAGGGTTACTTTCGGCGGTTCAATGCCTGCTGGAGTCAGGGGTCATTTGTCTGGTGCCCCATCAAGAACAGGGTCAGGGGTACTATTCCAATCTCTTCACGGTCCCCAAAAAGAACGGCTCTCTGGACTTGAAGGGCCTCAACAAGTTTGACTAGATTCAAACATTTTCGCATGGAGACGCTGCACTCTGCTGTCGGTACCCTTCGCCCGGGCGACTTCATGACCACCGTGGCCGTCAAGGATGCTTATCTTCATGTGCCTATCTTCCCAGGTCATCAGAGATTTCTGAGGTTCGTGCTGACGGATCAGCATTACCAGTTTGTGACGAACAATATTGTAGAGAACCTGCGCTACAGTTTTATCTCATCAACTTCTATCAATTTATCAGATAATTAAAACTGCTCCACGTGTCTTAACCTCTTATCCCAGATAGAGAATAAATAACATTGAAACATATAAACACAGAGCATAAAAGATGTGTAGTTAACAGTTCTCTTATTATGGAACACTGGCCCTTTAAATGGCTCTTGTTCCTATTATGATATGATTCTTCCACACCAGTCTCTATAGTTCAAATTATACCACTTGCTTGCTCAAATGTCAGAAACTTCTGAATACTACAGTTTCTTCAATATTCACAAGTTGACAGCATCACCACAGTGCCCATCACCAGTATTAGGTACTCTTACTAGCTGATGAGTAGTGTGAAGCTTATAATTTATTATCCTCAGAGGTCTCTCCTGATGTCCAATTAAGGCTACATGGACTGATTGGAGGGAATCTCAGCTCACAGTGGTATTGGAGGTATATGGTAAAACGACAAAGGGGAGACAATCTAGTGCAATCCCGCTTTTTTAATGTTTAAAATATACATCCTTAAAAATGCGCACTCACAATTAAAACATTCACTTTTCGCTTGTTGCAGGTTTAGGCGAGGCTCTCACCCTTATCCTATCACCACGGCCGTTGATGTCTCTGTTAGGGAATCAGGTGGGCTGTCGCAGTTGGTCCTCTTACAGTTTGACGGCGACGCCGACGGAGAGCGGCAATCATTACAACCAAACTGTTGTAATGGTTTGGATTCTGGCCTTCAACTAAGCACCCTCAAAGGCCATGTTTCAGCTCTGGCAATTTTTTTCCAAAGGTCCTTTGCCAACCACCGGTTGGTTAAAACTTTTTTCCAGGGTGTTACTCATGTGCGTCCACCCCGTAAGCCTATGCTACCAGTCTGGGACTTGAATCTGGTGTTGTCTGCTCTGCAGGGTCCTCCCTTTGAGCCTATCCATGGGGCTGCTTTGCCCATTCTGACTCTTAAGGTATCCTTTTTGGTGGCTATCACTTCTGTAAGGCGAGTTTCTGAGCTGGCGGCGCTTTCCATCAAACCTCCTTATTTTGAGAGGATAAGGTGGTGTTTCGGCTTAAGCTGGATTTCTTGCCTAAGGTGGTGTCTGCCTTTCATCTCAATCAGGACATTGTCTTGCCTTCATTGTGTCCTAATCCTGCTAATTTCAAGGAGCGGGCATTGCATTCTCTGGATGTGGTCAAGTTTTATTTGGTCACTACTGAGCCTTTGAGGAAATCTGATGCTCTTTTTCTTCTCACTTCTGGACCTAGGAAGGGTTTGCCTCCGGCTAAATCCACTATGAGCAAGTGGATCTGTCAGCCGGTGGTTCAAGCCTATTCTGCTAAGGGAAAGGAACCTCCCCTTAGGATTACTGCTCATTCCACTCGTGCTATTGGGGCCTCTTGGGCTTTTCAGCACCAAGCTTCTGTTGAACAAGTTTGCAAGGCCGCTACTTGGTCTTCTGTTCATACTTTTTCCAAGTTTTACAAGGTTGATGTTAAGGCCTCAGTGGATGCTGCTTTTGGCCGCTAGGTGCTTCAGGCGGTAGTGACTTAAACTGCCGGCTGTTACTCATTGGGGATCCCACCCTACTTTTGGACACTGCTTTTGGATGTCCCAACTGTTATGAATACCGAAGCAGGCCGTGCCATGCAATAAAGAAAAAAGCAATTCTGTGAGTACTCACCTGTAGAATTGTTTTTGTTCTTGCATGGCATGGCCTGCTTCAACCCACCATTGTTATCGTTATTCTTGGTTGCCTCTTGATGGTGATTGTTCTAAGTTAATTGGGTTTTTTTACTTTTTTACCTTTATTCTCTCCCGGCTTCTTGTCTCACTGCTTGTCTTCGCTGGGAACTCTATGGTTAATCCCATTTTTATAGGGGGCCGGGAGGTGCCACAGCTTTCTGCAGTTCCACTGCACCACCTTGTGGCGGAATAACCCAACTGTTATGAATACCGAAGCAGGCCGTGCCATGCAAGAACAAAAACAATTCTACAGGTGAGTACTCACAGAATTGCTTTTTTATATTTCAGCTGTGCAAGGCCATTGATCTGCTTTAATTACTAAACATTGCATTTTATATTGTCCAGCAATGTAATTACGAGTGGTCTTGCATTATTTTTATATAGCAGGTGGGCCATGAGAATAATGGCAGTAACAGTCTTTGGAGAGAGTGTAGTTTTAATGGACAGCATTGCAATGCACTTACTATAACGGATACATGTTCTAAACTAAAGCTGTGCAAATGTCAATGTCCTAAGGCTACTGACCCAACACAGTATGGGCAGTATACTCAGAAGGCTCCAATATATAAAGCAATTTATGTGCCCCACAGAGGTGTTTAGGGCTAATGATGGGCCGATAAGAGGGCTATCTAATTTTGAAACCCTCCTGGCCGGATAGTCCCTCCAGTATCAGGCTATCGAATGCTGGATACAATAGCTCTGGTGATCACTATGTCTGGTATAGGAGTTCCTCAGACACAATACCAAGTCACAAACTCTTAAAAAAATAGTTTAAAAAAACACCTTTGCGTCCAGTGTGATCTATATGCTAGGGAACAGCAATTGCAGCCACACATGTCCCACAGGTCCCACCTCCTCCTTCCTTGGTGGCTTGACAAGCTAGTGCAGGCCAACTTGGATAAAACCTTTAACACCACAGAGGAGAAGCCTCTGTAGAATCCCGATTGTGACTAATTACATCACTGGAGGGGAGGGACTTGGAGAAGCCTCTGTGGACTCCCCTCCCCATGTGACTAATGACATCACTGGAGGGGAGGGACGTGGATTTCCCAGGGAATCTTCCTCTATGTCCCTCCCCTCCAATGGAACCCCTATACCAGTTCACACGTAGTGGTGGCCAGCATGCCACGTGGCAGCACTTCCCGGTATTCTGGACGGCGTGAACCGCACCAAATCGGCAAGATCCGAGTCAAATCTAGCTTTTGACTGCACCAGAAGCTCATCACTATTTAGGGCCCCTAAATGTTGCCTCTGATGATGTAACCCTGATTTGTTTCTGAATGTTCTAAAGACATGAGTAATGAACTCAAGGAATGTCGTGCCTGTACTTTACTATTTACATGACTAAGTCTTACTAAGCTATGTGAGTTTATAAGTGTGTAATAGTTGTAGCGGGAGCGCTGAGAAATGAGCCAGTAAGATCAATAAATTCAGTGGAGAGAACGGAACTCATTTAGAGAGGAGTGAAACCCAATATGATGAGAGGATAACCATGGATTGTATAGAAATGTATGTGAACATAGTATGAGAAATAAGTCATGTTCTCCCCCTCCTCCACTATTCTTCTGTATTCATGCCAATCTCCCACTCATTGCAGGATGTCCTGGCCTACAGGGAAGTGGGGGTGCCAGAATCTCGGATCTTCACCATCAACCCAAGGGGGGAGCTGACCCAGGACCTGAACTCGGGCTTTAAATCCTCGTGAGTTTCTGAGATGACGGCAATCCATGGGGAGGCGAGGGCTCCATAACATCACAGCCATATGTGGTCACACATGTTCATTCCCACACTGTGCAGATTTTCTCACCTGCTTCTCTTCTTAAGTATTCCTCTTTTTTCCTATTTCTTGAGATGTTCGTTGCCAGATGCTCAATCCGCTCCACTGCTATAGACTCAAAAATCCAAATCCAGTTAAATCTCAACTGTTATTTTAATTTTCTTTTCATTAGAAGAACAGGCTGCAACTGCAGGTGTCAGATCTGTGAGCTCCTGTATCTGATGGCGGAAAGTGGAGTTCAAAGATTCTGTGGATGCCGTTGTCATTACTAATTGGCACTTTAGCTATAGATGTAATGTGTAGAATCCAAGGTGCAACTAGAAAAGTGTCAGTTCCGTAATCCGAGGCCATCAGAAAGGTCTCCTCGCTCTATGGTAGAAACGGCTATGAATACTGCGAAGGTGCCAGATTTTTTTTTTCTCCTGGATCAGGCCATAGACCCTACAAAACAAATTTAATACGGCAACACAAAGGACATGGCTTCATTGGGTCTAACCAAGATGACTGCTGTGGAATATAGTACTAGTTTCTTGCATAAATGTACTTTCTCTCCAAACCAAACACTGCTTCGGTAGTGTAGGCACGACATGGCAGCACACTCCCCAGTTACTCCTGTCCCCATGATTCTAATACTAAATGGAGACAAACGCCCCAGTGGGTTTAAAATCTTTGCTAATCACATCCCCAATGTGCATGGAAGGGTAAGTATATAAAACAAAGCTAAGCAGCCACTCCCTGCCCCCTTTTTGCTCAGGGACATAATTATTTTCTGGAACCAAATAGCTGGGTATTGAGGGTGTTACCAGCACCAATCCCACCGCTTGTTTGTACTGAGCAATGAGGTTGTTTATTATGAGTAGCACTAGAATGATAGGTGGGGTAATATATATTTGAGGAGTGAAGGTGAAGAAGGGCAGGTCAGGTGTAGATGAGGATGAGACGATTAACATGATGGCACAACCGTGTATGAATGATGGTAAAAACGATGGTGGCAACGCGCAGGGGCGTACAGAGGGTTTACAGGACCTCATAGCAGATATGCTGTACTTCCTGATACTGCAGACTACTGTGAGGCCCAGGCCAATGGCAGTGGGGCCCAGTGTGGTTAGTTTCTTGTATGGGGTGCCACTATAGTGGGCAGTGTTGGCACGCTGTTTTTGGGGAGTACCAGAGGTCTGGGCTGTAAGTTGCACACAACAGAATACAGTTGCCAGCACCTTGTTTTTCCCAGCATTGTAGACACACAATGCATTTGGGTGGCACCCTGAACAAGAAACAGACCACTCACAGTGGCCCACAGATGCTACGAGATGGGGCAGGCAGCTTGCACCAGGTCCCCCTCTGTCATGGGCATGGTAGCAGCTGCCTTCCCTGTCTCTATGGTAGGTACACCTCCGGCAAAGGTCAGAGGTGGCACAGAGAGAATCGCCGGTGGCACAAAGTAATTATGCTAAGGGCAGCAAATATGCCTTTTATGTGCCACCTTTGTTCTCCTACCATAAATCTTCCATGCCAAAACCAACCTTATTGTCAGCCACCCCCCACCATTGTTCTCTGTAACATAAATATTTTATGCCACCACTGACCTCCTTACAGTGATGTCTGGTACCCATCATTGTTCCCCTATACCATAAGTCTTACATGCCACCACTGATCACCTTACAGTCATATCTGACACCCATCATTGTTCCCCTGTACCATAAGACTTACATGCCACCACTGATCACCTTACAGTCATATCTGGCACCCATCATTGTTCCCCTATACCATAAGTCTTACATGCCACCACTGATCACCTTACAGTCATATCTGACACCCATCATTGTTCCCCTGTACCATAAGACTTACATGCCACCACTGACCACCTTACAGTCATATCTGGCACCCATCATTGTTCCCCTATACCATAAGTCTTACATGCCACCACTGACCTCCGTACAGTTATGTCTGACACCCATCATTGTTCCCCTATACCATAAGTCTTACATGCCACCACTGACCTCCGTACAGTCATGTCTGACACCCATCATTGTTACCCTATACCATATATCCTGAAAGGCACCACTATTTAAATGGTGGCATCAGGGCGCCATATATGACCGTAAGGTGGTGACATTTAAAATGATTGGCAAGGGCAACAAAGGTAGGACAGTAAATGACAATGATGTCACAGAACGTTGGACAGTGTTAGACTTACAAATATAGATATAGAGAGCTGAGTAGTACCAAAGGACAGAAGTAATATGCAGGCTTTAGAGACTGCCTGCCTTGCAATAAACCTCAGCTGTAGTCTTCAAGGCCTTCACATGTTCTCCGTCAATAACAAAAGAAGTAAGAGATAGCATTTACTGTTTGTTAGGGCTGTGACATTGGTCTATGTGTGGCTTTTGAGGGAAAGAACAGCAAAACATTGGAGATCCCAGGTGAACCTTTCCTTACGTTCACTTAAAGGTCTATACCTGTTAACACTTTCAGCAATGGCACCCATTGGAAAAAATAGCAAGACAAAATTATCAAAATCTGGGAACAGATTTTAGAATCACTGTTGTAACTTTACATGGAATGAATTTACATGTCAATTAATGGTGCTTCCTTTTTGCAGGTACTCTGCACTACGTGACCTGGTGAATGTTATGTTTCCTCCGCCATCATCTCATTCTGTCTCCGCTCTACTCTCTCAGGAGTTTAGTGAATTCTCATATTGGAGGGACTCCGTGAGCAACCTTAGTGAGGAAGAACTTGCAGATGTGTTCTAATTTCATGTTGTGACCCTTGGCCTGTCAGCCTTTTCAGAACTTCTTGACTTCAGAGGAGAAAGATCTGTTCCACTGCCAAGAGGGGCACATGGTTGGCAGAGGCATGCTTTGCGAAAAATCCTAGATATCAATTAAACTATACCTCTGCCTCTCACTATTCATCCAATGGCCGCTTCCATAAATGCGTAAGGTTTCTTTTCTGTTAGGAGGCTATTTTGGATTTGAACTTGACAGACCATGACCTAACGACATCCAACTTTTCCAAAGTTGGGATTGGTATTGGGTTACCAAACCCTTTGGAATCCCCAATTCCCTAGGTTATCTTGTGGATAATCTGGCTGTGTTTGACCAACATGGGGGTGTTTTTCAACCTATCTATACATAACTATAGCATAAGTCTATGAAACTATTTAGTTGAATAGATGTCTGGCTTTTTATACCTTTTGTATATTCTTGTGATAGATGTCGCGAACAAAGGTCCCATGTTTGTCATGGTAAATGCCTTTTAAAGATGACAAGTTCAAGGACTCTTTATCACTGGAACCCCCCTCCCCCACGAGTTAAAAAAAACAGAAGGATATTTTAACCACTTTTAGGGCCCAACCCCAAACTAGTGTACACAGGCACACGTTTTATAACTGGAGTTTTGGCCTTTATTACTTAACAAATACACAACTTTCTCCTGGCAAATCCAAAAACACAGTTAATTTGATGAAATAGAAATACACCTTAATTATTATTAATTAACATCATTATACCAAAATACAAAACATGTCAAAAGCTGAACTTTCACTTTCCTGTTCTGCTTCCATTTTACAGAAAAAAAAAATATTATACATCTTAGAAAATAAAAACGAACATCTCAGATACACACAGGATTATTGCCACCAGACACGAAGAGTAGCTCGGCCTCTTCCTGGAGGTGAAGAGCTTTAAGAGGAGGCAGCTACTTGGAATGTCATGTAGAGGAAATGTTTACATTCGGGGTGTTAAAGGCTGCTGACAGCCAGAGAATGCATTGGCCATTTATCCTGTCAACAGCCCAAAAGGGTGCAACTAGATACGGGCATGTTTAGAAAGAGTGTTTGATTGCTTTCAAGAGCCTGTTAGGTTCCTAGCTATCTATATATAAACTATCCCAATCCAGGACACTTTGTCATGTAAATGTGTCAAGTTTAGCTGAGTTTTACCTATTCTCCACCCTCCAGTATATTTTTCTTTCCTAGTTAGAGAAATAGTTGTGATTATTTTGTCTACATGATAGAGCTAGTAGTGTTAATCTATATAGGAAAGTTCCTGTCCTGTTCACTTTTGTTATGGGTGGAGTTACTCATTAGATTTATTTTATTTTTTTTGATGATTGTGTAACTTATTGACATAAGTTTTCAGCCGTTACTCGTGTACTCCTCCCATCGCAAGACAAGCCCTTGTCCAGTGACAGCTTTGCACCCATTCTGGCTGGAAATCAGGTAAGGTAAATAATGGGCCTAGGCTTGTATGGAATGGCTCACTCCAACCTCTAAAACCTCTAAAACTAATCATGGGTATCTCCTTCTCAGTCTTGCCAACAGACTCATTTTAGCGTTTCATTATAAGGACTAAAGCTAAATACAAACCTGCACATATCATTGTGTTGCTTGGATGTGGCTAGATTGTGCACAATAGTAGGAGATTCAACAACATAAATATAATAATATGCAGGGGAACACCAAAGATCATCTCATGACCTATAAAAGATTATCTTTGCCAAAAGCCAAAAAAACACACAAGTGGAGAGCTCCTCTTTGTAGGTGGTGTCTAACTGGAGACATTATTTTATCTTTGCAGTACAGAGTCTAGACAACTAGTTTAGGCCATTAGCATAGTCTCTAATGCTTTACCTACAAATTTAAAATGCGCTTGCCCTTCGATAAAAGTAGATTTGTGCCCACTGCTAGGTTGGCCTCACAGCAGCTGTGCCTGCTCTCCATTGGCCAGTCTCTCGACCTAGAACTAGGGTTGAATGTTTACCCTCCATCTCTGCAGGTCTCTCTATTGGCTAGATGCAACCTGACCATGTTTCCAGGTTACTGGGTGGAATAGAAGACTGGAATCTATTGCAGGAAGAATTGGGGGTATAGTGTGGGGTTCCCTTCATCAGCTGCCCTTTTGACTGCTTCAAATCAAGTCCTTTTTTTTAAGGCTTCATAACGGAGGGTTTTGGGTAAACGCACTTCAGATCTGTTTGAGTTGTACTTGATATGTAATTAAATTATTTGAAGGTTGTTTTTTTAAGCTTACTTTTTACACCTTATAGGTTTTTTTCCTGACATTTTTATATTTCCTATGTGTTTTAGCTGTAGCTACAGTATATTGTTATGAATGAAATAAATACATTTATTTTAGAATTAAATGTGTGCGTGTGTGTGGGGATTTGGAAGAGCTGGAGTTTTGGAAATATTTTTGGAGTCTCCCTGAAAACAATGCATTTAAAGTGGACCAATCAATCTAAAAGATTTCAGCCAATTCAGCATTTCCCACTGTGTGAACTCCCCCAGATTCCAAGCAAGCCCCCTTACATTTCCCCAGTCCCTTGTCGTGATCACGGGCCACTGCCGCACGCCTGGCATTCCTGTAGATGTGCAGGCTCCTGCCCAGCCCTTCAGATAGTCTGGGGGTGCACAGGAGCATGCAGCCGCCGGTGTTCCCTATGCTGATGCGTCATCCAAAACAACAGCTTTATGCCATGGATTAGTGTGCATGGCATAAAGCGCTGATTGGACGAGCGCATGTGCCGTGGGAATAGCAGAAAGGTGAGTGGCGTGAGTTATCTGGGGGGTTTCACACATCGGGGAACCCAATTCGGGATGCCGGTCGGGACAAGAACCAACCACCAGGATAGCCCACTTTAAGGAAACGGAGCTATATTGGCATTATATAACAAAACCATTCATTTTCAAAGGCTGGCTGCTGTTTTAGGTCCCATCAGCCAGGTGTTAGGAGGCTGCTTTGTACATTTCTGATTACAAACCCAAAGGGCCTGTGACTAAGACAGCAAGATGTTAGTCACTTGGTGATTATTTTATGCCCTTTGCCTCCCTCGAGCCACCAAACATGAGGATAGTCCTCTAGTGCTGCTTTACAGTTCTTGTCATTGGAAATAAGAAGCGGTTGGTACATCATGTAGAAACAAAAGGGTGGAGGTTTCTGACTAGAAAGTAGAAGACATTTATGCTGGGTTTACACAAGCAGATCAATTGGGTGTTCGCTCAGCGAGCGACCGACCATACAATTCTTCTGCGATTTTGAGGACGACTTCTGGTTACAAACTCCAACCATCAAGCGATGAATGAGAAATTTTTGGTCAGCCGAAAAGGTTCGATGACTGGCCGATTAACCAATTTTTGTTCATCGATTGATCGCAGCCGTTTCCCTGGAACGATTATCGGTAAATTGTGATCACTTTAGCGATATCTGGCTCAATAATCTCTCTGTGTATACCAAGCAATAGGCTTAAATCTACTACTCAACATTGAACAAAGGCAGCCAACTTGATGGTAAAAATGGGGTCTGGTTGGATATAAAGGGATGATGACATAGCTGGGTGGTGGATATGTGGAAGGCAGAAAGAGAGGTTCGTAAAGTGTTGTCAAAGCTGAGCTTCCAAGAGCAATGATGGCAGGACGAAGAATAAGACCTGGACTTTATAAATATAAGACTGTGTGACTGGTGTCTAGAGGGTGTAAACCTGGGAACAAAATGTCAAGTGTGATGGTGAAAAGGAGGGTGGCTATACATGAGTGAAGGATTACATAGATAGGTTGTGGGTATGTAAAGGGGGAGGGTTTTATAGTCTGGAAGTATAACCCCAATTGAGCTTCCAAGAGCAATGGCTGGTAAGACTAAGACTTGGATTTATAACAGAAGTAGAACGGTCTTATACCAAACGACTTATATCAAAAGTATAGGTTCCCTATTAAAAAGTGGCGAGTAACCACCATGGGGTATATTATAGTAAGAAGAAGGCATGAAGGGGCATTAGCAGATCTGGGGAAAGGATAAGTGGCTCTTTATTGCCCTTCGGTGAGCTGTCATTAGGAGTGTTGGATTAGGGGCAACCAAGACCTGGACGTCACACATATGATATACAACACTATCCTGGGTTTAAAGCCATTACCAATAAACACACAAGTGGCAGTCAACAAGCATTATCCTTCAATGCAGCCATATTGATGGTGCTTGGAAAAAGCTGAGGCTCAAGGTCTTGGAGCATACAGATATGAAGTCTATTAGTCTAACGTTTTATTTCTACATCTTGTAATATATTTAATTAACATCTTGAAATACACATAGAAAGACTCTACAAAATCCAACGTGATTTACATGGGAATGGTAAAACAAAAGCCCGCAGTCCATAACGTCTAAGGCTTTGTAAAGAAAGACAGATGTGCAACAGCTTTGGAAGGGCCAGCACTTGACGTGTGCAGAGCGGGGATATTCTCCAAGGATGTTCCTGCTGGAGTTAATGCCTAATGCAGCAAGTGTAGGACTGAAGCTTGGATTACTGATTACAAACCATGCATAAGGCAGGGAAACTGTTTCAATTTATTAGCACAGCCCACAGCTCTATTGGTTTGGAGAAAAATAAATCTCAGGACCAAGCTGGGAAATAGAAACATGTACAGGCCATAGCTATAAATTATAGCTATGAGTGTCTTTTCATTCCTTATTTTTTCTTGTCCAACTCATGAGCAGGAAAGCAACAAAACCAATGTGTTTTGTGGACTCAGGAAACAAGTCAAGAACAAAAAGCATGGCTCCCATGGGGCCATAGTGTTTTTCTTTTTGAGCCTGATGGGTCAATCATGGTAGCAGGTGCAGACACAGGATGTCCCCCCACTGGCTTGTGACAGAGACCTGTTTGTACTGTACCTGCTCCCTCTAGCTTCAAATGTCAGAGGTGAGAACACAAGAGCACAACACTGCTTTCATGAACCATCGTTTTCCTCCAGTTCTGGAAGTAAGCACAGCATGTCTTCTATTGATGGGGGAGTTGTTAACTAAAGTGTGCAGAGCTTTACCATTTCACTTTAACAGCTTCCTGACTTCAACACCAAATCAGGTGGCAAAAAGGTTTCACATCTTCAACAATCTCCACTCCATATTGGGTGACGAAACCTTGCGAGTGCAACTGAAAAGCTCTGCACAGGGTGGAGAGTCATATTAACCACCAAGATATTCTAGAAAAATAGACTCTTTATGGTTGCTGTTTGTAGATAGGTATTTTTGGTTGGTGGGGTTTTGAATGTTGCTTATTCAGTTCCATCTTTAATCCTTTGTTACAATAAAGCATCTGTATATAATGCTTCTGGTCCACACAAACAAAATAATGATGCAATTTGCAAGGGAAATAATAAGGCCCCTACAGGAGATTAATGAAATGCATCCAGACCCTCATACAGATGTTAAAGAACTTCTCCCAGACCAATGGGGTCCAGAGTGCACAACGCTCCCCACTAAAGTTTTACCAGATCCCACTCCACTTGTCTTCTGCAGAGCTCCCATTGAGAACAATGGTTGCCTACATACACTTCTGTGTACAAGGGCCTCTGTACACAGGCTGTCCCCCTCCCCTCTGCAGACCTGGCTTCTTGGGACTGTGGGAGACCAATCAGTGAACTTGAAGCAGGTGGAAAGTAAGCTAGACAGCCTTTTGCCCACTGGCAACCTTTGACATGAGGTATATGAGTAAGCCCACAAAAGTCCCAGCTCCGTAATGGCTGGAAAACCTGGGAAACTGAATTAGACACAATTAGGCTACTCTTGCACCCCTTGTGGGTATGCCCCTGCTACCAATAGCCAAACACCTGTATTTAACATTTAAAGTCTTTTTTTTGTTGTTTTTTTACAAAATCTTAGATTATTATTTGGTTAAAGCCGTCAAAAATTAATTTGATTTGCTTTCAATAGCCATCCCTGGGACATTAATACTCACTTTGGACTATGGCAACCACATCCTGCACAACCCCCTCTCTGGAAACCCATCTGCTTTGACGGGTGGCCCTGCATGAGCTTAACATGCTGCTGTTTATACACTCAGAAAATGGTGGTCATGAGGAGCACAAGCGGCGAGAGCATGCAGCCCAGATGACAAATTCTGCTGAATTCAGGCTTGCTAGCCATCTTTTCCTGGAGGGTATCCCAAATTTCCATGCACCAAGGGTGGGTGTTGGTAGCAACCTAAAGTAATATTTGACTTTATGGATAATTTAAAAGGTACCTTAAACATTATACACACATTTTAGTGGAGTTTCAAGGGGTTATAGAGTTTTCTTAAAACACACAAGCTTCCTACAGAGGACACTGTATTACTCAGATGTTTGGTGGTCTTCTCATGCAATTTGGAGGCGTATGGCGGCTTTGCTTCCTTTCTAGAGATCAGAACAACCAGAATTTCCCCCCATAGACCTACATAGTGTTCAGGTTCGAAACATAACTTAAGAAACATATTTGAGGAACGCTAGAAGGGACGAAGGTCGGAATCTGTCAAAACAAAGCCTCCTCCCCTGAGCCAGTAGCATTCCTTCCTGAGCTTCATGGTGATGTTATAGCTGAACTCCTGCCAAAGCTTTTTATGTCTTTTGAGACAGAGAAGAATAGACAAATTCTTTGTTGGATTTGTTTGTAACTCTATTCAGGAGATTCTACTTCACTGCCAATCTGCAATAGCCAAACAGGAAATGTATCTAGCTAGAAAAGCTAGGGGCGTCACAGGCACCGAACATTTAGTGGCCCTTCTTCTGTTTGATCCCAAAGCCATTCGAATAGCCTACTGTTTGGTTGTTTCATAAATGGAGTTGACGTATTTTTCGCCCTATAAGACGCACTTATTGTTGCCCAAAAGCTGGGGGAAATGCCCATGTGTCTTATAGCGCGAAGGCGATGTGGCAGACCCCAATCCCCAATGGTTTTGGCACGCTGCTCTGGCAGTCATTGATGAATCGGTACGCGGCTGGCTGCACTGTGTAAATGTAGCCCACCGAGCATGATTCATCAATGTCCGCGCACAGAGTGGTGCACAAATATCATTGATGCATTGACATGCGCTGGTTGCAGAGAGTGTCGGCTTCTGGATTGCGATACAGGTAAGTAGTCTGAACTGACTCGGCGACAGTTGGGGATGGGGGGGTGATCTACCACACTGCCTGTTCTATGATCGATTGAGCCTGCACGCTATTATATAGGGAGCTGCCTGCTATATAGGGTTTCTGCCTGCTGCTTGTTTGGGGATGGGGGAAACTGTCACACTACCCTGCACGCTGTCTGTTATATGGGGAGGGGGTATTCTGCATATTACTTGTTTTTGGGGATGGGGGATCTGCCAAACTACCAGTTTTAGGGGCTGTTCTGCCATGTCCTGTAAGGTTTTTTTGGGGGGGGCATACCAATTTGATCAGAATATTTGTTTTCTTTTTTTCCAACTCAAAATTCCTAGCTGCGTCTTATGCGCAAATGCGTCTTATGGTGCGAAGTACGGTAAGTTTTAGACAGCAAACCCAAAAGTTCTAACCATCTACATCTGAAATAGAGAGACAAGAAAGCGTGCAGCAAGAAAAACAACAAGGTGGCTGCACATATCTTTAGCTTATAAATAATTCCCTAAACACCCAGGATAGCAGATATTTAAAAAAGGACTGCTTTACCTGCCAATCCTCAGAAACAGGAAAAACATGCACCCTTCTGCAGTCCATCCAAGTCCCTGCACTGCACTTGCAGTCCCTGCTCTGCTGGTAAGCAGTAACAGTTGGCATAGGATGTATGAGTGGCAAAGTGAGTTTTTTGACCAATTTCAAGCTTCCTTTAACTTTTCAACTGGCAATTTGAGATCCCCCTGTGGTGGACAAGTAAGCAGACCTTCATATTCTACTGGAACCTTGGCATTGGACCCAATTAGGATATTAAAAATAGAAAAAGAGGGTTGCCTGTCTGCTACATTCCAAGCCCCAACCAGTATTGATTACCTAGACAGCCAATTGGTGCAGCAGCTGCTGTGCAGTGATTGTCAGTCTAAGTATACAGCAGCCCCGAATTCCAGGGTAAGTGACTCCCATTGCTGGGTCCAGCATGAGTGAGGGGGGTGGTATTAATTTGGGATAGCCTTTTGTTTAAAATAAATCTCACGTTGGAGAGCTTCTTAAACATTTTTTCACAATGGGTGTTGTTCCTAGCACAGGGGGCATCCTGATTGCCGGTGACCCCCTGCACATTACTCCCATTAAACTGGTGAAATCTTACCTTTCTCCTTGGTTCCCTTGTGAACTCAAGTGAGGTGATTGGCCACTTTGGTCACATGGTCATTGGGCTTCTTCTGGATATCTGGCTGCCAGCAACCATGTGAATGCGGTGGCCAATCAGGGACAGAGGAGAAAGGTAAGATTTCTCCAGTTTAATGGGGGTAATGAGCAGGAGGACATCAGCATTTGGGATGTTGCCCTGCGTGAAACCCCCAAAATTGCCCAGAAAATGCACCTTTTCCTTTTTCCCACGTGGAAAGTTCAGCCAATCAGCATGCTTAGTTGTGCGACTAGCAGAGTCAAATGGAGCCAAGTGAGACGAGTGCGCCACCGGCTGCATTCCAGCCCACTTCTAGCTGTAGGCTCACCCACGCCAACCATGGAGCAGGTGCTCGCCCCAGCTAAAGGCATGTCATGGTTGCGGCAGCAAAAGCTCAGGTACAGGTGAGTGGATCTGCAAATCCAGAGGGTTTCACACAGGGGGCATCCTAATTGGGGATGCCCCCAGGAAGTGGGACTCAGACAGGCCTCCCCTGTTCCTCTTCAAAAAACCCATCAGGTGCTACAAATTCATTTTTTCACATGTCGTCATCATTTTTGTCAAGTTTGAAGCTCTACGAGTCAAAACTCTAGTAAATAACTCCATTAGCCACATGCCCTTAAATCAGAGAATTTGATCTTTTTTATGTGACATCATTTCTATTCTATTTCTGCGATGAGGAACCAGAAAAAACATTTTCTTTTACACTTGAGTCCTTCTCTAAGGCATCTCTGACTACATAAATGAATAAATGAATAGGCCATCTTCTGGTATTTTGTCTATATAAAAGTTGTTTATCAATGATCTCTATGCACAGTAGTAAGGTGTAATATACTCCATACATGCAAGATCAGTATAGGCTAGGGATTGTCTATTGTACTTATGTTCCTTCTTGTAACCGCTTGGATTTGATTCATTGTATGTCATGTTCTACCATTTGCAGTTATTCTTTCAGGTTAACTTTGGCCAGTACTTCTGGAGATAAAAAGCAGAAGACGCATGTGCAACATTAGACTGGCAATGAGAGCCATGAAACCTGAGACACAACTGTATGAAAAGTTGGCCATTCATATGTGAAGTCCCACAATCTAATCTGTAACCCCAAGCTTTGGTTTCTCTTGTCAGTTGAAGAACTTCTCAGGTGGGCTTCTGACACGTCTTCTAAAAAGACCTGTTGCGACATGGTTCCTATTCATTAAACGTTCTTTTTGTGTGTGCAGGGTCATATTTGGTTTAAGCATTCGTTGCATTTGGGATACTGAGTATTTTCTGTCCTGGTGTACAGTTCTTCTACTAACAAAGGACAAAGCGGAAGATTAGGCAGGGATGACAGTGTATCTGAGTTGGGGTATTTTTAGGTGCATAGATCTTAACAAGGCTTCAGTTATGAGTAAGATGAATGGTCTGTGGAAGATCCAGTACTTTGTACAGTAATAATGCCCTAGCACCACAAATATCCCTGCATTGCCACTTTATTTTGCATTGCCCCCCATCCCCCTCAATAGTGACATAGCTGCCACGTAATCAGAGAACTAAATTCTTTTTAGGTCCTCTTCTGTTTGGGCTTTTCGCTGTTTAAGTTTTTTCAGTCTATTTCTTTTGCCCATTATGTTTGAAGAAGTACCCCTGCTATTTGCCTTCAGGAGTATCCTGTGTGGTAGGTGGCAGTGGCAAGCTTGGTACATGTTGGGTAATTCTGTTTAGCTCATGTCTTAGCATTTCCAAGCCACGATCATGGGAGGCTAATGTGCTATTAACCTGGTCCAGGTAGCCAAGAACACTTGCTTCCTGAGCTCCACAAGAACCCTCTACTTGGTTTAATCTACGTTCATATTGTGCCACTTCTCCCTGAAGTTCACGGGCCATACCTTGACAGCTACCCAGTTGCCCTGCAAGACGTGCTTTCATCCTTTCCATATCCCCACGTAGTCCTAGCAACTGCGTTCGGCTGGTGCGGATTTGGGATCCCTGTCCATCTATTTGGCCTTGAACTGAAACCAGTTCTTCAGTCAGTCGGTTTCCTCGTTCCTCAACAGTTGAGTTGACTTGGGTTACCGTATCAGCATATCTATTTACAGTTTCCTCCAAGCCATGCAAAGAACGTCCAACGCTACGCAAGTTGACTTGAAGAAGGGTGATCTCACCTTGTATTGTTTCTTCTTGCTGTCGTTGAAGCTGCCTCTTAATATCTAAAACAGTATTATTCAGGTAGCCTAATTGTTTTTGGACATCCTGGTTTCCCTTCTGCCATTGTGAAATCTCATTGTGAATCTCTAAAATGGACTCTCCTCCCACTGCAGAGCATCCAGCAGCACACAACTCCTCCACAGCAGCAAGTCGATTTTGTACTCCTTCCAGACCCTCAAGACCTTCTTTCCGAATTCCAGATAAGTGAGCATCCAGTAAAGGCATCACTGCTCCATCCAGAGCCAGAGGAGCTGAGGCATTAGTGAGCTCTCCAACAGCTGTTAAAATTCTCTCTTCCAGGACTCTCACCTTGTCATCCACAGAAGCTCTTACACCATCCAACTCGGCTAACAAGTGTCCTCGTTCCTCTCCTTCCTGGCAACACCTTCTAACACCTTCTTCTGTGAAGTTCAACCTACTTTCCACTTCATCCAGTCTTACTCCAATCTGAGGTTCCACTGAAAGCCTTGCCAGCTCAACATCCAGCTTCTGGCTTAGTGCGTGATGCTCCTCAGTTAGTTGGTGCAAACTACGTTCCAGTTCCTCTACACGTCTGCTAAGGTCTTCCAATCGCCCGCAGCAGCCATCAGGAGCGCTCAATCCCTGGAGTTTAGCATCCATCTCTGACAATTCTCTGCGCATTGCTACTTCTCGACCATCTATTTCTTGCTGTATTCTGTGGCCTGCTGCCTGTTCTAAATTTAAGCACTGCTTTTGCACTTCCTGTACTCTGATGTCACAATTCCCTTGGATCTTCTGTAATTTAGCCTCTAGTCCTTCCATCAGCTTTGCTTGTGCCTCGGCTATTTTGCCCTCCAGATATTGTTCCAGCATTTCATTAGATGTAAGTGGAGAAGGTCTGGCAGCTTCAAGCAGATGTTGGAGCTGTGCTTCATGGCCCATCACCATTCCATTCACCTCATCCAGAAGCTCTGTTTTTGAGCGTAAAAGTTCACTAACCTCTGCTACCCTGCCAGTTAGGTCTCCAGGGACATGTGGTGCCTCAGCCAAAGCATCTGGAATTGTACCAAATCCAACAGAAGGCTGTGATAAAGAACTGGGCCCGCTTACTAATGAGCCAATCATTTTGTTGGTATCTTCTTGGATAGCAAGCCGTAGGGAGTCTCCCATACCACTTACTATTCCTTGTAAACTGTCATAAGATTGAGACAGACGTCTGACTTCTTCTTCAACTCGATCCAAGCGTTCTCCAAACACAGGAGCCAGTTTTCTGCCTGTAAAGTGTTGAAAGCAAATAAAACAATTAGCAGAGAGCTACAACATCGAGCAACTGGACTTACTGAATAGCTAAAAGTCAAAGATCCCTCATGCTCTCTTTTAGGACCAAATACCTGTTTTGTTCAAAATATACAAATTCCAGCAAGATCCACTTCAATGACAGATAAAACTTAACTTTTACTAAATTATCATAGTGCTAAAATCATTTTATAGTGGTGTGCTTACGAACAGGCATGGATGCCCTCCCCAATCCCAACAGCGCTGATTGGGATTGGGGAAGGCATCCATGCCTGTTCGTAATTTGTATATTTTGGACTTTAAATTGGGCCTGTCCGTTCATTGATCTGTCTCCTTTTGCTATTGCTGGTGGAGCTGCACAAAATCTCATCTCTTTGGATTTTTCATATGTTTCGTTTTGTTACTCATCTTTTTGGTAGAGAGTAGTTTTTTGTACCTTTTTTTCTCTTTTAACCTTCTAAAATGTTGCACATTGTTTATTCTAGGAGTGTGGTGATACATCCCCTGTTAAACAGCACATTAAAATAAAGTTACATCCCACCACCTAATGGAAATCTCTGACCAGGATACAACCACTAAAAAGTGACCCTGGAGCTCAATATCAAAATTCATTTTCTTACCCCTCTATCTCTGCTAATCACCTATGAACAAGCCCCTGTTTGTTTGGAGACAAAGGGCTCGATTCAACAAAGGTAGAAAATTGATTTTTCGTGTGTTTTGTGCTTAAAAAGTTGCGATTTTGCGATTAGTTATTTTTACGAGTGATTCAGCAACCTGGAACCATTGTAAAACATGAGTCACTCAAATTAAATTTGATTGCGATTGTAAAAGTGCGAAATAAATTAGTGGATCGAAAAAATTACTACTGCATTTTGCGATTCGAAAATTTTACTACTGATTCAGGTGGACTTGATGAGCCGCACACATGATATAAAATTAGAGTGTTTCACACTAGTATTTTGATGCAGCTTTCAGGAGAAAACTCATTTTGCTCTTTCTCACAATGGAGCCCTTCTACTTTCTTTGCAATGGTAGTAAACTCTAATGGTAGTAAAAAATTCAATTCATAAGAAAAAAGCCTGAGAATTCCACTGTTTGTGAATCACTAGTTAGGAAGACAAAAAATATTGAACTTTTTACCCCTTTTTACTAGTAGTAAAAAGTTCCATAAGAACAGGGGAAGGTACATGGGAGCGGTCGACCTTTGGGTTTTTAGACTGCGGGGCACCAAAACCCAGAATAGTCAAAATCCTGGGTTTTGGTCCACGTTATAGTGTAAGCATAAGATGGTGTATCATGAGGTTAAAGCTAGCAAAGAGCTGCATCCTGCTCCCAAGGACACGTGAGAAAAAAGCCTGAGAATGTCACTGTTACTGAATCACCAGATAAAAAGACAATGAAAGTCAATGGCAGCTTTTACTACAGTGTAGAAAGGAGTAAACCGTTCTCTACTTTTCTTAGGAGTAAAAAAAAGTGCCATTGACTTTCATTGTTTTCTTAGCTGGTGATTCAACAACAGTGACATTCTCAGGCTTTTTTCTCATTAGCTGAAATTTTTACTACCATGAAAATTTTTTTCAACTCTTATTGAATCGAGGCCAATACACCTATTTGAATACAGTTGCCTCCAGGACTTAGAAGTAAAAAAGATGACACCTAATGTCTTGAAGGACAATGTATAACCAAAGCTGAACAAAAGCCAAGGTGACACAGAGATGGATAGCCAGGTCTGCCACATGTGATCAGTCCTCCAAGAGTCACAATGAACAGGGAAGGTTAAGAGATAATCTAAAGACAAGCTAAGGTCAAATATTATAGGTAGTTATAGGTAGGTTTTACAGTAGGACTGGCAGGCAAACGTCAGCAATGGATTAGCAACACATTAATACACCCGATGGGCCAAAAATCTCAGAGGATTGGGACGTGGCCAATCTAACATTACTTGAGCTCATTGGCCCTACAGTAAACATCATTGGATCTAGTGTTGCTTTCTGCTTGAACATTGCAAGTCCCATAGTTGTTAAAGTGGACCAACACCCAGCGTTATCGGCCGCCAGTGTGCTCGGAGTCGCTGTGGTAAGACATCTCATTAACACGCATACCACAGCGGCTCCGAGCGCGCTGATTGGATGAGCAGCGGCGCATGTGCCGTAGGAGCGGGGCGAGGTGAGTTTTTGCGTGCGTTCTGGGGGGTTTCACACAGCGGGGCACTCCCGATCGGGGTGCTCTGGGGAAATGGACCAAGACCCAGGATACTCAAAATCCAGGGTACAGGGTAGAAACCACCACAAAATGGTTCCAATGCCAGCGCCACACTCTGATGTTTGTGTCTACCCAGATCATCCCATTTTCCGTTACATTTCCCATTGGTCACTACAGACATAAATTAGTCTAAAACTCCGCAATGGGCTAAAAGAAACAATAACTAAAACTAATGTTGCCACAGTAGCTTCAAAAAATAATTTATGTGTGGCTAACTAAGCATGAGCCATTCTGTGCGCTTTTAGTTCGGACAGCTTTTCTGAACCAACCGCTGTGAGTCCTGACATGCTACTGTTCAACTGTTTTCCAGGGGCACTCCCCTGCTGGCTTCAAGGCACGCCTAGACTGACAATACTAAGTGCTCTTAACATTAACTCAGTGGTTGGTCTGGGCTTGCTGGAACTGGTGCAATAGTATGCACGGTATAAAGCGGTGAATGGGGAAGGGTCCGTACATATGCGGTGGGAATGGTGGAAAGGTGAGTTGTGTGGGTGATTCCGGTGCTTTCACAAAGAAGGGGATCACTTAGAGAAACAAATCTATCACCAGATTGATTTTGGCAGGGATATTTGACAGTTAGGGTCATACATACATACATATAATTGTACTTATAACAGTGGTAATCCTGTTGTGTGAAACCCGCCATTCAAGGACATGTGGGCACCTATGGTGGTGCCCTCCCAGTCTGCCTCAGGTCAAGCGCACTCGCACACCCCAAAGGCCGGCCTTGTCAGTGGGCCCCACCGGAGGGTGGAGGCCCCTGGCAGCTGCCCCGCCTTGCCGGGTGCTGACGCCAGCCCTGTCAGTGCGTGTAATGCTTCAGCCCCATTGACCACTGCGGGTGGACTGGTCTTGGGCTGACTGGGATAAGTAAAATCTTGGGATGATTTCTGGCTCCAGCCTGTCTCTGTTCATTGTAGTAAGTGCAGTCATCACCAGGGCTGGTTAATGCCATACCTGGAAACTTTTCAGGATGGGAAAGAGGGACATTTGTTAAATTAGGCCGTGCCCCTTTATTGGTGGGGGGATATAAGCTAGGTTACAACTGTTAAAACAATATAAACACACATATAAACAGGCAAATGAATCATTTATTGATGCAGATCTGCATGTTAAACCTCAAAGAGGGGCAAAGCAAAAGAAGGGGCAGGGGGACACGGACTCAAAAGAGGGACATTCACTCCAAATCAGGGACACTTGGGAGTTATGGGTTATGCACCTAAGCAGTCACAGGCTTAGTTTATACATGTATATATATATCTGAAATATCTAGTTTGGCTCTCCCCCAATACAGTCCTGGTCACCCTGGCTATACTGTAAGCGGGTGGGTCCTGATGTTATAGTGATATAGACATTTCAGATGGCAGTACGCAAGTGACGTCACATACATTGCGGTATAACATTAATTGGAAGCCGACCTCAGAGGGTTAAATTCCTTCTATTATTCCAGTGGCAGTTTTGGCGTTCGGCGCGCTCCTGACTTGTGTATGTAGCTGTGTTCTGTTCTGCCCTGTTTTTAGGAAACCGGGCAGCCGATCAGCTGGCTGTGAAAGCCATTAGAGGGTCCAAATATGATTTGTAGCAGCAATATCTACTGGCCAGGGCGGCTCTGGCCGCTATAAAGAGACTTTGTTCTCCGGAGTTATTTAAGCCCTGAAATTATTAATTTGTGTTTATAGAAGAGTGTAACATTCAGCAGCCCCCTACACACTGTTATTTATGCCGAGAGGAAGGAACGGTGGAACTTATTCATGTTGCTTTTTGTCAGTTGAAAGAGAAATGTTTTATTAATGAGGCACTGTATGTATCAACTGACAGAAGGGGGTCCAGGCTAAACCCGGCACCAAAATCACATAATCCCTCTTAGATTATGATGAAGCCTGGTGGTAACTTTCATGACAGAAGCATTTATCACAACCCTAAAGGACTTTCAAGGAGCCACTGTGGCTAATCTTGCCTGGCAGCCCTGCTCAATAGCGGCCATGCTATTCTGTATTTTCATATGTGGCTGGAAAGCTGCTGGTTGCCCCCCCCCCCCCAAGACCATTTTTTTTTAATTTTAAGGGTTAAACCCTTATGTTTTTTTTTAAAAAGGGGCATGGGGTCCCCTCTCTCCAGCAAAACCATCCCAGGGACCAGTTATGTGGGCTGGTAGCCCAGAGCTCAGGAGCTCAGCAGCTTGCCCGACCCTAAAGGTTACGGGCCACTTAGCCCACACGGGCACTGGGTTCTTCTGTACCCCCTGACTGTTGGGCATGCAAGGTTATCGGGGGGGGGGGGGCGTTAAGCAAGCCCCTCCTGCCCTTTGGACTGGTACTTGTTTTTATACACCAATACTTCCTTCCTTCTATCTGCGGGTGATGTCCCCCACCATCTGTTGCTTTCGCAGGCCGCCCTCTGCTTTCTTCAGCAAGACAGAGGTCACAGATCCTCCTCCCGTCTACCGCCGCTCACTCCCGCTGCAGGGAGGGGGCAATTTATAGGAGAGGATGGAACCAGCAGCTCACACACCTGTAACTGTGTCCTCTGTCCCAAAGAAGACACCAGTGGCCCTGCAAAGAATGAGGGCATCACCCGGTGCTTAAACATGGACAGAGGTGAGCTTATTTTTTAAATAGTGATTCATAAAAATTTGACAAACCCAAATATCCTCGGGAAATCCGGCAAATCTCCCGAATTGGAATTTTAAAAATGTGCTCATCTCTAGTTGCTATGCATATCCTATCACTCTCTGCAGCTCTAGAAACATTGGGCTACCCTAATAAAAGTCATTGTCCACTGCTGTTAATCTAATAACCAAGTAACACTACATGTCCTCATGCTCCCAGTGTTTTTTTTAGTTTAAGTTTGCAATGCAAATGAAACTTACTTTATATTTTTTATGTATTTCTACATTTACCAGGAGGTGGGCAAGTTCTTTCTCTTGGTGTACTGCTAGTATTAGCATAAGGCTTTCCTTCAGCAGTGCACAAAGGGAGGGGATAGCTCAGAGGATTGACATAAAGGGGAAAGGAGATATTGGTTAGCAGCCAGGAGGGGAGGAACAGATGTGTGCATTCTGCATGGAGGGGCAGTTTGTAGTCAAGTCTGATCACCTTGATTGATGGACAATGCTCATAGGGAGGGAGTGGGGCCTGGAAAGGAGAGATTCTTGGGCTGAAAGTGAAAGCAAACACCAAAGTAGGCAGCGCTACAGGCAGGGAACCTGCGTGGTAAGGTTTAACCCCTGTCTGGACAATGAGTGGCCCCTGCCCCTGACCTGCAGTGGGGAATGTGAAAGGGGTAAAAAATACTGGCTTGTAAAGATAGATAGAAGTTCAGTATTAGAGGTTGCAAAGAAATTCATATAGGAGGGGTGCATTTGCAAATACAGGTGGCAGCAGTGGTTTGGAGGAATGTGGTGACATTGATAGTGTAACAAGATACGTTTTTCTATATTTAAATTAATGTTTATCATTGGTAGGCGTTTAAATGGGTTGAGTATTGGGAACACGGTTATGATTTGGGACTGATGTGGGGGATGGGGAGATAAATATCAGACCCATATTTTTGGAGAGGAAAGGCAATTGTGTGTATTGGTAGCATGTGGGGATTATTAGATATGTTAATTGGCCTGCGCTCTTAACAGGTTGAGCACCCTGGACCTAGACGGTCAAGGAGCCACAAACCCCTCCACTCCAATTCTAAAGCGCTAGAAGCAAAAATTCACGCACCTTGGTCCACCATAATCAATTATAGAGCTTTAAACAACCTAGTGAGGTGCTAACCTTTTCCCCCATCCTGCCCTTCTCTGTAGCTATAGGGGCTGTGAACTTCCATATAGTAGCTTTGACAGCCATCATTCATTTTAGGGTCTCATATAACCCCTATCGGTAAAGAAGCTGCTATTCCCTAGCCATCTCATAACTCTCTGCAGCTCTGGAAACTCTGGAAATGTATTACACCCCAAAGCCTTTGAACAATCCTTGCTGCTGCTCACTTACCCGATATTGCACCAAAACAATTGCAGAAGGGAACTAACATGGGATCCCTGCCCATAAAATCTGCAACCCCTAATTAGCATCACGTTCCCCCAGTGAAATGTAGCCCTGTGACTGGCAGCGGCCAACACCCGGCAATCCCTCGTCCACCAGTTCAACCCCCTCCAACGTTCTCCAACATAATGCTTCTATCTGCACTGCACTCATATCAACTCTGTGTTTCACTGTTTAAGGTTGCAGGTCATATCAGATGGCCCCACAGCCCATGGGTTGAGTATAAACTGACCTTTTTTGGGGGTCCTCAAAGTGGGACAGTTTAAAAAGTTTGTGGGTATTTGGTCCATAAGATTTTGGTGATTGAGCCAATGCTCAGAAGTCCATGCACCACTACCACCATTCAACCAAAGAGTCAGAGCAGTTGTAAAGCACCCAGACATACAGCATTCTGCATTTGGTGGAACAGTCTTCCCCATGTCAGCAAAGTGGGAAATTTAGGTATTTCCAAAATTTTGGGAGGGACAGTGGGCCTCAAAGTGGGACTGTCCCACTGAAACAGGGACATCTGGTCAGTTTAGTTGAGCAGGCCTGATTAATAGGGTTTGGGGCACATACAGATGAATAAATGGGCATAGCAAAACGAACAGAGTGTAGGGACGTAGCATACCAGCTTAGAAGCTCAGAAAGCTTTAATGCTCAACTTCAACTATGTAAGTATTTCCATCCCTCCCTTCTAACCAAAACTTCAGAAAGCTTATAAGCTCGAATTCTACTTGAGCTGAGAAAGAGATAGGACCTCTTTTTTTGTTGTCCTGCTCCCATGAGTGAGGACACTCCTAGAGCCGGCACTAGCAGTGTCCTCACTCATGGCAGCAGGCGGCCATCTTTTTGTAGCCCTGGCAGGGCCAGATTCAAGTGCTGCCTCCGCCGCTGACAAGAGAGGGTCAGGCAGCGGTAAGTCACAGCAGCTTTCTTCTGCTGCAACTGTAGATGAAGTGGGTTGATGCACTGCTCAGCAATCGGGCCAGATGCCGAACTCGAATACGGACATCTGGCTGAAGTCCATGTTCGGGTTTGGTAACCTAAACTCACAAAGTTCGGTACAAACTCGTCTGAATCTGTGACTTCATGGTGTTTTTATCCACAAGAGCAGCAAAGACTTGCAGCTTTGACACCACTGGGTCAATTTATTACCAGGGGCAAAAACTACACTTTGGAGTAAAAAGTGCACTTTGAAAGTAAATAGAGGTGCAGTGGTGCTCGATCAAGCCCTAGGTAGACAATGAAAGTGAATTTACCACTAAACTTCCTTAGCAGAGTTACAGATAGCACAGAGAACATAACTGGTGCCCCTGGCCAAAAAAGCGCCTAATCTTCACACAATGCTGGCAGCTCAAACACTTTAGTGAACAGCCGAAGACCTAAAGAATTTGAAAACCTTGTGCTACATGGGATCAGTGTCACGCAAAAATTGTCTGGATCTGGGCTATAATCACGCCCTTTAAGATGTCCATGATATATGGACAGTCATCATTGTGTGTCTGAAGCTTGTTGATTTGGTATATCTGTAGGAATAAATTAAAGTGGACCAACACCCTCTCGTGATCGGCCCGGGAATCTATAAGATTCCTGGACTGATCAGCTCCCTGACTGCGGGCCACCCCGATCGGAGGTGCCCCGCTGTGTGAAACCCCCCAGAAACCCCTAAATCCCTACCTGCTCCTCGATCGAGCGGCGCCCGCCGCCGCCTCCCGCGCGTCCCTCCAGCAGGACGCGCACCCGCGCCAGCTGTTTGTGGATGGCCGGAGCGGGCGCGCGCCCTGTAAGAGTGACACGCGGCAGGCACGCTCTCTTGTCCGTCGCTGCCTCTCGCTTGTCCACCGGCGGGGATTGGCTGCAGCGGTCACGTGGGAGCGGGGAGAGGTGAGTTTTTGGGGCTTTCTGGGGGGTTTCACACAGCGGGGCACCCCCGATCGGGGTTCCCCACCAAAGTGGACCAAAACCCAGGATAGTCAAAATCCTGGGTGTTGGTCCACTTTAAGGCAACTGGACAGTTTGGCCCCTTCACATGTAGTTACACCTTTGTGACTGGCTTTCTCAATTTCCTGTTTCTCAATTCTTGGATGACTTAGCGAAAGGAAAATAAAACGGCAAGTTGCCTTAACGCATTCCTACAGATATACCATGACCTGGATGAATGAGAACTTTCACAGATTTAATTTGGGGGGGGGGGGGGGGGGGATTTTGTCTTGGTTGTCTGATATACATATGCACTTCATTTTGCATTATTGGTATGATCTATCTATATCCGTGATGGCGAACCTTTTAGAGACCGAGTTCTCAAACTGCAACCCAAGATTCACTTACTTATCACAAAGTTGCAACACAACAATGACCAAAATAACCAGAATACTGGGGGTTTATTTTAGAAAAAAAACAATTGGTAATGTCCTTTCGTGCAGCGCGCCCCTGCAAGCCCACCGATTGGCAGCCAAGGCAGAAGCTCTTCCCACGTGATTGACAGCAGACAATATGATTTTGGTCACATGGGCTCAGCTCCCCGTCGCTGAAAGTAAGAGTTCACGAAAAAGTATAAACCAGTGGTATGGGGCTTGTGGGGGGCACACCAATCTCCCTGCCCAGACAGCAATATGCCAACAAAATGGCTGCGCACAAACATCAACCTACTATACACAATCACACCAACACACCAGTTCAGGAGACCCCAGACCCAGGGCTGGCTAAAGACATTGGGTTGCCTGGGTCCAAGAGTGAAATGCTGCCCCCCCCACCCCCAAATTAAAAAAAATAAAAAAAAAACACAAACAGCCATATTATTTTGGCTGCTATACTGTACTGTTGGCAAAAACAAAGAGAAAAGGTACTATGCCATTGCATATCAGGAGGAAAAATAACATGCTATACACAGTGTATCACAGAGCTCCACAGCAATACAAACATTTGGATAAAACTGCAAGTATGGCCGCAGAACTGCCACAGCTTTTTCCTGTGTCTTGGCTGTTTTTCTGGTGTTTTTGCTGACGTGTGGAAACAGCCTCTTTCTACCGTGTGGCAGATTTTCATTGCCTTCATGGTATCATTCTGTGTGCAGGATGCAGGGTGCTCGACCCATGGAGTGTAAGGATGTAAGTAGTGATGTATAGCATGGTGGCTCTCTTTAGAGGAGGACTGACAACATTAAGGGCCCCCCAACCAAAAAAAGCAAGGGCCCCTTTCAAGACCGGACCAGGATCAGTTGCACTGTGGACACCAGCCACAAGGACACAGCAGGCTAGCGGTATAGTGAGCTTCTCTATAGACGCGCTCAGGCCGACGACCAGGCCCACGCTCAGGCCGACGTAACGTGAGGTCACGTCACAGTGGGGCGTGACCTCTCCGCTTACTCCCAGGCAGCCACTGCGGTTCTCTTAAAGAGCCACGGTGGCTGCTGCAAAAGGATTGTATTTTAACCGGCTCGCGGCTCCACCGCGGGCCTTCCTCCCACTGCCCTAGGCTCCTCTTCCCACATCGGCAGTGGCGCAGGTATAAACTGTATTTTAATCGGCTCGCGGCTCCACCGCAGGCCTTCCTCCCACTGCCGCAGGCTCCTCTTCCCGCATCGGCAGCGGCTCAGGTATAATTAAAAATTGAAAAAAAAAATCTTTGCCAGCAAAGTGCCGCCCCCCTTAAAGTGCCGCCTGCGACTATGGACCCACCGGGACCCATGGTAAGGCCGGCCCTGCCCAGACCCCCTAGCAAACAAACACACACTCCCTGACGCACCCAACTGCTCCACACGCTCATTACAATTATCAGCATGTAGAACCTGCAGCCTGCCAGTTGAGGATGATGTTATAAGCACAGCCTGCTGAATTACAGTGATTAATTATAAAAATATTATAAAAATAAAATAAAAAATACAAATCTGAACGGTGGTGAATGGAGGGGGTGGACAACGGGAGCGCAAAGAGAGTGCTCTGAGTGACGCCTCCACCATTGATCTATATGATTTGTATGTAAATTATTTTTCATTGTACATGTACTGAATATCGAGTTTGGAGCAATATTCTTGTTTTTGCTTTATCTAATGTGACAGTTTGTTTTCAGCATGAAACTTGTCTGTCCTCCCATGGCCCTGCAGAACAAATGCTTCATAACCGTTGTGGTCACCAAATAAAGAACATTGAGCCTCATGTGTGGCCCTGGCATCACCCTGGCATCACCTGCCCCTGTTCATCCATCATTAACCATTCATCTTTCATTAGTGTCCATTAAGTTTAGTGAGTCTATTCATAACGAACACAAAAAGTTGTGTGATGCTGACTGCACTAGTCTAAATCTGAGCTCCAGTGCTTCAGTGTGACAGCAAACCTCAGACCCAATTTTCCCTGGACTGAACAGCTCAGTGGAAGTAGACATTCTTTCCTTTAATTGCAGAACATTTCTGCAAAGCAATAAAAATAACACAAGGTCTCATCTCAGCTTCACATTTCCATGGGTGGCACCAGGGCCGGATTAAATGTGGTGGTGGCCCCTGGGCACAAAATCTGGTGGAGGCCCCAGATACAGTATTTTTTTTCCTTTAATATAACAGTCCAGCCAAGTAACTGATTGGTGGTTGTCTGGCACCCGCCTACTTACTGGAACATCAGATTGCGTCCCTTGTGCCACCCTTGTGCGGGTGCGTGCTGCTCGGGAACTCCTGCTTTGCCATTCTGGGTGGGGGGTAGTGTAGTCGCCCGGCTGGTTCCCTGCATTGAGCTGCCAGCGGCTGTTCTTGGTGGCTTATGTGCAGTGACAGCTCTGCACCCATCACTGTAGCTTTGCTGCTCTAGACTCTCCATCCTGCCTGTGGTGGCTTTGGCTGCAGATTTGCAAAAACAAACAAAAAAGCTTTGTTGCTGGACCAAGAAAAGCCTCCTGGACCAGGAGAAGCCCAAAGGTTGGTGGAGGCTCCCTTTGCAGGGCAAGTGATGGAGGCCCCGGGGCTAGAGCCTCTTGCGCCCCCCTCATAATCCGGCCCTGGGTGGCACAGCAAAGACCACCCTTAGGTCATGCAGGCATCACTTTTAAATGGGGCCCAGAATAGATAACCCCTATAAAGGCCTGCCTGTCAGCACTGCATGAAGAATTGCTCAGTGGACAGGGTGGCTGAATGATGAATGAGAATGGCCTAATTGTATAATCTATAGATACCTAATAGAGAAACCGGATCTAACCTAAAATTGAAGTGGCTTTTCATGATTATAAAAGGAAGTTTGAACGACAAATGGGGATTGAAGACCTGAATAGCTGATGAGGAGGGAGACCTGGGTGGGGAGGCAAAGGATGAATCTGAATGGCTAATGGGGGGGCCGTCATTTAGGTTATATGAGGTCTAAAAGATTCAGATTTCTACCCTTAGGGCCACCATCAGTATAGGGGACGGGGGTGCTGATGATTAATGAGTGCATTCCCCCCGTACCCTTTAATGGACCCCTTCAATTTCCTATATAGGCCCTGATTCATAAAGCATTAAAAAAAACTCTCATGATAGTAAATAATTCAATTCATGAGAAAAAAAGCCTGAGAATGTCACTGTTAGTGAATCACCAGATAGGAAGACAATGAAAGTCAATGGCAATTTTTACAGGTAAAAAGTTCAATACTTTTTTCAGGAGTAAAAAAGTTGCCATTGACTTTCATTGTCTTCCTATCTAGTGATTCACTAACAGTGAAATTCTCAAGCTTTTTTCTCATGAATTGTATTTTTTACTACCAGTTGAGTTTTTTTCTACCCTTTGTGAATCAAGGCCCATGGCCTTGATTCACTAAGGCCTCGATTCACTAGGAGTTGAAAAAAACTCAACTGGTAGTAAAAAATACAATTCATGAGAAAAAAGCCTGAGAATATCACTGTTATTGAATCCCCAGATAGGAAAACACTGAAAGTCAATGGTACTTTTTTACTCTTGAGAAAGGTATTGAACTTTTTACCCCTTTTTACCTGTAGTAAAAAAGTGCCATTGACTTTCATTGTCTTCCTATCGGGTGATTCACTAACAGGGACATTCTCAGGCTTTTTTCTCATGAATTGAATTTTTTCATGAGAGTTTTTTTCAACTCTTAGTGAATCAAGGCCATGGTCTGAATACTAGGAGAAGCATTGTTGCCTTAGAGCAGCAGCCCAGCCATTACATATACCTGCGCAGTGCCCAACTATTACATATATATTACCAGGAGCCAAGACTCTGTATAGCATTTAATGTCCCCCCCCCCCCCCCCACCTATAACCTATAATGTGTTGGCTAGGTCCATAGCTTGAACTAGATAAAGTCTGAATACTGAGGAGAGTATGGCTGCCTCAGAACCAGGGGCCCAGCCATCACATAGGTTACCTTAGGCTTCCTTGCATAATATAGTGTAGCTAAAGGCACTTTGACTATGATACCAATGGCAACGAGAAAGGCTGAAGGCCCGATGTGGTTCTTTGCGGTTTGGGTTCACTCAACACTAGTTGTGGGTCATGTTTGGGTATGGCATACCTCCCAAGTGTCCTTAATTTGGTGGGACTGTCCCTCTTTGGAGGCCATGCCCCTGTGTCCCTCATTGTTCTCATTTGTCCCAATTTGAGGTGTAGCATGCACATCTGCATCACTAAATGATCTATTTGTCTATTCAAGGTGTTTTTATTGTTGTAACTGTTACATCCTATCTCCTATTCATCACGGGGAGGCCGATTCATTCAATAGCGGCAGGCAGCGACAGTTGAGCGACTGTAGCGGCATTTTCAGAGCGCCCGCTAGTAGTCGCTGTGCTTGGCCGTTGTTCTGTAGTTGATAGCGACTCGGTTTGCCGTAATGTTGAATATTGGGTGAGGAGTCGCTATTTGACAGGTTCCGCGCTGTATGGGAGCGCATGATAGCGACTGGCCCTAGCGACCGGCTCCCACCATATTCATTAACAAATCACGCTCAAAAAATTCTCGCGCTGTGAAATGCTTGTTTAAACCCCAGAGCGCTGGCGGCGATGGGTTAAAAGTAGTTTTTTAACCCCCAAACCACCATATTTTTGGAAAGCAAAAAAAAAAGTTTTTTAAATAATTTAGTAATATGAATACATTAATATCAGACCTGTAATATCAATTCTGTACAATTTTTTTTTACATTTTTTTACCTTAAAAAAATCTAAAATGGCAGAAGTGGTCACAGAATTTTTCACATTAAAAAAAAAAAAAAAAATGAATAACAATTAATTATGAATATTTAAAGATTGTTCCATTGAAATGCATTGGAGAGCGCCAGGTAGCGAGAGGTCATACCTGTCGCTGTTCAAGGTCGGACGCTGGCGCTGTGGGCTGAGGCTGGAATAATGATGAATGAGTCGCTATATGGCGCTATCTCAGTCGCTAAGCAGGATTGGCTTGATAAATGTGTGATTGTGGTGGGGAGCCGGCGTTCTCGTGGCGGGGCCCGTCATTACCGGCCGCTCACCAGTCGCTACCTGTCGCTATTCCTTCACAAATAAGGGCCTATGTGTGTGTGTGTGGGGGCTTCATTTACATATTGTCCCTCTTTTCCACCATCAAAAGTTGGAAGGCATGGTAAGGTGCAGTTTCAGGACAGACTGAGGTTTCACATGTGTCTGCATGGAAGCTGCCTTGACCTCAGGTTGAGAAAAGGAAATGTCAGCAGTTTCTATTATTATTTACCTGAGCATATAATATATCTCCAACAATCTAATGTAAACTTTGAAAGAGGTCTACATTAAATATGTACAGATTAGTCAGCTCAGGTTTCTTACTGAGGACTAAAAGCGGACCTTCACCCTGAATAAGAGCCTATCTTATATGTTTCCCACACCCTGTACATACAGATTGCTCACATTAATCTGGACCTTCACTCTGAATAAGAGCCTATCTTATATGTTTCCCCCACCCTGTACATACAGATTGCTCACATTAAACCGGACCTTCACCCTGAATAAGAGTCTATCTTATATGTTTCCCACACCCTGTACATACAGATTGCTCACATTAATCCGGACCTTCACTCTGAATAAGAGCCTATCTTATATGTTTCCCCCACCCTGTACATACAGATTGCTCACATTAAACCGGACCTTCACCCTGAATAAGAGCCTATCTTATATGTTTCCCCCACACTGTACATACAGATTGCTCACATTGAAAATCATCCTACCTGCATCTACTGCATGTTATGAACCTTTAAACATCCAAGATGGTGGCTCATGGAACATCAGGCAGCCTGCAAACAGGAAGTGTCTTCTGACTGTGCTGCTCTGCATTCTGGGATTGCTGACCTTTTCCGGACCACAGCTCTGCTCTATCTGAGCAAAGCACAGCTATGACCCCACCCCCTGCACTTTACCCCACTCTCCTCTCCTCAGTCTGTGATGCTTCTGAGTCAAGATGGCGGCGCCCGTATCCTAAAGTCCTGAACAGAGTTGCAGCCCAGTGTGGGAAAGAATAATAAGTAAGTGACTAAAAACTTAAAATATATTAATTTTAGATGCTGGGGAATCGTTTTTTAAGGGTTTGGGCTTTTCAATAAATCATGGTGAAGGTCCGGTTTAAGTTTTGGTTCAGCTAACAGTCTCTGAGCATTTTGCACCAGCACTGGCATCCTGGTTACTAGGCATAGAACACAGACAGGAAACCAACAAATTGCAAGGTGGGGATCTGCTTTATAACCTTTCATACAGGACCTAGAAGGTCTTGTATGTTTTCTGTCACTCTGGGTCTACCTTTGTATTTTAGCACTGCTTTTTTGATAGTTTTTGGAGATGATTTTAACTATTTTTCATTAAAGTGGACCAACACCCAGGATTTTGACTATCCTGGGTTTTGGTCCACTTCGGTGGGGCACCCTGATCGGGGGTGCCCCGCTGTGTGAAACCCCCCAGAACGCCCGGAAACACTCACCTCCCCACGCTCCTACGCGGGCGCTCGTCCAATCAGAGCGCTCTGAGCCGCTGTAGTATGCACGTACAAGCAGCGTCCAACCACAGCGGCTCTGAGCGCTGGAGGCCGCGTCTCGCGCTTCCCTCTAACAGGGAGCATGCCCGCGCCGGCCGTTTGTGCACGCCCTGCTAGAGGGAAGCCGCGGCTCGTGCATGCGCAGTTGGAACGGGGTTAAGGTAAGGTTTCTGGGTGTCCTGCGGGGTTTCACACAGCGGGGCATCCCGAATCTTATAGATTCCCGGGCCGATCCCCCCTGGGTGTTGGTCCACTTTAAAGACTTAACTTTTTAAGGAGTGTGGACCCACTCTCTTCATCTTTTTGCACAATTGGGGCGTGGGACCACCCCGGGCCGGGCACCCTCACCTACCAGTGTGCGGATACCTCTCTCATTGTTTATTTTTATCCAAGGCCGGCCACTGGTCTCCCTTCCCCCGGGCATCCCAAATCGGGATGCTCCATTTTTTGAAACCCTTTTTACTCAGTAGCAACGTGAAAAAAGGTGAAAGCAGAAAGCAGAACAAAACCCAGAGCGGCCACTGGTCTTCCCCCTGGGTATCCCAGATCAGGATGTGTGAAACCCTTGTTACTTAGTAGCAACTTGACAAATGGTGGACTCCCCCTTAAAGTGGAAATGAATCCACAGCGGCCACTGGTCTTCCACCTGGGTATCACAGATCGGGGCTTTGTTCCGCTTTAAGGGCGGGAGTCTGCCATTTTTCATGTTACTACTGAGTAAAAAGGGTTTCACACAGTGGGGCATCCCGATCTGGGATTTCCAGGGGGAAGACCAGGGGCCGCTCTGGGTTTTGTTCTGCTTTATGTGAGGGAATTCGCAATTTTTCACATTGCTTCTGAGTAAAAAGTGTGAGCAGCGCTGTGTTACTTTAATAATAATGTAAAGGAGGGGAGTTATTCCATCCTAACCTGATTTGCTCATGATGTTTTAAAGCAGACCAAAACCCATGTAACCCAGCCCTTTGGCGTGTGAAGGAATCCAGGGCTGGGTTACAGGCATCATGCCTCTGGGGCATCCTAATTTGGACACACAAAATGTGGTTTATTTAATAATTAATAGTTAATAATTAATAGTTAATTAATACAATAATTTTGTAAGGCGACCTCACTTTTTCATTGTTTAACTATAACATATACTCGTACCAGCTTGTCACAAGAATTATAAAGAAATACAATTATATTATGCAGAATTGAGTTCAGCCTTTTGGCGCTGGCCCTCCACAATATTTTTAGTTTCTCATGTGGCCCCATGGAAAAAATAATTGCCCACCCCTGCTCTAGACTTTATAATAAAATGCATAATCTGTCTGTGAAAAATAACAAAGAGCGCTACATTTTATTCATTTTGGAACCTGAGGAGACCTAAACCCTCCCTGGCAAGTGTACAGGGACACTAAACTAAGCCAAATCCCCCCAAATACCCTGCATTAGAGAGATACCCACCCTTTCATAAAGGAGCACCATCTAACAAGGGACAGGAAATAGCTGCACTTACACCTGTGGCAGCAGCACCTCCTCAAGTAGGAGGCAGTCAGAACAGTATTGTGCTTACAAGGCTTCATGTCCGATTTTGGCTTCCTGATGACGGGGTATCCCAAAAAGCTACCTAAAGTTAGGCAGTTGCCGGATTTGGTACATAAATAAATATAGTTACATGTTACTTACCGTAGCCACTTTTCTTGGGTGATAAAGGTGCTGCAGGAAGAGTCTCGGCATGTGGTTTAGGATAGGAAGGAGGGGGAGCCTTGGGTGGAGGAAAGGGCATCTTTGCAGGGGCTGATTTGGGGCCCATGAAAGGTGGATGGTATGCTGGTTGGATGGCAGGTCCATCCAGGCATGAATCTCCTGTATGACCAGGACAGCAGCGCCATTGCAGCTCCGTCACTATCTTGTACCCGGTCTTGTACTTGGGTCTAAAAAGTGTCCGGTACCTATAAGTTAATGAAACAAGATGAAGATGCTGATCAGTCATCTGTGACCCTCCACCACTTTTCCATTTCCTAGAACCTATTCAGACCTCACATATCTTTAGGGTCTAGCAAGTTTAATAATGAGAAGCTCTGCAGGTGCTCGGTTCCTGCTCTCGCTGATGTCCTGATGAATTCTATACAGATAGTCATTTGTTTCTCTGGCACGCGGCCATATTCAAAGGAAGCAGCAGGGGGAGTTCTCATTGAAAGCAGTGGGAAAACCCACAAAATATCATGTTGAAGTGCCAATAGCATTTGCCTTTTTCCAAAATACCGGCTGTGGTGTTGAAGGAATTCCTTTAGACTTGGCCTCAAGTTTCAACATAAGTGCCTACAAGCTTTAATTCTGAGCCAACTGCAGGAACCAACAGCAATCAAACTGCATTCTTCATGTATTCTGATTATCAAAACAATTATGAAAGATACAATGTTTGCTTTGCATTATATAAGAACGCTGTGTCAAGGCCTAAAGGGATCTATTTCAATGAGTATCCCTATTGATAAGGAAATCTAACATAGTAAATATCATAGGAAAACTCACAGCCATACACGGGCAACACGTGAATATGTGGACTCAAAAACACATTTAAAGCGGAACAAAACCCACCAGCCTAAAAGATTCCAGGGCCGGACGCTGGCTTTCCCCCTAGGGAAACCCGAATTGGGATGCCCTGCTGTGTGAAACCACCCAGGGTGCTGGTATTCACTGGCCTTTCCCCGGTCCAACTGCGTATGTGCGGGCTCTTATCCAATCACAGCCGCCAGCTATAGTGATGGGAGCCTGCGTGGTACCGTTGGACCGGGAGGAGGTGAGTCTGAATACGGTGATGGTGGGGGTTTCACACAGTGAGGCATCCCAATGCTCACCACTTCCTGATTCAGCCCTGCCCACCACTTCTTCATCACCTTTACCCATCTCCCCTCTTCCCACCAAACCTCAGCCCACCTCACATTTTCCTGCCTCACCCCTGCCTCCCTTCTATCTTCATCACCACTTCCTGCTTCACCTCTGGACCTCAGGCCACCTCACCTTTTCCGGTCTCACCACTTCCCACCACTTTTCTCCACTTCCCACCTCACCCCTGCCCACCACTTCCTGATTCACCCCTGCCCACCACTTCCTGATTCACCCCTGCCCACCACTTCCTGATTCACCCCTGCCCACTACTTCCTGATTCACCCCTGCCCACCACTTCCTGATTCACCCCTGCTCACCACTTCCTGATTCACCCCTGCCCACCACTTCCTGATTCACCCCTGCTCACCACTTCCTGATTCACCCCTGCCCACCACTTCCTGATTCACCCCTGCCCACCACTTCCTGATTCACCCCTGCCCACCACTTCCTGATTCACCCCTGCCCACCACTTCTTGCATCACCTTTACCCATCTCCCCTCTTCCCACCAAACCTCAGGCCACCTCACCTTTTCCCGCCTCACCACTTGCCAGCACTTTTCGCCACTTCCCGCCTCACCCCTGCCCACCACTTCCCGCCTCACCCCTGCCCACCACTTCCCGCCTCACCCCTGCCCACCACTTCCCGCCTTACCCCTGCCCACCACTTATTCATCACCTTTACCCATCTCCCCTCTTTCCACCAAACCTCAGCCCACCTCACATTTTCCTGCCTCACCCCTGCCTCTCTTCTACCTTCATCACCACTTCCTGCCTCACCTATGAACCTCAGGCCACCTCACATTTTCCCGCCTCACCACTTGCCACCACTTCCTGATTCAGCCCTGCCCACTACTTCTTCATCACCTTTACCCATCTCCCCTCTTCCCACCAAACCTCAGCCCACCTCACATTTCCTGCCTCACCCCTGCCTCTCTTCTACCTTCATCACCACTTCCTGCATCACCTTTACCAATCTCCCACCTTCCCACCAAAGCTCAGCCCACCTCACATTTTCCTGCCTCACCCCTGCCTCCCTTCTACCTTCATCACCACTTACTGCCTCAACCCCTGGACCTCAGGCCACCTCACCTTTTCCGGTCTCATCACTTCCCACCACTTTTCTCCACTTCCCACCTCACCCCTGCCCACCACTTCCTGATTCAGCCCTGCCCACCACTTCTTGCCTCACCTTTACCTATCTCCCACCTTCCCACCAATGCTCAGCCCACCTCATATTGTCCTGCCTCAACCCTGCCTCCCTTCTACCTTCATCACCACTTCCTGCCTCACCTTTACCTATGTCCCCTCTTCCCACCAAAGCTCAGTCCACCTCATATTTTCCTGCCTCACCCCTGCCTCCCTTCTACCTTCATCACCACTTCCTGCCTCACCTTTACCCATCTCTCCTCTTCCCACCAAAGCTCAGCCCACCTCATATTTTCCTGCCTCACCCCTGCCTCCCTTCTATCTTCATCACCACTTCCTGCCTCACCTTTACCTATATCTCCTCTCCCCACCAAACCTCAGCCCACCTCACATTTTCCTGCCTCGGCCCTGCCTCCCTTCTATCTTCATCACCACTTCTTGCCTCACCTTTACCCATCTCCCCTCTTCCCACCAAAGCTCAACCCACCTCATATTTTCCTGCCTCACCCCTGCCTCCCTTCTACCTTCATCACCACTTCCTGCCTCACCTCTGGACCTCAGGCCACCTCACCTTTTCCGGTCTCACCACTTCCCACCACTTTTCTCCACTTCCCACCTCACCCCTGCCCACCACTTCCTGATTCAGCCCTGCCCACCACTTCCTGATTCAGCCCTGCCCACCACTTCCTGCCTCAACTTTACCTATCTCCCACCTTCCCACCAATGCTCAGCCCACCTCATATTGTCCTGCCTCAACCCTGCCTCCCTTCTACCTTCATCACCACTTCCTGCCTCACCTTTACCTATGTCCCCTCTTCCCACCAAGGCTCAGTCCACCTCACATTTTCCTGCCTCACCCCTGCCTCCCTTCTACCTTCATCACCACTTCCTGCATCACTTTTGGACTTCAGCCCACCTCACATTTTCCTGCCTCACACTTGCCCCCTCTGCATATACATAAAAGCATATTTAATGCTTTAAAGTGGAATAAATCCCTGTGTGTCAGGCCCTGGATTCTTAGGGTAAGTCCACTTTCAATGGAATTTTTTAAAGTGTATGTATATTTTGTGCCAGAACGGTGTACTCAGAGTGCTGATCTAGTATTTTTTTCCTATGTTAGCAAATGTGTGTATGGAAGCAATTTTCCCTACCTGCAATCTGTTGCTATTAGCAACGAACACCAAGAAGAGAGTCTTGTACACAAAGAACACTGCTGCTTCGGCCACTGCAGAGGTGAGGGAGCTCACTCACACTTACACATGCCCAGCACCACGTCTGTATTTTGTGCACATTGCCAATAGCAACAGTGAAAAGCTACTTCCATAAAACGCACATTTGCTAATAGCAATCACTTGTGACAATTTTGACACAAAATAAACAAACCGCGCTCCAATCTAAACAGCTAATAACCCAAAGATTATTCCAAAACAAAAAACAATTAAATCCGGCGCGGAGCCCATGATTAAGTCGGAATTGACGAAATGTGTTGGGCGGGTCTCACAGCACAGTGTGATCACGTCTTCGCCGTCTCCGTGCGGGGAGAGTATTAGCAAAAGCCGCCTCCGAGACTTGCGGCCAAAGTATGGAAGGGCGCGGCTTCGTTCACAGGCGACAGAGGGGATTATAAATTACCTGACTAACATTCCCTAATAGGAAGGAGGTGGTTGATAAACTCGCCTTGGACCTCTGCTGTTTTTATGATTTATGCAAAGTTTTAAAAGCCCTGTGGTAAGCGCAATAAAGACCTATCTTTTTTAAAAGCCCTGTGGTAAGCGCAATAAGGACCTATCTTTTTTAAAAGCCCTGTGGTAAGCGCAATAAGGACCTATCTTTTTTTACCCATTCAAAACAGTATTATACTATGTTCTTTCCCTTTTTTTCTATGCATGATATCTTTGGGAGCCTATAAAGAGAAAAAATGGGGAAGGGTTATCCTATAGACCTATACATGTATTGAGGTGGATTCAAGAGGACCCTAATTGACCGTCAGACACGCATGTTATTAAAGGTAATTTGGTACGTTATCTCATGCGTTATTGGTGATTTGGTGCACGTTGTTTGAATTGAAGCACAACGGGTGAATATTGAAGTTAAAGAAGATTGACATTCTATACTTATATATCCCGCGGAGTTGAATGCTATGCTTTGTCATAGTTCCTGCACATTTGCTAATATTCAACACTCAAGGGCCAGCGACTAGCCTTCCCCTGGGGTATCCCAAATAGGGATGCCCTGGCATGTTAAACCCCATGGGTCCCCGCTCCCCAGCTTTGCCCTGGCTCTCATAGCTATGTAAACCTTGCCAGTTGTATCCCCGGCATCTCTAGATAGGCTGGTTACGGCAGCAGTTACTATTGCGGATCTCTGCATCTGAACAGCGTCGTATTGTCGATCATTAATATGCACAGCATGCAGTGCTGATTGGACAAGAGCCTGTACTGGCGTCATGGGTCTGGGAAAAGCGAAATGGGGGGGGGGGGGTTCACATAGCAGGGCAACCTAAACCGGGATACCCACAGGGCAAAGAACAAAAACCAGATAGTGAAAATCCCGGGTTTTGTACCACCTTAAGGTTACAGTTTTCCTGCAGTAAACTGTTAGCATTGTATTGCAATCCCTGGAAGTTGAACAATAAGACGATGCGGTCCTTAGATTGAAAATGGTTTCGCACCTCTACCCTAAAGGATATAACAATGAATATGTCTTTGTTGTCTCCACTTTTCTAAAGGTTATAAGGATAGTCCCTGAAGAAGCTGTTAAATAGCAGTGAAACGCATCAGGCAAACATTGAAATAAATGGGTTATTGGAAACTATTACTATTATTTTGAATTTACATATATTCTGGTGAAGCCCCTTTAATCATATTAATAGGCTGGAGATTTAGGGTCCATAAAAATCTCCTCTATTGTGGAGATTTAACCTGACCTTCTATCTGTAGTGATCAGGCAAGAACCCGGCATAAAGGGTACAAGTTATATGTGTTACAGCACTAATCCACTCATAAAACTCTGGCTAGGGTTGGGTTTTCTACTATAACAATAAAAGTTGATTTATAACATATATATCTTATAAACTGGCCCACAGGGTTACCAGGAAATCCCCGGTGGGCCCCTGGCCCCTTATTTGTGGCATCCCAAGTGCATACACCTTGGGTGGGCCTCCAAAGTCCGTTCTACTGGTGGGCCCCAGTAGGGCCAGCCTTAGGAGGGAAAACGTCCTGTGCACAAATACAGGATGCCCCCCTCTCCTTTCAGCACACCTCTGTGCTTTCTCAGTACCAGCCGACCCCCCCCCCCCCCCCCCACATGGTTGCCAACAGCCATAGGGCATGGACGGCGCAGGTGCAGCTGCATGGCGAAGCGGGGTAACAACCACGCAACGCGTCGGTGTGGAGGACTGGAGTGGTTGAATGCAGGACGGTTGGGAGCCATGACATTTATTCGGTGATGTATCACTTTGTTTCTCATTGCCATTGTTATTATTGATCTCTGCTTGCTAGTTTGCCGTTGTGATGGCTTACGCTGCTCTGTAGCACCTTGCACTTTGCTGCCCAGGTTTCTTCTGGGCCACGTTATTATTATTATTATTATTATTATTAGTTCACCATGCACTTTATACGTGCACTAGCACTTTTATTGTTATTTGCACATACCTGTTTTCTTTGATTCTTTTTATTGCTCTTTGGCATAGTTATTTCTGTGCCATCTTGTCTGCTCTGTTGCACAGCTTATCATAGGTCTGGCGCTATCTGCACTTAGAAGCACATTGCGTTCCATTCACTTTCTTGCAGCGTTCTGCCGTTCACAAAGACATTCGGGCATATATTAATTGAGCCTGGATATCAGGCCATTTCTCAGTTTCAAATGAATTTGATCATTGTACTGTATTTACTCGGGATCAGATTGGTTTTAGCCCCAGGTGTCCCTTCCTGCCCCTAGTCACCATTTTTTATGTGTTTATGTTTTTATGGTTCTATGCTATTGTGGCACTGTTGTCATTGTTGGTTTTGTAGTGTTATTTGTGTTATCTGTATACCAGTTGTGCGAATCTTTGTGAATCAATAAATATAGCAGCATTTTTATTTATCCCAGTGTGTGCGGCCATTGTTCTGGGAATTTTAGGGGGCAGCTCCAGGGCCCCACTAGTCCACATATTCATTGCATGGCCAGCTTGGGCTCCAGGCATCCTATCCTGGCACTGCTTTTATACCTGTATAACACTACTTGCCCTTGATCACGTTAATGGCCATGAATTTGTAGTTTTATCGTTTATGATCATAGTATATCATTTATAGTTTATGGCCATGGAACATGTATTTCATATGTAATGTTGTTTTATATTTATGTACATTACTCATAGTAGATTATCAGGCATTGCTTGCACTCACACAACAGTCCCGGGGCACTTGGGTCCCCAGCTGCACTTCAGATACTCGGCCTTGATATACGGCTCTGTGCCATCCTGCTGGGTGCAGGTCACGTTTTTCTCCACTACGTAAACGCAGTAGTTCCTGCAGGAGAAAGAGAAAGCCATGATGTAAAGACAATGCGTACATGTACATTCTATAATAATAAGCTATATGCAAAGTTATAAGACATTTATACTATTTACACTAATACACATTTATTGCAGACTGGCTCCAGGGAGATGCGGAAGAAATCCTGGTGGGCTGTACTGCTTTGGGGCCAGCTGTGTTGCTGCTTCCCCTGTCCAATTCCAGCCCCACTAATCTGCTTCCCTCCCCATGACCACCCCTGATCCACCTCTACAACACTGACACTTGTAGCATTGGTATAACCATATTTAGGTCATATTCAAGTCCCAACCTTGGAGTGCATTCACTAATAAAGCCAGAAGCCAGGGCCAGATTATGGGTGTCCATAGTACAGAGCAGTTATTTTATGGGGTCCTCCCACTAACACCATGCTTTGCCAGCCCAACACTGCCGAACCCCCCTGCCCAGTTATGGTTGCACCACCTGAAGCCATATTCATTATCTCAGCCACTATATACACCGCACGGCGCACACTCCATGTCAGTCCCTGTACACGCACCTCATTTCCTCCATCCAGCCACCCCTTTACCAGGTAGGTAGTTCTGAAGGAAGGGGCCCAGGGCCTACATAACATGGAGGCAGTGCAGGCAGGTGCCCCCGGATCCATGGAACAATGGGGCCCGGAGAAGCCACCTCTACTGCCTCTGTAGTAGGTACTACTTGCACATACTTACCCACCCATGCCACCTCCTACCTCTAGGCTGGCTAAACTGCAAGACATGTGACTCCCTTGCCGCTGTGCGGGCGCCGTGCACCTCTTCATTACAACTGTACCCACACCGCACGTTCCCACTGTTGCCCCGTCAGTCCCACACTTTTGTCACATTTGGACCCGGCTGTGGGTGTCTGCCCCGGTGGGGGTGCTGATGGGTGCCTATGATGGGGGTCCTGCTATTGGGCCCCAACAGGGCTATGTGGACACCTGCAGGCGCCCCTTTGTGTATGTGGACTCTTGGCAATGCCTCCTCCAAGGCAGCCATGAGTAACATGTGCTGTTTATTGGATGTTAAAGTCAACACTCCCGTTGAAATGTCATTCATCTGAGGCCGCCTTAGTGCTTCTCATCAATGTAGTGGGTGGTGTCAGGACTGTTTGTAAATTCAAGCAAGACACCGCATGCAGCATGCAGAGGGAGATAAGGAAATTAACATGTAACGTTTAAAGAATAATTAAGAGCACATGGTCGGCTTGGTTCCACAGTTTGCGGGTACCAATTATTGCCTAATGTTGGATATGCGCCTTAGGTGATAAATGGTGGGGCTGGGGACCCAGAGCAGGTACTTTATTGCACCAATGATAATCCAGCCCTGGGATGCTGCAATGTGGAAGGCTGGTCATGGGCCTTGGTTTAGCTCCAGTCTGCCACTGTTCAAACAATTGATCAGAATCCCAGGTATCCTCTTGCATGCTAAGCATTCGTAAACATTGATTGCATTTACGAGGGTTAACCAAGCTTGGTGTGGGCTTCAAACACAAAATGATACAAAGCAAGGCAACTAATGGTGGATGGGTGTTTAACCCGGGGGCCCTGCCAACCTATGCTATGTTTTATCCAGAAATCAAATTATGAATGCTGCAGGTTCGAGCTCCTGGTCCAGACAGATGCAGGTAGAGACAGGCTGGTTTCTGATTCTTGAGTCTGCCCAGGATTCTACTGCATTATCTCAGAAAATACCAAGTGCTTCATAAACACAAAAATCTTGGGGACACATTACATTGATGATACTGCCAACTGGTTTCTGGTTTCTAAAGCACAAATCTAAAGAGGCTGTGCTTTATCCAGAAATCAGTGTTGAACATATAGACATATAAGTAAAGACAGATACAAAAAGTCGGTTTTAGGTAGGGTTTCAGGGAAGTTTTATTGTGCTTAGATCTGCAGAGGTAAATTGCTAGTGACTCCTGAGAAACAATAGTCTTGGGAAACAAGAAAGCTAACTGATTGGGTTTCTGACCAAAGATGGATGAGTGTTGACCCTGTGGTCCTTACAAAGCTAGACCAAGGTATGAATATTGCAGTTTCAGCTTTCGGATACAGAATGATGCAGGAACAAAAAGATTGTTTTCAGGTAAGGTTTTATGACAGATTACTGCTCCTTGGATCTGTACAGGACTCTACTGTATGACCTTGTAGAAAGAATAATTATAGGAGACACTTGTGGTAGTAAAACAGTTGACCACTGCAATGCAATTGCTCAGAACTACTTTTAATTGATAGGATTAAAGAAACTTTTTACTGGACCCCTGAAGTGACTCCTGACACTATCCTTTCTCATAAAGCACTTGAAAATCTCCCAAACAATGCACCACCATGGTTGTTGGGTGTTGACCCTGGCATCTCTGCCGCCTTAGACTGCAGTGGAAATAACAGCAGTTAGTTGGTTTCAGGTACTTTGGGATGGTTTTCTGGTTTGGGGTCTGCAAAGATCTTCACTGCTTTGTCTTGGAAACTTCCAAGTGCCTTCTGAGAATGAATAGCATCGGGAGCCGGCTTTGGTATTCAAACAGCTGACCAGTGGAGCTTCTGAACAGAATCTCACAGCCAATCAGGAGACTAGTGGAAATCCAGTAAATAGAGGCCAGCTTTATTCAGTCTTGCTGTCTATACTGAGATGCTGCATGAGGGGTGCTGTCAACATCAGAAACGATTTTGCTCCATTATTCCAGGCGGCATGCCAGATACAAGCAGAGACAAGGCGGCCAGTCAGAGCCTGGGTGTATGAGCTTTGTGTAGCGATTGTTACACTAATTATTAGCACGCTGCTCAGACATAATGAATGCACAAAGCTCGGCCGACTTACTGATCAACAATACATACATTGAGTTAAGTAACCCCCATCAGAGCGAGGATTTGTATGCTCATAATCCCAAACTGGTACGCACTATGGAGGGCAATGAAAAGCCTCACTGTTGCTGTACTACAAGCTCCAGCATGCTATCTTCTTTTAATAGAAAAGAAATAGCCATGAGCTGCTTACCTTTGTTGGGTACAATGAGAAATATATACGACAAAGAGAAGAAGAAATTTAGTGCACGCCTTTTATTTTAGAGGGATTCCCATCCCTCACCAGGGCAGTGTAGACACAACTTTTCTAGTAGTAGGGGGCCTTTGTTCACCAAATGGTATAGTTGGGTCAAAGCATGGTAGTGAGGTGTTTCTATAGTATGGGGGTCTGTTGAGTTTAATATTAGTACTGAATAGGTAAATCATAGGGTAGTATAGAAGGGTTCTCGAATGGTATAGAGGTACACTGAGTTCTAGGAGTATGACAAAGTGGCCCTCAATAGGGCGTCAGTGGGTTCTGGGGTAGTGAGGCATATTCGATTTTATGGGGCAGTTTGGAGTTAGTGGGGAGGTTGAACAATACATAGTGTGTCCTTAGTAAGGTAACTAATGTCGTGCTGTCATATTGTTCTGCTAAGTAACAGCAACATAATATTTTGACTGAATAGAGTCTATTTTGACAGTATGTCCTGTACTTACAGACTTTCTAATGCTGTACACAAGTGCCTGGTGGACCTTAATGGCCCTTAAAGTGGAGCAACACCCAGGATTTTGACTATCCTGGGTTTTGGTCCACTTTGGCAGGGCACCCCGATGTGTGAAACCCCCCAGAAACCCCGAAAAACTCACCTCTCCTCGCTCCCACGTGACCGCCGCTGCCAATCGCCGCCGACGGACAAGCGGGAGGCAGCGACGGACAAGAGAGCACGCCCGCCTCCCGCACGTCACTCTTACAGGGCGCGCGCCCGCGCCGGCCATTCACAAACGGCCGGCGCGGGTGCGCGTCCTGCTAGAGGGACGCGCGGGAGGCGGCGGCGGGCGCTGCTGGATCGAGGATGAGGTAGGGATTTCGGGGATCTGGGGGGGTTTCACACAGCGGGGTACCCCCGTCAGGGGTCTGATCGGTCCGGGAATCTTATAGAGGGTGTTGGCCCACTTTAAGTAACAGCTAAACTGTTTTTTAGATCTCTGAAGCTGAGCAGCATGGTCATCAATGGGACACTGTCATTGAGACAAAGGTTTTCCCAAGATAGACACTACCTTACTGGTCAAGAACACTGTTGGAGGACATTGACAGTTATTCGACCACTGTCTTCAACCTAGAAATGTGTATTTGGAGCGTTTCTGTAATGATTACGATTGTTAGCGCTAGGCAGAGGGCATTTTGGAATAACACACAATGCTCTTCCAAGAACACGATGAAGGATCTGCCAAGTATGGGACCAGACAGGATAAAGAATCCTTCAGGTATCAGTGCATAGGGGCGATGGTGAATCTAGGACACCTCCAAGGAGCATTTTAGGATGTTTTCTAGGGGCAGACAGGGCCGGATTAAGAGGGGCCTCCACCACTTGCCCTGCAAAGGAAGCCTCTACCAAACTATGGTCTGGTCCAGGAGGCTTTTCAGTCTTTGGTCTGATGGGCCATAGGACCAGCAACAAAGCTATCAAGGCAGTGAGGACCCACGCGCCTGGACAAGCCTTTTTTTTGTTTTTGCAAACCTGCAGCCAAAGCCACCACAGGACAGAGAGTCTGGAGCAGCAAAGCCGCCGTCTGCAATGCTACAGTGATGGGTGCAGAGCTTTCACTGCACATAAGCCACCAAGCACAGCCGCTGGCAGCTCAATGCAGGGAACTGTTTTCTACTGGACCAGCCGTGCGACTACACTACCCCCCACCCAGAATGGCAAAGCAGGAGTTCCCGAGCAGCACGCACCCGCACAAGGGTGGCACAAGGGACTCGATCTGACGTTCCAGTAAGTAGGCAGGTGCCAGACAACCACCAATCAGTTACCTGGCTGGACTATTATTTTAAAGGAAAAATAATACTGTATCTGGGGCCTCCGCCAGATTTTGTGCCCAGGGGGCTCCACCACCCTTAATCCAGCCCTGGAGGCAGGTGCCAGTGCATTTGTTCTGCTATTCTTGAGAAATAGTCAGTTAAAGGTGCAATTTACCCTTTTAATGCATCCCTATCTCACAGATAACAATTTCTAACACACAGGAGAACTTTCCTAAATCACAAGTGATATTTTCTAAATTAAAATTGACAAAATTATAAAGCCTAACTCTCTTTCCTAACTTCAAGATGGCATTTTCTTTACTTACATAAGATATTTCCTAGCTCATAACATCAATTTCTTAACTCACCTGTGATAATGTCTGACTTGCAAGGTATAGTTTCTCACACAAGAACTATCGTTTCTAACTTTCTCTACATTTTGTAACTCCAAGATGGCATTTTCTAGCGAACATGAGAGAGTTCCTAACTCACCACATCTAATTCTTAACTCATAGGTGATATTTTCTAACCCACAGTAGATATTTCATACCTCACAAAAGATAAATCCTAAAATAGAGGTGGCGTTTCCTCACTCACAAGAGTACAAAAATCTCCTGTGAGTTTGAGAAACCATCTCAAGGGATGAGCCACAGGTTTGAGTTTTCATTGTTTCACCAGAATAACTATCAAAATTGTACATAAAAAACTGTTTTTATTGGAGAGCTGCAGGTAAGGGGAAAGTTGGTGTTGGACCAAATATCTGAAGGGGTAGCACTAGCAGTTGCATATTTGCTATTTAGATTCAAGATTCCAAAACTGCCATAGAATCTGTCTGTATGGAGATTGGGTTGTTTTTTCCTATGACCCAAAACTTTGATTCTTTCAACCTTACAGTTGGTTGCACACCTTACAACCTTGTTACGTACATTTCATACAACCTAGCTAAAGACTAAGTTGTTTGAAAATCCAGATTATGAATCTAGATTCAGGAAGTGTTGCCATGTGTTCTTGCCTGAAGTTTAGCCCAGATATACCAACATGTTGGCTCCCTTAGAGCTCCAAGACCAAATGTCTGGAATCCCTCCTCCCCCCAACCTTCAGCACTCGCCCAAATGGGTCCTACTCTAATATATACTTACGGGATATAGACTTCTTCAGTAGTTCCTTGGAATGGCTGTCTGGGCAGAAAGCACCTGGTACAGGTAGAGCCTCTCTATCTCTTAAAGTGATCCTATACCAAGAAAGGAAGCTTATGTCATCACCTTCTATTCCCCACCCAGTGCCCCAAAACAGCCTGTGTTTCTTTTTTTTTTTTACTAAACCCCTTGCCCAATATTCATAAAAACACAACCGAAATGTAGTATGCTGTTGGAATGGTCAGCCATATTGCTCCCTGGTTTCCAGCCATGATTCAGTTAAACGCAGCTCATTGAGGGTCAGCCTTAATAAATAAATTAACTGCCTTAAATTGCCACAGGCTGTTTAAGGCAATGGGCTGGGGATAGAAGGTGACAACATAAACGTCTCTGGGTATAGATACAGTTTAACCCTTAACTGGCCCTATTATCAATGGTCATTTCTCTTTCAGCAGCACCTTGGAACGTCTGCCTGGGCAGGAAGCTCCTGATACAGGGGGACCCTCCCAGTCTCTTGACCCATAACCTTATGATGGGTTTCCCCAACTGGCAATATTATCACTGACCAGGTCTCCTCCATGTAGCGGTTTGGAATGGCTGTTTGGGCAGCTATCTCCTGGTGCAGGGAGATCCTTCCCTTCTCTTAACCCTTAACCTTATCACCGGTTCCCCCAGCTGACCCTGTTATCACTGGTTAGGTCTCCTCTATGTAGCATCTTGAAATGGCTGCCTGGACAGGTATCTCCTGGTACAGGGAGGCCCTTCCCTTCTCCTAACCCTTAACCTTATGATGAATACCCCCAACCAGCCCAATTATCAGGTCTTCTCAACGTAGCACGTTGGAATGGCTGCCTGACTTTGTGTATCCCTACTGGCCCTACTATCCTGTTACCAGATTAAAACTACCAGTACTCCAGGTGGTAAGCTGAAGTAACTGCTTTGGCAGGTAATTCTCCAATCTTATCCTAACCCTTTACGTGTCCCCTAAGTGGCCCTTGTACCCTTTACAAGTTATCTCCCTATGCCTATCCCGATTCTCCTCACTGTAGTTTCTGTCTTTATTTGATGTACTTATCCTCCCTGCCCAAGAAATACCTTGTATGTCAGTAATGCGAGTATTAGAAGAACTATAACGATTCAGTAAGGTTGTAGGGTTTGTCCATAGTGTGTACAGGATGTGTGTTAGGGACATTAAATCGAGAGCTAGAATAAGTTAAGTAGGGGTCTGTTAGGGGTAAATTTTTTAACTCTATGTAGTATACCTATGTTGTTTTATAGTTATATACAGTACTGTATGTAGTTTTATAGTTATATACAGTATGTAGTTTTATAGTTATATACAGTTCTGTATGTAGTACATGTATGTAGTTTTATAGTTATATACAGTATGTAGTTTTATAGGTATATACAGTACTGTATGTAGTTTTATAGTTATATACAGTATGTAGTTTTATAGTTATATACAGTTCTGTATGTAGTACATGTATGTAGTTTTATAGTTATATACAGTATGTAGTTTTATAGGTATATACAGTACTGTATGTAGTTTTATAGTTATATACAGTATGTAGTTTTATAGGTATATACAGTACTGTATGTAGTTTTATAGTTATATACAGTATGTAGTTTTATAGTTATATACAGTACTGTATGTAGTTTTATAGTTATATACAGTTCTGTATGTAGTACATGTATGTAGTTTTATAGTTATATACAGTATGTAGTTTTATAGGTATATACAGTACTGTATGTTATATACAGTATGTAGTTTTATAGGTATATACAGTACTGTATGTAGTTTTATAGTTATATACAGTATGTAGTTTTATAGGTATATACAGTACTGTATGTAGTTTTATAGTTATATACAGTATGTAGTTTTATAGGTATATACAGTACTGTATGTAGTTTTATAGTTATATACAGTATGTAGTTTTATAGGTATATACAGTACTGTATGTAGTTTTATAGTTATATACAGTATGTAGTTTTATAGGTATATACAGTATTGTATGTAGTACACATATTTAGTTTTATAGTTATATAAAGTATGTAGTTCTATAGTTATATACAGTATAGTAAAGGGATGTAATTGGCATGAAAGATATCAGTGTGGGCAGATAATTTTACATCAGTTAGAAAATCAGATTCCAAAAAAGAATCAATATATGCAGTAGGAAATTTACTATAACCATAGCACCCTATGTCTTGCCTTACCTGTGCTTGCTGATGGGTTTGCCATAGGGCTGGGGGTGAGAGCCCTGCGTATAGAGGCTGTGGATGAACCTTCCTGGGGCAGGAGGTGGAAAATATGTCCCTTTGGCATCGGCTGGGCATAGCTGCCCACTTAACCATGCAGAGAGGCATACGACGACCAAAATCCTCAGCCGCCTGTTCTGCATTCTTCCAGGTCACCCGTCACGTCCTCTGTGGAATGGTCCGGGGGTCGTTCTATGCCTAATGCAAAATTACTCTTAACAATTTCTCAGTCCGGTCTTCTGAGTGGCTCATACAAACGACTTCTTCCAAAACTTTCAATTGCTCCAGACTTCTAACATTACTGGTGTGATGTTTCTCAGGAAACTCTTAATAATTAGCTTTTCAGTGACTATGAGGGTCTCTGGTTCATCCTGATGCTGTTTCCATATCCTTTTTGTCAGTGCTTTCTCTATTCTCTGTCCACGTCTAGCTGTTCTCTCACTTTTACTTTCCAAATTCTTTATTCAGCTCCTCATCTCCTCTCGCTTCTGCTTTATGATCCTCGGCTAGCTCCAGGCTTCTTTCCTATCAGTGACTTTCTCCCTCTGTCCCTGTCAGCTACTCTCAGCTCCCTCTATACCCCAGACCTGGATGTGGGGAGGGGGTGACTGGGGTGGGGGGAGAGGAGGAGTCTGTGGGATTAGAATAATATGCCCCCCTGCTCTACCCTTTCCTGAATCTGCCTTACCTCTGCCAGCAGCAACATGAGACTCCGGCTGGCACTGAGTGTCCTGCTCACTCACTGCAGCCACATGTGCTCGCCCGGCATGCACGCTGCAGCCCCCAGACCCTCCACCAGCATGCACGCTGCAGCCCCCAGACCCTCCGCCAGCATGCATACTGCAGCCCCCAGACCCTCCGCCAGCATGCATACTGCAGCCCCCAGACCCTCCGCCAGCATGCACGCTGCAGCCCCCAGACCCTCCGCCAGCATGCATACTGCAGCCCCCAGACCCTCCGCCAGCATGCATACTGCAGCCCCCAGACCCTCCGCCAGCATGCACGCTGCAGCCCCCAGACCCTCCGCCAGCATGCATACTGCAGCCCCCAGACCCTCTGCCCGGCATGCACGCTGCAGCCCCCAGACCCTCCACCAGCATGCACGCTGCAGCCCCCAGACCCTCCGCCAGCATGCAGGCTGCAGCCCCCAGACCCTCCGCCAGCATGCACGCTGCAGCCCCCAGACCCTCCGCCAGCATGCATACTGCAGCCCCCAGACCCTCCACCAGCATGCACGCTGCAGCCCCCAGACCCTCCGCCAGCATGCACGCTGCAGCCCCCAGACCCTCCGCCAGCATGCATACTGCAGCCCCCAGACCCTCCACCCGGCATTCACGCTGCAGCCCCCAGACCCTCCGCCCGGCATGCACGCTGCAGCCCCCAGACCCTCCGCCCGGCATGCACGCTGCAGCCCCCAGACCCTCCGCCAGCATGCACGCTGCAGCCCCCAGACCCTCCGCCAGCATGCAGGCTGCAGCCCCCAGACCCTCCACCAGCATGCACGCTGCAGCCCCCAGACCCTCCGCCCGGCATGCACGCTGCAGCCCCCAGACCCTCCGCCCGGCATGCACGCTGCAGCCCCCAGACCCTCCGCCCGGCATGCACGCTGCAGCCCCCAGACCCTCCACCAGCATGCATACTGCAGCCCCCAGACCCTCCGCCCGGCATGCACGCTGCAGCCCCCAGACCCTCCACCAGCATGCATACTGCAGCCCCAGACCCTCCGCCCGGCATGCACGCTGCAGCCCCCAGACCCTCCGCCCGGCATGCACGCTGCAGCCCCCAGACCCTCCGCCCGGCATGCACGCTGCAGCCCCCAGACCCTCCGCCAGCATGCACGCTGCAGCCCCCAGACCCTCCGCCAGCATGCAGGCTGCAGCCCCCAGACCCTCCACCAGCATGCACGCTGCAGCCCCCAGACCCTCCGCCCGGCATGCACGCTGCAGCCCCCAGACCCTCCGCCCGGCATGCACGCTGCAGCCCCCAGACCCTCCGCCCGGCATGCACGCTGCAGCCCCCAGACCCTCCACCAGCATGCATACTGCAGCCCCCAGACCCTCCGCCAGCATGCATACTGCAGCCCCCAGACCCTCCGCCCGGCATGCACGCTGCAGCCCCCAGACCCTCCGCCCGGCATGCACGCTGCAGCCCCCAGACCCTCCACCAGCATGCATACTGCAGCCCCCAGACCCTCCGCCAGCATGCATACTGCAGCCCCCAGACCCTCCGCCCGGCATGCACGCTGCAGCCCCCAGACCCCCAGAGTTATCTTGAGATCTCCAATGCTTTTTAATATAATCAAATTTTATTGATTTTTTGAAAGAATGGCATACATAAAAGAAAAAGGGAAGGGGGTACAGAAATGGAAGGAAGGGGGGTACAGAAAAGATAAAGGGAAGGAAGGGGGGTACAGAAAAGAAAAGGGGAAGGGGGAACAGAAAAGAAAAGGGAAGTGGCTACAGAAAAGAAAAAGGGAAGGAAGGGGGGTACAGAAAAGAAAAAGGGAAGGAAGGGGGATACAGAAAAGAAAAAGGGAAGGGGGGGAGAAAAGGGAAGGGGGTACAGAAAAGAACAAGGGAAGGAAGGGGGGTACAGAAAAGAAAAAGGGAAGGAAGAGGGGTACATAAAAGAAAAAGCGAAGGGGGGGGGTACAGAAAAAAAAGAAAAGGAATGGGGGTACAGAAAAGAAAAGAGAAGGACAGGGGGTGCAGAAAAGGAAAAGGGAAGAGGGTACAGAAAAGAAAAAGGAAAAGGAAGGGGGTACAGAAAAGAAAAAAGGAAGAGGGTACAGAAAAGAAAAAGGGAAGGGGGAACAGAAAAGAAAAGGGAAGGAAGGGGGGAACAGAAAAGAAAAGGGAAGGGGGTACAGAAAAGAAAAAGGGAAGGAAGGGGGTACAGAAAAGAAAAAGGGAAGAGGGTACAGAAAAGAAAAAGGAAAGGGGGGAACAGAAAAGAAAAGGGAAGGAAGGGGGGAACAGAAAAGAAAAGGGAAGGGGGTACAGAAAAGAAAAAGGGAAGGAAGGGGGTACAGAAAAGAAAAAAGGAAGAGGGTACAGAAAAGAAAAAGGGAAGGGGGGAACAGAAAAGAAAAGGGAAGGAAGGGGGGAACAGAAAAGAAAAGGGAAGGGGGTACAGAAAAGAAAAAGGGAAGGAAGGGGGTACAGAAAAGAAAAAAGGAAGAGGGTACAGAAAAGGAAAGGGAAGGGGGTACGGAAAAGAAAAAAGGAAGAGGGTACAGAAAAGAAAAAGGAAAGGGAAGGGGGTACAGAAAAGAAAAAAGGAAAAGGATACAGAAAAGGGAAGGGGGTACAGCGCATAATTACTTCTGTAACAAAAACATATCCTATGTCAGTTCTGTTAAAGTGATGACGTCTAGAGAACACTTTTGCAGACGATTGTGCATGGAAATGGGGGTAAACGCAATTGCTTCCGCAGAGGGGAGACTCCCTCCGGGGACAACCATGGGACCGGCATGGTCTGCACGCAGTCTGCTCGTGGGGATGACTCTGGATGACAACACTTGGCTCTGATGCTCATTTATACCTAGAAATAGGGAGTATCTTATATTGTGCTGTGTGGAGGGTGGACAGGTCTAGGAGTCAGTGGGGCAACTGAGAGGGTAGGGGGGCAAGGGTGCTAGTAGGGGGGGAAATGTATGGGAGGTATGTAGGAGGTGGACCAAGATGGTGCCTCGTACCTAGTACTCCAGTACTAACTGGAGCCATAAGCTCTATTTACATGACCTCCCGTGTTGGCACCCCAGACCATAACAACTATGACTATCACTTAAAGTGACCAAAACCCACAGTGATCGGTCTGGGAATCTATAAGTTTCCCGGGCCGATCAATTCCCTTCCCCCAAAATCCCGATTTTAGATGCCCCGCTGTGTTTGAAACCTCCCAGGCAGCTCATACACTTACCTTGTTCCCTGGTCCAACGGCGCATGCGTGAGCTGTGGCCGCACCCCCACTATCCCTCTAGCAGGGCGTGTGCCTGCGGCAGGCAGTTGTGAATGGCCGGCGCGCTCCCTGTTAGAGGGTAGCGGGGGTGCGGCCGTCAGCGCGCTCAGAGCCGCTGCCCTTAGACAAAGGCTTAGACGACGTGACGTCAGCGGATCCGAGCGCGCTGATTGGACAAGTGGCCGCGTATGCGTTGTAGGACCAGGAAGAGGTGAGTTGATACAGCGATCTGGGGGGTTTCATACAGCGGGGCACCCCCGATCTGGGTGCCCCGGGGAAAGGACCAAAACCCAGAATAGTCAAAATCCTGGGTTTTGGTCCACATTAATAACAGCGGCATACACTGGCGTAACTAAGTGCGACGGTGAGAACATTTAAGTGGGCCCTTTCACGGCTCATACAGTAACGTTTTTTCTGTCCTTTAACTCAGTTGGATGCAACTAGACAACTAAAGACTGAAACAGCAGAGATAATGATGCTTCCTTTCTCTGATGCCAAGATAGAACAAATATGATAACTAAGGTGGAGTAGCAACAATGATGGGGCTTCCCCTACCTTCTGGGCCCCGGTGCGGTCGCACCACCTCATGTTGCGCCCCTGGTTGCGTAACTACTACTACTACTACTAAATGTATACCTCCCAAGTGTCCCTGATTTGGAGGAACCATCCCTCTTTTGAGTCTATGTCCCTCATTGTTCTCATTTGTCCCTCTTTGAGGTGTAATTTATTTGCCTATTTAAAGTGTTTATATTGTTTTAACTGTTACAATCTATCTCCAAAATATCCCTCAATGAGGGGGAGTGGCTAAATTTAACAAATGTCCCTCTTTCCCACCCTGAAAAGTTGGAAGATATGCTAAATGTTTTTCTGTCTTTTAAAATGGAACAAAACCCAGGCTTTCCATTATCCCGGGTTGTGTTCCTAGCCCCAGGGGGCATCCTGATTTGAGATGCCCTTCTAGGTGAAACCCCCCAGATCGCCCATATAAACGTATCCTTCCCCGGTCCTATGGCACATACGCGGACTCTTGTCCAATCAGCGCTGCATGCCATGCAAATGAATGAATGGCAATACAGAGGCCGGCAATCGGGAGTGAGAGCCACATCCCCATTTCCCTTTAGACTGGGACCATCTGAATGGCTGGGTGTGGTAGTGCCCTTCATCGCAGAGATGTTGGGGTTGTGCTCAGCATTGTTTCCAATGCGACAAAGGTGAGTTTTGCTGCGACTCCAGAAGTTCACACAGTGGGGTATCCCGATTTAGGATGCCCCAGGGGGAAGGCCAGCGTACAGCTCTGGAGTCTTTCAAACTCCAGGGCTGGCCACTATTGCTTTTGTTCTGATTTAACTCAATTGAATGCAGCTAGACAACTAAAGACTGAAACAGCAGAATGGTAATGATGAATGCTGCTTCCTTTCTCTAAACGATGCCGAGTGAGCACAAATATCATTAAGTGGAGGAACAACAATGATGGAGCCCCCCTGATCTTCTGGGCCCCAGTGCAGCCACACCCCCTATAGGTATGCCATTGCATAAAAGGTAGATGGCATCCCGATTTGGAATTATCAGTATGATTATATTTAAAGAGGACCAACTCCCATTTCTAAACAAAATGGGTATTGGCCACTGCTGTAGCCCAGCAATCAGGCTCCTCCAGCGAAAGACTTGAAGGAGCCGCAGCACTCAACCCTGTTAGCTTGCAGACCAACCTATAATCTGTCTCTAAATCTGGTAAAAACAGAGGCTCGGTCACACACATCTGCAGAAGTATGCTAAGCTGCACCACCAGCGCCAAGGTGCCTCTGTGAGGTGCAGTCCTAACTCTAATCTATGAGAGCCCCATTTGGGACATACAATGCAAGAGATAAAAAGGGAGCAGCTTACCTGAGGTTGCCCTAAACCTCATGTGCAAGCCAAAACTGGACCAAGCATCTCCGATTAGACAACCACCCCAATTTGGGATGCCCCGCTATGTGAAACCACCCCAGATGCCCGCTTTTTTTTACCTTTCCAATGAGCCCTTGGCACATGTGCTGCTGGTGGTGGCATCTCTCGCATCTTTTCCAGGCTATGTGACCGCGCCCACCTAAACATAATGGCTGGTTTGGCCACGCCAAATCCACCGACCGATCGTAAATGGGACTAGGATTCCATTTGGCTTCTCCAGCCGTACATTAATATGCACGGCCAAAAAAGCTGATTGGAACAGAGTGTCTATAGGTTGCTTGTCCACTGGCAGCCAATGCGGCACCTAAAATACAGAACAATTTGACGTGTATATATATGTTGTTTCTACGTTACAACGCAAAATAAAAACTTTAAAAAAATAAATAAAAAAAAAAGGTACCTAGGAGATGCTCTGCAGTGTTCAATGCAACTGACAGCCCGAGATGGGGCTACATATTCATCTAGTTTTAGGTTCCTTCAGTGGTCCAATGCAGGCGACAGCAGATTACTGTAGAACAGTGGCATCCCCGCTCCCTCCCATGTAGGTGCCAACGCCAACAGAGCATCAGGATGCCAGACATGTAGAGTAGAGGGAGCAGGGATGCTGCTAGTCTATAGCGCATGTTGCTGTTTGCTGCATTTGACAGGGCATCTGCCCCAATGACAGCCCTCGCTCTGTTGGTTTGTTCGTTTTTCAGTGTTTGCGCTTTGGACTGGATCTGAAGCAGGCAGAGGAATGGAGGCAGGCCTGCACCGGATTAAGGCTTCTATGGGGGCAGGTAAATATGGCTTTAAAAGGAAAAACTACGCTGGTCTTGTTAAAGCTCCTTAGCATCAAATATCCCTATTTTGTATAAATGATATAATTTGCTGGAAGCCAGTCGTTTAGGTTCTGGAGAGGACACGCTGGCAGGTCGGGTGTGTGGACATTAGCATGTGGGCTCCTCAATCATGGCAGAATTCCTCACCTTGCTGTCATTACACAGAGATGTCTGCCTTGCTGATGCCATGAAAGCGTCAGCTCCTAGCCCATCGGCTGAGCAAATAGCCCGAGTCATGTAATTCCCAGCACAGGCCATTACCACCAAGGCACCAAGTGAGCGAGCAAACAGCGCCCATGACAAGGGCCCTCCGCCGTGTTTGGAGGGCACAGGGTAATAAACTGGATACACAAAAGGCAGCCCGTTATCAGTCATGCCACGTCTCTGGCCTCGGGACAAAATATGCAACTGCTGTAGAGCCGAGGTCGTGGAGACACAACACTGGGGATGAAGGTTAAATAAAAGGAAACGGTCAGTAGCATCCATAGCAGCGAATGTCATGCCGATCTGCTCCATGTTGGCAGATCCTATTTTAAGATAGCACTTACTTTAAAAGAGCACTGTAGCTCTTAAAGGGACAGTCCAGTCTAAATATCTCTTGTGGTTCATGGGATCAGCCATGATGGAACTGATGTGGATGCTGAACCCATTGATTTCTATTGAGAGGAGAAGGAATAGGGGAGAGCTTTGTCTCATACAGCTCAACAGAAGACAGGTAGGTATGACTTCTCCAATGAGCCACAAGAGTTATTTAGACTGGACTGTCCCTTTAAGACATTGGCTTTACAGAGACGGCCACTAGTCTGAGCCAGCAGTCTCAGAGCTGCTATAAGGATACACCCTCGGCCGTCCCTATTTGGGATCCTTAGGAAGCCGAAATTAGGAATGGAGCTCTGAAATACACGGGGACAGGAAATATCTGCACCTCTGGTTCATGGGCACTGCCAATTATTTACTGGACATTTGAGAAAGATACCAAATGAATAGCAATATAAGGGCTTTATGGCAAGGGCATACATAACTTCGATGAGCTCTCATCTGGGGCCCCCTTTGTGCCCCCTTGGGGCCATTTCCTTCCCTCATGGGTCCGGTAACAAGTGATGAGTGTGCAAAATGAAGGTGTGCTGTATATACCCTGACGAAGCTCCCGAGCAGGAGCGAAACAGCTGTCGGTCGGGGCCCCTGACCACACCCACCACGCGTGCTCGCTCACAGCATGGCCGCGTCTGCAAGTAGTTTTCAGCCTGGACACACCACCGGCGGGAAGGACCGGGCAAAGTAAGAGTGGTGAGACTGTTGGCGGAAACGCCGCATGGCATATCTTGATGGCCTGAGGAACCTTTCATGGAGGTATGACGGGGATGATCCTTGAACGCCTGCATCGGCCCTCACAGAGAGCGCAAGTATACCCATGTTAGAGTGTCTTGATATAAGCACCCTGCACTCCTGCCTGGCAGATTATACCTAGTCCCCAGTGGGGGCATGAACTCTATGTGGAGGGGTTTATGGCGTTCCCAGCAATATGAAAAATACGAACCCGTGTGTACAAGATTGTCTCTAAAGTGCTCCATGTGTTGAGCCCTTATTAAAGTGGACCAACACCGAGAGGTGATCGGCCCGGAAATCTATAAGATTCCCGGGCCGATCACCTCCCACCCCGCGGGACATCCGAGATCGGGATGTCCCGCGGGGTGAAACCCCCCAAAAAAACCCCAAACACCTTACCTGATCTTCGGCGGCGGCCGGCCGCCGCCGCCTCCCTCGCGCCCCTGTAGGCGTGCTCGCGCCCACGCCGGCCGTCTGCGAATGGCCGGCGGGGGCGCGCGCGCGCGCCGAAAGTGACGCGAGGGAGGCGGCGGCAGCCGCTTGGACGTTCCTGATCCCCGCCTGGACGTTGGCGGGGATTGGACCATCCAGTCACGTGGGAGCGGGGACAGGTAAGATTTTGGGGCTTTCTGGGGGGTTTCACACAGCGGGGCACCCCCGATCGGGGTGCCCCGCCGAAGTGGACCAAAACCCAGGATAGTCAAAATCCTGGGTGTTGGTCCACTTTAAATCAGCATATCACTCTGCTACAGATATATATTACTTGTATATGTTGGACAGCATTATAAGACTGCATTCAAGTGCTCTAAGTTCTGAGCCTTTATCTAACCAGCTTAACACCTTATCACCAACATTTACCACACTGGATTTGGTGGATAGTACTACAATCCTGGCGTCCCCGGTGTCTATGACCTTGATACATGCCAACTGCCTGCTCCTAGTGAGGATAGATTTTTTGTCCCTATACTATATGCTGGCCAGCATTTTTCGGTGTGAGCTGAGTGTCTGCGGGTGAGAGTGTGGAGTCCAGGTTGGCCTGGCAGGGGCCTCCATTTACATGTATGTGTTCTAGCGCATTTGCGATTTTAAACCAGTGTGTTCTAAGTCTTGTCTGTCATATGCGCTTTGTGCCATTTTTCTACTACTATTAAAAGTGAGTTCTTTTGGCTAATTATGTCAGTATGTTTATTGGCTAGCCCAGCAAGTAACCAGTTGTCGGTATTTATGTGGGTTGTGTGCTGTATATTCACAGTTTGTTTGCCATCTGTACGTGTCTCCCTAGTCTCCGTGTCTCATTACTAAGCCAATGTCATGGAAGTTGCAAAGCTCGACACCCTCTGCTCAATGGTCATCCACCTCAATCCACTACTTCTACCCCCCCCCCCAAATATCCAGGCAGGTCCTTCATACGCCACAGGACCTGCTCCCACACCCCTCCCAAGTATTCAGACAGCCCCTCACAGGACCTGCATCCTTACCCCCCCAAATATCCAGACAGGCTCGCCCCCACAGGCACTTCCCTAACTGCCCAAGTATTCAGACAGACACCCCAGAACGTGGTTTCCTACCTGCCAAGTATCCATGTTTGTATTAATGTTTGTGTCTGGGGATAGGATCTGAAGTGCTCTCCAAATTAATGTTTGAGTCTTGGGACAGGACCTGATGCTGCTCTGTTATCAGTATGATGGTGCATCATACTAAGGTTTGTGTTTCTGAGTAACAGGATCCACTGGGGCTCTGCATATTTATATGCAATAATAGATTCATGATGACAGCCATTCAATTTTGTTTGGCATGGGGATTGCACATAGTAGGGATGCCATCCTACTAAAGCATTGCAGGATCGATTCCCAAGGTGTGTATATGGGGGGCCTCTGGGGCATACAAGAGGGTTTTGTAAGCAACATTAGTTTTAGGGCCCGGTCACACCTAGGCATGCACAGTACCGTGCTCTACTGCAGCCAAAATGCAAAATATTTCTGCCCATCACCGGAGCAATCTAGTGTTGCTTGTATTGTATTTGCATGTGTTGTGAGCAGCACCGGTTGATCACTCCCCATACACTTGTAGTGCTGCTTAATGTGTTGCATTGCACTGTGTTGGAGCGTTTATGGCAAAATGCCATCAACTACCCAATACATGAAAAACAGCACACCCGGCGGTACTGGTGTCTGGGTATCAAGCGTGTTATTGCCATACTACAGCAGTCAGATATGAACATGTCCTCATATAACATACATAGTATAACATATAACTATTATATAACACATAAATAGTACAGTAATTGCACCATAACAATTTCTTTTTAAAGTACTTGTTCCTCAAATGTCCTGCACCAATTGGAAACCTCGTGTCACTACAGTCACTGTTGGTGGCAACACTTTCTCTCCCCGCTCTGAGTGTTATTTAGCCTGTGAAACTGCCCTGGTTATCAGCACCAATATTCCTGAAAAGCACAATGAGGAACCCCAAAATATTGAGAGCATTCATTTCTAAAACATAGAAGGCTCCTCGATATCACTTAGCCAGCAGGGCCAGATAAAGGGTTTCCATGGTATGGAGCAGTCCTTTTATAAGGGACTCACCATAAAAGTGGAGGGGAGGTGGATGAGTGGAATGCGGTGGGGCTGGGATTTAAGAAATTGGAGGCTGACGCAGAAGAGGTTCGGACAGGGAGACTGCCCTGGAACAAGAAAGATTGTCCTGAAACTGGAAGATTGGACCGGGTGGGAGAGGAGGATCACAATGGGTGGTTGGGGGAAGAGAAGGGTCACACTGAAAGACTGGACCATGGGGAGGAAATGATCACATTGGAAGACTGGACTGAGGGAAGGGGTTCACACTGGGAGTTTGTAGCTCTCACCACTATGGTTGTGATTGCCCCTTAATAGTATTACGGCCTGCATGTTGCCAGACCTGATCTCGGGACCAGGTACATTTCATGTAACTAGGCAATGGCCGAAAGGCTACTGAAAAGGAAAGGTATTTTTTTCTTTCTGCCTGGACTGTCCCTTTAATTGCCCCTGGTGGGAATGGTGTTGCCCCCCCCCCCCCCCACCTGAGATTGGATCATCAATAGGGTTAATCAGTGGGGTCCATGCTGAACTTTGCGAGTTCGGGTCCCAGAACACAGATAAAAGGTGGGGTCCGCCTCCTGCAGTTGATAGGAAGAGGTGCTTGCTGCTGCTGAGGGACAGATAGGGTGTTTTTTAAAAAAACTGTCCTTGTAAGGACATTTATTTAGGGGCAGCGGTTCGAGTGAGGAATAGATAGGTTGTTAAGCACGCTATTGTCCTCGTCAGGACATTTATTTAGAGCTATTAGCTTGAGTAGAGATAGTTAGGTTATATTTAAGCAAGCTATTGCCCTTGTCAAGACATTTATTTAGGGCCAGTGGCTCGAGCGAGGGTCATTTAGGTGAGGCCACCTCAGGCCCTTTTTCTCTGCTTAATAACAAATAGTAATTCAGTGTCCACTAGTTCAGGCCATTTGGCTGTCACTGCAGTTTAATATCAAGTAATACTGGAGTATACCTTTGCGCGGGCCACTTGGCTGTCATTGCAGTTTAATATCAAGTAATAGTGGATTATACCCCTTCTCAGGCTACTTGGCTGTCATTGTAGTTTAATATCAAGTAATACTGGAGTAACCCCTTGCACACTCCACTTGGCCATCATTGCAGTTTATTATCAAGTAACACTGAAGCATACCCTTGCTGGGGGCACTTGACTGTCATTGCAGTTTAATATCAAGTAATACTGGAGTATACCCTTGCTGGGGGCACTTGACTGTCATTGCAGTTTAATATCAAGTAATACTGGAGTATTCCTTTGCCATTGCAGTTTAATACCAATAATAGTGGAGTATACCCTTGCTCAGAACACTCCGGGTGTCATTGCAGTTTAATATCAAGTAATACTGGAGTATACCCTTACTCGGGCTACTTGGCTTTCATTGCAGTTTAATATCAAGTAATACTGGAGTATACCCTTGCTCAGGCCACTTGGCTATCATTGCAGTTTAATATTAAGTAACAGTGGAGTATACCCTTGCTCAGAGTACTGTGCTGTCATTGCAGTTTAACATCAATAGTGGAGTATACTCTTGTTCAAAAAACTTTAAGTGTTAGTGAAGTATTTTGTGTAAGTGTATCCATCATTAAATATGTTTTTTCCTGCTCTCCCTTTGGAAGATTACTGTATAAAGACTACGGGAAAAAGGGAAAATCCAAATGAACACTCTGCTATCTTGAATATAAGAAACACAATATGGAAACAGCTCTATGAAGTCGTATAAGGTGTAATATGGATGTCCATTAAATTTGGATGTGCCTTGATGATCTTTGAATCTGGGGAGCGCATATGATGAGGTGTTGGTGGTGGTCTGGTCAAGAGGTTCAGGACGTTGTCAAGGCGGCTTTTGAATCTTCATCTGGGAGTTAGTGGTTTTAAATGGACTGTAATCTTATCTAGCTCCATGCAGTTTTATATATATTTAAAGCATGCAACTGACTCATATCTTCCTCCTCCTTAGCCTCATCCCGCCACTGAGCCATTCATGTCATTTGGGAACTCCGCCAGTAGTGCCTCTGCCAGGTTTCATTTGTACTCTCTAATCACACTCGAGTGGTGGAATCAAGGATGTAATGCTATCTTTATAGAGGGAATCCAGCAGGGTGGCCATCCAGTAATTGGCACTTGTGACTATGCGGGCAACTCATCAGTCCGCAAGCACTGGATCATGTAGCTGCTCATGTGAGCCAGGCTGCCCTGAGTCAAGGAGAAGCTGTCCTCAGTGGGAGGTGTGTCCTCCTCCGCATCCCCCCAGCCACACTCCAGTGATGCCAGTGAGCTGCACTGGGTGGCATCCTGCTGTTAGGAAATGTCCTCCTCTGAAGCCTCCAAAACTGTAGCTTGGCCGCTGTAGGTCCAGCAACCTACCCTGTAAAGCACATGTGGACTGGCTCGACACCGGTGTAAATGCACCTTCCTCTTTCTCCTCTGCTTCCTCCCGTGGCAAGATTACATCCTTCCTCATGGCCTGAAGTGTTTTTTTTGTACCTGCAAATGTACCTCATTGAGGCCCAGTCATTGGTGGCGAAGTCTTGTTGGTCAGCACTCAACCTAAACCCAGCTCGGGCAAAGCCTGATACTAGGTTTTGCCCATTGTCGGACACCATCTTGCCAGGTTTAGGTTTAATGTAGTCCTAATGGGGCCCCATAGCAGGGGCTCTATCACTGGCCCCCTTCCTCATCAGAACAATCCCCCCCCCCCCCCCCGCGGGGGGACATTCACTAGCCAGGTCCCGCGAGCTGCTGGAGATGCAGAAGTGAGTGGTGCTCACGTAGGAGTCATGAGCATGGTGCTGTAGAGGGCCGATGCACGGCGGAGGTGAGAGACAGGCAGCCTGTGCGGCGGGGACAGAGGCACACGCATATCGGTGAGGGAGGCATGCGGCACGTGCATGGCAGGGGCGGTGGCAGCGGAGACGCGAGATGTGCGCCCAGCTTGGAGGATGGCTGAGTAGTTAAGTATGCTACTGGCATCAGGCCTATGTTCTAGAGAAGTGGTGCCGGTAGCTTGCACCGGGCCCCTTGTTCCATGTGCAAGTGCCTGCACTGCCTCTATGGTATGTACGCCCCTGGGCTCATCTGTCTGCTCCTGGATCCCATGACTGGATGAGGAGGCAGGAGAGAAGGAAGAGTAGGAGACAACAGGAGGCAAAGAGTGTTGCTAATACTAACAATGTTTTTCTGTTTGCTTTGCAGGTTCCTGGCCATGGATGTGGTTGCATCCTCCTGTAATTTTTACAGTGTCACAGAATACGGTAGTGCTCTATAAATAAAGAATAATAAAAATAATAACATTTTTTTTGTTTGCTTTACAGGTCCCTGGTTATGGACATCATGCAGAGGTTTCTTTGTCCCTAGCTGCCACTCAGTATGTGAGCCACCTGTCCATGGAAGTGCAATGAAATGGACAATTAGCTTTCTAAATCAACTCCGTCACCCCTAATTACTAATGAGAAACAGGATGTATATCTGATTAAAGAAAAAAAAATATCATTTTTTTTTAGTTTTCTGTTATTATTTTGAGGACTTTCCCTACCCCCATTTTGTGTATAACAATCGCCCAGGTATTACCCCCCACCAATTTGCCCTCCAACACCCTTAAAAGATAATATTTCAACTTTTTTATGTATGTATTTCTTTATTTTTTTCTGTTTTTGTTTTGAGTACCTTCTCAGCCCATTTTGTGCAGGGCAATCCTAGCAATTCCCCTAGTTTTGCAGCCCTCTAGCCCTTGCTACCCCCATTTTATAGCCATTTTTGGCCCCCAAGTTTGAGCCCCCATTGAAGTCCAGGTTCAGGTCGAGTCCAGGGACTGAAACAAACTTCAGCTGCAAGTTCGGCCGAACACGGCGAACCTAAACTATTGCCTTGTCTTCTTGTATTCAAGTTGAAGGATCTTGTAGGTAGGACAGCTTATATTTTCAATGTGAGGGGCCAAGTCCTGCAAGAAAGTCACCAAAGTATCTGGCCTACAAAGCATTGGCTTGAGACAGAGGAAAAAATAACCCTCAATTAATGCTCAATTTCAAGAATCAGTCACACTATTGGACCAGAGCCGTATATTACATTTCCCTATGACTTTCTGATGTCTAATCCAGGTTGAGCATCTTCTAATCCAAGAAGAGCATCTTCATTATGCAGAAACTTGTGGCTGTTTCTCATCTTGAACGATCGCGTCTTTAGAAGTAGCCGCCTCCATAATCCGGCTCTTGTTGGGGGGACAGATGGAATGTTGCTTACATGAGTGCATGTAAACATTTGCAAAAGCGACACATATGAACAACACAAAACAACACATCTATGTTTGCAGACAGCAAGTCGTGTGTGTCGGGCTCTAGACGCCAGTTGTCAGTTTCTAGATCAGAGTAGAGCAGATGATGAAGCATATGGTTGTGATTGCAGTACCCGCATTGTGATGTCATCAGTGATCTGTCATAGAGCTCTCACTGTTCATGGAGCTGCTAAGTTAATGTGACTGGCCAATTACATGTGTCAGAGGCAAAGTGGGGAGACGATGATAGGAAGCACTGCCTGGAATGTATCAATGAACAAATAAGAGACTATATACTCATATGTAGCTATGCGATTCCATAAGATGACATTTCCATTTTGACCATTATGGTCTAAACACCAAAAGCTTTAAAACGGAAGAAAACCTAATGCGGCCTTCCACTAGGGCATCCCAAATCGGAATGCACCACTGTGTGATCCTCTGGAGGCTGCAAAACTCACCTTCTTCTTGGCTCCCTCAAGGTGTAAATATCAACCAGAATCTTTGGGCTGTGCACATGCTCGTGCCCCCAGCCATTCGATCGCGCTCCCGATTGCCGTAAACCTAGGTGTTTGCCGAGCATTAAATATGAACTGCAAATGGCTCTGCAGCATAGGACAGGGTAAGTTTTTTCTGGGTTATCTGGGGGGGGGAGGGTTCACACAGTGGGGCATTCCAAATTGGGATGCCCCCAGGGCAGGGAGAAGACCTAGGAGAGTAAAAATTATGTTCCGCTTTATACTGTTTTTTAAAGAACAGCTCCAGGTCAATACATATATAAGACAGTTAAAGTAAGTCTTCTGAGATGACAGTTACAGACGCTTCTGACTCGGGCCAGGCGTGTGTTCTGCCAGGGAAGGGTAAGTATTTTGTATGATTTCAGATTTGCTCTTAATAGGTAAATCTACTTTTGATGCCTCCATTAATGGTCCTCCAATGGTCTCCATTATTGTGTGCCAAAATAATGTCCTCAAGGTGATGGGCTTATCTGAGCTAGCAACAATGTATTTATATTTGCAGCAAAGTGGTCAGTTTGGAGTACCTGGCCGAGACATTCTCACTCTGGCTCGTTATTCATCTGCATGTCTAAGGCAGAGACAACAAGTTTAACCACTTCTGCTCTAATTCAACCTCTTCATATGGTATCATAAGATGGCTTAAGGGATGATATAAGGTTTCGTAGTATGGGGTCCAGAAATCCATAAAAACCCTTTGAACGAGCACTAGGGCTTTTAACGAGCACTAGGGCTTTGATCACCCCCAGAAAAATGGCTCTACGCAGCCTTGACTAAGACTGCAGGGGGTAAGTATTGGGCTCTAGGTCAGCCGGATGTCACTGTTTCAGCTGGCGACATCTAAAAGGTAAGCAGAGCTCAATGGGGGAGGTGGAGGAAATCGGCCATAGATATTTTTATGTCTGTTGTTCCCCCTTTAAACACTAAATGTTGTGTGATGCATATATCATGGATAGATACAGCTCTACAGCCCAGAACCATGAAGATCATAGTAACACACTCACTAGTTCCTAGTTTAGATATTTTTTCACTTTAAGTAAAAAAAAAAGACCATAAATGTTACCATGGCAACAGAGGTGTGGATTTGCCATGTTCCTCTGGGGCAGCAAAGCATGCTTGTCATGAAAAGGTCCTATAATTACTGAGCTTCATGCTCCATAACTTTGGTAATTTACCTCTTCAGCGTGAGGGGTCTGCTCTGTAAATATCAGCCAAATAAACACTAGCATATGTCAGTCTGAAAAATGCCTCTATTGTACGCTGTTTTAGTGGTGGAATAATTTATGATGTCAGGAATGAATGATTATTAGGTCACAAATGGTTGAGTTTTAACACCTTCATGGTCAGTGTTCTGCCTTGTAGGGATTGCATGGGAATGTTGCTGGACAGTTCTAGGACAGGGGACAATGCTTGGCTAAGATGGACTGTTAGCTGAGACCCCCGTCTGGTGAAATGTTTTAGGAGGTGATCAGGAGTTTGTTTAGATCAATAATGATATATTGGGTATTTTCTGTTATTGTTTTAGAGTTATAGAGCAGGAGTTCCCAACTTTTTTTCACTCAAGTACCACTTTTCATTTTGTAATTACATCTAGTACCACCCGGGTGGTAGGTATGGGTTGACAGTAAGGATGAGCGAACCCCCTATAGTTGGGTGGACGAACTTGACAAACCTGAACCGTGGTCCCCATTGAAACCAATAGGGACCCGAAGTAAAAAAGATGTCATGGCTGGTGTAGGGGCACAGAATGTGCAAATGGAAGTGGGCTGTAACTTACCTGAACCACGCGATCCGGTCTCTGCTTCTGCCGCACCGGCTTGCAAATGGTCTACGAGCAGGGCCACTCTCCCATGAGTGAGGATATTCCTACTGCCAGCAAAGTGCTGGCACAGCGCTTCCAGCTGCCCACACTGCTTAGGTGAAGCTGGTTGATGGACTGATCAGCAGCCCATCAATCAGCTTTTCCGGGTTTGGGCCAAACACAGACTTCTGGCTTTATGTTCGGGTTTGGGAACCCAAACCCGCAAAGTTCAATACGAACCCATGAAGACTGAAGAATGGAAGTAAGGGGAAACTTGCTGAGAACTTACAGTAGGGACCAACATTTTATATAATTGCCTCCTAGTGTTTTTGTGGAATAGTCAATTTGTAACAGTAGTCAATATACTATAGTGTCTGATTTGTTACACTGGGGACAATAAAGATGGTACTACTGTATATGGAAGCACACATTTTGTAGCTGCAATAAGTTTAGCACCTTATAGATACAGATGTTATTCTTCCATAATAAGCTATGTTTGCCTTAAGTGACACTGGAAGGTCTAATCAAGCACTAGTTTCTTAAAACATTTCGGACTCTGGGGGCTCACAATTCTCCTTGCTTGGACCACACATCGAGAATAGTGGTTATGATTCCTTCAAAGGGAAAAACATGGAATCCAGCCACAACTGCAAGACCACATTACTCAACATAAAGTCTGGGAGGTTGGAGAGAAATTTCTCAACTAGGCCCCCCCTGAATATTACATAAGCTTACTTTAAACTAAACTAGACTAACTCTGTGATTGTAAGCTGAGAGCTTCTACATGTTTTTACACAGTTTATTCCTAGAACATTATAACCTAATTCCAGAAAACTATGCCACATTCCAGCAAACCATGTTTTTTCTTACATGCTCCTCACTCATTTACTGAAACCACGACTCATGAATGGCAGCCACCAGGTGCTGGGTTCAGTTCCAGATTTCCAGCCATGTGATCGTCAGCAGCCAGTCGCAGGTCCCAGTATCGTTGAGGGAGTGGGTGTCAGGGCTGCCAGGAAACAGTCTCTAGGGTGCAGCCTAGCAGGCGGAGCTCCAGGGTTGAGGTACTCAAGACAGCCTCCTCTCGGGGACCAGAGTCTACTGGCAGGCCTAGTTTTCACTTTTGCTTACCGCAAGAAGTATCAGACTGTGCTGTAGGCACTACCAGGGTCATTCCCCTAAAGGAAAGAAGTCACAGTAGCGGGATACCTTAGGATCAGGTGAAGCCGTAGTTAGGAGAGCTGAGCTGAGGTCAGAGTCACAGGTGAGGTAGCAAAGTTAATGAAAGCCAGGGTGCAGGCAGATCAGAAGCGGAGTTTAAGCCGGGTCACAACAGGTAAGCATATCACAGGCGTAGTCAGAGTTCACGCCGGTCCTCATTCTGTTCAAATTATTTTTATTTTTTTTAATTTAACACCGGATTTTTAGATAGACCAAGATAGAACAGGGGGAATGAGGGCATTCACAGAAGATGGGAAAATTAGATACCACAAATCGACTTGAGCTTCCCCTTTTTCTCACTCTCGATATCCTCAGACAGGAACAGGGTGCCTCACATTTCTGAGAGTGTTGGGGAACTGCTTCAGGTTTTAGTTTGCCTTAGATGACCAGAGAGTTAAAGAGAGACATAAAGGAGCACATGTCTGGTCACTAGAAAGAAGGACCATATAGGGGATGAGAGCTAATAGCAGAGTTCATGTTATTTGGTCTATGCTGAAGCAGTAAGTAATTAGGGCAGAGATATTTTAGCAACATTGGCTGTGGGCATGGTACATAAAATGGAAAAGGACAACTTAGTTATGTTTGTCCTCCAAGTTTCAGTTCTTCATCTATATTTTGTATGTTCCTCCCACTCTGTACATACAGATTGCCCACATTAAAAATCATCCTACCTGCATCCAGTTCTCAAGAAGTCACCGAACTTGCAGGCAATAGAAGAAAGAAGAGTAAGAAAAGTGTTTTTTGTTTTGCAAAAACATTCTCATTAAGGAGAAGTGTGGCAAACAAAGGAAAACATGCAAAGCCATAGCCATTGTGTATGGCTCTGGTAGGGCGATGTTCCACGAAAACAGCGTTGAGGGCCCCAAATCATTTGAGAACCCTGAGCACCATACCTTATAGTAAATCGAGCCTGGAATTGACTGACATGCTTCTCTTATAACCAGATGTTTAATTGTAATGTTGAAAATGTGAAACTAAGCCAAGAGATTATCCAAAGACGTAATGGTGGAGGACCAGATATGGATTGTAAATATTGAAGGCATGACAGAGTTATGTAGAACAATAGCACGAATGCTGCAATGTGGGTTTCTGTGTCCCTCGAATAAATCCACAAAGGGACGAGAGTCCAGGGGGCCCAGTTTCCCCTGCCACCAGTCCCAGACTGCCTGCTATTTCCTGAGATTAAAGCACTTTATAGAAAACACTCCGAGAATTTCTCCCTGCGTCTTGCTTTGCGCACCAAGCTCCAGGGAGATCTGGGTGTAGGGAGGGAGGGATGCTGATGGAATTGCTACACAGAGAATATAATGCAGACACAAGTGGTAGATCCAGATATTGGGTGAAGGTCCCCTCCTACATAATCCATATGAAAGGACCAGAGATTTTTTCTTGTTGCCTCGTTTGTTGACCTTCACAATCTGTCAATAGCGCAGTTTATTTAGCAGCACAAATGTGTTAGGCCCCTTTCACATATTTTTACTACATTTTCACACTGCATCACAGTGGCACTGTCCATGTAGCCTATAGCCATGTTCACATCTAAGCGCAACCACATCCCATAGAAGTCCATGAGAGAGCAACTCAACACAGGTAAAGTACAGGGTACTGAAAACTAAGGTGTTGCTCCTGCCCTTTCAAGGAATACAAGTCCAGTGCACCAAGTATAGGGGCTGGCATCCAGTCATGCTGGGATTTCAGCATCTTCACAGGCTTTCTAGTTCTTTGCAGGCTTAACCTCCCTTTTTCAGGGGAGCCAAGGGGAGCCTAGTACCCCTGTCTGGACACTTTGGTTTCCAGACAGAATAAGAGTTCTCACCATTGCAGGGAGGGGTATTTATCTTAGCCAGTGCTTCCCCAGGATTGCTCTGATGTCACAGTGACACACTCTGCCGCTAGGGAGGCACCGGGTAAAATATTTTACGTTTATTGACATAGAGAACATGGGGTTGTAGTTTTGTTTACTCTACATTTTCAGTAGTAATGAATTGGGGTCTCAATGATTCCCTATATCAGTTAAAACGGTAGGGGATGGCAAGCCACTTGCCAGTTACCTACACCCTGTCCTGTGCACCGGGGATAGAGTTCAGTGACCATAGGCATTCGCCATTCCTGAAGTTAGCCCCTGACAGAGCACTAGGCATATGCCAAAGGGCACAGGGGACTCATAGGTTGGCATAGACAGAGGCCAGTCTTTTCCTAAGTAAAGCTATATTACATTAACTAAACATAATGCACACAAAAGTAAAATACAACAAAATTGCCAGAGCTCTCCTAACCTACCTTTGTTTTCTAACACAATGTAATAAGATCCCACTAGACAACTCCTTATACTTTCTCATACCATGAAGCCCTTACACCATTAAGAGGTTGGCATACTGTCCTCCTTGGAGCCCATCCTTACAGTTCAAATGCATTACCGTGTACCTAGCTTGAATACAGGGCCGGCGCCAGCACAGGGCAAATTACCATGTCCCCTGGGGCCCACTCAGGCTCACACTCGGCCATGGTATTATTTTACAATGGACCTGAACCACCGAATGCCGGGTGTTGTGTGCAGAGCTGCTCATGTCTGGTCTTAGCAACAGGGAATGATCAGCAACATTGGAGAAGGTGGCAAGGAGGGCAATTGATGGACGCTCAGAAAGTGGCTGAAGGGTGATTTGTGGCAGTATAGAATTCAACAAGGACTATAGGATGATTGGTGACTAGAGGGAAGGCAATAAGGATTGGAGGTCGTTCAGCAGCAGATGACACATTTGTGGCAGCGGAGCTGAAAGGTGACATCATGTGTCTCATTACTTTGGGGCCCACTAAGACTCTCTTGCCCAAGGGCCCCCGCAAACCTAGAGCCGGCCCTGCTTGAATAGCACAAGACATGTGCATGCTGTACAGTCAAGGGTCACTTATACAATGTTGTATGCCACCCATACCATTGAACGGACACTATATACCAGCCTGAGGCCCACCCATACTGTCCAAGAGCTCCCTTATATAACCTTGCAGCTATAATACCATCACAACCAATTAAACCCTATATAACATCTGTTCTCATTCTCCCCAAGGGTCCCTATTAAACCTGGTGTTCTAATACCAATTTGCTGATCCCTATATCCATCTCAAATGTGCAATGAGCACCTTGAGATCATGAAGCTGATGGCAGCCCTGGCTCCTTAGGTCTTGCCTAGATTTCCAGTATTAATCTTTTTTATACTACTCAATCTTCATGTGTTTTCAATATTATTCTAATGGGCAGGAGATATTTTAGAGGAATCAGTAACCCATTACATCTGTTGCTATACATGTTTATTTACAATGGAAGGCCATTAAAGTAATCATTAAGTCCTATGAGAGGTGTTCAAATTCATAAACATGATGTAAAGTCCTTTATTCAGAGACTATCTCCTAACCTAACCCCATTATGAGCCCTATTGTGGGAGGTCTAATATGTCATACAAATACTCAGCTGCCTCTCAGGACTTTAGACAGTTCACAAGGTAGGGTAGTTAAACCAACCCTACAGTTCTCCCAAGGAGGAATATCCCATTCTGCATACTGGCAGGGTATGCCCAAACCCCAGCCCTGATACTTACCTACTTCCCTAACCCCACGGGATCACTGCCAACCCTTAGATTTCACTGAGCTAATCTCACTGGCCACTGGTGGTCACATTGGCCTACAATATTGTTTAGGAGTACAGAAGTAGATGAATGTCAGGCCTGTGGCCCAGTCATCTGTTTAAGGCCCGCAGACCATGGCCGGCCTTCGAATTTTGCAAGTCGTGCATTTGCATCCCAACCTTTCTGTAAGGGGGCTGCCCTCACATAGTCCATTCATAACCCCTTTAGAGAAAAAGCTCTCTATTGGATCAGTGGGTCTCCTTTCCAAAATTACCCCATATCTTTCTCTCTTCTGCACATTCCTCTATTCTTCTCTCTCGCTTTCTCTAGCTCCAGCATTTTCTTTTTTTTTTTTTTTTGCTCCTCTATTGCATTTTCATGGCTCTTTCTGAACCCTTGTGTTTTCCATCTCTTTTCCACATTCCCCCAGTTCACTATCATTTCTGCATTCCTTACATCTCCCTCTCTGATCACTCTCTTTACTTCCTCCTCTTTTTTACCTTCCATCCATCTCTAACTTTTCCACATATCCTTCTTCCTCTTGTTCACCTTATGTTACTTTTTCAAATTTTCTCTGCATTCCCCCACCCTCTTTTATCATTCACTTAATCTCTCTTTCCCTTGTTCCATGTTCACTCCATCTCTCTCTCTTTTCCATAGTCCCCACATCTCTGTCTCTCTCGTCACATTCCTTCCATCTTTTTCTCCTTTGATCTTCACTTTCTTGTTTCTGCATTTTCCTGTTGTTCAATTTTTCTACCGTACTACAAAATGTTTCTAGATTCCTGTTTTATTGTGCCTCTTGTTTACTTGCTCTCTTCATTCTTCTGGCTGTCTCTCATCCATGTTCCTGAAATCACAGGACGCTAAACCTGGCATTGCAGAAGACAATGGGAACTTCAATGGTAGCTGAGACATAATCAGGATGAAACCAGTAACAGGTCATCAATCTACAGCAGCAGGGAAATCCAAACAAAGTCAGGAAGGCTACTTCGGGCTGATCAATCTAGAACAACTAACTGAAGTTCAGGTAACAGAAGAGGGGTGCTGCTTGACCTTGTGCCAAGGACATTCCTCCGAACCTTGTGATACCCATGGATTGTCCAAAGCTGACAAAGTTCCTATTTGATCACTGTGGATACATTGTCCACAATTTTCCCACAGACAGCAAAAAGACAACTAAATTACATGTAACTAAACTTTTTACTCGTGTTGGGCTTCACATCCAACTGTCAAACTCCATCCATTTATGTCCCTTCTGGGTTTAGTGGGGGTGGGTTAATTTCCCTGCCCATAACCAATAAATTACCCTACTTTCTGCCCAAACAGGGAGTTGAAGTAGACCTTTAGTGTGCTAGGGTGGTCCTTACCAATGGCACCCAATCACCCCTTTCCACAAGCCTAACCATGCACCATATCTCCTCCTACTGGTGTGGCCAGGGGCATACATAGGTTTCTCAGGGCCCCAAAACAAAAGTCACAGTGAGTCCCTTCAAAAAATACTGTAGGCTGTGGGGCCCCAGACAGTAGAGGGGCCCAGTATGGCTCATTTCTTGTACAGGGTGATAACCCAGTATGCCATGTCAGTGCATTCTTTGGAGGGAGCACCATGGGCCATGGCCATAGGTTAAACACGATGAAACTAAGATGCCAGAACCTTGTTTCTTCACGGCACTCCATACAAAGAGTGTGGAAACAATGTGCTGGCATTCTAGTTATATCCTGTGTAACATACAGCCTTGATTCCTGATGCTCCCTGCAGACAGCACGCCAACACTGCATACTACAGTAGCAACCCCTGGCAAGAAAGTAACCATGCCGGGTGGTCCAGAGGTGCTACAAGGTAGGAGGGAGCAGCTTACACTGGGCCCCTTTCTGCCATGGCCCAAGCAGCTGCCTCCCCTGCCTCTATGGTATGTACAAAGACTAGGTTTGGCCTCTGAAAGTGTGTTCAGCCATTGAGGAAATAGGAAATTTTTCCAGCAATGTGGGACTGGGGAACAGCAGGAAGGGGTGGGTTGGGATCCCTGAAGACTGAAATACCAAATACGTATGAGCCACTCTCTCTACCACTTGTGGTTGAAGACACTATTTTTATTCCAGATATTGATAGAGTACAGAAGATTTAGAAGCTTGATCTATGCAACATTGGGTTTGGTAACCAAGAGCAGGAATTTTATTTAAGAGAAAATTAATCTGTATTATTATGAAATAAAGACGATGAATAACACACAATAAAGGGCTCCTATGGCTGTGACATTTAGTTATAGACTGTGTTATATCCTCCTGCTGCTTATCTGCTCCACTGGCTGCAGTGCTCTAAACACACGCTATCTTGGTTTTTAAGATATAAAGTGGAAAAATAAGACTCCAATTGCTGTCATTTTTGTTAACTCTGTCCTCATTGTGGAGGTAAAACCTTCTCTTCTACCCTACACTGGCCAAAATTCCATTGATGTCCATTGATCAAACAGGCTAGATCTCCTCAGAAGAGTCAAATAAAATTAAGCATTTTAAAAGCAATATACCTTTCTTGCCCTGCTTTACAAACGTTGGATAGGGTTGTTCTTTCAGATTAGCGCAGGAAATTGTTATTAAACTATTTATTTACTTGTGTCTAGGGAACCTCTCCTTGTCAAACTCCAATCAGGATGCGGAAGGCTCTCTAAATTTTATTATATTTATTAGGCTACACTGTTAGGTGCCAAGAAGATGCCTGTCCAATATGCACCTACTGCAACACTACCGCCAGTTGCAGGCAAATACAGTGTGCCTGTCGGGGGAAGACTCTTGAGATCTAGCTACAGTGTCTCCTAACAGCAGGGCTGGGGGTGGCATAAGGGGTGTTAACCTTTCAGCTGACCCCCACCCTCACCCGACACACTTAACAAAGAGTGTGTACAGTAGGTTCCCTTTGAAAATCAGCCAACTAAAGCATCGCCAAATAAGGGCCCTCTACAAAAGGCGTGGAGCCCCTTATCCTCACTGTAAACCTCTGGAGGGTTAGTGGGCCAGTCATGGGTTTCAGGTATGGAAATGTCTAGCTGGTTGGAGGGACATGTGTGTTTCTTGTACAGTACAATTATAAAATGAAAGCAGGGTTTTCCTTTACATATACAGACAGTCTCAGGTGTCTCTATTGACATAAAAAAAAGTGCACTGTGCAATACTCTAAGGTTTTAGAAGCAGTGCAAATATAATCCTTGAGACTTATTTTGGCTTAATGTGAACAATTATCATAATTGACGGACAGTCAACACCCTCCCAGAGACCCATGAGACGGCCAAAGATCAAGGAATGCTTGCGTTCTACACGAACAGCATAGAAAATAGGAGGGTCATGGAAAACTTTTAGCATTGGCGAGAACACTGTTTTCACAGGAAAGATCACATTCTCACCCACTCTGATACAATATCACCTACATTTGTTTTCTCCCACCACAAACAGCACTCCTGGCTTGCGTTCTGATATATATATATATATATATATATATATATATATATATATATATATATATATATATATAGAGAGAGAGAGAGAGAGAGAGAGAGAGAGAGAGAGAGAGAGAGAAAGAAATAGAGATAAAAAAAAGTATTAATAAGACTGCTGTGGTGAAGTTACATAATTACATACAGTTGAAATAAGACCTGTGTCCATCAAGTTCAGCCAATGGATGGGGTCGGGGAAAATACCATTTTGTGATTACTCACCTGTAAAATGGATATTATAAGTATGTCACACACCCCGCTTCAGAATAGTCATTACACATGGGTATAGTCACCTGTAGAGGGCGATCTTGCAGAGAAGATAAAGAAAAAGTGAGCCTCTCCCAGCCCATAAATACCTGGGACCTCCCACTCATTTCCCAGTATTACGACAGCAGTAAGGTAAAGGGACCAGGAAGAGCCAATTATAAACCATAACAGTAAAAGGTTCACATATAAAAGCTCCAAAATACCAAAGGGCGGGGTGAAGCGGGGTGTGTGACATACTTATAATACCCATTTTACAGGTGAGTAATCACAAAATGGTATTATTTTAAGTATGTGACACACCCCGCTTCAGTAGTCATTACACATGGGACATCCAATAGCAGTGTCCATAAAGGGCGGGAAACCAAAACAAGGCAATAATGCACAAACCTAAACCACTGAGGCCTGCAGAACAATACCAAATAGCAGCCTTACCAACTTGTGCAACAGAAAACTGGCGTCAAAAGGCCCAGGACGTACCCACAATACGAGTAAAAAGAGCGGTAACACGAAAGAGGAAACCTTCCCCTTGTCAGAAAAAGCACCAACAAGTGAACCACAACCAAGGAAGGTAAAAACCCTCTCCTTGTTGTTACTAGGCATAAGACATAAAAAAGGGAAGAACAAAGTCCCGATTAAAAAGAAAGGCAGACATCTGGCTTGAAGCGAAAACCACCTAGTCCAGATACCTCTCAAAGTAAGGGGCCTGAATGGACAAGACCGCCAACTCTGAGCCACGTCGAATAGAAAAGATGGCAACCCAAAAAGGCCACCTTCTGAGTAAGCATAGAAAAGGCAATATTGTGCAAGGGCTCAAAGGGAGGACCCAGAAGGGTCGACAGAACCAAATTAAAATCCCACACGGGGAACAGAAGCAACCTAGGAGGCAGCACGTGTGGGACCCCTTGGAAAAAAGTCTTAACCAGAGGATGAGGTGCAAAAGACCTTGGAAAGGATACCACCAGGGCAGAACCTGCCCTATCAAGTTACTAAGCTGGAAACCCAAATCCAGCCCAAGATGCCGAAATTCCAAAAACCTAGGGATGGAAAACACCCAGCAGGGTAAGGCCCTAGCCTCACACCAATCAATATAAGACCTCCAAGTCCTATAGTAGATGTTAGAGGAAGACCACATCCAGAGACTGTATCACAGAATCAGAAGACCCTCCTCCAATAAGAAAGAGGTTTCAGCAGCCCTGCCGCCAAAACCAGCGTTGGAAACTGGGGTAAAGCAGTTGAGCCTGAGTGGGCAGACCCGGCAGAAGGGGCTGATCGAAACGATCACTGCCAGCCCTACGACGTCTGCAAACCAAAACCCGTCTTGGCCACCTTGGAGCCACCAGGATTGCCGACACTCCGTCCAGGGCCAGCTTGCGCACAACCTTGCCCACCAGAGGAAACAGAGAGAACAGGTAAAGGAACCCCAGATCCCTCCAGATCAGAGACATGGTATCCCCCGCCAGGGCCAGAGGATCCCATGAGAGAAACACAAACGCCAGAAGCTTGTGAAAGTGACGAGAGACAAAGAGATCCACCTCCGGGATCCCCCACCTGTGGCCAAGTGACTGAAAAAACCTTGGGATAGAGAGAACACTCCCCCCCCCCCCCCCCCCGCGAGAGGAGCACATGCTCAGGGAGACCGCCGCCGTGATCTCCACTCCCAGAATGTACACCACGAAGAAGCTTGAAACATAGCTCTCCGCCCAGGCAAGGATCAAGGACACTAACCCTGAGGGCACTCCTGCTGCGAGTCCCTCCCTGGTGATTGATGTAAACAACCGCAGTACGATTGTCCAACCGAAACTGAACCGGTAAGCCCCGTAACCGAGGAGTCATCCGAGACAGAACTAACCCGATGGCTCTCAGTTCCAGAACATTGATAGAAAAGTGAGCCTCCTGAGGACCCCACAGCCCCTGGAACTGAAGATCCTTCCAGAAACCCCCCCCCCCCCAACCTGACAGGCTGGCGTCCGTGGTGACTGTCTCCCAATGAGGGGTCAGAAAAGACCTGCCCCTCAACAGATTGTCTGGATCCAGCCACCACTGCAGTGAATGCCGAAACCGGGGAGACATCAGGAAGGACCGATCCAATGACAGCGGACACCTGTCCCAGGCCGCCAGGAAATGGAGCTGGGGAGTCCTCGTGTGAAACTGAGCAAAGGGAACCGCCTCGACAGAAGCCACCATCAATCCCACCAGTCTCATCCCCAGCCGGATGGACGTGCGAGGGCTGGACAGAAGAAGCTGAGTCAACTCCTGAATCAAAAGAACCGTGGCCAGGGAAGGAACACCCAGGCCTGAGAAGAATCCAGAAACATTCCCGGAAAGGACAACACCCTGGCCGGAGAGAGGAAAGACTTGGGAAAGTTGATCACCCAGCCGAATAACTCCAGAGTGGACACCACCGTTCCGGTGTCCAGCTCTACTTGGCTGAGGGAAGAAGCCATAATGAGACAGACATCCAGATAAGGCACTATGCGGATGCCCTGGGCTCCGAGGAAGGCCATCACCCCTGCGAGCACCTTGGTGAAAACCCCCTGGAGCCAAGGTAAGGCCTGATGTCTATGGACGTCATGAAGTCCCCCTGACAACGTGAAATGATGACTGAATGCAGGGTTTCCATGCGGAACTTCCAGGAACGGATAAACTTGTTGAGAAGCCTCAGATCCAAGATGGAACGAATAGAACCGTCCCTCTTGGACACCGGGAACAGAGTGGAATAATAACCAAGGCCCCCCTCTGAGAGAGACACCGGACAAATGACCACTGTGTCCAAAAAGACTTTGCACAGCTGGCCGGAGCCTTTGCGCGGCCAGAGAATCTGAAGGAACCCGAGACATAAGGAATCAGGGAGGGGGGCCGGTATCAAAATCCAGCTGCAACCGGAAGACACCACCTCCTGAATCCAACTGTCCGAGACCACTTGGTCCCTGACCTGTAAGAAAGTACGCAGCCTTCCCCCCACCCGCAAGGGTGAGGGCGCCCCCTCCTTGCTGATCTGGCGTGGCCGCGGGCTTGATGCCCCAGTTACGCCCCGGACGGGCACGTCCCCTGCCCCTGTTCCAGGAATCACCTCTGGCAGCTGTGACCCCATGAAGGGAAGGGTAAGGAACAACGCCCCCCAAAAGGGGTGACGTAACCTCCTTTTTTCAGATGTCCTACTACACAAAACCATAGCGTATGATCCATCCTGCGACGGTCTACGCAAACAAGGCATTTCCTGAGGATCCAAGCACCGGGACCACCCGAAATACAACATCGGCCGCGCCACAGGACGCTCTCATCCAGGGCGGCTAGCTACAACGGCGTTAAACAATTCGCACTGCTTAAGGGTGGTTAACCCATCACTGGCAGGATCAAACCTAGAAGTAGCCAATAGGGCCCTAAGCTTGTAAGCTGGCAGCGGTGAAATCTGAACCCACACCTCCGAAGAGACTGGAGCCTTAATCTAGCGCCTTAGACCAATCGGCCACACTACCCTCAATGACTACTGACCTGGTAGCGACCGCAAGAAGCGCCGAAGCACCAACAGGCCACAAGGCCGACCCAACACCGGCAACAACGTGACAAGCTAACTGGTCCCTACGTTTGTCCTCACCCTCCTTGAGGGTAGAGCAATCAGGACAATGCAGAATGGAGGCGTAAGACAACCCCAAACCCGGGGCATCCACCTCGGGAAGGGAAGACCAGCACTTCACCACGTCCACCGGAAAAGGCTAATTCCTATCCCAACCCGGGGGAACGCATGGAAGCAGAGCAGGCTTCTCCCATTCCTTAAGGATAAAAATGCTTTGGATTAGGAACATCCAACAGAAGAGCCAGGACCTTAGGGGTATCCAAGGAATCCCCCGGACCCTGCTCGGCCCCAGCGCCAAGGAACTGCAGATTGTCAGAATCATCAGACTCTGCAAACAATTTCCCTTCCTCCAGCGGGGAATAATCAGACCAATTCCTGTCAGTCCAGCTCAAGGTCAAAAGCCAGCACAGTAGAGAGCAAAAGCTTTCTGTCAGCCGGAACTTCCAGGCCACAGCCTATAAAGCAATTTTTTTTTTTTTTTGAGATTGGCCAATCTGGCACACACATCAGATTGCGACAACCCACCCGTGACAATATCACTTGGGGTACGGATCAGGCGGGGAGGGGTAGGCGAGTAGACCAGCGGCGCTGACCCAGACGCCTGGGGCCTGTACCGCCGTGTTATAGCCAGCTGCGCATATGGTACACACAGAAACATCAGCCCCCGCAAGGGATGCCCCACACCCCATAAACTGTCGGGATTGCCCCAAAGACATCCCGAGCCCTGCAACCTGGAAGCCTACATAAGGTGATTTTATATATAAAGTCACAATGACCGAGGGAATTACGCCAATAGGCAACCCAGGATGCCCCTTTTAAAGTCTCTAGTGGGAGGATTTGATTAAGGACCCAATAACCCAGAGACCTGAGGACGGGGAATAAACCCTTAATTAAGCAATATAGGTCCACCTGAAGGATACAAGGATAAGGCCATTCAGAACTCATGCAGCCACAAGTATAAGGACAAGAAATATATACATGTATACAGATATATATAGAACCTCAAGCCAAACGTAGCATGCAGCGAATATGACAGGAGGGGAAAAAAGTGACAGGATAAACAAAAGGGCCCCACGGGCCACTCACCGTACCGCAAGGCTATCACAAGGGAGCCGATGTACAGATATCTAAATGTAAAACATCAACCAAGCATAGCACACAGCGCCTGTTGCCAAAATTCAAATGCTCTACCTGCGGAGCCGTCCAGTCTATTGTACCGCAACTCCGCAAGAGAAAGCAGAGAGGGAGAGACACGAAAAACGCGTCTCTCAGTCAGCGGCCGTGCAACAGCGGCGCCAAAAACCGGGGGCGGGTCGAGGCCGAATGCACCGAGCGCCCGGCCTTTACCCCCCCCCCCCGACCCCGTGCCTGAGGAGGAAAAGCTCCTCCGCCGCCATGACAGTCCGTGCCGGCGCCGGCGAAAATATTACATCACACCACAACACACAGAAAGGAAGAGACCCCCTGGCCATTCATACTGAAAATGTACTAACAATGACAGTGAAACACAATGAAAACATAAAAGACAATAACGTATATGGACCACTCAGGGAGTGGATGGCTAAGAGACAGGGCATCCCGCGCCAGGATCACCTAAACCGGCGAGCCGCCTACCCTCTAGTATAGGGTCTCATGGCAGAGCATTTGCTCCTGGGCACCTAGGGTGCCATCTACCGTTGCCCGGACCAGCAGCCTAGGCTGGGAGGCAAAGTAAAACAGTTAAGAGGGGTACCGGGCACAAATAGAGAGAAATAAAAGGCCGGGGGGTTACCCAGCTACCTGCAAGCAGGAGACATCCATCTTCTGACTTGTCGCCGATCTGCAGAGAAGAAGACTGGGAAATGAGTGGGAGGTCCCAGGTATTTATGGGCTGGGAGGGGCTCACTTTTTCTTTATCTTCTCTGCAAGATCGCCCTCTACAGGTGACTATACCCATGTGTAATGACTATTCTGAAGCGGGGTGTGTGACATACTTAGAATAGTTATTTTTATTACTTACTGATAACATCTAATAGTAACTGTTAATGTTATTATTCTTCTAAATAAGCATCTAATCCTTTTTTGAAGCTGTCAGCCATTGATACTGTAACAATCTTCTGTGGGAGGCTATTACACAGATTTATAGTTCTCATAGTAAAAAATGATTGTCGCCTTCAGAGATCGAAACTTTTTGTCTCTAGATGGAGGGCGTGCCCCCTTGTCTTTATAGAGGATTTTAGATTTCACCTGAAATAGTATTTCCCCATATTTTTTGTATTGGCCATGTATATATTATACAGTATATACAAGTTTAATCATGTTCCCCCTTAGACGTCTCCTCTCAAGACTAAACAGATTTAATTCCCAAATCTTTCTTCATAAGGAAGATCCTTCATTCCCCTTATTAGTTTGGTGGCTCTCCTCTGCATCCTTTCCAATATCAGAGCGTCCTTTCTATGAACTGGTGCCTAGAACTGGACGGCATATTCCAGGTGAGAGCACCAGTGCCTTGTATAGAGGCCAAATTACATCCCTATTCTGTGATTCCATGTCTTTTAATGCATGATAATATCTTGGTGGCCTTAGAAGCAGCTGCTTGGCATTGCATGCTGTTATTTAGCCTGTGATCTACCAGTACCCCCAGATCCTTCTCAAATAGTGACTGCCCCAGCTTTACGCCCCTGTGGACATATGTGCCCTGCAGATTAGACCCTAAGTGCTTTGCTTTATATTTATCCACATTGAACTTAATTTGCTAAGTAGATGCCCAGACACTCAAAGCATCCAAGTCAGCCTGAAGCTTGTGAACATCTTTAATAGACTGCACTGTGCTACATATCTTTTTGTCATCTTCAAAGAGACAGTGTAATAGAGACAATGCAAATCAACCTGTTTCTGTGGGTGCTAACATTTTAAAGCAGGGTTGCATTGCTATGTTTTATAGTTTGAAACTGCACCCTAATTGCTTATTGTGCAGGGTTCCACATCCAGTGGTCTGATTAACACTCTGAAAGACACAGATGATGGCATGGACTTCAAACAGCAAATACAGGAATGGAGCAGAGACAGACAAAGGAAGTGTGTGCAGTTCTTTAACCACATTGTGCCAGCTGTCAGTGGGCCCCCCTGGGGGGTGGGGCCCTCAGCAGCTGACTGGGCTTGCCAGGTGCTGACGCCGGCCCTGCTAAAAGTCATATCATGATTCCCAGGGACATCTTCATGTGAAATGCCCCACAGTCAGTGTCGCTGCCTAACCCACTGTCTAAATTGCATCTTACCAAGCTGTGATCCACAGCTGTATTACTATGTGGCCCAGCCCCTTCCCCTGCTTCCCTGCCTCCGCCCAGCAGACTGTTCGAACATATGGGGGTGTTGCACACAAGGGGATGGCACTGTGCACACTTCCGGTGCCACATAGGAATTTAACTGTGGATTGCAGCTTGGTAAGTTAGCTGTTTGGGTTGAGGTTAGGTGGTGATTCCAGATCACAGATTGGGATGCCCCCTGAAGATCATGCCCAGGATGGGGTGCAGGTAACTGCACCGAGATATCAACAAAAAAAATGCCCACCTACCCTTTGAACTGGCATAGGGTTTGCTAATGCTTAGCAGTTCACAATTTAAAAAGCACAACTTCCCCATTTGTCCTGGCATCTTCCATGTTGACTGAAGCCGTCTCCTTCACATCCTCTGACTTGCTAGAAGTTGCTGGTATCCAGTTTGTGGTCTTCAGAACAACATGGGTCCTCCTCGCTTTATAGCCCGGCCAGAGAAATGACATGACTGCCTTAGGGAGAGGCTTTCAAACCCAGAGGAATGGCTTCCTGACATTTCCCCTAGCATCATTTGCATCACAGCAACCCAAGGGGGGATCTCAGGAAGCCACATCTCCCTGCAAACCCCAAAAGGTAAGGAGACATGTCTAGGGTAGCAGCCTACAGTAGCTCTACCTGTTTGTCATTTGAGCCTTTCTTACCATAAGGGAGGTATTCACAGAAAAACTCAAACATACACTTTTTGAGACAATGACATAACAACGAGTGATTGTGATAATATTGGATCCTATAAGGTATAACAGGGCAGGGTAAAATTAGCAGTGCTGAGCGGGCATTGCATTCATCAAAATGAAGTTTTTATCAGCTACGGAAACATAAACTCCCTTCCGGATTCTGATCAGACTTTTCTGGAAGTTATCTTTCCAATGAGCTATCAACACATTCCTTAATAGGGAAGCCTACGCCTGGCTACTCCTGTCTCTTTAAAGGAGAGCCGATAAAAGAAGTCCTGTACTTCTAAAACGTGACGAAGTTTCAAACGGGTTTGAAAATATGCAGCAAATATGCGTCACATCCTGTGCCAGCGGAGTGCCAGGAAACAGGCAACCTGTCATCATGTCAAGAATGCAAAGCAGATAGTTAGGATTTAAAGCGTCAGACCAGCACCTTACCTTCATTTTTTTCTAATTTAGAAAAAGTAAACACACTACTACTCCTCCTTCTACTCAACCCACATTTGGAAAAGTTCATGTGTGGTATTTCCCAAAGACTACTTGCTATTTTGGAAATATCTAGTTATTGGAGAAAATTCTGGACCTCAACTGTAGAATTGAACTATTGCAGATGCAGGAGATTTTTTTTAAATGTTCCTACTTTGTAGTATGTTGAGTGAGAAATGCTCTCAAAGCTTGTTCAAATATTTCAGTAGCAGCAGCCAGCTATGGAATCTAAAACTTTACCAGCGACTACCACGGTGCTGTCTTCGCCAGGGGCCACATCCCTGATTTCCCTGTAGCTGCGGCACACACCCAGCCATTCAGATAGGTTGGGGGACAAAGCACTCCCCAGTCTGCCTGGAAAACAGGGATGTGACTTTACAAGAACACCTTAGACAGTTACCATAGTCAAACAGATGATATGCAGTGAGAGGAATTTCTGTGAAATTCCCCGGCACTGGAGTTTCTTGGCAGGATGTCTATTTGGGTTCCCCTTTGGTCTAGCGGAGGTGTGAGCGGGACTAACAGGGGGTCTTTGGTGCCAGGACCCCCTGCTGTGAGCCCTGCCAAGTGTAAGGTATTCTAGACTTCTATATATGGTCGTTCTCTAGCTTTTGTTAATGAGGTCTTTTGACAGGGGACAGGTGCATATTGTGAGATTAAATTTTGTGTTTCTTATATTCCTCACAGTGAGTACACTAGGTTTTAATGGGAACCTTAACAGACATACACAAGGTTTAATTTAGGGTTTAGTGCAGCACAGACCCTTTAGGATTGCTTTAACACCTGAAAAGTGGAATGTCCCAGTTGTTCAGGTGTCCTGGACCATCCTCTGGAGATACTATATGCCATCTCATTGCTAGTGCACAAAAGATGATAGATGAGGCCTTGGAGGACAAGCATGGCTAAAGTAGAGCCATGCTTGCACAGGAATGGGCCAGGTAGATCTCATATGGAAAGTTCTTAGGGGTGGGTGTCAACGAGGCTAAACAAAGGCTTTTTTTGGGTCAGTCAAGGTCAGTAACAACTAGTAAGCTCTTTAGACATCAAAAAGTGGATATGCAGAATGTGTAGTTGGGAACGTACCAAAGAAGACTGTAGATCAGAACACACGGATGCAGTCAGAAAAAGGTTGGTCCAGATGACGAAGTCAGACAGGCAGGACGCAGTGAGGATACAGACATAATGTACTACGAAACTGCTGCACCCACATAAAAGTGCACTATCAAGGGCAAGGAGCTCAGGGGCCACCGAGTCTTAATTGAAATAGCTACTAACAATCAGGGTTGGAGGCTCTCCATGTAGACCTGTACCCTCTTCCCCATTTGAAAGGCAGCACAATGTTCTGGCGCACAAACACATGTGGACAACGAGGATACAGTATGACAGAGTGCCCTGAGCCTGCATGCCAGCCCAGCAAGGAAGAAGAGCGAGTGGAGGGACAGCGGGGAGGCACAATTGTTCTATTCTGAACAGAGAACAAAAGAGGTTGGTGGATGAACTTGCTCAATGATCAGTTGACCTTTTCATCTATGGGGCATATATTGATTTGGGACTGGTGGTATTGTGGTTTGTTTTCAGTTCCATGGATGGGCGAATAAAATCTCAGGAGGGTGCAAATGCCAGGTGGTCTCAACTGTGGCTCCATCCTTGCATTCCTGCAGCTCAAAAGTCCTTTGATTCCTCTGTTATCTGCTCTTGCTCTAACTCTGACTATGATCACACCCTGCCTTTCCCCGTTCCTATAGGGGTATTATTTCTCAGGCCTGTACTACACTTGGTAATCTGCTGCTAAAGGGCCATGACACCAGCATCAGCCTTGCCCTGTTCTGTTACCTAGTCCCAGAGCTACCAGTGATGATTACAGGGTTCTGCCTTGTACACCTGTTCTACTGTCCACAGGAGCCCTTACCATGATTACTAACCGTTGCAAGTTTTCCATGGACTTTCTCAATCAGAAAATCGGAAACTAGGCTTCAAATTTGTTACCAGATTAGCAGTCTGCTATCAAGTCTCGTGCAACAATTTTTTTTACAGTGTGATCACATGTACATATTTTAGGCATTACTTTATTATCTAATGGGGAAGTCAAAGATAAGTTTACCTTCTACTCTTCTAGTGGAGCCATTGTACTGGACTGGATTGCGGATGGATTTAGGCGGATAAGTAAACACAGCTAAGTCTGAATACTGACTCGTTCTCTTATCTGTCTGATCTTCAGACAGAATTAGAATGCTCAAACTTTAAAGGTAAGTCCACTATTGGTGGACTTTTTGAAAGTGTATTTTTTTGTGCCAAAAGGATGTGTTCAAGGTGCCAGGGGTGGACTTAGGCCCTTATTTATGAAGGAATAGCGACAGGTAGCGACTGGTGAGCGGCCGGTAATGACGGGCCCCGCCACGAGAACGCCGGCTCTCCATCACAATCACACATTTATCAAGCCAATCCTGCTTAGCGATTGAGATAGCGCCATATAGCGACTCATTCATCATTGTTCCAGCCTCAGCCCACAGCGCCCGACCTTGAACAGCGACAGGTATGACCTCTCGCTACCTGGCGCTCTCCAATGCATTTCAATGGAACAATCTTTAAATATTAATAATTAATTTTTATGAATTTTTTTTTTTTAAATGTGAAAAATTCTGTGACCACTTCTACCATTTTAGATTTTTTAAGGGAAAAAAAAAAAAAAAATTGTACAGAATTGATATTACAGGTCTGATATTAATGTATTTATATTACTAAATTATTTAAAATACTTTTTTTTTTTTTTGATTTCCAAAAATATGGTTGTTTGGGGGTTAGAAAACTACTTTTAACCCATCGCCTCCAGCGCGCTGGGGTTTAAACATGCATTTTACAGCGCAAGAATTTTTTGAGCGTGATTTTTTAATGAATATGGTGGGAGCCGGTCGCTAGGGCCAGTCGCTATCATGCGCTCCCATACAGCGCGGAACCTGTCAAATAGCGACTCCTCACCCAATATTCAACATTACGGCAAACCGACTGAGTCGCTATCAACTACCGAACAACGGCCAAGCACAGCGACTACTAGCGGGCGCTCTGAAAATGCCGCTACTGTCGCTACCTGCCGCTATTAATGAATCGGCCTCTTAGCCTCTCTGCTGCCTGAGGCGTACTATAGAAATACGCCCCTCCAAACCGCAATGATGCTGGGAGGATTAGAGAGTGGAGGCGGTATGGGGATGCTGAGCCACCAATAGTTGGCTTTAAAACATAAAAGCAGTAAGAAAATAACAAACCAACATATATTTTAAATAGAAAATAAAAAAAAGCCGGTCTCATTAGAGGTGCACCCCTGCAAGGTGTGAGTGGTGAGATCTTCCTGCTCCCCTCTCCTATAGGCCATATTTGGATTGGGTTGCCTTTGATACACTGGACGCCCTCTGTGTTCTTTTAAGCGCATTTTTTCCACTTCATTCGTAAGTGCAGCTAGATTATTTGTTATTAAATGTTTAACCTTTAAACATTATTAGACCTGGATCTCTTTCTTTTTTCTTCCACATGCTTCTTTCATTGGAGATTTATAGAGTTCTATTTCTATCCCCTGGAATTCTTCACCAATATTTGGAGTTATCCTTAATTAGATTGATTTATATCCCTGGAAATTAACTTGTGGCACTGGTAAGAGTTTTTAAACCAGTTGTGGCCAGTCTCATGCAAAAGGATTTTTGATGCACATTGGTGAATTAAACTCGCTTTGGCATTAAACTTTGTCTGGAGATTTCTATTTATTTGCTCTGTGCAGTTATTGGACATTGATTATTTAGAACCTTATAGGTTTCAGCATGTCTAGCATTTGTTTATTAATAGAGATGAGCGAGTAGTGAAATATTCGAAATTTCGAATTTCGATTCGAATAGACCGCGTTACTTGACTACTCGACCGATTATCGAATCCCATTATAGTCTATGGGAAAAAAATGCTCGCCACTTGGAAATCTCAATTCGACCACTTGGAGGTCACCAAGTCCACCCTGAAACATCAGAAAATGATGCCAACACTGCTGGAATGCAACTGGGACAGCAGGGGAAGCATGTCTGGGTGCATATAACGCGCCCAAGTCGCACTATTACGCCACTATCACAGCCACTCAACAATACACTCCAAACACAATATAACTTCTACGTAAAGTGAGACAAGACAAGGAAACCTTCTTTCCTCTACATCGCCATGGACCCCAAGCCAAACTGTACAAAAAAGAAGAACAAAATTCTGCACCCCTTAAAATCACGTTGCCTAATGACAACCACAGATGGCATAGGCAAGGAGGAAAATAAATAGACCCCACCCCTAATTGTCATTGTGTGTGTGTGTGTGTGTGTGTGTGTGTGTGTGTGTGTGTGTGTGTGAGAGATGTGGTCAGACATGTCCTCTTGTGTCATTGTGTCACCCCAGCAGTAAGGGAAGCTTAAAGGAGGAGGTATGTTACAGTGTGTTACCCCAGCAGTAAGGGAAGCTTACAGGAGGAGGTTTGTTACAGTGTGTCACCCCAGTGTAAGGGAAGCTTACAGGAGGAGGTTTGTTACAGTGTGTCACCCCAGCAGTAAGGGAAGCTTACAGGAGGAGGTTTGTTACAGTGTGTTACCCCAGCAGTAAGGGAAGCTTAAAGGAGGAGGTTTGTTACATTGTGTCACCCCAGCAGTCAGGGAAGCTTACAGGAGGAGGTTTGTTACATTGTGTCACCCCAGCAGTAAGGGAAGCTTACAGGAGGAGGTTTGTTACAGTGTGTCACCCCAGCAGTAAGGGAAGCTTACAGGAGGAGGTTTGTTACAGTGTGTCACCCCAGCAGTCAGGGAAGCTTACAGGAGGAGGTTTGTTACAGTGTGTCACCCCAGCAGTCAGGGAAGCTTACAGGAGGAGGTTTGTTACAGTGTGTCACCCCAGCAGTCGGGGAAGCTTACAGGAGGAGGTTTGTTACAGTGTGTCACCCCAGCAGTCAGGGAAGCTTACAGGAGGAGGTTTGTTACAGTGTGTCACCCCAACAGTCAGGGAAGCTTACAGGAGGAGGTTTGTTACATTGTGTCACCCCAGCAGTCAGGGAAGCTTACAGGAGGAGGTTTGTTACAGTGTGTCACCCCAGCAGTAAGGGAAGCTTACAGGAGGAGGTTTGTTACAGTGTGTCACCCCAGCAGTAAGGGAAGCTTACAGGAGGAGGTTTGTTACAGTGTGTCACCCCAGTGTAAGGGAAGCTTACAGGAGGAGGTTTGTTACAGTGTGTCACCCCAGCAGTAAGGGAAGCTTACAGGAGGAGGTTTGTTACAGTGTGTTACCCCAGCAGTAAGGGAAGCTTAAAGGAGGAGGTTTGTTACATTGTGTCACCCCAGCAGTCAGGGAAGCTTACAGGAGGAGGTTTGTTACATTGTGTCACCCCAGCAGTAAGGGAAGCTTACAGGAGGAGGTTTCTTACAGTGTGTCACCCCATCAGTAAGGGAAGCTTACAGGAGGAGGTTTGTTACAGTGTGTCACCCCAGCAGTCAGGGAAGCTTACAGGAGGAGGTTTATTACAGTGTGTCACCCCAGCAGTCAGGGAAGCTTACAGGAGGAGGTTTGTTACAGTGTGTCACCCCAGCAGTCGGGGAAGCTTACAGGAGGAGGTTTGTTACAGTGTGTCACCCCAGCAGTCAGGGAAGCTTACAGGAGGAGGTTTGTTACAGTGTGTCACCCCAACAGTCAGGGAAGCTTACAGGAGGAGGTTTGTTACATTGTGTCACCCCAGCAGTCAGGGAAGCTTACAGGAGGAGGTTTGTTACAGTGTGTCACCCCAGCAGTAAGGGAAGCTTACAGGAGGAGGTTTGTTACAGTGTGTCACCCCAGCAGTAAGGGAAGCTTACAGGAGGAGGTTTGTTACAGTGTGTCACCCCAGCAGTCGGGGAAGCTTACAGGAGGAGGTTTGTTACAGTGTGTCACTCCAGCAGTAAGGGAAGCTTACAGGAGGAGGTTTGTTACAGTGTGCCACCCCAGCAGTCAGGGAAGCTTACAGGAGGAGGTTTGTTACAGTGTGTCACCCCAGCAGTCAGGGAAGCTTACAGGAGGAGGTTTGTTACAGTGTGTCACCCCAGAAGTCAGGGAAGCTTACAGGAGGAGGTTTGTTACAGTGTGTCACCCCAGCAGTAAGGGAAGCTTACAGGAGGAGGTTTGTTACAGTGTGTCACCCCAGCAGTCAGGGAAGCTTATAGGAGGAGGTTTGTTACAGTGTGTCACCCCAGCAGTCGGGGAAGCTTACAGGAGGAGGTTTGTTACAGTGTGTCACCCCAGCAGTCAGGGAAGCTTACAGGAGGAGGTTTGTTACAGTGTGTCACCCCAGCAGTCGGGGAAGCTTACAGGAGGAGGTTTGTTACAGTGTGTCACTCCAGCAGTAAGGGAAGCTTACAGGAGGAGGTTTGTTACAGTGTGTCACCCCAGCAGTAAGGGAAGCTTACAGGAGGAGGTTTGTTACAGTGTGTCACCCCAGCAGTCAGGGAAGCTTACAGGAGGAGGTTTGTTACATTGTGTCACCCCAGCAGTCAGGGAAGCTTACAGGAGGAGGTTTGTTACAGTGTGTCACCCCAGCAGTAAGGGAAGCTTACAGGAGGAGGTTTGTTACAGTGTGTCACCCCAGCAGTAAGGGAAGCTTACAGGAGGAGGTTTGTTACAGTGTGTCACCCCAGCAGTCGGGGAAGCTTACAGGAGGAGGTTTGTTACAGTGTGTCACTCCAGCAGTAAGGGAAGCTTACAGGAGGAGGTTTGTTACAGTGTGTCACCCCAGCAGTAAGGGAAGCTTACAGGAGGAGGTTTGTTACAGTGTGTCACCCCAGCAGTAAGGGAAGCTTACAGGAGGAGGTTTGTTACAGTGTGTCACCCCAGCAGTCAGGGAAGCTTACAGGAGGAGGTTTGTTACATTGTGTCACCCCAGCAGTCAGGGAAGCTTACAGGAGGAGGTTTGTTACAGTGTGTCACCCCAGCAGTCAGGGAAGCTTACAGGAGGAGGTTTGTTACAGTGTGTCACCCCAGCAGTAAGGGAAGCTTAGAGCTGAGACCTCTTAAAAATTGTGTGGAGGCCCAAGAGCTGAGACCTCTTAAAAATTGTGTGGAGGCCCAAGAGCTGAGACCTCTTAAAAAATTGTGTGGAGTCCCAAGAGCTGAGACCTCTTAAAAATTGTGTGATGGCCCAAGAGCTGAGACCTCTTAGAAATTGTGTGGAGGCCCAAGAGCTGAGACCTCTTAAAAAATTGTGTGGAGTCCCAAGAGCTGAGACCTCTTAAAAATTGTGTGATGGCCCAAGAGCTGAGACCTCTTAAAAATTGTGTGGAGTCCCAAGAGCTGAGACCTCTCAAACATTGTGTGGAGTCCCAAGAGCTGAGACCTTTTAAAAATTGTGTGGAGTCCCAAGAGCTGAGACCTCTCAAACCTTGTGTGGAGTCCCAAGAGCTGAGACCTCTTGAAAATTGTGTGGAGGCCCAAGAGCTGAGACCTCTCAAACATTGTGTGATGGCCCAAGAGCTGAGACCTCTTAAAAATTGTGTGGAGGCCCAAGAGCTGAGACCTCTCAAACATTGTGTGGAGTCCCAAGAGCTGAGACCTTTTAAAAATTGTGTGGAGTCCCAAGAGCTGAGACCTCTCAAACCTTGTGTGGAGTCCCAAGAGCTGAGACCTCTTGAAAATTGTGTGGAGGCCCAAGAGCTGAGACCTCTCAAACATTGTGTGGAGTCCCAAGAGCTGAGACCTTTTAAAAATTGTGTGGAGTCCCAAGAGCTGAGACCTCTCAAACCTTGTGTGGAGTCCCAAGAGCTGAGACCTCTTGAAAATTGTGTGGAGGCCCAAGAGCTGAGACCTCTTAAAAATTGTGTGGAGGCCCAAGAGCTGAGACCTCTTAAAAATTGTGTGGAGTCCCAAGAGCTGAGACCTCTCAAACATTGTGTGGAGGCCCAAGAGCTGAGACCTCTTGAAAATTGTGTGGAGTCCCAAGAGCTGAGACCTCTTAAAAATTGTGCGGAGGCCCAAGAGCTGAGACCTCTCAAACATTGTGTGGAGGCCCAAGAGCTGAGACCTCTTAAAAATTGTGTGGAGTCCCAAGAGCTGAGACCTCTTAAAAATTGTGTGGAGTTCCAAGAGCTGAGACCTCTCAAACATTGTGTGGAGGCCCAAGAGCTGAGACCTCTTGAAAATTGTGTGGAGTCCCAAGAGCTGAGACCTCTTAAAAATTGTGTGGAGTCCCAAGAGCTGAGACCTCTCAAACATTGTGTGGAGGCCCAAGAGCTGAGACCTCTTGAAAATTGTGTGGAGTCCCAAGAGCTGAGACCTCTTAAAAATTGTGCGGAGGCCCAAGAGCTGAGACCTCTCAAACATTGTGTGGAGGCCCAAGAGCTGAGACCTCTTAAAAATTGTGTGGAGTCCCAAGAGCTGAGACCTCTTAAAAATTGTGTGGAGTCCCAAGAGCTGAGACCTCTCAAACATTGTGTGGAGGCCCAAGAGCTGAGACCTCTTGAAAATTGTGTGGAGTCCCAAGAGCTGAGACCTCTTAAAAATTGTGTGGAGGCCCAAGAGGTGAGACCTCTCAAACATTGTGTGGAGGCCCAAGAGCTGAGACCTCTTAAAAATTGTGTGGAGGCCCAAGAGCTGAGACCTCTTAAAAATTGTGTGGAGGCCCAAGAGCTGAGACCTCTTAAAAATTGATTGTGTTAAGCCCAAGAGGTGAGCCATAATTTTTTCTATTAATACAGCAATTCTACGGCGGTTAAGGAGGAGGAGGAGGAGGAGGAGGAGGAAATGGCACTTCATACAGATGGCACTTCACTCTTGGCTGCTTTCCACTGTTGTACAAGCAAAGTCCGGGTCAATCCACTTGCTGTTCATTTTGATTAGCGTCAGCCTGTCGGCACTGTCGGTTGACAGGCGGCTGTGCTTATCGGTTATAATGCCCCCGGCTGCGCTGAACACCCTTTCTGATAGCACGCTGGCGGCAGGGCAGGCAAGCACCTCCAAGGCGTACAGGGACAGTTCCAGCCACGTGTCCAAGAGCTGAGACCTCTTAAAAATTGTGTGGAGGCCCAAGAGCTGAGACCTCTCAAACATTGTGTGGAGGCCCAAGAGCTGAGACCTCTTAAAAATTGTGTGGAGGCCCAAGAGCTGAGACCTCTTAAAAATTGTGTGGAGGCCCAAGAGCTGAGACCTCTTAAAAATTGATTGTATTAAGCCCAAGAGGTGAGCCATAATTTTTTTTATTAATACAGCAATTCTACGGCGGTTAAGGAGGAGGAGGAAATGGCACTTCATACAGATGGCACTTCACTCTTGGCTGCTTTCCACTGTTGTACAAGCAAAGTCCGGGTCAATCCACTTGCTGTTCATTTTGATTAGCGTCAGCCTGTCGGCACTGTCGGTTGACAGGCGGCTGCGCTTATCGGTTATAATGCCCCCGGCTGCGCTGAACACCCTCTCTGATAGCACGCTGGCGGCAGGGCAGGCAAGCACCTCCAAGGCGTACAGGGACAGTTCCAGCCACGTGTCCAACTTGGAGACCCAGTAAGTGTAGGGCGCCGAGGGATTGGGGAGGACAGGGGTGTGGTCTGCCAGGTAGTCCCGCAACATCCGCCGATACTTGTCCCTCCTGCTGATAGCGGGCCCGCAGTGATGGAAGTTGCACGAGGGGGTGACATGAACGTGTCCCACACCTTGGAGAGTGTTCCCCTGGTGGCTGTGAGCCTGATCGATGTTGTCAGACTCTGGGAGACACTCTCCTCTCTGCCGCCAGCGATGCTGGGTGGGAAAATCTGCATCATGTTCTGCAAGAGTTCCCTCTGGTATTCCAGTAATCGATTCGTCCTCTCCTCTACCGGAATAAAAGAGGAGAAGTTATCTTTATACCGGGGGTCCAGGAGTGCGAAGACCCAGTATAGTTTGTTCTCCAATATCCGGACAACACGTATGTCCCGGGAAAAGCAGCCCAGCATGAAGTCAGCCATGTGTGCCAGACTCTGAGTAGGCATGACGTCACTGCCCCCACCAGAAGGATCATTTTCCATTTCCTCCTCTTCCTCCTCCTCTCCGCCCCATCCGCGCTGAACCAATGGGACGCACACAGCCTGACTGCTACCCTCGCCGCCAGCATCCTCTTCCACAGCCACCTCCACGTTGTCCTCCTCCTCCTCATCCTCCTCCTCCTGCAACTGCCACCGAGCAGCAGACAAAAGTATGGTCTGACTGTCTACCTGCGTTGCGTCTCCTCCTACCCCCGTCTCCTCTGTGTGCAATGCGTTCTCCCTTATTGCGATGAGCGATTCTTTAAGGACGCATAGGAGCGGGATGGTTACGCTCACTATAGCGTCCTCGCTGCTGACCTTCTTAGTGGACTCCTCAAAGATACGCAATACATCGCATATGTCTGCCATCCATGGCCACTCGTGGTTGGCAAACTGAGGGAGCTGAGTTGGATGCACGCGTGGATGCATCATCTGGTACTCCATCAATGCTCTCTGCTGCTCACACACCATGGCCAACATGCAATAGGTGGAATTCCAGCGAGTGGGCAGGTCACACAACAGCCGATGTTGAGGCAAATGGAGGCGTTGCTGGATTTTTTTTAAGCTAGCAGCAGCTACAGTTGACTTCCGAAAGTGAGCGCACAAGCGCCGCACTTTGACCAGTAGCTCTGCCAGGTTGGGGTAAGTCTTTAGAAACTTTTGTACTACCAAATTAAAAACGTGGGCCAGGCATGGTACGTGATTGAGTTCTGCAAGCTCCAGAGCCGCCACCAGGTTACGGCCGTTATCGCACACGACCATGCCTGGTCCTAGCTGCAGCGGCGACAGCCACATCTCTGTCTGCTGCAATATGGCGTGCCTCACCTCTGCGGCGCTGTGCTTCCTGTCGCCCAAGCTGATGAGCTTAATCACTGCCTGCTGACGTCTCCCCGCGCCAGTGCTGCAACGCTTCCAGCTAGGGGCTGAGGGCGATGTTAAGGCAGAGGAGGAGGAGGAGGAGGAGGAGGAAGAGGAGGGGGGTCTATCAGAACCCGTGCTGGCAATCTTGGGCGGGGGTGGTATGTAGGCCGTCCCTGTTTGCGACCCCGTCCCCGCTTCCACAACATTCACCCAGTGTGCCGTCAAAGAGATGTAGCGTCCTTGGCCGCAAGCGCTTGTCCACGAGTCGGTGGTCAAGTGGACCTTTGCGCTGACTGCGTACCTCAGGGCCCGCCTGATGTTACGCGACACGTGCTGGTGCAGGGCGGGAACGCCACACCGGGAAAAATAGTGGCGGCTAGGGACGGAATAGCGAGGTGCGGCAGCCGCCATCAGGTCGCGGAAGGCCTGCGTCTCCACAAGCCTAAACGGCAACATCTCCAGGGCCAGCAGTTTGGAGATGAGGCAGGTTAAGGCTTGGGCTTGGGGGTGACTGGAGGCGTACTTCCGCCTGCGGTTGAACGCCTGCGAGATGGACAGTTGATGGGACGAGGAGATGGAAGGTGCAGACGAAGATGCGGGGGAAGGGGGGGCTGAAGGAGAAGGCCCCAAAGTAGCCGAGGCAGAGGCAGATGTGGAGGTGTCCTGGCTGGAGGTCTGGACCGCAGTGGCAGCACACAACAAAGGGGAAGAGGCAGTGGCAGCAAGACCGGGCGCAGGTTGTATTGCGTTTGCTCTCTCCCACTCAGCCCAGTGCTTGACTTCCAAGTGACGGCGCATGCCTGAGGTGGTCAGATTGCTCTTCTCAGAGCCCCTACTCAGTTTTGAGTGGCAGATTGCGCAAACCGCGCTCAGTTTGTCGTCCGCGCAAACATTAAAAAATCTCCACACCACAGAAGTACGAGGCCTCGATGGGGGAGCTTCGCGCGACTGCCTGCTGCCGGGAAGAGCTTCGGCCCTGCTGGCTGTGGCCTGCCTTCTCTGTCTGGACTGTCCTCTGCCTCTGGACTGTCCTCTGCCTCTTGCTGCCTTATTCGGTGATGCGCAGACCGCATCTCCACTGCTTTCCCCGCTGGACATCACCCCTGTCCAAGTGGGGTCGGTCATTTCGTCGTCCACCACCTCCTCTTCCACTTCCTCTCTCTGCTCCTCCTCCTGCCCACTGGACATTCCAACAGCCTCCCTTGATGGCAACTGCGTCTCATCATCATCGCTCATGATAGCAGATTCTGGTTCCGGGTCCACATCACTAGGAGATGGCGGATACTCAAGTGTTTGGGCATCACTACAAACAAATTCCTCTGCTAGCTCCTGGGATTCTTGCAGCACATCTGGAAAAGGACCCGAAAAGAGGTCCTGGGAGGGGTCAAGGGTGGGCTGACTCTGTTGGCCAGGTTGGGAGGAAGGAGGGTCAGAGTGAGACTGTGTGGATGACTGGGTGGTGGACAAGTGACTTTATCGGCCATCCATTGCACCACCTGTTCACGCTGCTCAGGCCTCAACAGAGGTGTACCCCGCCCCCCGCATAACTGTCCCATAAAGGCAGGGAAGCTGGATGAGCGTAATGCTGGCTGCCCCTCACCAGCAGGCATTGTATCCCCACTGGCTTCAACGCGGTTTGTGCCCCCACCAGCATTTCCGCGCCCCCGTCCTCGTCCACGTCCCTTTGCGCTAGCCCTCCGCATTTCAGACGTTTTACTTTTTTGGCCACGCGTTATGCCAAATATAAATATATTTTTTAGGAGAACACCTGGCTATACAGCCGTATACTGCCAGAAGGTGAAATGGTGCCTATACGCACCGGGTATATAACAGTGTTTTGTTGGCACAGATGACACAAAACAGTAGAGCCAAATATAAATATATTTTTAAGGAGAACACCTGGCTATACAGCCGTATATTGCCAGAAGGTGAAATGGTGCCTATACGCACCGGGTATATAACAGTGTTTTGTTGGCACAGAGGACACAAAACAGTAGAGCCAAATATAAATATATTTTTTAGGAGAACACCTGGCTATACAGCCGTATACTGCCAGAAGGTGAAATGGTGCCTATACGCAACGGGGTATATAACAGGGTTTTGTTGGTAAAGAAGACACAAAACAGTAGTGCCAAATCTAAATATATTTTTAAGGAGAACACCTGGCTATACAGCCATATACTGCCAGAAGGTGAAATGGTGCCTAATACGCACTGGGTATATAACAGTGTTTTGTTGGCACAGAGGACACAAAACAGTAGAGCCAAATATAAATATATTTTTAAGGAGAACACCTGGCTATACAGCCGTATACTGCCAGAAGGTGAAATGGTGCCTATACGCACCGGGTATATAACAGTGTTTTGTTGGCACAGAGGACACAAAACAGTAGAGCCAAATATAAATATATTTTTAAGGAGAACACCTGGCTATACAGCCGTATACTGCCAGAAGGTGAAATGGTGCCTATACGCAACGGGGTATATAACAGGGTTTTGTTGGTAAAGAGGACACAAAACAGTAGTGCCAAATATAAATATATTTTTTAGGAGAACACCTGGCTATACAGCCGTATACTGCCAGAAGGTGAAATGGTGCCTATACGCAACGGGGTATATAACAGGGTTTTGTTGGTAAAGAGGACACAAAACAGTAGTGCCAAATATAAATATATTTTTAAGGAGAACACCTGGCTATACAGCCGTATACTGCCAGAAGGTGAAATGGTGCCTATACGCACCGGGTATATAACAGGGTTTTGTTGGTAAAGAGGACACAAAACAGTAGTGCCAAATATAAATATATGTTTTAGGAGAACACCTGGCTATACAGCCGTATACTGCCAGAAGGTGAAATGGTGCCTATACGCACCGGGTATAAAACAGTGTTTTGTTGGCACAGAGGACACAAAACAGTAGTGCAAAATATAGTTTTGTATATAGGTGCTAATACACCACTGAAGTCTTTCTGTCCCTATTCCAGCAGCAGCTACCAGTCACTAAAGCAGCCGTTTTGAGCAGAGTGTATATAGTTTTGTATATAGGTGGTAATACACCACTGAAGTCTTTCTGTCCCTATTCCAGCAGCAGCTACCCCTCACTAAAGCAGCCGTTGTGTGCAGTGTGTATATAGCTAGAATGAGCTATATACCGTTCAGCATAGTAGCCCTAATAATAAGGACTCTCAATGACTCTCTTGTCTTCTGGTAGCTGGTATATATGGTGGTAAATGCGATATTCTGAGCTTCTGGGGCCCTGCCTGCCTACATATGGGCTATATACCGTTCAGCATAGTAGCCCTAATAAGGACTCTCAATGACTCTCTTGTCTTCTGGTAGCTGGTATATATGGTGGTAAATGCGATATTCTGAGCTTCTGGGGCCCTGCCTGCCTACATATGAGCTATATACTGTTCAACATAGTAGCCCTAATAAGGGCTCTCAATGACTCTCTTGTCTTCTGGTAGCTGGTATATATGGTGGTAAATGCGATATTCTGAGCTTCTGGGGCCCTGCCTGCCTACATATGGGCTATATACTGTTCAGCATAGTAGCCCTAATAATAAGGACTCTCAATGACTCTCTTGTCTTCTGGTAGCTGGTATATATGGTGGTAAATGCGATATTCTGAGCTTCTGGGGCCCTGCCTGCCTACATATGAGCTATATACTGTTCAACATAGTAGCCCTAATAAGGGCTCTCAATGACTCTCTTGTCTTCTGGTAGCTGGTATATATGGTGGTAAATGCAATATTCTGAGCTTCTGGGGCCCTGCCTGCCTACATATGAGCTATATACTGTTCAGCATAGTAGCCCTAATAATAAGGACTCTCAATGACTCTCTTGTCTTCTGGTAGCTGGTATATATGGTGGTAAATGCGATATTCTGAGCTTCTGGGGCCCTGCCTGCCTACATATGAGCTATATACTGTTCAACATAGTAGCCCTAATAAGGGCTCTCAATGACTCTCTTGTCTTCTGGTAGCTGGTATATATGGTGGTAAATGCGATATTCTGAGCTTCTGGGGCCCTGCCTGCCTACATATGGGCTATATACTGTTCAGCATAGTAGCCCTAATAATAATGACTCTCAATGACTCTCTTGTCTTCTGGTAGCTGGTATATATGGTGGTAAATGCGATATTCTGAGCTTCTGGGGCCCTGCCTGCCTACATATGGGCTATATACTGTTCAGCATAGTAGCCCTAATAATAAGGACTCTCAATGACTCTCTTGTCTTCTGGTAGCTGGTATATATGGTGGTAAATGCGATATTCTGAGCTTCTGGGGCCCTGCCTGCCTACATATGAGCTATATACTGTTCAACATAGTAGCCCTAATAAGGGCTCTCAATGACTCTCTTGTCTTCTGGTAGCTGGTATATATGGTGGTAAATGCGATATTCTGAGCTTCTGGGGCCCTGCCTGCCTACATATGGGCTATATACTGTTCAGCATAGTAGCCCTAATAATAAGGACTCTCAATGACTCTCTTGTCTTCTGGTAGCTGGTATATATGGTGGTAAATGCGATATTCTGAGCTTCTGGGGCCCTGCCTGCCTACATATGGGCTATATACTGTTCAGCATAGTAGCCCTAATAATAAGGACTCTCAATGACTCTCTTGTCTTCTGGTAGCTGGTATATATGGTGGTAAATGCAATATTCTGAGCTTCTGGTGCCCTGCCTGCCTACATATGGGCTATATACTGTTCAGCATAGTAGCCCTAATAATAAGGACTCTCTTGTCTTCTGGTAGCTGGTATATATGGTGGTAAAAGCGATATTCTGAGCTTCTGGGGCCCTGCCTGCCTACATATGAGCTATATACCGTTCAGCATAGTAGCCCTAATAAGGGCTCTTAATGACTCTCTTGTCTTCTGGTATCTGGTATATATGGTGGTAAATGCGATATTCTGAGCTTCTGGGGCCCTGCCTGCCTACATATGAGCTATATACCGTTCAGCATAGTAGCCCTAATAAGGGCTCTCAATGACTCTCTTGTCTTCTGGTAGCTGGTATATATGGTGGTAAATGCGATATTCTGAGCTTCTGCGGCCCTGCCTGCCTACATATGAGCTATATACCGTTCAGCATAGTAGCCCTAATAAGGGCTCTTAATGACTCTCTTGTCTTCTGGTAGCTGGTATATATGGTGGTAAATGCGATATTCTGAGCTTCTGGGGCCCTGCCTGCCTACATATGAGCTATATACCGTTCAGCATAGTAGCCCTAATAAGGGCTCTTAATGACTCTCTTGTCTTCTGGTAGCTGGTATATATGGTGGTAAATGCGATATTCTGAGCTTCTGGGGCCCTGCCTGCCTACATATGAGCTATATACCGTTCAGCATAGTAGCCCTAATAAGGGCTCTTAATGACTCTCTTGTCTTCTGGTAGCTGGTATATATGGTGGTAAATGCGATATTCCGAGCTTCTGGGGCCCTGCCTGCCTACATATGAGCTATATACTGTTCAGCATAGTAGCCCTAATAAGGGCTCTTAATGACTCTCTTGTCTTCTGGTAGCTGGTATATATGGTGGTAAATGCGATATTCTGAGCTTCTAGGGCCCTGCCTGCCTACATATGAGCTATATACTGTTCAGCATAGTAGCCCTAATAAGGGCTCTTAATGACTCTCTTGTCTTCTGGTAGCTGGTATATATGGTGGTAAATGCAATATTCTGAGCTTCTGGTGCCCTGCCTGCCTACATATGGGCTATATACTGTTCAACATAGTAGCCCTAATAATAAGGACTCTCTTGTCTTCTGGTAGCTGGTATATATGGTGGTAAATGCGATATTCTGAGCTTCTGGGGCCCTGCCTGCCTACATATGAGCTATATACTGTTCAGCATAGTAGCCCTAATAAGGGCTCTCAATGACTCTCTTGTCTTCTGGTAGCTGGTATATATGGTGGTAAATGCGATATTCTGAGCTTCTGGGGCCCTGCCTGCCTACATATGGGCTATATACCGTTCAGCATAGTAGCCCTAATAAGGGCTCTTAATGACTCTCTTGTCTTCTGGTAGCTGGTATATATGGTGGTAAAAGCGATATTCTGAGCTTCTGGGGCCCTGCCTGCCTACATATGAGCTATATACCGTTCAGCATAGTAGCCCTAATAAGGGCTCTTAATGACTCTCTTGTCTTCTGGTAGCTGGTATATATGGTGGTAAATGCGATATTCTGAGCTTCTGGGGCCCTGCCTGCCTACATATGAGCTATATACCGTTCAGCATAGTAGCCCTAATAAGGGCTCTTAATGACTCTCTTGTCTTCTGGTAGCTGGTATATATGGTGGTAAATGCGATATTCTGAGCTTCTGCGGCCCTGCCTGCCTACATATGAGCTATATACCGTTCAGCATAGTAGCCCTAATAAGGGCTCTTAATGACTCTCTTGTCTTCTGGTAGCTGGTATATATGGTGGTAAATGCGATATTCTGAGCTTCTGGGGCCCTGCCTGCCTACATATGAGCTATATACCGTTCAGCATAGTAGCCCTAATAAGGGCTCTTAATGACTCTCTTGTCTTCTGGTAGCTGGTATATATGGTGGTAAATGCAATATTCTGAGCTTCTGGGGCCCTGCCTGCCTACATATGAGCTATATGCCGTTCAGCATAGTAGCCCTAATAAGGGCTCTTAATGACTCTCTTGTCTTCTGGTAGCTGGTATATATGGTGGTAAATGCGATATTCCGAGCTTCTGGGGCCCTGCCTGCCTACATATGAGCTATATACTGTTCAGCATAGTAGCCCTAATAAGGGCTCTTAATGACTCTCTTGTCTTCTGGTAGCTGGTATATATGGTGGTAAATGCGATATTCTGAGCTTCTGGGGCCCTGCCTGCCTACATATGAGCTATATACTGTTCAGCATAGTAGCCCTAATAAGGGCTCTTAATGACTCTCTTGTCTTCTGGTAGCTGGTATATATGGTGGTAAATGCAATATTCTGAGCTTCTGGTGCCCTGCCTGCCTACATATGGGCTATATACTGTTCAACATAGTAGCCCTAATAATAAGGACTCTCTTGTCTTCTGGTAGCTGGTATATATGGTGGTAAATGCGATCTTCCGAGCTTCTGGGGCCCTGCCAGCTACAGCCTGTCTTTCCCTGCTGTGAGCGTCTATCCCTCACTAAGTTCAAGCTGCTAATGCTGACGAAGAGGAAGTGCTGAGTTTTGTAGATTCAAGGTCACATGGTTTTTCCAGCCAATGCGTCTAAACGCCGTTCTCGCGATGCCAGCGTCCTCCCAGGACCTGTCCCACCCCCCCTGCATGGTGATTGGTGTAAAAAACGCGCCAGGGAAGGTGTGAGGGGAAACGAATTGTGAGTGCGCCATCGCCGCTGTACTCGATCGAAATCGAGTATGACGAATAGCGTAGTATTCGATCGAATACCGACTCGGTCGAATACTACTCGCTCATCTCTATTTATTAATTGATTTTTCGTTGCATGTATTTCATATTTATTCACTTGTTAGCACTATATTTTCTTTTTAAATCAGTAGCAGTTTCTGTTGGAGGGAGCAAGGCTGAAGGTTTAATATTTGTTTTTTCAGCAAAACAATCCCCAAACAGCTTCCAACCGTCATTAGCTTATTGGGGCCAGAGACATACTAAGCTCTCTCTACTCTTCGACCAATTATATTGTCAGGGTGGGAACTGTCTAGGTTTTAGGGCAGTTTCAGTTCCTAAAGTGACAAGGACATTTCTGACGGTGTCAGGCTTATCTGGAGCTACATAATCTTTTAGCTGGTTTCTAACTGTTACCCTACTGACCAAACATTTGGTATCCATGTGTAGCCTATTATACATGTAGTCACTTGACCATTATCTTAGACCCTATGGGAGATGAACCACATTCAGTTTGTTTCAATATTTTTATTGAAGCTTTGGGTTTCCAACATTACATATATTTGAAACTTATGCATTATAATGCCATCCCGCGCAGGGGAGGTGAGAGGAAAAGCAATCGTTCAAAATTGCATAAGATTACACATAAATCAGGTTGATGTATTAATAATTTGCAATGTACACAAGCCGAGAAGGTAAGGAAGTAAATGACAGCATCAAGAACAGTCAACATCTTCGTATGGCCTACCTGACCTGAGACAAGTTCTTGTCTATTCTAGGGCCATACAGGTCACGGGGTCCCGGCCCCCATGGTCTGTACCGCCGCAGGTGAGTCCGCAGGATTGCAGGCTTGGTCAAGCGCGCCAAAGGGAAGAGGTTAATGGGAACCATTTAGAATCGTAATCTAAAGGGTGGAAAAACAAAGAACTGGGGGGAGGGGGAAAGAAGATTGGGGGGGGAGGAAGGGTCGGGGGGGGGAGAAGGATCAAGGAGCTCCCGCACTCTGCCAGCCAACACGTACGGCCACCCACATTCAGTTTGAAGCATACATTACTGCAATCATATAGATATGGCTGGAGACAGCTAGGCCACCCCTCAAGGCCTACCAGCAGGTCATGTTTAGTGGACCTTCACAGAGCTGGCTCTATAGATCTCTCTATTACTTCACTTATGCGTCTGTGTGGAGATCTGCAAAACATGTATTGTTGGTAGCCCTCCAGTCAAGAAAATACAATTTAGTAATTTGCTCCCCAAAAGCCCCCCTTATGATGATCAGTGGCATATGCTGTTTGAGAGAGCTTAACCCCATGCAGATGCTGTGGTATAGCTGTGCTCCTAGAATTACATGGGAGCGCTCCTTTTGGTTCACATCTGAGAGCCTTACTTACACATTAGCATGGGTAGGGGGGTAGGGCAAAAGCCCTATATTTTCTAAAACACACTGCAGTTATGCTGGGAGCTCCCTTATGATCATCCCAACCAGCTAGGGACAGAATGCTAGATGATGAAATCTATCTCTAGCTGGCTGCAGTGTTCTTGTGTGACACTGTTTCTCCACACAGGGCAGGTCTGGAGTTTTGGATTTTTTTGATTTTGCTATAAACAGCCAACACTGAGCTGACAGATTTACCCCCAAAAAGGGATCAGCATGTCAATCATGTTACTCACACTCACACATCACCAGCTGCTGGAGGGGAAGAATATAACTATGTATCAAAGTCAATGGTCTGCAGAGCATTTCAACTGTTGTTTACAATGGTGATACAATGTTTTAAAGGTAAATTTTCTGGTGAAGTGGGGATTCCACGGAACGCGTCGGCGGGCTATTACATGGGGACCTCAGGCGTGATATGCTGCTAATACGGTAATGTGATTCTTTCCTGACTATATATTATCAGTATATTGTGTGGCCAGTGTCTTGTGATCTGCTTTGGCAGACACTTATATGTAGGGCTCTCATTATACACTTATACAACATCTCTCTATATTGATTGTTGACTGGATTTAGCACTCTGTATAGATTGAGTGCTTGATGGGGCACTGGCCTCCAAATATCAGCTAACTGTTTATATTGGTATTTTCATTGTCAGGATGATAATCTACTGTGAGATATATATATAAATTTAAAGCCAATAGAGGGATATCCACCCTTTTCTGTGTTTTTGTGTATATGTTTTTTAGCATGTTATTTGTTGTGTTTATGTGTGCATTACTCCTCATATGAGTCTATTTTATCATTAATAAAATTAGATTTTTTATTATAGTACACTGTGGTTTTGTTACATTTTTGTGGGTAGAGTGCAGATCATCTGAGGACCCGTGGTGGGTTTCCAGAAAAGCCCCCCTTCAATAGTCTGTTAGGAGTTTAGATGGGTACAGATTGATCTGGCACCCCCACTTGTTACATTATCGGGTTGTGCGTGTCTAGTTCACAATATTCTTAAAGGTAAAACACAACCAGTGAATCTGACACACTTTCCCTGGGGCATCCCGAACTGGGGTGCCCAGCAGTGTGTAACTCCTCAGAGCGCCGCTTTTGACTCACCTCTTCATGGTTCTGACAGCATACATGCGGGCTTTCGTCCAATGGGAGCCATCTGCCCTGACTATGTAATTTGGCAAACGACTCTCATTGACTAGAATGGGGAACACATGCTGCTGTATCCCCTTCATCCGTGCATGCTTCCACTTCAGCCTAAAGAGATTTGGGGTAACTTTGATTTTAGAACTAGAGCTGTCATAATTGTGGCAAGATGGCCGCTCCCATGCAATTCAATAACATAGGATCTGCCTGCTATTCCACAACATCTGCATGGAGATAAGCCCTCTCTACAGATAGCTTCCATCGCTAATTGCCCTTTTGTAGAGGAGCAATATGCTAAACTTTGATTTTTTTGACTATTGAGGTCTGCTTTAAGAAGAATGTTGGAGAACATTTCCCTAGAGAATAATGGGCACCTCAGTCTGGCCTTTTACTCTGCACATGCCCCTTAAGGGCTAGAAACCAGAACTGTTTGACCCAGCATGAGATGTTGGGGCCCTCTGGATAGATATTGAACAAGCAGAGGCAAATAAACGGAGGAGCCTCATGCTTCTGTAGCACTGCTGATCTGAGGTACATGGGACCATCTACTAAAGTGGACTGTCCCCTCAAACCACAAAGTTACCAGGGGAAGTTTAGATCTGCTTTAATAATAGATGGCTGATTCTTAAGCCCTTATTTAAGAAGGGATAGCGTCAGGTAGTGGCTGGTTAATGAGAGGTAGCGACAGGTAGCGACTGGTGAACGCCGGACACGGCAAGCAATTACACATTTATCAAGCAGAATCTGTTTAGCGACTGGGATAGCGCCATGTAGCGTCTGATTCATCATTTTCACAGCCTCAGCGAACAGCGCCGGCGTTCAGCCTTGCACAGCGCCAGGTATGGCCTCTCGCTACCTGTCGCACTCCCATACATTTCAATGGACGAACCTTTTCTTCTCTTTAAACAGGGTTTTTTTTTTTCTAAAAATCACAAATAATTCTGTGACCTCTTCTGGCATTGAAAAAGCAGTTTTTTCACAATTTTTTCATTTTTTATATATTTCTTCAGAAATGACATTACAGGTCTGCCATTAAAGTGTTCATGTTACAATGTTGCTACAATGTAATTCCATATGTTTTTGCTTTGTTACTAGTGGATAGATGCTGAAAAACAGACTTTAAACACACCGCCTCCTGCGCTCTGGGCTTCAAACAAGCATTTTTCAGCGCCAGAGATTTGTGAGGCTGTTTTTTTGCTGAATATGGTGTGAGTCGGTCGCTATGAGCAGTCGCTAACATGCGCTCCTATACAGCGCTGTACTGGTCAACTAGCGACTCCTCACAATGTATTCAACATTACTACACAGCGACTGAGTCGCTATAAACTGGCGACCCACGGGCGAGCACAGTGACTACTAGCGGGCGCTCTGAAATTCCCTGCTACAGACGCTCATCTGTCGCTACCTGGCTTTAGTGATGAATCAGCCTGCCAGAAGAAAAGGGCAGTTGTATTTCAAGTTATTTTCTCGTAAACATCTTGACCCTTGACCTGATATGACTAAGGGCTGACAGAATACCCGAAACGCGTCAGAAGGTCTTGTATGTTTTGTGTCACTCTGGGTCTACCTTTGTATTTTAGCACTGCTTCTTGACAATTTTTTGGAGATGATTTTAATAATTTTTATTAAAGACTTAAATTTTTAAGGTGTGCGGACCCATTCCCTTTATCCTTTTGCATAATTGGGGTGTGGCACCCTGCCTTACTAGTGTGCGGTTACCCTGTACATTGTTTATTCTGACCCTTGACCTTGTCTGGCCTGAGCTGCTCATCTAGGTAGGCCCTGTGCTCTCCATTGAAATAATAATAAAGGCAAATGCAGATGAAGTGAGAACTACAAGTTACCTTTGGCCATAAGGCAACTAATATAACTCCTGGAAGGCAGCGGCATTATTATTCATAACGCATATGTCTTGAAACAATTGGTACAAATCCACAAACTTCAGTTGGAGACCTGCTTCCAGCATAAAAGCCGGGTGCAAGGATCAGAAACAGGTGGTCTTCATTTTAGAAAGCACAGCATTTACATCTCGGAGAAATGAGGCCTACATTATTGTGCTTAGGGCCTGGCTGAACCGGCTCGCTTTGCCAGACCTTAACAATATTTGGTTTAGCCTAGAAGTAAGAAGCTGAGATAACTCTCCCATAAATCTGCTCTACAATGCAGGCACTGACAAAGCTTCTCTTGTGCTGGCCTTTTATTCCTGCAGGTGTGTTTTGCTGGCCAAACTAGTGGATGCCAAAAAGAGCATTTTAGCGTGCCTGTTTATATTGAAAGTCGTACATGATGCTATTATGCCTTATTATAATACTCAAATAACAATCTGCTTTCTCCTTGGGAGACTTTATTGCCGTACAAAGAAGACTAATGTGCCTGCTCTTCATTCACCCTCTGACACAATGGGGTATTGGCTTAGAGATACACTGCGGCTTTTATGAGTTCATGAAAACACAATGACCTTCCATGTGATAGAGGAAATAAGACCCATAAACTGATACCGAAAAACCTCATGGCTCTGAAAGCACAAACCAGAACGAGGAGGCCGATTCATTAATAGCGCCAGGTAGCGCCAGATACCGAAAAACCTCATGGCTCTGAAAGCACAAACCAGAACGGGGAGGCCGATTCATTAATAGCGCCAGGTAGCGCCAGATGAGCGACTGTAGCGTGATTTTTTCAGCGCCAGCCAGTATTCGCTGTGCTTGGCCGGCGTTAGCTTGATGACAGCGACTCAGTCGGTGTGCGGTAATGTTGAATACGAGCTTAGGCGTCGCTGTTTCACAGGTTCAGCGTTGTATGTGAGCGCCTGACAACGAATGGCCAGAGCGAACGGCTAGCTTCATATTCATTAACAAATCACGCTCCGAATGTGCTGTCGCTGTCCATTCCTTGTTTAAACCCCAGAGCGCTGGCGGCGATGGGTGTTAACTAGTTTTTAACCCCTAAACAACCATATTTTTTGAATGTAACATTATACATGTTTATAGAATCATTTTGTAATATGAATACATTAATCTCAGACCTGTTAGATCAATTCTGCACAAATTATTTTTTACATTTTTTTTTACTTAAAAATAAATCCTAACATTGCAGAAGTGGTCTCCGAATTTTTGACATTAAAAAAAAAAAAAAAAAAATTAATACCAATTAATTATGATTAATTATAGATTGCTCCATTGAAATGCATTGGACATCGCCAGGGAGCGACAGCTCATACCTGGCGCTGTGAAGGAATTTGCAGCGGCGCTGTTCGGTCCAGGCGGCTTCATGATGAATGCCGCGCTAGCCGTCGCTCTCGCCGGCGCTAGCCTCATTTTGCTTGATAAATGCGTCATTGTGACCGCCGCCAGGCGCACTTGAGTCGGTAGTCGCCGTTAGCTGCCGCTACCTGGCGCTCGTCAGACACTACCTGGCGCTAGCCCGTGATAAATAAGGGCCTAAATCTTTTATAAAACCCCTAAAACTGACTTGATTCTTCAAAGGCTTCTCCTTGAAGTCCACACCAACTTCCTCCCACCTTATCCTCTATTAGAAAGGTGTTATGTGAGCCATTACACAAATATCCAGGTATATGTAAATAGTTTATGTATTCTATGCATTCGGGGAGGCCGATTCATTAATAGCGGCAGGTAGCGACAGTTGAGCGACTGTAGCGGAATTTTCAGAGCGCCCGCTAGTAGTCGCTGTGCTTGGCCGTTGTTCTGTAGTTGATAGCGACTCAGTCGGTTTGCCGTAATGTTGAATATTGGGTGAGGAGTCGCTATTTGACAGGTTCCGCGCTGTATGGGAGTGCATGATAGCGACTGGCCCTAGCGACCGGCTCCCACCATATTCATTAAAAAATCACGCTCAAAAAATTCTCACGCTGTAAAATGCATGTTTAAACCCCAGAGCGCTGGCGGCGATGGGTTAAAAGTAGTTTTTTAACCCCCAAACCACCATATTTTTGGAAACCAAAAAAAACAAGTTTTTTAAATAATTTAGTAATATGAATACATTAATATCAGACCTGTAATATCAATTCTGTACAATTTTTTATTTTTTTTTTCCCTTATTAAATTAATTATTAATTATTAAATTATCTAAAATGGCAGAAGTGGTCACAGAATTTTTCACATTAAAAAAAAAAAAAAATTAATAATTAATTATTCATATTTAAAGATTGTTCCATTGAAATGCATTGGAGAGCGCCAGGTAGCGAGAGGTCATACCTGTCGCTGTTCAAGGTCGGACGCTGGCGCTGTGGGCTGAGGCTGGAATAATGATGAATGAGTCGCTATATGGCGCTATCTCAGTCGCTAAGCATGATCGGCTTGATAAATGTGTGATTGTGTTGGGGAGCCGGCGTTCTCGTGGCGGGGCCCGTCATTACCGGCCGCTCACCAGTCGCTACCTGTCGCTATTCCTTCATAAATAAGGGCTTAAATCTTTTATAAAACCCCTAAAACTGACTTGGTTCTTCTAAGGTTTCTCCTTGAAGTCCACACCAACTTCCTCCCACCTTATCCTCTATTAGAGAGGTGTTATGTGAGCCATTTCACAAATATCCAGGTATATGTAAATAGCTTATGTATTCTATGCATTCTAATTTCTGCCCATGGTTTAGCTAGGAAGGTTGTGCCCTGGTGCAGCTTTAGAAATCTTGACCATGAATGTTGGACCACTTTTTTTGCGTGGTCCTGGCCGAATTTAGTTGAAAGGAGGGAAAACTTTTTAGCCCTGCTTAGGCTTCTACCTAGTGCTGCAAGACGTGCAAGGAAAATTAAATGTTGATAATAATAACAACAATAATATAATAAAAATTGGGGGTGCTGTTCCAATGATATATTTATATTAAATATTTATATGTTTATATTAGAATACAATGACTTGTATCCATTTTTTATTGTTGAATTAATACATTTCAATCAAGTAAAATAAATGTATTTAAACAAATTAAATAAAATATTATTGATTTAATAATAAATTAATCCAAGTAAATATATACAAATAAGTTATTAAATTAATTTAATTAACAAAATATAAAATAATTTTTTATATATTTTATACCTTGTGAGCATGGATTACCTTAATACGGAATCAATGGAGTTTTCTACTTTAAAGTAGAACAAAACCCAGGATCTTGACTATCCTGGGTTTTGGTCCTTGTCCCCGATCGGAGTGCCCCGCTGTGTGAAACCCCCCAGGTTGCCGAAACCAACTCATCTCTTCCCAGTCCTACAGCATGCGTGGCCGCTCATCCAATCAACACGCTCGGATCCCCTGACGTCATGTCGTTGGGCAGGCAGATTCATCACTAACGCCAGGTAGCGACAGATGAGCGTCTGTAGCAGGCATTTCAGAGCGCCCGCTAGTAGTCGCTGTGCTCAGCCGTGGGTCGCATTGTGAGGAGTCGCTATATGACCAGTACAGCGCTGTATTGGAGCGCATGTTAGCGACTGGTCAGTGCGACTGACTCACAACATATTCATCAAAAAAAATCCTCAAACACCTCCGGCGCTCAAAAATGCTTTGCTGTAGCCCAGAGCGCAGGAGGCTGTGTGATTAAAGGTTGTTTTTGAACATGTACCCAACAGTAACAAATGAAAACACATGGAATTACATTGAAATAACATTGTAACATGAACACATTAATTCCAGACCTGTAATATCAATTCTGCATAAATATATATAATTTATAAAAAAAAAAAAGAAAAAATGGCTTTTTCAAGGCCAGGAGAGATCCCAACATTATTTGAGAATAAAAAAAAATGAAATATAACAAAAACCCTGTTTAAAGAGAAATAAAAGAACGTCCATTGACATGTATGGGAGGGCGACAGGTAGCGAGAGGTTATACTTGGCGCTCCGCAAGGCTGAACGGCGGCGCTGTACGCTGAGGCTGTGATAATGATGAATCAGACGCTACATGGCGTTATCCCAGTCGCTCACCAGATTCTGCTTGATAAATGTGTAATTGCGTGCCGTGTCCGGCGTTCATCTGTCGCTACCTGTCGCTACCTGTCATTTACAAGGCGCTACCTGGCGCTATCCCTTCATGAATAAGGGCCTAAGCCTTCGTCTAAGGCGAGCGGCTCGGAGCGCGCTGATGGCTGCATCCCCGCTACACTTTAACAGGGAGTGTGCCCACGCCAACCATTCACAAATGCCTGGCACGAGCATGGGGTGCCAGCCGCTAGAGGGATAGTGGAGAAGCGGGGAGGCCGATTCATTAATAGCGGCAGGTAGCGACAGTTGAGCGACTGTAGCAGTATTTTCACAGCGCCCGCTAGTAGTCGCTGTGCTTGGCCGTTGTTCGGTAGTTGATAGCGACTGAGTCGGTGTGCAGTAATGTTGAATACGGGGTGACGAGTCGCTATTTGACAGGTTCCGCGCTGTATGGGAGCGCATGATAGCGACTGGCCATAGCGACCGGCTCCCACCATATTCATTAACAAATCACGTTCAAAAAATTCAAGCGCTGTGAAATGCATGTTTAAACCCCAGAGCGCTGGCGGCGATGGGTTAAAAGTAGTTTTTTAACCCCCAAACCACCATATTTTTGGAAACTAAAAAAAAAAAAAAAATTTGAAAGAATTTAGTAATATGAATACAATAATATCAGACCTGTAATATCAATTCTGCACAAATTTTCTTTTTTTTTTACCTTAAAAAACTAACATGGCAGAAGTGGTCACAGAATTTTTAACATTTAAAAAAAAAAAAAATTAATAACAATTAATTATGAATATTTAAAGATTGTTCCATTGAAATGCATTGGAGAGCGCCAGGTAGCGAGAGGTCATACCTGTCGCTGTTCAAGGTCGGACGCTGGCGCTGTGGGCTGAGGCTGGAATAATGATGAATGAGTGGCTATATGGCGCTATCTCAGTCGCTAAGCAGGATTGGCTTGATAAATGTGTGATTGTGGTGGGGAGCCGGCGTTCTCGTGGCAGTGCCCGTCATTACCGGTCGCTCACCAGTCGCTATTCCTTCATAAATAAGGGCCCAAGTGTACAGGGTGAATGTACAGAGGAATGATCTCTGCAAATAATTTTTTTTTTATATAATTTACCTTGCTGGTCAAAGCCTTAAGTTCAACTGCCTAGGTCTCCCAGTGGGCAGACCAGGGGTGGGATTCAGCAGGTTTTTCCTGGTTCTGCAGAACCAATGGTTAAAATTGTAGCAGTTCTCAGAAACTAGGAGAACTAGTAACAAAGCGAAAACATATGGAATTACATTGTAGCAACATTGTAACATAAACACTTTAATGGCAGAGCTGTAATGTCATTTCTGAGGAAATATATAAAAAATGAAAAAAATTATGAAAAAAATGCTATTTCAATGCCAGAAGAGGTCAAATAATTATTTGTGATTTTTTTTTGAAAAAAAAAAACAAAAAAAAACAAAAACCGTTTAAAGAGAAGAAAAGGATCGTCCATTGAAATGTATGGGAGAGCGACAGGTAGCGAGAGGTCATACCTGGCGCTGTGCAAGGCTGAACGCTGGCGTTGTTCGCTGAGGCTGTGAAAATGATGAATCAGACGCTACATGGCGCTATCCCAGTCGCTAAGCAGATTCTGCTTGATAAATGTGTAATTGCGCGCCGTGTCCGGCGTTCACCAGTCGCTACCTGTCGCTACCTGTCATTAACCATGCGCTACCTGACGCTATCCCTTCTTAAATAAGGGCCTTACATGGCTGGATGTAGGTCTCCTACCACCTGACATGCCCCTGCCATCAATCACGATTAGCTGCCAAAGGGGTTTTGTTCTGCTTTAAGTGAATGTTTTCTTGAAGAAATCAAGGTTTCCTGCACCTAAAGAAAAAACCTGGTGTGTTCCAAAAGTGAATAAAGGGGGGTGGGAGCAGCTCAATCACTATTATTTATACAAAATTATTATTATTATTCAGGGCCTGGGAAACAATTTACCGCCCAGTTTAACCCTCTCATCAACTAAATATCAAGCACCAAACATGTCTAGCTATGTGGAAAGACAGAGATTTGGTTGCATATATCTGCAGATACATGTGGAAGCCACACTGCCCCGGCAAGGCACTCTGTGTTTAGTGTGGTCCCTACTCTTAATTTTGAGTCCCCAAAGTTGGGATATGCAATGCAGACAAATATCTGAGAGCTACTCACCTGGGAAGCTGCCAGCCTCCCTTTAGAACACTTCACAGGGAGAAATCCATATTGACTGAATTCCTCCCTGCTTGTGCTCATGGCAATTCAAATGAATCACATGTATCTGCAGAAATATGCAACCAAATCTCTGTCTTTCTACATTGCTAGACATGTTTGTTGCTTGATATTTAGTTGATGAGAGGGTTAAACTGGGCGGTAAATTAGTTCCCAGGCCCTGAATAATAATAATAATAATTTTGTATAAATAATAGTGATTGAGCTGCTCCCACCCCCCTTTATTCGTGTTCCAAAAGTGCTAAAATACTGGTGGTATATTGATCTACTGTATTTAACAGCATCCAAAAGACACAAAAGGAAGAAGTAAATTAGGGAACATTAAATAGGGAGTCTTTAAATACATATTGATGAGGATTTAAACGGAGGAATCATGGAAGAAAAGAGGAAGGTTGTGGAAAAAAAAATAGTGGAAATACTAAATTGCTTCATTTTAAATAGACCCCCGTAATAGACAAAGAATGTTCTCCAAGCACTGGATGTCAGTCTGTATTTTCATCCTGTTCCTTATGAAGTGCTGGGAAAATAACACGTCTTCAGGGTTCCAGGTGACGGTCATGCCAGTGATCTGCGCTACAGACCAGGGGCCACAATTAGCAGGAGGATGGATGTAACAGAAATCCCATGCACATGGCTAAGCATACAGCGTGTAATACCCTGCGCTCCTCATGGGTCATATACTAGCAATGACCGTGCACTGCTTTTACAGCAGAACCAATCAAGGTCGCCAAATAGATGGAGCAATGGTGGAAAAACTCAGCTGATTCCTGGAAATTCTTCTTTGCTGGGACTGTTCACAAGAAAAGATCACTGTAAATATAGAAACATGTCGGTACTAGATGATTTTTGTGATTCTCGGTTGGAGTATTTAAAGTGGACCAACACCCAGGATTTTGACTATCCTGGGTCTTGGTCCACTTCGGTGGGGCATCCCCGATCGGGGTGCCCCGCTGTGTGAAACCCCCCCTAACCCCCCGAAAAACTCACCTCTCCCCGCTCCCAGCGCCGACGTACAAGCGAGGATCAGGAACGTCTAAGCGGCAGCCGCCGCCGCCGCCTCCCTCGCGTCACTTTCGGCGCGCGCGCGCCCCCGCCGGCCATTCGCAGACGGCCGGCGCGGGCACGCGCACGCCTACAGGAGCGCGAGGGAGGTGGCGGTGGCCTGCCGCCGCCGAAGATAAGGTAAGGAGTTTGGGGTGTTTGGGGGGGTTTCACCCCGCGGGACATCCCGATCTCGGATGTCCCGCGGGGTGGGGGGTGATCGGCCCGGGAATCTTATAGATTCCCGGGCCGATCACCCGTGGGTGTTGGTCCACTTTAAAGCAGATATCACTGAAAGTGCTTTTCGAAAACAGAAAAGTATTTACATGCTGCATACAAACCAACAGGCTGATTCATCACTAACGCCAGGTAGCGACAGATGAGCGTCTGTAGCAGGCATTTTCAGAGCGCCCGCTAGTAGTCGCTGTGCTCGGCCGTGGGTCGCTAGTTTATAGCCACTCAGTCGCTGTGCAGTAAAGTTGAATACATTGTGAGGAGTCGCTATTTGACCAGTACAGCGCTGTATGGGAGCGTATGGTAGCGACTGGTCAGTGCGACCGACTCACAACATAGTCAGCAAAAAAACAGCCTCACAAAACTCTGGCGCTGAAAAATGCTTCTCTGTAGCCCAGAGCGCAGGAGGCGGTGTGTTTAAAGTCTGTTTTTCAGCATCTATCCACTAGTAACAAAGCGAAAACATATGGAATTACATTGTAGCAACATTGTAACATGAACACATTAATGGCAGACCTGTAATGTCATTTCTGCAGAAATATCTGAAAAATGAAAAATTTGTCAAAAAACTGCTTTGTCAATGCCAGCATTATTTGAGATTTAAAAAAAAAAAAAAACCCTGTTTAAAGAGAAGAAAAGGATCATCCATTGAAATGTATAGGAGAGCGACAGGTAGCGAGAGGTCATACCTGGCGCTGTGCAAGGCTGAACGCCGGCGCTGTTCGCTGAGGCTGTAAAAATGATGAATCGGATGCTACATGGCGCTATCCCAGTGGCTAAACAGATTCTGTTTGATAAATGTGTAATTGCGTGCCGTGTCCGGCGTTCACCAGTCGCTACCTCTCATTAACCAGCCACTACCTGATGCTATCCCTTCTTAAATAAGGGCCCAAGAATGGCACGATTTATCCCAGAATCCTTTGCTGTAGGCAGGGCCATGCTAATTATTTCTTTACAAAAACACTCACTGCCTTGTACCTTTAAATCCCCTTATATGGCCTAACATGGGTCTCTCCGTAGCCAACTTACCCTTTCTTATCCTGGAGCCTTTCAACTCTAGTCCAGTTGAGTGACCACTATGTCGTACAGCCGTCGCCATTTCTTCAGCCACAACAACTAGCCGACCCTGCTCCATTTATTGCAATGGAGCGAGCGTGCTGAGGCCTAGTAGGGCCTGGGAAAGGTGAGTTTTTCAGGACAATCTGGGGGGTTTCACACAGTGACAGTCAAAATGCAGGTTTTGTTGCACTTGCTCCACTAAATATCCCTTTGGTTAAAGGAGGAGGGGAAGATGAATTCTGGTGGTATGGCATTTGTGAATAGCGGACGTGGGCACGCTCCCTGGGTAGCAGGGGATGCGGCCGCCAGCGCGCTCAGAGACTTAGGCGAAGGCTTAGACAATGTGACATCAGCGGCTTCGAGCGTGCTGATTGGACGAGGGGCCGTGCATGCACCGCAGGACTGGGAAGAGGTGAGTTGGCTTTGGTGATCTGGGGGGTTTCACGTGGCGGGGCACCCCCAATCAGGGTGGACCATCAGGGAATGAACCAAAACCCAGGATAGTCACAATCGCTGTGAAACAACGTTACTCGGGCATACATTACCATGTGCAATACAAAAAAAGGCTTTAACTGGGGATGGCTGCACAGCCACCAGGAGAAAACACATGGAATAACTTCAGGAACATACAAATGACATGACACATGATTGGCAGCCATGAAAATGACCTAAGTACAATAATGAATGAAAAAAAAAAAACATTCAGAACAGGCCGTGTCACACGACTGAGCACAAAAGAATTAAAATACACTGACCAGAAGCCACCTAAAAAAATGGAACAGGAAAGGCTAACTGAAGTCTATGGGAGAACGACACTAAGCGCTTGATACGATGTGGCTCTGTAGGGAACACAGCGCCAGCGCTAACAAAACACTTGCCACTTTTGATACATGGAACGCTACATGGCACTAGGAGAGGCGCTAAATATTTTTTGCATCATCAATATGGCATACTGGCACTGGTGTGCACTCACGAAAAAACACCGCTACGTGGCATTAGAGTTTCTTAAATAAGGCCTTAAGCCTTTTTTATTACTCCACCCAGAGGACGGCCAGTAGAGCCAAAACGCGCATCGGTGACCTACTGAGCACACTGCTCAGCAACTTTAAGCACACAGACTAAGGATTATTAATTACTCAGAAGAGACAGCTTGTGCCTTCGGGATTTTTACCTGGAAAACTTTGGAAACTTTGCTCTCTCAGGCAGCAGCAAAAGACGCAGCCTGTCATTAAGATTGGACTCCTATGCAAACACCAGAACGTTGAGGACAGACAATATATGCAGCACTCCCCTGCACTGCATGTTTTTACCCCTATACCCTACTTTCCCATTTTTGTTTTTCCCCTTTTTAATTCTAATTTTAATTTTATTTTTGCGTTTCCCCTTTTGTTTTTTACTAGAGATAAGCGAAATTCGATTCGACTGATTCGCCGAATTTTCAGACAAAAATCGTTTCGACCCAAATTTATTCGCGACGAATCGCTATTAAAAACGGCTATTTCTGAGCCTCAATAGGGTTGTAAACCATTTTGCCTTGCTGTAACACGCATAGGATGCGTGCTGGGTTAGTTAAACAATACTGTAAATAAATATCACATGCAGATCAGAGGCATCGCTAATAGAATCGCAGAGCGGCACAATTGCAGAGAATTGAAGTGGCATCACTATGAGGGGCAGGAGCCCAAACATTGCTTTAAAGAGACACTGGAGTTGGCAGCAGCAGGAGCCCAAAATTTGGATGAATCACACCCTGAAATTGCAAGCAGCAGCAGGAGCCCAAACATTGGCTGAAAGAGACACTGGAGTTGGCAGCAGCAGGAGCCCAAAAATTGACTGACACACCCTGGAGTTTCAAGCAGCAGCAGCAGGAGCCCAAACATAGCTTGAAAGAGACACTGGAGTTGGCTGCAGGAGCCCAAAGATTGGATGAATCACACCCTGAAGTTGCAAGCAGCAGCAGCAGGAGCCCAAATATTACTTTAAAGAGACACTGGATTTGGCAGCAGGAGCCCAAAATTGGATGAATCACACCCTGGAGTTGGCAGCAGCAGCAGTAGCAGCAGGAGCCCTAACATTACTTTAGAGAGATACTGGGGTTGGCTCCAGGAGCCCAAAAATTGGATGAATCACACCCTGGAGTTGGCAGCAGCAGCAGCACGAGCCCAAACATTACTTTAAAGAGACACTGGGGTTGGCAGCAGGAGCCCAAAAATTGGATGAATCACACCCTGGAGTTGGCAGCAGCAGCAGCAGGAGCCCAAACATTACTTTAAAGAGACACTGGAGTTGGCAGCAGGAGCCCAAAGATTGGATGAATCACACCCTGGAGTTGGCAGCAGCAGCAGCAGGAGCCCAAACATTACTTTAAAGAGACACTGGGGTTGGCTTCAGGAGCCCAAAAATTGGATGAATCACACCCTGGAGTTGGCAGCAGCAGCCAAAACATTACTTTAAAGAGACACTGGGGGTTGGCTTCAGGAGCCCAAAAATTGGATGAATCACACCCTGGAGTTGCAAGCAGCAGCAGCAGCAGCAGGAGCCCAAACATTACTTTAAAGAGACACTGGAGTTGGCTTCAGGAGCCCAAAAATTGGATGATTCACACCCTAGAGTTGGCAGCAGCAGCAGCAGTAGCCAAAACATTACTTTAAAGAGACACTGGGGTTGGCTTCAGGAGCCCAAAAATTGGATGAATCACACCCTGGAGTTGGCAGCAGCAGCAGCAGGAGCCCAAATATTACTTTAAAGAGACACTGGAGTTGGCTTCAGGAGCCCAAAAATTGGATGATTCACACCCTGGAGTTGGCAGCAGCAGAAGCAGCAGGAGCCCAAATATTACTTTAAAGAGACACTGGGGTTGGCTTCAGGAGCCCAAAAATTGGATGAATCACACCCTGGAGTTGGCAGCAGCAGCAGCAGGAGCCCAAATATTACTTTAAAGAGACACTGGGGTTGGCTTCAGGAGCCCAAAAATTGGATGAATCACACCCTGGAGTTGGCAGCAGCAGCAGGAGCTCAAACATTACTTTAAAGAGACACTGGAGTTGGCTTCAGGAGCCCAAAAATTGGATGAATCACACCCTGGAGTTGGCAGCAGCAGCAGCAGGAGCCCAAACATTACTTTAAAGAGACACTGGTGTTGGCAGCAGGAGCCCAAAGATTGGATGAATCACACCCTGGAGTTGGCAGCAGCAGCAGCATCAGCCCAAACATTACTTTAAAGAGACACTGGGGTTGGCTCCAGGAGCCCAAACATTGGATGAATCACACCCTGGAGTTGGAAGCAGCAGCAGCAGCAGGAGCCCAAACATTACTTTAAAGAGACACTGGAGTTGGCTTCAGGAGCCCAAAAATTGGATGAATCACACCCTGGAGTTGGCAGCAGCAGCAGCAGGAGCCCAAACATTACTTTAAAGAGACACTGGGGTTGGCAGCAGGAGCCCAAAAATTGGATAAATCACACCCTGGAGTTGGCAGCAGCAGCAGCAGGAGCCCAAACATTACTTTAAAGAGACACTGGGGTTGGCTTCAGGAGCCCAAAAATTGGATGAATCACACCCTGGAGTTGGCAGCAGCAGCAGGAGCCCACATATTACTTTAAAGAGACACTGGAGTTGGCTTCAGGAGCCCAAAAATTGGATGATTCACACCCTGGAGTTGGCAGCAGCAGAAGCAGCAGGAGCCCAAATATTACTTTAAAGAGACACTGGGGTTGGCTTCAGGAGCCCAAAAATTGGATGAATCACACCCTGGAGTTGGCAGCAGCAGCAGCAGGAGCCCAAATATTACTTTAAAGAGACACTGGGGTTGGCTTCAGGAGCCCAAAAATTGGATGAATCACACCCTGGAGTTGGCAGCAGCAGCAGGAGCTCAAACATTACTTTAAAGAGACACTGGAGTTGGCTTCAGGAGCCCAAAAATTGGATGAATCACACCCTGGAGTTGGCAGCAGCAGCAGCAGGAGCCCAAACATTACTTTAAAGAGACACTGGTGTTGGCAGCAGGAGCCCAAAGATTGGATGAATCACACCCTGGAGTTGGCAGCAGCAGCAGCATCAGCCCAAACATTACTTTAAAGAGACACTGGGGTTGGCTCCAGGAGCCCAAACATTGGATGAATCACACCCTGGAGTTGGAAGCAGCAGCAGCAGCAGGAGCCCAAACATTACTTTAAAGAGACACTGGAGTTGGCTTCAGGAGCCCAAAAATTGGATGAATCACACCCTGGAGTTGGCAGCAGCAGCAGCAGGAGCCCAAACATTACTTTAAAGAGACACTGGGGTTGGCAGCAGGAGCCCAAAAATTGGATAAATCACACCCTGGAGTTGGCAGCAGCCGCAGCAGGAGCCCAAACATTACTTTAAAGAGACACTGGGGTTGGCTTCAGGAGCCCAAAAATTGGATGAATCACACCCTGGAGTTGGCAGCAGCAGCAGGAGCCCACATATTACTTTAAAGAGACACTAGAGTTGGCTTCAGGAGCCCAAAAATTGGATGAATCACACCCTGGAGTTGGCAGCAGCAGGAGCCCAAATATTACTTTAAAGAGACACTGGGGTTGGCTTCAGGAGCCCAAAAATTGGATGAATCACACCCTGGAGTTGGCAGCAGCAGCAGCAGCAGGAGCCCAAACATTACTTTAAAGAGACACTGGGGTTGGCAGCAGGAGCCCAAAAATTGGATGAATCACACCCCGGAGTTGGCAGCAGCAGCAGCAGCAGGAGCCCAAATATTACTTTAAAGAGACACTGGGGTTGGCAGCAGGAGCCCAAAGATTGGATGAATCACACCCTGGAGTTGGCAGCAGCAGCAGGAGCCCAAACATTACTTTAAAGAGACACTGGAGTTGGCAGCAGGAGCCCAAAGATTGGATGAATCACACCCTGGAGTTGGCAGCAGCAGCAGCAGGAGCAGCAGGAGCCCAAACATTACTTTAAAGAGACACTGGGGTTGGCTTCAGGAGCCCAAAAATTGGACGAATCACACCCTGGAGTTGGCAACAGCAGCAGGAGCCAAAACATTACTTTAAAGAAACACTGGGGTTGGCTTCAGGAGCCCAAAAATTGGATGAATCACACCCTGGAGTTGGCAGCAGCAGCAGCAGCAGGAGCCCAAACATTACTTTAAAGAGACACTGGGGTTGGCTTCAGGAGCCCAAAAATTGGATGAATCACACCCTGGAGTTGGCATCAGCAGGAGCCCAAAAATTGGCCTAAAGACACAAATATGTTTTGCACCATTTGGAAAGTGTAAAACGTGGCACCATGCTGAATCTAGTCGCATGCATCAGCCATTGGTGGGTGGAAATCCTGGCTGATCCATCCCTGATTCATTTTGACAAAGGTGAGTCTCTCCACATTTTTAGTTGACAGACGAGTTCTCCTCGCCGTAACTATGGCCCCCGCCGCACTAAACACCCGCTCAGATGGCACGCTACTTGCCGGGCAGGACAGCTTTTCCAGGGCAAACTCTGCTAGTTGCGGCCACAAATCAAGTTTGGCTGCCCAGAAGTCCAGCGGATCCTCAAGGTGTGTTGGCATGGTCATGTCAAAGTATGACATGACCTGCTGGTTCAGGTCCTGCTCCAGGTCTTCCTGCTGCTCATGAGTAGCCTCACTATGCGGGTGTAGAAAGCTACTCATTAGCGACTGAAGACGGAGGCTGCTGCTGATGGAGCTGCTGCTGCTGCTCCTGCCAACCCCCCCAGCAGCCATGACAGTGGAAGGTGAGCGCAGAGGTCCCCTCGAGTCAGACCTGCGAGAGTATGGACCATGGCGCAGATAGGCATCGGCCAACTGCCTACGTAGAATGTCTTTGTAGTAGTTCAGTTTGTCCTCCCTCTCGGTGGGTTTAAAAAATGCCCCCATTTTGTGCCGGAAGCGAGGGTCCAATAAGGTGGACAGCCAGAAGTCATCCTGCCGACAGATGGAAACAATTCTGGGGTCACTACGCAAGCACGTGAGCATGCTTCCTGCCATTTGCGCAAGTGACTCGGATGGACTACCTGTCTCCATCTCCACTGCATACTGCCACGGTGTGTCCGGGTCCTCTGTCTCGCCTTCCTCAAAACCCTCTAGCTCCTCTGGCTGCTCCTGCTCCTCCTCTCCTGTCCGCTGACTAGATAAGCCAGCCATTTCGCCAAGCCTAAACTGTGTTTCGCTGGGCAACTCCTCCTCCTCTTCCTCCTCCTCCTCCAGTTCAGCTCCAACGGGGTTCATGTGGCCGTAAGATGTAAACGCTATGTCTCCAGTGCCCTGACCAGCCATGGTTTCCAACATGTGCTGTAGTACATGAAGCAGTGGAATCACGTTGTTCATCCCGTAATCCTGCCGACTGACAAATAAAGTGGCTTCCTCAAAGGGCCTGAGCAAACGGCAGGTGTCAGGTATGAGCTGCCACTGGTTGACATTGAAGTTATACAGGGGAGTCCCCCTATCTGCTTGGATCATCAGGAAATCCGTGATGGCTTTTCTCTGTTCATATAATCGGTCCAACATGTGAAGGGTGGAATTCCAACGGGTGGAAACATCGCAAATCAGACTATGTTGGGGGATACCGTTCTGACGCTGTAGCTCAAGAAGGGTGTGTTTGGCGGTGTATGAGTGGCTGAAGTGCATGCAAAGTTTCCTTGAAGTTGTTAGGATGTCTTCCAGATGGGGGGAACACTTCAGAAACCGCTTGACAACCAGATTGAAGACGTGAGCCATGCAGGGGGCATGGGTCAGGCTTCCTTGGCGCAGCGCAGACAAAATGTTCTTCCCATTGTCGGTAACCATGATTCCCATTTTAAGTTTTCTTGGAGTAAGCCATGTTTGGATTTCCTGATGAATAAATTTAAGCAGTTCCTCCCCTGTGTGACTCCGTTCGCCAAGACAAACCATGTGAAGCACTGCGTGACACCTCCGTGCCCTGCACACATGGTAGACTGGAGGGGCACTGAGACTTGAGCCTACAGTGGAGGGTGAGGAGATGGCGGAGGATGAGGAGGCCGAGTCGCACAGTGTCACAGGCCCAACGGGCAGGGAACGCGGAGGCCGAAGCAGCGTGACCTGTCCAAGTTGCTGCTGCAAAGGGACCACATTCACCCAGTGGGCCGTAAACGACATGTACTGTCCCTGACCGTTGTTACAGCTCCAGACGTCGGCGCTGCCATGCACTTTGCTACACACCGACAGGCTCAAGGACTGGCCCACCTTCTGTTCAATAAAAGTGTGCAGCGCTGGTACTGCCTTCTTGGCAAAGAAATGACGGCTTGGGACTCTCCACCTCGGCTCGGCACAAGCCATCAGTTCTCTGAAAGGTGCAGAGTCCACCACCTGAAAAGGGAGCGACTGCAGCACCAGCAACTTGGACAGGAGCACATTCAGCTTCTGCGCCGTAGGATGAGTGGGCGCATACTGCTGTCTCTTGGACATGGCTTCGCTGATGGATTGCTGGCGGGATGCATGACTTGGAGGAGGAGGAGGAGGAGCAGGAGCGACAGAGGATGGGTATGACGCACAGCTGCCTTCGGCTGAGGTGCTGGAGCCTTGGCTGGCAGAAATTGGGAGCAGCGTGCCACTCGGTGAGGAAGCAGTCTGGCCCACCTCTCCGGAGCCTAGGTTCTCCCAGGCCGCTTTATGGTGACGCTGCATATGTTGACGCAGGGCCGTGGTGCCAACATTTGGACCCTGGCCACGCTTCACCTTCTGCCTACATATCTTGCATGTGGCCATGTTACCCTCCTGCGGATGCTTCAGGAAAAACTGCCACACTGCCGAGTAGCTACTTTTCCCACCAACAGGCCTCACTGATTCGCTGCTATTGTCGCCAACTCCAGGAACCCCTGCCCCACTACCTCCCGATAAGGTAGCCTGCCGCGCAGCAGGTGCTCTACCCCGGCCCCGGCCCCGTTTGGCTCCAGGCTTTACAATTGTGCCCCCATGCTGCCTGCCAACCATGCTGCTAACACCTTGCTGCCTGAGCTGCTGACTCCGGGGCAACCTGCGCCCCTCTTCTCCTGATGATGACGATGAAGCCCCTTTATCACCCGGCTCCCAAGTGCGATCGGCTTCATCGTCATCATCATTATCACCGAGTTGTGGCTGTACGTCACTGATGTTCGTGGATTCGTCAACAGTGTCTGGCACAGGAGCTGGAACGCTCGCAGCTCCCACGACACTGTCCACATCACTATTTGTCTGCCTAGCTAAAGAAGCCACCTCCATTTCTTGGCTGGGCAGTAGCTGCTGACTGTCCTCCTGTATCTGATCGTCCTCCTCACTAAAGAGTGGAGCTGAACCCAAAGCATAGGATACCTCGCTGGGGGAGGGAACGGCGTAGGACAGAGGCAATGGGAGGACAGGGACTGCTCTCGGGGCATGCCAACTCAGGGTTGTGTCAGAGGAACCTACCGACCCTAGACTGGGGGTCTCAGACGTAAGTTGTGATGATGTTGTTGATGAGCGCGTTAACCAATCTACCACGGCAGATGCATTACTGGTGGAGACCCGACCGCTAGCAGATACTGGCAGATTAGGTCTCTCAGCGTGACTCCTGCTGCTACTGGCCCCCAGTCTGCTGCGACCTCTGCCTGCGGAATCTTGGCCTCTGCCACTCCTCTTTTCACTTCCAGGCACTTGTCTGCCCGACATAGTCTAACTGGCGTGGTAGTAGGTGATATTTTAAGAACCCCCAGGCAGCGGTGGGTCTATATGAAACAGAATATAATGCACACCAAAAGTTAGCAGTAACACTCAGCCTCCAACAGGCCTGCTTAGTGTAAATAAGAGAGCTGCTTAGTGTAAATAAAGGGGTATGGTATGTTACAGAATGGGATGCCCCAACAGCAGAGCACCTGGGAGCAGTAGTACTATGCACAGCAAAAGTGTCTTTATCAGGCCAAATTACTTTTAGAATAAGTGCAAAGGGTTATAGTAAATAGAGGCTGGTGTAGTCACAGAATGGGATGCCACAACCGCAGTGCACCTGGGAGCAGTAGTACTATGCACAGCAAAAGTGTCTTTATCAGGCCAAATTACTTTTAGAATAAGTGCAAAGGGTTATAGTAAATAAAGGCTGGTGTAGTCACAGAATGGGATGCCACAACTGCAGTGCACCTGGGAGCAGTAGTACTATGCACAGCAAAAGTGTCTTTATCAGGCCAAATTACTTTTAGAATAAGTGCAAAGGGTTATAGTAAATAGAGGCTGGTGTAGTCACAGAATGGGATGCCACAACCGCAGTGCACCTGGGAGCAGTAGTACTATGCACAGCAAAAGTGTCTTTATCAGGCCAAATTACTTTTAGAATAAGTGCAAAGGGTTATAGTAAATAGAGGCTGGTGTAGTCACAGAATGGGATGCCACAACCGCAGTGCATCTGGGAGCAGTAGTACTATGCACAGCAAAAGTGTCTTTATCAGACCAAATTACTTTTAGAATAAGTGCAAAGGGTTATAGTAAATAGAGGCTGGTGTAGCCACAGAATGGGATGCCCCAACCGCAGTGTACCTGGGAGCAGTAGTACTATGCAAAGCAAAAGTGTCTTTATCAGGCCAAATTACTTTTAGATTAAGTGCAAAGGGTTATAGTAAATAGAGGCTGGTGTAGTCACAGAATGGGATGCCACAACCGCAGTGCACCTGGGAGCAGTAGTACTATGCACAGCAAAAGTGTCTTTATCAGGCCAAATTACTTTTAGAATAAGTGCAAAGGGTTATAGTAAATAGAGGCTGGTGTAGTCACAGAATGGGATGCCACAACCGCAGTGCACCTGGGAGCAGTAGTACTATGCACAGCAAAAGTGTCTTTATCAGGCCAAATTACTTTTAGAATAAGTGCAAAGGGTTATAGTAAATACAGGCTGGTGTAGTCACAGAATGGGATGCCCCAACCGCAGTGCACCTGGGAGCAGTAGTACTATGCAAAGCAAAAGTGTCTTTATCAGGCCAAATTACTTTTAGAATAAGTGCAAAGGGTTATAGTAAATAGAGGCTGGTGTAGTCACAGAATGGGATGCCACAACTGCAGTGCACCTGGGAGCAGTAGTACTATGCACAGCAAAAGTGTCTTTATCAGGCCAAATTACTTTTAGAATAAGTTCAAAGGGTTATAGTAAATAGAGGCTGGTGTAGTCACAGAATGGGATGCCACAACCGCAGTGCACCTGGGAGCAGTAGTACTATGCACAGTAAAAGTGTCTTTATCAGGCCAAATTACTTTTAGAATAAGTGCAAAGGGTTATAGTAAATAGAGGCTAGTGTAGTCACAGAATGGGATGCCCCAACCGCAGTGTACCTGGGAGCAGTAGTACTATGCAAAGCAAAAGTGTCTTTATCAGGCCAAATTACTTTTAGAATAAGTGCAAAGGGTTATAGTAAATAGAGGCTGGTGTAGTCACAGAATGGGATGCCACAACCGCAGTGCACCTGGGAGCAGTAGTACTATGCACAGCAAAAGTGTCTTTATCAGGCCAAATTACTTTTAGATTAAGTGCAAAGGGTTATAGTAAATAGAGGCTGGTGTAGTCACAGAATGGGATGCCACAACCGCAGTGCACCTGGGAGCAGTAGTACTATGCACAGCAAAAGTGTCTTTATCAGGCCAAATTACTTTTAGAATAAGTGCAAAGGGTTATAGTAAATAGAGGCTGGTGTAGTCACAGAATGGGATGCCACAACCGCAGTGCACCTGGGAGCAGTAGTACTATGCACAGCAAAAGTGTCTTTATCAGGCCAAATTACTTTTAGAATAAGTGCAAAGGGTTATAGTAAATAGAGGCTGGTGTAGTCACAGAATGGGATGCCACAACCGCAGTGCACCTGGGAGCAGTAGTACTATGCACAGCAAAAGTGTCTTTATCAGGCCAAATTACTTTTAGAATAAGTGCAAAGGGTTATAGTAAATAGAGGCTGGTGTAGTCACAGAATGGGATGCCACAACCGCAGTGCACCTGGGAGCAGTAGTACTATGCAAAGCAACAGTGGTTAACCAGGGTGAAACAGCTAACAAAGCCAGTGACCCAGGCAGTAATACTCAGGCTGGATGAAAAAAAAAAAATCTTCCTGTGACTGCCTCCGATTTTTCCTAACTTTCCCTGCTTCTCGCTGACTTCCTGCCTGTCTCCTGCCTCTCTCCTGCCTGTCCCTGTCTGTCTAACTGTCTCTCCCTGACTACAGCAGCGTCCTGTCTCTCACGAATGCAATAGAGAAATGAGGAAAAGCAAGATGGCCGCCGGCCTTAAATAGCGCTGTGACGTCACCGGGCTTGCTGGCTGCTGATAGGCTGCATGTGACTGCCCCAGCATGCACTGGTGCGGGGTAGATGTCTGGACATGTCCCGTCCGCCATCTTAGAATGCCTGTAATGTAAATGAATGGATGTTAAAGGAAAACTTTGAGCGATCGAAGCACGGGGAAATTCGGATTCGATCCGAATCGAATTTTTCATGAAATTCGGATCGAATCCGGGTTCGTCCGGATCGATTCGCTCATCCCTATTTTTTACTATTAAATATTAAACAATTTTGAGGACAGACAAATAGTCCTCCATACCTATTTAAGCACCATACATACATCAAGAGGACCTAAACGGAATTAGGGTCCGGACCTCTACAAGCCACCGCAACCAGTCCATCGAAGGATCCAGATTCCCTGCAGATAATCACACAGGCAATAGATCCTCAAGGGCCCTGGGTAGGTCGGCGCACCCCCTGGCCGCGGTGGTGAGTGTCTTTCAATAAATCCATCATCCATTGTAACCTTTTATGTTTCATGTATTTGGGTTAAATATCCAGCAGCTGTATGAATAAAACCACACAGCATAAATTACCACTGTCACAATTAGAAGCATTTGACCAACAACCAGTCACAATTAATGTGTCTCTGGCTGCATAAATGCCTCTAACATTTTAAAGCGCGCCTAAACTGATTTTTCTGGTTCCAGGGAATTTAGCACCCACTGTTACCAGGACTTTCTTGTTTTTCCTTTTTTATTACTGCCTACAGGTAGGCTTTAGAATGATGCTAAAGTCATTTATTTTTCAAAAAAGCAGTTTTCTGCTTTTCAGGCTTTTTTTATCATAAGAAAATCCTTAAACCGGACCTTCAGCATCATTTAATGAAAATCCCAAAAACTATTCCCTAGCATCTAAAATTAATATAGTTCACGTTTTTAGTCACTTAGGCCCTTATTTAACAAGGGATAGCGCCAGGTAGCGAATGGTGAGCGAACGGTAATGATGCTCACCGCCACGAGAACGCCGGCTCCCCTCCGCAATCACACATTTATCAAACCGATCCTGCTTAGCGACTGACAGAGCGCCAGATAGGAAATCATTCATCATTATTCCAGCCTCACCCCACAGCGCCAGCGAGCGACCTTGAACAGCGACAGGTATGACCTCTCGCTACCTGGCGCTCTCCAATGCATTTCAATTGATCAATCTTTAAATATTCTTAATTAATTGCTATTAATGTTTTTTTTTTTTTTTTTTTAAATGTCAAAAATTCTGTGACCACTTCTGCAATGTTAGATATTTGTTTTAAGGTTAAAAAAAATATATATATATTACAAAATGTTTTGAAAAACATGTTTTTGTTTTTTTTTTCTAGAGAGGACACGCTGGCAGGTCGGGTGTGTGGACATTAGCATGCCCAGTGGGGGAAAGAATAAAAATTTAGAGGCCGATTCATTAATAGCGCCAGGTAGCGACAGATGAGCGACAGTAGCGTTATTTTCACAGCGCACGCTAGTATTCGCTGTGCTTGGCCGTTGTTCGGCTGTTGACAGCGACCCAGTCGGTGTGCGGTAATGTTGAATACGGGGTTAGGAGTCGCTGTTTGACAGGTACCGCGCTGTATGGGAGCGCATGACAGCGAATGGCCATAGCGAACAGCTCCCAGCATATTCATTAAAAAATCACGCTCAAAAAATTCTCGCGCTGTAAAATGCATGTTTAAACCCCAGAGCGCTGGCGGCGATAGGTTAAAAGTAGTTTTTTAACCCCCAAACAGCCATATTTTTGGAAACCAAAAAAAACTAGTTTTTTAAATAATTTGGTAATATGAATACATTAATATCAGACCTGTAATATCAATTCTGCACAATTTTTTTTCTTATTTTTTTTTACCTTAAGAAAATTATCTAAAATGGCAGAAGTGGTCACAGAATTTTTCACATAAAAAAAAAAAAAACAATTAATAACAATTAATTATGAATATTTAAAGAGCGCCAGGTAGCGAGAGGTCATACCTGTCGCTGTTCAAGGTCGGACGCTGGCGCTGTGGGCTGAGGCTGGAATAATGATGAATGAGTGGCTATATGGCACTATCTCGCTAAGCAGGATTGGCTTGATAAATGTGTGATTGTGGTGGGGAGCTGGCGTTCTCGTGGCGGGGCCCGTCATTACCAGCCGCTCACCAGTCGCTACCTGTCGCTATTCCTTCATAAATAAGGGCCATACATTTACTAGTCCATCAACTAACAACCTCGCCCAGGTCACAGCACACCAGAGCCGAACAGATAGGACCAGCAGCAGGAGCTTCACCTTTGTCTGCCTACAGTAAGCATTCAGTCATATGAACGAGCCAGGCAGTGTGAGTGCTCGCTAGAGGGGGCGTGGCATGGCAACTAAGCCACCAATGATTGGATTAATTATAAAAATGGTACAATACGATGCTGCAAAGCCTTGATTACCACGAACCACCAATTAAAAAAAAACATCCACATGTCCCTGTGGCTGGGGACACCAAATTGACACGGGGCCAATTCAACACTGCTGGCCCACCTCACCCCTTACGGACTGGTTATATTTGCATTCCCTGCCACCACACCCTACGTTTCCAAGATCTGTACAGGTATCAGAGAAAATGTTCTGTGCCTGCTACACAATCATTTTATGGCTGATAGCTAGAAACAAGCCAGACTGCTCTAAAACTTTGCAGGTCCTTTAGTAAAAGTCGTCTAATTGTTTATATTTAAAGCTTTGCCATGTGCTGTCCCAAATGATTCATGTGAGCCTAACCCAGAATGAAGGTCGGGTCACCAAGCTGTCATTCACTTGCCGTCTGCTTTATTTTAGGGGTCGTTTATTTAATGCAACAGTTGTCAATATGGCCAAAGGAGAAGTAGATTTAATGAAAGCCAGAGGACGTGTCACCATAGGCTGCGTAGATGTAAATATTAGCAGATAAAAGGAAGCGAGGTCGGAGATCCTCATAAAAAGGTCGATGTTTGGACCCCACTTAGATCATTCTGTTCTTCCATGACAATTATGAAAAACGATATTTCAAGGCAATAAAGGTTTAAACGTTCAGGCCAGCCTTGATGGCTAAAACTTCTTAAGGTAGCCTGATACAACTTGCCTTGTTTTATGGGCAATTAAAGATCTTGAGTAAAAAAATAAAACTTTAGATCTGTTGAACATTCTCGATTTGGGATGTCCTGCTCTTTACCAACCCCTAGGAAACTTGAAAAGTGGCTTTCATTCTGGAATACTACCTTAAAGTGGACCAACCAACACCCAGGATTTTGACTATCCTGGGTTTTGGTCCAATTGGGGGTGCCCCGCTGTGTGAAACCCCCCAGAACGCTCGTAAACACTCACCTCCCCACGCTCCTACGCGGGCACTCGTCCAATCAGAGAGCTCAGAGCCGCTGTGGTATGCACGTACAAGCGGCGTCCAACAACAGCGGCTCTGAGCGCTGGAGGCCGCGTCTCGCGCTTCCTTCTAACAGGGAGCGCGCCCGCGCCGTCCATTCACAAACGGTCGGCGCGGGTGCGCGCCCTGCTAGAGGGAAGCGTGAGACGTGGCCCGCGCATGCGCCGTTGGAACGGGATTGAGGTAAGGTTTGTGGGCGTCCTGGGGGGGTTTCACAAATCGGGATGTCCCGCGGGGAGGGATCTGATCGGCCCGGGAAACTTATAGATTCCTGGGCGATCACCCCTGGGTGTTGGTCCACTTTAAGTCTATTTTTACTTTAGACCTGCTTAAAAGGGTCTGTCCTGGCAAAAACAAAAAATTCCTTATACATATTTTTCCCCTGCAGATATCCAATCCTGCAGTGAATGGAGTTGGCATGCTTCAATCACTGCAATTGAGGCAGGGGTCAGCCTGTGAACACTAGAAGGGCACCGAAGGAATCCCAAGGTGTATGTATGCCATGGGGTTCAATCGCAGGAAGGGGCATTTTTTTGAGTCATGCAGCAACTGTGAGGGAGAAAGAGTGTTTTATTTTCTTTTAGCCTGGATTGTTCCTTCAAGTTCACACAATAGATTAGGAAGACCAGTGGTAAAGTTCTCTCGCATGGTGGTGGGATAATTTATTGCATGCAAAGAGGGTGGACAGAGTAGGAACTGAAACTGTGCCACACTGTGCCAAGGCACAACAATGGCACCAAGAAGAACAGTGGTGTACACAGGATGGCAATTTAGCATACAGATAGGCAGCAGTGGCACATAGAGGGGAGAAGGGGTCCAGGATAGATCAAGGGGAAAACATAAGCTAAGGGCCTGGGGGAAGATGAAGGTTCACATCGGACAGCGACAGTAAAAAGGCAGATTGGAAGAAGATCAAGGCAAAGGAGGCTGATAGAAAAAGGCAGAATACTAAAAGCTGAACAAAACTGTGCGCTACTGGGGATACAGCTGCTTATACTCTTGAGTGCCTGGAGAGCTGTTTTCTGAGCATTACAAATGCACAGCAAAAATTGATTGGAGAGCCCGCACAAGCTTTCCCCGCCGTCTTCGCTGCCGTATCTGCCGCCTTCTCCGCGGCTTTGTACGGCAGGTGGACATGGCCGACGCTCGAGCATCAGCCACACCCAACGCTGTACAGAGCCAGGTGTTCGCTCTGTCTGTGCTGGCACTGCGGAGAAGAAGCGACAGGGACAACATGAGCAGCTGTATCTTCCGCTCGCGCTGTCCCTGCCGCTTCTTCTCCACTGCGCCAGCACAGACACCCAGCTTCTTACAGCGGGTGGGCTTGGCCGATGATCGAGCATTATGCCCAACGCTGTGCGGAGCCGGGTGTCTGTGTGTGCAGGTGGCGGTGGCAGGGACAGCTGGAAGGATGGAAAAATGAGTTGACTTTATTTTTGCCTATGGGGAATGGGAGGGGCAAATACCACACTGCTTATGGGAATGGAAGGGGGAAATGCCACACTGCCTATATGGGGAATGGGGGGATGCCACACTGCCTATATGGGGAATGGGGGGATGCCACACTGCCTATATGGGGAATGGGGGGGTGGCACACTGCCTATATGGGGAATAGGGGGGAATGCCACACTGCCTATATGGGGAATGGGGGGGTGCCACACTGCCTATATGGGGAATGGGGGGATGGCACACTGCCTATATTGGGAATGGGGGGGAATGCCACACTGCCTATATTGGGAATGGGGGGGCGTATGCCACACTGCCTATATGGGGAATGGGGGGGCGTATGCCACACTGCCTATATAGGGAATGGGGGGGATGCCACACTGACTATATGGGGAATAGGGGGGGATGCCACACTGCCAATTTGGGGAATGGGGGGATGCCACACTGCCTATATGGGGAATAGGGGGGAATGCCACACTGCCTATATGGGGAATGGGGGGGGGATGCCACACTGCCTATATGGGGAATGGGGGGGGATGCCACACTACCTATATGGGGAATGGGGGGGGTGCCACACTGGCTATATGGGGAATGGGAGGGGGAATGCCACAATGACTATATGGGGAATAGGGGGGGATGCTACACTGCCAATTTGGGGAATGGGGAGGATGCCACACTGCCTATATGGGGAATAGGGGGGAATGCCACACTGCCTATATGGGGAATGGGGGGGGGATGCCACACTGACTATTTGGGGAATGGGGGGGGATGCCACACTGCCTATATGGGGAATGGGAGGGGGGATGCCACACTGTCTATATGGGGAATGGGAGGGGAGAATGCCACACTGCGTATATGGGGAATGGGAGGGGGGAATGCCACACTGTGGTAGCCTGCCCTGCAAAGCTCAAAAGCTGTAAGTAAAGGCAAAGGTAAGTGCCTCTGCCCATTCTTGGGCTTCCAGCTGCAGTATATTTGACAGGGTATCCCCACTGATAAAGGGTCACTTTAAAGTGGCCCTCCATTTAGAAATGACTGGGGGTTCACTAACTGGGCATAAAAAGGTAGAATCCCAATAACAGGCAAAATTACAACCTTAAAGCAGACCTTCAGTATCATTTAATGGAAAGTCCAAACCCTTATTCCCCAGCATTTAAAATTAATATATTTTACGTTTTTAGTCACTTACTTATTCACTTAACACTTAATTATTCTTTCCCCCACTGGGCTGCAACTCTGTTCAGCACTCTAGGATATGGGCGCTGCCATCTTGGCTCAGTAGCATCACATACTGAGGATAGGAGAGGGGGCAAAAGTGCAGGGGGGTGGGTTATAGTTGTGCTCTGCACAGACAGAGCAGAGCTGGGAGCAGGAAAAGGTCAGCAATCCCAGAATGCAGAGCGGCATAGTCAGAAGAAACTTCCTGTTTGCAGGCAGCCTGAGAATCCATGGGCCACCATCTTGGATGTTTAAAAGTTTAGAAAATGCAGCAGATGCAGGTAGGTTGATTTTAATGTGAGCAATCTGTATGTACAGGGTGGGGGGCTCTAATTCAGGATGAAGGTCCGGTTTAAGTGGTTATTCCTGCTTGCTTTGCTTGTGTCAGAAGCGTAGGGGCAGAATTAGTATGTAAGCATTATGGATTTTTTTTTTTTTTCTGTTTCAATCTTTTTATTGTCATTTTTTGGTATATAGGTTGTCAGTATGACATATTGTACTTTTACAAATAATAAAGAACACAGAATACAAGTTGTCATTCTTAATCCGCCGTCTTATACATGTATATCATTTTCAATGAATTGCTAAGGCACATTTAAAGTATTATAAGGCTTCCAAGGCTTAGTTTAGCGTCAACATAAGAGGGCTAAAATGTTCCGCCTAGTAACAAGGGGTCATCGTTTTTCAATCTGACGGACAGGTGGGTGATCTCCTCCTGTCCCGAACTCTCTACACCGCCATCCCCATAGTCACGAAGGGGGGGGGGGGGGTGAGGGGACCTGAAAGATCCGAGCTCAGGGGAATGGTAAACGTAGGAAGGGGGGGAGCAGAAAGACAGGGGAAGGGATAGAGAGAGAAAGGGAAAAGATCTGGGAACGAGTATTCTATCCAAGGGCTCCAGGTTTTTAAGCATTATGGATTTTAAACCCATATATACCTGCAACTTGCTATTTGTTCCTCAAAAGTCTGTGAATAATCCACACCCCTAAAACACACCCTGTAAGCTGGTCTCCAAGGTTGGCATCTCTGCTGTCTACTCTTGACTGTGGTAGCGTTCCAATCCACCCACACTCCCAATAACTGAGCCAACAACCATTTCTTTGGAATTGATGGAATTTTAATCGGCCACAGCCTCAACATAAAAACAGTAACAAATAACAATGCACTCCCGATCTCCCCGATCCAGGTCTGAGATTCCACCATTCCATAACTACCAACAGGAGGGGAGGCGGCCCGAAGGCTCAACTACCTCCTGAATCTGAAAACAGAAGCCGATTCGTGAGCCCGGCCGCACCCCTCCTAGGCCTGGTAGCTCAACGGGGCCAACTGCCAAGATCCACCTTACCCCCTTTCTTCTGTCCCTCCCCTTAAAATCAGTCACCTATCCTCCTGGCCCGTTTCAGCCGAAACAGCCGCTTCCTTGTAACCTACCCCCACTTTCCTGCCATCTCAGACCCGAACCGAGCAGAGAAGACCGCCAAAGCTGTGACAAGTAAAATAATACAGTAAGCAATGTATGTACAGCAATCCCCCGATACATACGCATTGACACATATACCCAATAAATAACCCCACAAATTATACATAACCCAAAAAACAAATTTAAGTATCCTGGTAATTTAAACAAAAATCAATAAATATATATTAATCCTCTTTCTCTATTTCATATATATATATATATATATATATATTTGGAAGAAAGATATATATGGACAGCACCAGTATTTATATATATATATATATATATATATATATATATATATATAAAAATACATCTCTCCTCTTTCTCCTTTTCTTTTTTTGTTTTTTTATATATAACATAATACAAAACCCCAAAAAACGCACCGAAACCCCAACCAGCCTTCTGCTGCGACCAATCGACCATTCCATCACCCCCAATAAAGGCCGGGCAGGTGGGAAAGCACAATCCAGTGAAGAGATCGGGGGTCAAAGAGGAAGGGGAGGGGGCAATCAGCCCCTTTATACTCCGCCCCCCTCCCCTTCCCCTGAGGTCACTTCCCCCAGTCTCTTCCCCCATCTCATAGGCTGGTCAGCTTCCAGCAGGAAGCGCAGGCCAGTCATGGGGCGGTCGACCTTAAAAGGCCGGCGCCCTTCTGTCCTAAGCATAACTTCAATGGGTTCACCTTCTAGGGAAGGAAGTGGATGCTGGCATGGGATGAAGTGTGTGTAAAGATGTCTCCTCCCGGCATCAGCAGAAGAGAGACAGAGCTTGTCATCGGGAGCAGCAGACATGTGCAAGCAGCGCTGTGAGTAATCCTTGGAACACTGGGGTTGTATACAGCCAGGAGGCATTTAAGGCTATCCCACTTTTAAGGTCTGGTGTTTAGATCTGCACTGGTTGCATTCTTAACATGTTTAGATTGGCGTAAGCTCTGTATCTAACCTCCAATTGATTTGCCTGTACATCTGCATATAAAGCAGAGAAGTGGAGAACAATTAAAAATGGATAGCGGATTTTTGGACGGGCTTCACAACAACTTCAGCAATGAATTTCCCCAGCTATGACTTACTATAATGTTATCCAGGGCACATGTCCATCACATCCAACCTGCTGCTATCACTATTAGAATCCAAACAAAAACAGCTCCGATTGTGCCTGATAGAGGAAAGAAGACATTTCTCTGGACTCCTTGAGAACAAGCAGATCAGATCCTTAGAGCAAAAGATTACCTGGATAGTGTTAAAATTTCACTCAGGCAGACAGAAGCAGGGCTGGATGATGAAGGGGCGCAAGAGGTGCGTACCCAGGCGCCTCCACAATTTGCCCTGCAAAGGGGGCCTCCACCAATCTTTGGGTTATGGTTTGGACCTGGAGGCTTTTCAGTCTGTTTTGGTCTGACGGGCCGCGGGGCCAGCAACAAAGCTATTGGCGGCAGTGGGGGCCCCCCGTGCCTGGGCAAACCTGCAGCCAAAGCTACCACAGGGCAGGACGGAGAGTCTAGAGTCACCACCAGCAACGCTACAGTGATGTGTGCAGAGCTGTCACTGCACATAAGCCACCAAGCACAGCCGCTGGCAGCTCAATGCAGGGAACTGATTTCTGCTGGACCAGCTGGGTGACTACACTACCCTCCACCCATAATGGCAAAGCAGGAGTTCCCGAGCAGCATGCACCCGCACAAGGGTGGCACAAGGGACTCGATCTGACGGTCTAGTAAGTGGGCGGGTGCCAGACAACCACCAATCAGTTACTTGGCTGGACTATTATTCTAAAGGAAAAAAATACTGTATTTAAATACTGTACCACCACAGATGTTGTGCCCAGGGGCCTCCCCTGCACCTTATCCAGCCCTGGACAGAAGGATCCAGGGACGCTAACATGAAAGCAGAATTCCAGTCAAAATGAGCCTGCCACCCTCAGGATTTGGGGCAGGGGCGTAGCTAGGGGGGGCACGTGCCCTGGGTGCAGCAGGTTGGGGGGCACCAAAGGGGGTCCTGAGAACAGGTGGGGGGGTCACCATTTTTAATCTTTGCCCCGGGTGCCAGAAAGCCTAGCTACTCCTCTGATGGGGGGGGTTACGAAGAGAAAAATCCCTTACCTCACCCCAAGGTCCTGCTGCACAGAAAGACACAAAGTGGCACCCCCTGGCTCCATGCACGAACACCGGCCATTTAAGTGAATGATTAGTGCGTGTACAGAGCCAGGGTGAATGCCGCTTTCTGTGTTTCTGTGGCAGCGCTGGACTGAGGGTGAGGTAAGGTTTTTTTTTTTCTCTATCATTTTGACTGGAATTCAGCTTTAAAGTGGAACAAAACCCTTTGGCTGCCCCCACCCCGGCCCCCAACCTGCTCTTCTTGCCCACCTTAGCCGATGAATCTTTCCACCACCATGGCCATGCCTCTCATGGCAGAGATTAGATCACAGATTGGCAAAAATGTTAGATGTTTAGATTTGCTTGCATCACTGGCTTCTCTTCAGTCCAGGTAGCGCTCCTGCACCCAGCCATTCAGATCAGCATCGTGGAAGTCCTGGTAAAGGTGAGTTTTGTGGGCAGCCCGGAGGATTCACACAGCGGGGGATCATGATTTTGGATGGGCTAGCAGCCCAGATAAAAGATTCCAGGTCCGGCCGACTAAGTGTCCCCACAATGGCAGGCAATGTCTTACCTTTCTGGCAGCCCCACACATGATTGCAGGGAAACCAGGGATGGGGCCGCTCCCTATGCTGCTGCTCTGTGCAAAACAATGCTTTTTAGACAAGGGCCAGCGCATGCGCCCTGGGAACAGCCGAAAGGTGAGTTGTGTGGGTGATCTGGGGGGTTTCACATGGTGGGACATCCTAAATCGGGATGCCTCAGGAAAACCAAAAAACTAATAGGTGAATCCTGGTAATAGGTCTACTTTAAACTGGACCAAAACCAAGGATTTTTACTATCCTGGGTTTTGGCTTCAATCGGGGGTGCACCACTGTGTGAAACCCCCCAGGTCGCCCGAACAAACTCACCTGTACGACACATGCGCAGCCGCTCATCCAATCGGCGTGCTCGGACCTGTTCGAGCCCCTTCGAACAGGAGCTCATCTAATGCAAGCGATCCGAGTGTGCTGACAGCTGCATTCCCGCTACACTCTAACAAATGCATGACACAGCGGGGTGCCCCGGGGGAGAGAGTATGCCTGCCCTGACGTCTCATAGAATCCAGGGTGGGTTTTGGTCCTCTTTAATGCATTCAATCCCTGCCCCCTTAGAATCTCAGCCCCCTGTACCCAGCCCCACTGTACCCACAAGCCAAGGAAAACCCAGCCCCCAATGCTATAGCCCCGGCATTATGGTTGAGAGGCCTCAGCAGGGATGTCTCGGGCCGGCCAGGGGCTGGTCAAATCCAGGGCTGATTTTTGGCCCCAGTCCGCCACTTCATCTATGTGTTCTCAAAAGCTTGTATTCAAATTTACTTGAAAAGGAACAACATCCAGGATTTTCACTATCCAGTGGGGCATTCTGATTTAGGATGTCTGGCTGTGTTAAATCCTATGGATCACCTACAATACGCACCTATCCATTGATCACACTGCGTATGTGCAGGCCACCAGCAAATCAGCAACTTGTGCTCCATTCAGCTTTCACTAGCCACTTTGATGTCAGGGCACATAGTAAAAGTTAAAGTGGACCGTCACCCAGGGGGGCGCTGTCTTGTCCGTCGCTGTCATCCGCTTGTCCGTCGGCGGGGATTGGACAGCGCGGTCACGTGGGAGCGTGGTGAGGTGAGTTTTGGGGGCTTTCTGGGGGGTTTCACACAGCGGGGCACCCCCAATCGGGGTGCCCCCCTGAAGTGGACCAAAACCCAGGATAGTCAAAATCCTGGGTGTTGGTCCACTTTAAGAGAGTTAAGAGTTTCCATGGCTGATACCTGGCCAGCCCATAGGCTGCTGAGCCTGCCTCCAGGGTGCTTCCCAGCCAGTCACCCAGTGCATTCATCAGCTCAGGCAATAGCACTGAAGGGGTAGATCATGGGCGTTTAGTATATATATTTAATATATAGAGCTTTAGTATTGTAGGGGCAGATACAATGGCAGGGGTAAGTATGACCACATAACATGATACTGGAGATATAAGAACTGCAAGCCTGTTAAAGGATATACAGATGTCCCCCAGATTAACACTCAAATAGTATGTGAGTCTGACTTTCTGCCAACTGTCTATGCCCCATGAATACAATAGACTATATTGACATGTAGAACACCTATATTCACACCTATCTGCCAACTACCTCAATAGCTGAGGTGTTTTCTTGGATGCAGCTCATTTCTGCTTGAAAGGGAATCCTTGAAATCCTAATTAGGTTGGCCTCCGACTCAAATACACATTAAACACGGTAATTGGATATTATTTGTGGTGGTGTAACTCCTGAAATATGTCAGTTATGACTATATTAATGGTCAAGCTCAAAAACATGTGCTGGGATGTCCTGGCTTGTGTGCACAATGGGGTCAGGTATATTCAAGGGCCAGAAGCTAAGGGAAGGAGGATCGTATAAATTCTGACAAATGATTTGGGTGAGGCAACTGCACAGCTGGCCCCAAAGCATTGCAGCCCACCAGGAATTCTCCCTGTGCTCCCTATGGCTAGTCCACCCGTTTCCCAGTGTACGGAGGTGGCCATTGATCTCAGTAGGAGTGGTCTTTGCACAATCCACACCCAAAATGGCGGTTGAACCACTTTTTGTGTGGTTCTGGAGAAGCTGAAATTGCAAACTTTGGAGCCCTGTAACAGCTTCTACCCTCTGTTGCAGGAAATGAAGGATGCCCCTCAACCCACTTCAGGTCAGCAGTGATGTGATTAAGCTGATCTAGCATATTCAGCTTATAACTATGTGTGTCATTCAAATCCATCATATGAAATGTCATTTTCTGACCCTCTCCCGACTGAACTATTAGAGGGACAAATATAGGCCACACTGCAAGAGAGAGCTCTAAGCTGTGGTCCAATATCAGCCACTAGGGGGAGCGCTAGAAATGGAAATGAAATGTTCTGATTAGCCCCGAATGTAAAGTTTGACCAGGCTTGCCTTCAGTTATTTGTGTCCCTTTTCCGAAACTTTCTAAGAGGTTTTTTGATAATAAAACTCTCCTTTACACGTTTCTTATAAAGGATTGCATTAGAGACAGTATATTAGATCTGATCACCTCTTGTCAGTTTTAGGAGGGGGTTCCTAGGCCACAAGAGGCAATTTTGTGTAGAATTGGAATGCTGGGTAACCTTACCTGGCGTCACAGGGTGAAGCACTAACATCTAGTGTTAAAGCCAAAGATAAGGCCCAGATCTATGCCTAGATAGTGGCCTTGACGTTATTAAAGAATCCAGGAGCACATTTTGAGCAGGAATTTTAATAAGAAAATTGACAGACTGCCCCGCTCTCGCCTCCTCCCTACATGCAGCATGAATAGCAAACCACTGCCAGACACCAGACTGAAACACTGACTACATGTTAAGCAATAGGAACACCAGAAAGTCAAGGGGTTTAGCCTACTTGGGCCCTATCAACTGTTCTAAGTGTTTTCCAACAGATACTGCTTTTTGGCCTAGTTTTAATGGGTATGGGGTAAACACTATAGGGTCGATTCTAAATGCAAAAGTTAATTAATTTCGGATCGGGAATCGGAAGTTTGGGTGGGTGTTAGTCATTTTTTCCCTTTTTTTTGGCCATTTCGTATTCGCACGAACGTTTGGGCCTAGACGTATATGCTCTTTCGATCTTCGGACGTCAATTGTATTATTTCCGTTAGTTATTGTATATTTCCCGTCCAAATCGTATTTTTTGCGAGCAGTCCTAATTTTCCCGTTAATGACATGGGCTTGCGATCAATTCAGAGAGCTGATTGGCAAGTGTTTCTAGGCACATTTAAGGGTTGATTCCCGAACTCTTATCCGGCAGCTTTTTGGCCTCGGGAGTAGCATGGATAGGAGTGAGTTCGAGGAACATCAAGCTCTAATGCTTTTTGGCATCGATTTGATCCGGATGTCTGAGGGCAGATTGCCCCCTGCGTCGTCGCATGCACATCGATGGCATGAATGACATTGAGCTGTTCGAGCTGACCAGGCTTAACCGCGCTTCCCTCCATAAACTGTATAGTGAGCTGCGGCCATACAGGCGACGTTGGGGCCAACAGAAGAAGAAGAGGAGGAGGATTAGTGCCCTTGGTCCTGGCTAATTTTGTAAAATAGTTTTGCACTTGTTGGTATTTTTATACATTTTATACTTTAAAAAAAAAAAAAAAACTTTTAACATTTTACGAGCTTTTAAGCAACCCAAAGCCAAAAAAAAGAAAAAATTTTTAAATAAATAATATTTTAAGGCTTTAGAAATGTGTCATTTCTAATATGCGCAAAAAAAGACATTTACACAAACACGAAAATACATGCTTAGAAACAGATAGACATATGTACATTATGTGGTTTGGGTAAGTTTTAGGGTCCGAGAAATGAAGAAGGATGCAAGCGCTAAGGGGTTTGGATAAGTTTTAGGGTCCGGGAAATGAAGAAAAATCCAACCGCCAAGGGGTTTGGGTCAGTTTTAGGGTTAATAAAGGTACGTGTAAGAATGTCGCAAAGTAGTTTGGTTGAGCTAGGTAGTGTACGATATGGGCCACATTAGTTGAGTGTAGCTTGTATTGCGCATGCGCAAGATCTTCCACATTTACGAGCGCACGAGTGTTAGAGGTTAAAAAGCAGGAAAAACCATCGGGAAACGCAAGAAATACGAAGAGGTGGACGATGGAAGAAGGGAAAAATAACATGCTGCCGTCTCAACAACAGATCACTCAACCGAAAATTTAATTGGAAATGACTGGCCCAAGGTCGGGAGATAACATACGAACGGACGGGAATTTTACAATAGGAAACTCATTAGGTTATAGAATCACTCGCAAGTTCATACGAATGCTCGATCGTTCGGAAATAATACCATGATCAGCAACAAAATCAAAGCTTTGACATGTTTCTTTGAATCGACCCTTATGTCTTAAACCGGACCTTCAGCGTGATTTAATGAAAAGCCCAAACTCTTAAAAAACGGTTCCCCAGCATCTAAAATTGATATATTTTACGTTAACTTATTATTCTTTCCCCCACTGGGCTGCAACTCTGTTCCGGAATATAGGATACGGGCGCCGCCATCTTGACTCAGAAGCATCACACTTACTGAGGAGAGAAGAGTGGGATAAGGTACAGGGGGGCGGGTTATAGCTGTGCTTTGCTCAGACAGAGCAGAGTTGGGGTCAGGTAAAGGTCAGCAGTCCCAGAATGCAGAGCAGCACAGTCAGGAGGCACTTCCTGTCTGCAGGCTGCCTGATAAGATGGCGGCTTCCATAAGCCGCCATCTTGGATGTTTAAAGGCTCATAACATGCAGTAGATGCAGGTAGGATGATTTTTAACGTGAGCAATCTGTATGTACTGGGTGTGGGAAACATATAAGATAGGCTCTTATTCAGAGTGAAGGTCCGCTTTAAAGGGACAGTCCAGGCAAAGCTGAAAAAATACTTTACTTACTACTGCCCCACAGATGCTCTGGTGATGTCTAGCTTTTTATACAGTTGACCCCAAGATCAGTTTCAGCAGAAAGCACACACATGGGATTCCTCGGACGGCTGTTCACAATTCACCTCTGTGGCATGCTCCCTCAGAGGGACCGTTCCAGGTACTGTATTAGCACACCCCCTCTATACAAGACAGCAGGGGCACACCTGGACAACATGTAGATATTAAAGTGGGCCTATCACCAGCCAGGATTTTGACTAACATGAGGATAGGTTCTTGTCCCAGGACACACAACCCAGATTTAAGGTGGACCAAAAACCAGAATTCTGACTATCCTGGGTTTTGGTCCTTGCCCCGGGCACCCGGATCGGGGGTGCCCCACTCTGTGAAACCCTCCAGGTCGCCGAACAAACTCACCTCTTCCCGGTCCTTCGACGCATGTGCGGCCGCTCGTTTAATGAGCGTGCTCGGATCTGTTCGAGCCTCTCTGTTCAGGAGCTTGTGGAATCCGAGTGCTCTGGCAGGCGCATCTCCCGCTTCCCTCTAACAGGGCGCTTGCCCACGCCAGCCATTAACAAATGCCTGCCCTGCGAGAGAGATAGTCACTGCTCGCACATGCGCCATTGGACTGGAGAAGGTGAGATTATGGGCGACCTGGGGGGTTTCACACAGCGGGGCATTCCGATTCTGGATGCTCCAGGGGGAGGGAATCAATCTTATAGATCCCTGGGCCGATCTCCGTGGGTTTTGGTCCACTTTAAGCCGTTTCCTCAATCTGTTGTAGAAGTGACTGACAAAGAAAAGCCATGGCTATCACTGGGGTCAGAAGGGGTCACCTGGACCTGATGGGTGTCAGTTTTTGAAAATGGCTCGGATTGATTTTTTGTTAGCTACAAAGGTTCCAAGTCAATGGCCTGTCTGCATAGAATCTTCAGGATATATGGCTCCTCAATATTCCTGTGTGGATTGTTTTCAACAAGTGGCTTCTTTATGCTGCTGAAAATAAGTAATACACTGCACTGTACTATCCTCTAATCCAGGGGTGCACAATCTTTTGTGGTCTAGGGGGCGCATTGTCTTACGAGGTTGCAATAAAATGGAAGCAACCAAAACACAAACAGTTTATAGCAAGAAAGCTGTTACCTTAAACCGGAAATTCAGCATCATTTATAGCGTTACAAAACCCACCAGTGGCCGGGCTGGACACGGGTTTTCCCTGATTCAGTATTCCCCCCTGCGTGAAACCCCCCAGGATGCCCATAAAAACAAACCTTTCCCCACTCCAACGGTGCATGTGTGGGCTCTTCTACAAACAGAGCCCTTTGGCCTTTGGTTGTAAGTAACATAGGAGAAGGCCTGGTAGGAAAAGTTTGCCTGTTTGCTGATGATACAAAGGATAGTAATAGGGTGGATATACCTAGAGGTGTCTGCAACATGATGATTAGCAACATAATGATTTAGCTTTGCTGGATGAATGTCTTTAATGTCTCTAAATGCAAAATCATGCACTTAGGTAGAAGGAATCCCTGCTCTGAGTACCGTATGGGCAGTACTGTGTTAGCCAGGACCTCGGAAGAGAGAGATTTAGGGATACTGATTACTGATAGCTGCAAGATGAGTGGACAGTGTAGCCAGGCAGTGGGAAAAGCAAGCAGGATGCTCGGCTGCATAGCTCAAGGCATCACCAGTAGGAAGAGGGAGGTTATGATGCTGCTGTTGTTAAAGGATTCAGTTTCAAGAGGAAATGAGCTGCAGCCCAGAAAACACCTCAGCTATTGATGTTGGCAGCTAGTTGTGAATATTGTCTATCATAGTCATGGGGCATAGTATTTGAGTGTTAATCAGGGGGACATCTGTAATAATATCCTTTAACAGCTGTATAGAGCCCTGGTGAGGCCACAGGTAGAAAATGTGTGCAGTTCTGGAGACCTTACCTGCAAAAAGACATTATTCAAATAAAACGGGTCCAAAGGCGGGCAACAAAAATGTTAGAAGGACTTAAACTTAAAACTTCAGGAGAGACTTAAAGAATTTAATGTATACAGTCTAGAGGAAAGAAGGGAGAGAGGAGACATGATGGAGACGTTTAAATATGTGAAAGGATTGAATAAGGTTCAGGAGGGAAGCGTTTTTAAGAAGAAACTTAATGATAAAACAAGGGGGCACAACCTGAAGCTAGTCGGGGGGAAGATCAAGAGCAATGTTAGAAATATTATTTTACAGAAAGAGTAGTAGATGCTTGGAACAAACTGCAAGCAGAGGTAGTTGAAAAATTGACAGTCAGTGAATGTAAACATGCCTGGGATAACCATACATCTATCCTAAGATAAAGAGAACATGCAGTATACACATAAGATACAGAGAACATACAGTATACACATAAGATACAGAGAACATACAGTATACACATAAGATACAGAGAACATACAGTATACACATAAGATACAGAGAACATACAGTATACACATAAGATACAGAGAACATACAGTATACACATAAGATACAGAGAACATACAGTATACACATAAGGACAGACTAGATGGACCGTATGGTCTCCTTCTGCTGTCAACCTTCTATGGGCCTTATTCATGAAATCATAGCGCCAGGTAGTGGCTGTATAGCGGCAGGTAGCGCCACGTAACGTCAGGTAGCGGCAGGTGAACGCTGGGAAAAGCACGCAATTACAGATTTATGAAGCGGAATCTGTAGAGCGACTGGGACAACGCCATGTACCGTACGATTCATCATTATCCCAGGGCCGGCGTTCAGCCTTGCAGAGCGCCACGTCTTACCTGTCGCTATCTGGTACTCTCCAGGTAAACAATCTTAAATCCCTTTCCTGATCCTATTTTTTTTATATAACAAAAACTTTCAGACATTTATCCCGGCCCTTAAAATATTATTTTTCTTTTTTTTTGGCACATTTAGACAAAAATGTATTTACTTGACGCTAACTGGAGTGGTAATGTCACACCCCACCAACAATGTTAATCCATGTTATTTCACTTGCTTATTGTTGTTCCTGTGTTTAAAAAATCACTTTAATCACACAATCGCTCACTGTCATTTTGTAATGAATATGGTTTGAGTGGCTGAGATTCTGGCGCACTGAGCAGTCGCTGTCATTCGCAGCATGGCGTGCTCTACAGTTTTTAAATATGGTATTTGCATGTGTGGCTATAGCGCCGAACATTGCTATGCGTACACAGTGTTAATGTTGCATTTGATAGCGGGATTTTTATTTTGCGAGGAGGGTCAAATGCTTTGCTTTCTCTTTTGTTTTGTGTATTTCCGGTTTAACACCTACGAGGATCCACCATGCGGCCCAGGAGACCTGCCAGATGCCTCCCCAGCTCCTCCTCAGACTCTGACACCCCCCAGTGGAGAAAGGCGATGATGCCCCAGTGGAGCGGGCTGGTGGGGTGAGGGCAGTATGGAGCCTCAGATCCTCACAATTGGACTCAGCTGAGTCCCAAACCCCCTGTGGCCACTCTTAAGTGGGGAGTCCCATTGGGGAGGAGGCAAGGAGGATCAGGGAGTGAGAGGGAGGAGGGTGGCCCATGGGGTTTGGGATCTGCCTGGCCCATTGTGAGGAGCGGAGGCTCCAAGCCTCCAACTCATAGCCCTTCCTGGGATTCCAGCAGCAGCTCATCCCCTGGTGAGTGTAATTATTATAGTGGATTATTATTTCCATTGCTATCTTGTTGTGACTAAAAAATTCCTTTGCACCTATACCTTTTTAACAGGGCATCATAGAGCCGGCACCTCTTCCCCAGATGAGGCACTCTGCATAGTAGTGGTAAGAGTTGCTTTATTTGTTCAAATAATGTTATTTTAAATATTTTTATATATATATATATATATTATCTCAATTCGCCAAATACCTTATATGGTAGTCAAGGGCCCATGTGGCCTATTTCACAGTAGCTGCTCTACTGTTGTACCCCGAAATCCTAAACTAATGTGCCTAGAACATGTGTTAGCCAAAGTTGGCTTTTTTAAACAAACACATGGCCAAGTATATACCCACTAGTATGGGTATGTTATCATTCTAAATAATACATGTTGAGGCCTATTAAAAACATCAAATACATTGTTCTTATGATTGTTTGTGTTTTTTATCCTAACAGATGTTTCCACCTGGACGGACCCGGTACTCATTCTCCCCAGCCCTGCTCCAGGAACCTCCAGCAGCATGGGCCAAAGCCACAGCTGCGATGGTGAGTACCCAAATTTCAAATTCCTACATATTTAAGTTAAAAATGCATGTGTCCATGACCATGAACAAATGTTAGTGACAGTCTGCTGCTTTCTATTAGACATGAAGATGCTATATTTGCAAGCCTCACTCATAATTGCATGTAAGCATGCTAGTTTGGTGGCTCTGCTAATGTTACTTAAAAAAACATTATACAGGCAGCCGGTGATTATGTTGTGGATTTCTATTACTCCTATTATTGTACCGTCACTATATAACAATTGGATAGGTGAGGGATTTTACATTAAAAAGGGACAGGGGTAATCGATCAATACAGGAACTACAGTCTTCCTCTTCTTAAGTAGCCCTTATTTGGTTAGTTAAGGTAGTTTATAATGGGAGATTAGGGTGGATAATCTAGAATGGGGGACCATTTTTTGATTTGGGCCAAATATAATTTACACTAACTTGGGTGTTGTTTAAGGGTTATAAAAGTTTATAATAATTTTATTTACTTTAACAAAATTGATCCCTTTCATAGGTATGTAATTTATTTTTTGGCCGTCGGGACTTATATATATTTTTTCTTCCCTACAGCTTGCAGAATGGAGCATCGCAGACTGTGGCAGTATGTCCGAAGGACAAGACTGATGCTGCTGGGGAAGATTAAAAAGCCATAGGGTGGGGGGAATTAGAGTTGCCGCTGTGTGGCAGTTTTAGGCCCATGTTGGGCATTTTATAAACATTTTTTATAAAACTTTTATTTGTTTTGGTAACATTTGTGTTGGTATTTTATTCATTAAGATGTAATTTTCATCAGCACACACACACACATAAAAAAACTAAAAAAATTATATTGCCAATGTGATCATTGACAATATAACATTGAAATACAATTTAAGCATTACACATAAAAAAAAATGCCCAGACACCATTAGATTTGGGTGAGCGATTGTACAGTGGCTTTAAAGCGACTGCAAAACATCAGATTCATCAATGGCAGCCAGGTTAATATAGCGACTGACGGCCGATCAGAGTGACCATTAGCGGTCGTTCTTAGTGCCGCAGTATAGACGCTCATCTGTCGCTACCTGGCGTTAGTAATGAATCAGCCTGTATGTTTCTATGTTTCTATGCCTTGTGGCAAACGGCTCTGGATTGTTTACAATAGGGAATTTACAATAGGGATCACGTGCTGCCTTATCCCCCGTGGTGTTACTGCATATTTGGCTAAACTATTCCTCCCATGTGAGTTGCTCCCAGTGAGGGCTGCTGAAAAGGACTTTAATATTTGTGTAAATGGCATCTTGGAATTACAGTAACTAATGATTGGCCTGCATTGATGAGAAGCTGAATTATTGCCACATTCGTGTTTCTGGGAGCTTTTTCCTCCTAATTATTAGCAGGGGCTTCTTTCCAGGACCCTCCTACCGAAAAGAAACCATCCCCCCTCAGGGGTACCATACTATACAATTGCCTCTTTTACCGTGAGTGATGTCATGCTGTAAAACAAACCGCGCAAAGCAGAGTGCCAAGCTCTAACAGTGAGATGATTTGTAAAACCCTAATATGAAAGAGCTGCAATCAAGTCAGTGCCCGAGGAGGAAATCTAGACCATAACACTCCTCATGTACAAAGTACATTATAAGCAGTAAAAGGGCATCTTAAAATAGCTTTGCACCTTAAAGAGCAACTCCTACAAACATTTTTTTTTACATTTTAAATAAAATAGGGAAAGATTTGAACAGTTTTTAAACGATTCTTAGTTAGTCCTACTTTCTATTTGGCAACAGAGACTTTAAATACATGGTTGTCATCAGGACTGATGGTGGTAACCAACATGAACTATGGAGTTGATCTGGCAGTGATATTGTTCCAGCCCCTGCAATACCCCTGGGTTTTATTTTACATGAACTTCCTGTTTGGTCACCCTAAGCGTTAATCGAGGACATAGACAATAAAAAGAATATTACATTGTCCTAACACTCCCTTGTTCTATCCTGTTGGGCTTCAAATTGTAACCAGAAGTTTGTAAAATATTGCACAATGCAACTGTTGTCTTTTGCAGAAGTATCCCAACCAGTTACTAATTATCTAAAGTTTACTGCGCATGAAATCCTACATTAAATGATTTAATCTGTAAACGGGGAGGCCGATTCATTAATATCGCCAGGTAGCGACAGATGAGCGACTGTAGCGTGATTTTTACAGCGCCAGCCAGTATTCGCTGTGCTTGGCCGGCGTTAGCTTGATGACAGCGACTCAGTCGGTGTGCGGTAATGTTGAATACGGGCTGGGGGGTCGCTGTTTCACAGGTCCAGCGTTGTATGTGAGCGCCTGACAACGAATGGCCAGAGCGAACGGCTAGCTTCATATTCATCAAAAAATCACGCTCCGAATGTGCTGTCGCTGTCCATTCCTTGTTTAAACCCCAGAGCGCTGGCGGCGATCTGTATTAACTAGTTTTTAACCCCTAAACAACCATATTTTTTTAATGTAACATTATACATGTTTTTAGAATCATTTTGTTATATGAATACATTAATCTCAGACCTGTTAGATCAATTCTGCACATATTTTTTTTTTTTTTTTTTTTGACTTAAAAATAAATCCTAACATTGCAGAAGTGGTCTCCGATTTTTTGACATTAAAAAAAAAAATTTAAAAAAATAATACCAATTAATTATGATTAATTATAGCTTGCTCCATTGAAATGCATTGGACATCGCCAGGGAGCGACAGCTCATACCTGGCGCTGTGAGGGAATTTGCAGCGGCGCTGTTCGGTCCAGGCGGCTTCATGATGAATGCCGTGCTAGCCGTCGCTCTCGCCGGCGCTAGCCTCATTTTGCTTGATAAATGCGTCATTGTGACCGCCGCGGGCGTACTTGAGTCGGTAGTCGCCGTTAGCTGCCGCTACCTGGCGCTCGTCAGACACTACCTGGCGCTATCGCTTGATGAATAAGGGCATAAGCGTGAATCGAGGACATAGACAATAAAAAGAATATTACATTGTCCTAACACTCCCTTGTTCTATCCTGTTGGGCTTCAAATTGTAACCAGAAGTTTGTAAAATATTGCACAATGCAACTGTTGTCTTTTGCAGAAGTATCCCAACCAGTTACTAATTATCTAAAGTTTACTGTGCATGAAATCCTACATTAAATTATTTAATCTGTAAACTTAATAAGTAATAATAGTAATAAAATAATAAATAATAAATTAATAACAACTACAAATACAATGATAACTGGCAGTACTAATTACAGATTCTCAATAAAAGTAGACAAAATTATATTTGAATGGCAGGTGAAAGGCAAAAAAAAAAAACTCCCAACCTGCAGGCTCAATCCCTCATCCTGCAGGTTGCAGTGGTGCCATTTTAGCGCTATTAACTTCAAATCTTGACCGGGCTGTGGCATGCATATGAGTAATGTGCGCCCTGCAGCCAATGAATAAGGGCACCTACTCTCTTGCAGGCAGCAGAGATGTGGCTTGGGGGGGGTCCTTCCTATAGGAACCCCAGAAATGGCTGCACAATGCAAAGCTGCACATCCATATTAGTAGAAGTGTGCATTCTGTACCTGTGTGTAGCCATTTCTGGAGGCCGTGTTAGACAAAAGAACAAGAGGAAAAAGTAGGTAAGTATTTTATGAATTAGGGGCTCAGTGGTGGTGGAAGGGGATGGTTTAGAGTACACAAAGACTGGGGGAGAGGTTAAATGAACTGAGGCTGGGTGTTGAATCAATGGAGCTGAGTGCCAGAGTTACCTTCAATCAGCCATCATATCTAGCTCTTTAAAGATCTAAACTTAAAGTGATTGGCAAGTAAAAAGTTAAAAAATAAATATCAGCAGCTTTCCTTACATTGAGTCCCGGCACTCTCCTTCCTGTTTCCTTAGTGAGGAAATCACTTGCTTATTCAGCTTTCAATCCCCACCCCACTGACCTGGTCACACCCCCACTCCCTTCCCAGATGTCCTGATTGGATGCCTCTCTCTGCAGCTATGAAACCCCACCCTCCTCCCTGGTCACACTATGTGCTGGCAGACTAGGGACATTCTTAGCCTGCATCATCTCTCACCCCCTTTTTCTGGTCACACTATGAGGCCGATTCATTAATAGCGGCAGGTAGCGACAGTTGAGCGACTGTAGCGGCATTTTCAGAGCGCCCGCTAGTAGTCGCTGTGCTTGACCGTTGTTCGGTTGTTGACAGCGACTCAGTCGGTGTGCAGTAATGTTGAATATTGGGTGAGGAGTCGCTATTTGACAGGTTCCGCGCTGTATGGGAGCGCATGATAGCGACTGGCCCTAGCGACCGGCTCCCACCATATTCATTAACAAATCACGCTCAAAATATTCTCGCGCTGTAAAATGCATGTTTAAACCCCAGAGCGCTGGCGGCGATGGGTTAAAAGTAGTTTTTTAACCCTCAAACAACCATATTTTTGGAAACCAAAAAAAACAAGTATTTTAAATAATTTAGTAATATGAATACATTAATATCAGACCTGTAATATCAATTCTGTACATTTTTTTTTTTTTTACCTTAAAAAAATGATCTAAAATGGCAGAAGTGGTCACAGAATTTTTCACATTTAAAAAAAAAAAAAAAAAAAATTAATAACAATTAATTATGAATATTTAAAGATTGTTCCTTTGAAATGCATTGGAGAGCGCCAGGTAGCGAGAGGTCATACCTGTCGCTGTTCAAGGTCGGACGCTGGCGCTGTGGGCTGAGGCTGGAATAATGATGAATGAGTGGCTATATGGCGCTATCTCAGTCGCTAAGCAGGATTGGCTTGATAAATGTGTGATTGTGGTGGGGAGCCGGCGTTCTCGTGGCGGGGCCCGTCATTACCGGCCGCTCACCAGTCGCTACCTGTCGCTATCCCTTGTTAAATAAGGGCCTATGTATTTAGGAACTACAGGGTCTTGGGAGAATAATGGGACAACAATCGGCTTTGCCTTTAGTATGACTTTAAAATGGATCAAAACCCAAGATTTTGACTATCCTGGGTTTTGGTCCACTTTAAAGACAATGGAGCTGATTCAAAGCCTGGTGATAAAACTCACTTCTTTTTTTAAGAGAGAAAGCTATCATTCACTTTCATTGTGTACCGGGTGTAAATTTTCACCTGGCAATTTTCTCTCCTAGTAGTGAGTTTTTTCACCCGGCTCTGAATCAGCCTCAATATGGTGACTAAATTACTGGTTTATCATTTACCAGCCTACAATTTCCCTAGTTCCTTCTACTTTTTTAAAAAAAAAAGAAGCCGGTTGACCCTTGTGTTTGAGTGTAAAGCTAAGAGTAAGTCCTGCCGAATCGGAATGGGAAAGTCCTATGTTCCCCCGACATCTGTCCGCCATACCATGACATTTATGAGTCCTGCTCTCCTTCCCACAGTAATAATGTCATGTGAGAGGCAAGTGCTTTTCACTGCCATAGGGAACATAATAAGAAATGAAAGTTGGCTGCTTCCATCAATAACCAGTGACACTGGCTCATATGATCCTCACATACACCTGGGGGGATATAGCATTACACTAATACTAGCAATGGAGTCTGCTTTGCATTTCTGTGATATATGAAGAGTGCAATTTTATTTGTTGTGTTTAATGCTGAGCTGACCAACCTTCTCTGTGGGACTTAGGCCCTGATTTAAGAAGGGATAGCGTCAGGTAGCGCCTGGTTAATGAGAGGTAGCGACTGGTCAACGCCGAACACGGCACGCAATTACACATTTATCAAGCAGAATCTGTTTAGCGACTGGGATAGCGCCATGTAGCGTCTGATTCATCATTTTCACAGCCTCAGCGAACAGCGCCGGCATTCAGCCTTGCACAGCGCCAGGTATGACCTCTTGCTACCTGACGCTCTCCCATACATTTCAATGGACGAACCTTTTCTTCTCTTTAAACAGGTTTTTTTTTTTACAAAAAAATCACAAATAATTCTTTGACCTCTTCTGGCATTGAAATAGCAGTTTTTTCACAATTTTTTCATTTTTTATATATTTCTTCAGAAATGACATTACAGGTCTGCCATTAAAGTGTTCATGTTACAATGTTGTTACAATGTAATTCCATATGTTTTCGCTTTGTTACTAGTTGATAGATGCTGGAAAACAGACTTTAAACACACCGCCTCCTGCGCTCTGGGCTTCAAACAACTATTTTTCAGCGCCAGAGATTTGTGAGGCTGTTTTTTTGCTGAATATGGTGTGAGTCGGTCGCTATGAGCAGTCGCTAACATGCGCTCCCATACAGCGCTGTACTGGTCAAATAGCGACTCCTCACAATGTATTCAACATTACTGAACAGCGACTGAATCGCTACAAACTAGCGACTCACGGCCGAGCACTACAACTACTAGCGGGCGCTCCTGCTACAGACGCTCATCTGTCGCTACCTGCCGCTTATGATGAATCAGCCTCTTACTGTAGCTTGACCACATTCATTTTGAAACCATTTTGTGACCAATAGATAAGAGGTCTTAGGATGGCTGGTACAACCAGGGGGCACTATTCAAGAGGGCTCTCATCTGACACAGCATGCCTCTCTTTTACATGTCCCCTGCCTCTTCCTTATATAATATATCTCTATTCAACTTCTGTACAGTACTTTTTTCTCTCTCTTTTCCACATATTTCTATTTTATTCACTTTCTCTTTTTCGTTCTCTTTCACCAGGACAGCCGAGCGGATCATTGGATGCCCCTTACCATCCCTGGAGGAACAATTCACGCAAAGGATCTGCTAAAGGCAAAAAGAATAACTGAGGACCCAACACACCCCGGACATTCATTTTCCAAACTCTTGCCCTCTGGCCGGAGGTACTTGGCTCTTTCAACAAGAACCTCCAGGTACAAAAATAGTTTTTATCCACTAGCCGTTAATAAATAACCACCACTAAATAATCTGCCACGAACTTCCTGTCCTTACCATGTGACTGATTTACCACCGATACCATATGTAAATATGTTAAAATGTTAATGTATAAAATGTATAATATTATATGTATAATATGTTAAAATGTTCTATTTTATATTTAATGTTATAGCTCTAGCGGGGTACCTCCCATCCAATAAGCATTCGTTGTATGGCCCTTATTTATGAAGGAATAGCGACAGGTAGCGACTGGTGAGCGGCCGGTAATGACGGGCCCCGCCACGAGAACGCCGGCTCCCCACCACAATCACACATTTATCAAGCCAATCCTGCTTAGCGACTGAGATAGCGCCATATAGCCACTCATTCATCATTATTCCAGCCTCAGCCCACAGCGCCAGAGTCCGACCTTGAACAGCGACAGGTATGACCTCTCGCTACCTGGCGCTCTCCAATGCATTTCAATGGAACAATCTTTAAATATTCATAATTAATTGTTATTAATTTTTTTTTTTTTTTTTTTTTTTTTAAACGTGAAAAATTCTGTGACCACTTCTGCCATTTTAGATTTTTAAGGTAAAAAAAAAAAAATTGTGCAGAATTGATATTACAGGTCTGATATTATTGTATTCATATTACTAAATTCTTTAAAATTTTTTTTTTTTTTGGTTTCCAAAATGATGGTGGTTTGGGGGTTAAAAAACTACTTTTAACACATCGCCTCCAGCGCTCTGGGGTTTAAACATGCATTTCACAGCGCGAGAATTTTTTGAGCGTGATTTTTTGATGAATATGGTGGGAGCCGGTCGCTCTGACCAGTCGCTATCATGCGCACCCATACATCGCGGAACCTGTCAAATAGCGACTCGTCACCCCGTATTCAACATTACTGCACACCGACTCAGTCGCTATCAACAACCGAACAATGGCCAAGCACAGCGACTACTAGCGGGCGCTGTGAAAATACTGCTACAGTCACTCAACTGTTGCTACCTGCCGCTATTAATGAATCGGCCTCTCCGTATCCTGTGCTTGGCGGTCAATAAAGTATTCATATTTGTATTTTTCACGTCCTCTTTTATTTTTTGTTATTTTCTCCATTCTCACCATATCTCTCTGTTCACTTTCCCTCCCCTTTTCTTTCTCTCTTTTCCATTCATTGCTCCTTTTTCTTTCTTTGACATTCACACATTGGCCTCGATTCAATAAAGAAAAAAATTCTCATGGTAGTAAAAGATTCAATTCATGAGAAAAAAGCCTGAGAATGTCACTGTTACTGAATCACCAGATAAAAAGACAATGAAAGTCAATGGCACTTTTTTACTCCTAAGAAAAGTAGAGAACTGTTTCCTCCTTTCTACACTGTAGTAAAAGCTGCCATTGACTTTCATTGTCTTTTTATCTAGTGATTCAGTAACAGTGACATTCTCAGGCTTTTTTCTCATTAATTGAATTTTTTACTACCATGAACATTTTTTTCTACCTTATTGAATCGAGGCCATTCTCTCTTTTTTTCATATACCCTCCTTCTCTATTTTCCACAATCCATCTCTCTCTGTTCACTTTCCCTCCCTTTATCTCTCTCTGTTTTCCATTCATTGCTTCTTTCTCTTTCTTCCACATTCACCCATTCTCTCTCCCTTCTCCATATACCCTCCTTCTCTCTTTTACACATTTCATCTCTCTCATTTTCTCTCCTTTTCTCCTCCTTCTTTCTCTTTTCCACATTTCCTCCTTCACTTTTTCTTTTCCACTTGTCCTTATTTGCGTACCCTTTTTTTCTTACACCATCCATCTCTTTTCTCCCTGTTCCCTCAGTCAGTTTTTTATATTCCTCCTATCTCCTTCCCATGTGCATGTGTGTTGGGGGGGAGGTACCTTGTACAGGACGACATTTTCCCTGTTGTATAACCTTTAAAGCAGACCAACAGTGAGAAATGACTTAAACCAGACCCACAAAACAAATAGTGCTCATATGCCCCCTCCCCAGGGCAATTTAGATTGATGTACATAAAAATGAATTTACCTTTTCTAATTTATGCTGTGGTAAACTTTAAAAACAAGATGGCGGCTCATACATTAGGCCACCTGCAAACAGGAAGTGCTGCTGGACTTCCTGTTACTGTGCATGGTCACTTATGTCAGTTGAATCCAGGCAGCGGCATGGCTGAGATGCTGGGGGAGGAAGATCCAAAATGGCCGCTACCTTTCTATCCCAACTGTGCCAGGCTGTTGGTCCGGTTTAATTGTCTTTTATATAACCATGTCTCTTCATCCTTCGGATATCACCATGCCACTCAGATAGCGCCCTACCACTCGCCCATACCATCCATCCGTCACTTTACACTATAATATACAGATTCTGTACTGTAGAAACCTTGCTGTCTATTTTTACTTTAAACCGGACCTTCACCATGATTTATTGAAAAGCTCAAACCCTTAAAAAACGATTCCCCAGCATCTAAAATTAATATATTTTAAGTTTTTAGTCACTTACTTATTATTCTTTCCCCCACTGGGCTGCAACTCTGTTCAGGACTTTAGGATACGGGCGCCGCCATCTTGACTCAGAAACATCACACTTACTGAGGAGAGTGGGATAAAGTACAGGGGGTGGGGTTATAGCTGTGCTTTGCTCAGATAGAGTAGAGCTGGGGTCAGGGAAAGGTCAGCAATCCCAGAATGCAGAGCGACACAGTCAGAAGGCACTTCTGCCTGATGTTCCATGAGCCGCCATCTTGGATGTTTAAAGGCTCGTAACATGCAGTAGATGCAGGTAGGATGATTTTTAACGTGGGCAATCTGTATGTACAGGGTGTGGGAAACATATAAGATAGTCTCTTATTCAGAGTGAAGGTCCGGATTAATGTGGGCAATCTGTATGTACAGGGTGTGGGAAACATATAAGATAGTCTCTTATTCAGAGTGAAGGTCCGGATTAATGTGAGCAATCTGTATGTATAGGGTGTGGGAAACATATAAGATAGGCTCTTATTCAGGGTGAAGGTCCGGATTAATGTGAGCAATCTGTATGTACAGGGTGTGGGAAACATATAAGATAGGCTCTTATTCAGGGTGAAGGTCCGGATTAATGTGAGCAATTTGTATGTACAGGGTGTGGGAAACATATAAGATAGGCTCTTATTCAGGGTGAAGGTCCGGATTAATGTGAGCAATCTGTATATACAGGGTGTGGGAAACATATAAGATAGACTCTTATTGAGGGTGAAGGTCCGGATTAATGTGGGCAATCTGTATGTACAGGGTGTGGGAAACATATAAGATAGGCTCTTATTCAGGGTGAAGGTCCGGATTAATGTGAGCAATCTGTATGTACAGGGTGTGGGAAACATATAAGATAGACTCTTATTGAGGGTGAAGGTCCGGATTAATGTGGGCAATCTGTATGTACAGGGTGTGGGAAACATATAAGATAGACTCTTATTCAGGGTGAAGGTCCGGATTAATGTGGGCAATCTGTATGTACAGGGGGGAAACATATAAGATAGACTCTTATTCAGGGTGAAGGTCCGGATTAATGTGAGCAATCTGTATGTATGGGGTGTGGGAAACATATAAGAGAGACTGTTATTCAGAGTGAAGGACCGCTTTAACAAAAAGAATTCGAAAACCTGCTTATTTTTGCCACCACTGATCGTCTTGGGCCCTGTTCCGTCTCCATAGAGCAGTGGGAGCGGAACAAAGCGGCCACGCCTTGGGCTTCTTTGGCAGCAGCTGAGGAGTCGCTTCAGTTTTTTGGAAAGCTGCATCAAACATGTGAAGTTCATCCCCACAATAAACCATTCTCTTTGGGTTTTGTAAAAGTTCCACTGTCATGAAGGCTTGTACTAAATATAAAGTCCATTTAAAGTTCACATAAGCCAAGATTAGCCTTTTGGTCTACATGGCCACAGGAATATAGGGTCTAGAAACAATGGATATGAGAAACACTCAACATAAATGTCTCTTTTATTATTAACATCCTACCCAAAAAGAATTGTGTAATCACTGTCTATCAGATCATGTATATAACTACATATTCTTTTTATTCTATTTTTCCCACTCAGTGTTGATCTCGATTTAGTAGTTTCTTAATCATCGCCTATCATAAGCCATGAGATAGTAGAAACATCATTGTGGGAGGGAATCTAATTATATATATGTGTCAGGGATTGGGGCGAACGGCAGTGACTCAGACGATAGTTCTCCTTCAAATCAACCGTAATTTATTAAAAATAAAGATTCACCAGCCAAACATCTCTTAAAGTGGACCAACACCCACCCCTGATCGGTCCGGGAATCTTCAGCTCCCTCCCTGCGGGGCATCCGAAATCGGGATGTGTGAAACCCCCCCAGAAAGCCCCTAAAAACTTACCTTATCAGCGACGGATAAGCCGCCGCCGCTTATCCGTCGCTTGTCCGTCGCCGATAAGGTAAGATTTTTGGGGCTTTTTGGGGGGTCTCACACAGTGGGGCACCCCCGATCGGGGTGCCCCACGAAAGTAGACCAACACCCAGCATAGTGAAAATCCTGGGTGTTGGTCCACTTTAACATCAGAGAAGGTTGCAGCCAAAAATGCAGAATAGCAAGTGGTTACCTCACTAGCTCTTAGTAAAGTCCAGGGTAGGAAAATGCAGCAAGCTGAAAAAGTCCTTGTCGTACAAGGTCCACTTCCAGGGCATACGAGCCCACGCTGTTATTCCCCACAAGTCCAAGTTTGAGGTGACACAAGTCCTTCAGCTTTAATCCAGGTCTGTTATTCACATCGAGCAGTACAGCCTGGGCTCCTTATTCCAGGCTGGTCAACAGTAAACTGAAAGGCTCAGCGGCTCCTTTTATTTAGTCTTTCCCCTGCAATCAGTCTCATCACCTGTGCGAGGCCTGGAATCAGGGAACAAACCTGTAGAGGACTGAGGAATGTGAACTGGGTCCTGAAAACCCGGCATGGACCGTGCCTGATAGAGCAGTTTCTTGTACTCTATCTTGTACTCAGTATCATGTACTCAGAATATCCACTGTCAAATCTGTAAAACTGTACTGTATGTTTCTACCCTGTCTGTAATTTCTACTTTGTAAAGCGCTACGGAAGATGATGGCGCTATATAAATAAACAATAATAATAATAATAATAGAGCAGGGGAAAAATATATACCATTCATTACTTTCCCAAACACCTTACCACATATGTTTATAACAGTATATATATATATATGTTCGTTCTTCCTTCCCCTTCTTCCCTTCCCTTCTTCTTTCTTTTCCTTTCTCTCGTTTCTCCTTTCCTTCTATCATTTGTTTAGATTTCCTCCTTTTTTAGTTACTCTGTAACTTTTCCCCACCCCCACCCGATATCACTTTTATTAATGCCAGAGGAAAAGGAGGAGACCCAAAGAAAAGGAACATGGCCAAAAAAAATACATACTCTGAGATGAGTTGTGCTGGAGCTGAAGACCTTGGTACCTGGCAGAGCTAATCTAGAGGCAGAAAGGAGTCAACTCAGAATTGTAATTCTGGTCAACCTGGTGCTGACAGTAGTTTTGTGGGCAGCAGGGACAAGGGATGGTCAGCAACAGGGCTAGTGGTACAGATGTGGCACGGGTCAGCAGCAGGATGAGGTGGGTAGCAAGCCTGGCAGAGCAATAGGGGGACAGCTTGGCACACTGGGGGAAAAGGTGTGTGGATTGTGTGTGTTTGTATGTGTTTTTGCGGCCGTTGTTGCTGGGCCGGTTTCACTTTTCAACAGGTGCTCGTTGTGGCCCGTCCACCACCACCCCACCCCTCCCCCTCGAGGCCGGCTTCTCTCAAGCACTCTTTCCGGCCTCGCTGCCTGCTTTGCTGCTCTCCCTCTCATTCCCTTGCTGCTGTGAGGGTTGACGGTCGCTGCTTTGCTGCGGTGAGTGGATTTTATTTTTCACCATTTTTAACCATTTTTCTTATATGGTGGGTGATGTGCATGTTGACACTTATGTCTGTTCTCATGTCTTCTAGGTGGGATCCCTTCTTTTGAAGTTTAAAGAGGGAGTTCTCCTGGTCCTAGGGTCCCTTAGAGTTTAATTTAGGGTTCCCAAAAAAAAAAAAATCCTCCCACTTGGGACCTGAAGGGGCATCCCGGGTAGCTTAATGGTGTAAATCCCTCTGGTCATTGCGACTACATTAAAATCACCATATGGAGGCTTCTCAGGATACCGGGCTTGGGCTCCCCTCGGGGCAACCCGTCAGTCAGTGCTGTGCTGGTAAACCAGACATTCACCCTAATTAAGAGCCTATCTTGTATGTTTCTGCCACCCTGCACATACAGATTGCCCACATTAAAAATCATCTCACCTGCAACTAGTGCGCATTCTGAGCCTTCAAAGATCCAAGATGGCGGTTCATGGAGCATCAGGCTGCCTGCAGACAGGAAGTGTCTTCTGACTGTGCTGCTCTGCATTCTGGGAATGCAGTCCTTTTCTTGACCCCAGGTCTGCTCTGTCTGTGCAAAGCACAGGTATAACCCACCCCCTGTACTTTATCCCACTCTCCCCTCCTGAGTGTGTGTGATGCTTCTGAGGCAAGATGGAGGCGCCCATATACTAGAGTCCTGAACAGAGTTGCAGCCCAGCGAAGGAAAGAATAAAAAGTAATCAACTAAAAACTTAAAATATATTAATTTTAGATGCTTGGGAATTTTTTTAAGGGTTTGGGCTTTTCATTAAATGATGTTGAAGATTCGGTTTAAGACGTTAAGCCCTCCAGCGACTCCTGTGTTTTCTGATTTCTGAAAAGCAACTAATGTGAAAAAAAGACTTCAAGTCCTCTGAATCCCAATTCAGCATGTCCAGCTGCTTAAAAAGAATCCAAACGTGTTTCGGCCTAGAATCGAAAGACTCTGCGGCTGGCCGATTCTCTGTCCCCAAATTGGGATACCCCATAGCGCATGTGCAGGGCATCCCTGCTGTGCACACTTTCTAAGCCTGGCAGATTTGCATGTTTACCGGTGCAGGAGCATGCCAAAGGGTGTGTAGCCAAGGTTAGCAGTGTGCCCTGTGGCTTTCTCGGTTCCTTCACCCTGTGCTCCTGCCCTGGCAGACTTCCAGGTAAGATGAAGGCACATACATAGGGATATCCCTGGGGGGAGCAAATGGGGAAGGTGTCTTATTCACATGGTCCTACTTTTGGTTTTCACATGATGGGCATTCCAAATTAGGATGCCTGGGGTTGTGGAGGGGATTAAACCACTGGAATACCCAGGATTTTAAAGGAGCAGTATCGCGATTTTTTCTTGGTGACATATTTAAATGGTACTTTGAATGTAGGTAGGTGTTGGAGTAAGAATTACAAATTTAGAAAAAAATGGTGTGTGTGTTGTGCAGCTGGAGACTAATAGCTCATGTTTATGTCTTTTGAGTGTCAGGTCCCGACACTCTGGCCTGTTCCATGCTGAGGAGAGGGGGAAACAATGTATCAAAGTATCAGCTGTTCAGTGTTGGCAGCCGTCCAGCATAAGATAACAACATTGCAACATTGCCTGGCCAGAACTTATATCTATATAAGTCATTTAGCTGATTTTGACAGTTTTCCCTTCATGTTGGCTCTGCTGCAGAATCTTTCAGTTTACCATTTTCTCTCTCTTTTCTCAACACATTTTTCCATATGATCTTTCAGCTTTGTGTGTTTTGAGCAAAGCCCAACCCAGGATTTTCACTATCTGGAGTTTTGTTTTGTGCCCCTAGGGGTATCCTGACTTGGGATGCCCTGATATGTGAAATCCCCAAGTTCGCCTGTGAAAACGTCCCTGTCCCACAGCGCATGCGCGGGCTCTCATCCAATCAGCTCTGTTTGCACGCAGATGGGGAGGCTGAGCAGTAACCTTCCTGGCCGCCCGGCCTGTCTAAATGACTATCTGCGTGAGCGCGCCAGAAAAATGGGGGGATCTGTGGTTATCCAGGGGTCGTTTCACACAGTGGGGCATCCCGATTTAGGATGCCCAAGGGGCAAGGTCAATGGCCGGGTCTTATAGACTTCAGGGTCGGCCACTCAGAGTTTTGTTCCACTTTAATACCTTTAGATTTTCCTGCACAGTTATTCAAAGAAGAATTTCAGTTATTTTCAGTCAGTTTCGTTTATTTTGTATAGATTTTACACATTTGAGTCACCTGGTCTCATAACAAAAGCAGCACCTCACACACACACACAGCCGTTACCACTGATTACAGTGTCAGCCTCTGAGGTAAAGTGTTGCTAGGAGACCAGTGGGCTAAATGAAGCAGCTCACTAAATACAACCCAGCAGATCCCCCTATTTAGCAAATGGACTGAGCCATTGTCATTATACAATTTAAAAGAAAGGCATACATTTTTTTCTTTTTTCTATCGCCAGATTATTTATACACATGTTGGAAGCTATTGTGTGGCTATTTAATTATTTATCTTTTTTAATGCAAATTTCGCAATACTGCTCCTTTAATCTGGAAGGGGCCTGCACAGTCATACAGCCACAGTGCTGTTACAGCAGCCGCTTTAGCTATTTAGGAACCATTGCTCCTGGAGGGGGCTGGAATCCAGTAGCCTGGGTGCTCTCCTGGGTAAAAACCACCCTGACATCATTTTTGAGGTCCCCTATAAAACAAGGGATGTTATATGTAACATTGCCTCATAAGAGAAAGTGAAGTGCTTACATTTTATATAATCCCACTTAACGACAGAATGTTTACTCCAAAACTAATTAGAATTTATGGTAAAGCTCGCGCATGTAACTACACCCCTCCAGCGTGGACGCACTGCTATCCATCACCCATTGTTCTCACTGCCCTATTGCGTGGGAATAAAGGGGTGCTGTGGATATTTGAGTTCCTCTAATATTTCACATTCTTTCCTCCCGAGCTCTCATTAGAAATGATAAAATAAGTACTTAATGACTCTCGCCATGCTTATTCCCCTGCTATTAGATGGCAGCAGAGGTTGCTCCTAATTGAGTTAATGCTTGCGTGATTAATTGGCTGGAGAGCCGTCGTGGTCGCTCTTTGTCTCGTTGTGGAAAATTGTGGGGGTCCCAACTGAGGAAAGTCCATGTCATCACTCCAGCTGAAGCAGCCATACCTAGAAGCTGCGGCATGGCAACTGAGGCATACTTGGGCTGGTTTACAAAATCTGTCAAATAGAAAAATGGACCTGTTGTCCCTGGCAACTGGTGAGATGTCATTAATCCATTTTCCAACTGAAGAATGCCGGCTAGCCATAGAGCGCTGACGCTATGTTTTGAAAGTTTAATGTACATATAAGGTAAATATTAAGTGCCTATGCGCTCTAAAGCTTTTAGTTAAAAGTAAAAGGAATCTGCAGACATTTTAACAGAGGTGATCAGTTCACTGAAAATGCGGCCCATATGGACCTCACACACCGTAGTGTTGCATAGCTTTCCAGCTTTCCAGACAGGCAAATCGATCATATCTATTTTGCAATGTAAGGTCATCCATATGTATACCGGTCAATGTGATAAAGCAAAAAGGTTACCAACTGTAATATTCAGGGGATGCATGGAGTGGGTGCTGCTTATCACATATATAAGAGTAGGGCAGTTTCTAGGGAAAACAATGAACAGTGCACAAAAAAATCTGTCCCATCCTCACCCATCCTATGGCTGCTGGGCCTTATAGGTGTGCACCATGATGTACCTTTACCATAGCAGCAGACAATAATAATAAAAATATAATAATAATAATTAGTATGACCCCCCCATAAGGCAGGACCATATTTGCCTCCATTTATTGGATATGCATTAGTAAGGAGGACCAAGAGAAGTATGGAGCAAAATTCTCCTCCCCACGCACAATGTGCATGCCTTGACTGATTCAGCGAGGAAGTACAATCCTATCTCTCATGGTTTGTCCCAAATACTTTCCCAATTCACACAGGGATTAGGAAGCTGTTCAGAGTTCATGGGAAGATGGAGGGAGCCATCCAGGTGTTAAACCTGTTAGACTTTAGACATGGGTGTAGATTCATCTTCCAGCAGGACGGCTCTAAAAATGCAGCCAAATTTACAATGAAATGGTTTAAATCGAAGCATCTTTATGTGTTGGGATGTCACAATCAAAGTGCATGCTTGCCCTGAGAACCCTACTGGCTGCTGCCGGCCATGTACAGAACAAGAATTGCATAGAGCAGATCAGTGATGACGTTTCTGCTTCTGAAAGGGAGGGCAGCCAAAGAGATTCATGTTGACTTGGTGTAAACATTAGGCAACAAATGCCCTCCGTACTTCAAAGTGAACAGCTGGGTTGCAAAATTTAAAACTGGCCACTTCCAACACCTACAATAAGGACCATTCCAGGGAACCTACTGTGGTGACCATTCCAGAAACCCCAATATGCCATCTATGTATGACATGATTCTGGAAGCCCAGCCAATTTTAACATTGAACATGTCCAGAGAAAAAGTTGGGTGCTAAATTTGTGCTCATTTGGACATAAGGAAGGTGTCTGCTCAAGTGTACAAGTTTCGATAAGATAGGATGCTTTCCTTTCTTGACTTGTGATGATGGATAAGATGTGGAATTTTTTATAATCCTGAGTGAAAAGAGCAGTCAGAAAAATGGAGACACAGAAGTTCCTGTGTCCAACGGGTGCACATGTCACTATTGAAAGTAGCTGTGACCTTTCAAAGAGGTCTACTATCACAGCTGTGTGTTACACTTCAAGACAAACTGAAAAAAGCACTTCAGACTAAGAAGGTATGAAAACTTGACCAAAGGTTTTTAGTTCAATTACAATGCCTTATGCCACACAGTGGCCATCACCTAGAATGAAATGGCAGACCTGGGCTCGACCTTTATCTGTTTTTCTATTTGTAGAAACACCTCAAAGTACCAAATCTGATTCTATTGCAGTGCAATTGCAAATATAGTTTTAAAGACTAGAGGCCAGGTGTGTCTGCTTTCCTGGATTAAAGGCCCTGTAAGGCTCTACAACACTAGCTAAATATTTTTTTGCTAGTCCACCTTATACGTAAGAGTAGCAGTGAAAAAATACATTCAGACCTTGGGCTCCACGAAAATCAGACTTAAAGATTTTATCTACAACTACAAGCATTATAAAATGAGCCCCTTGAAGTTAAGCCAATCATTCATGTGGCAACTGATTGTTTTAGACCCAAACTCTCAACACCACCAGGTACTCTCAACACCAACGGCAAAAGGGATGGATGGTGACCTTCACTTGTAATCATCTATGACCTAGTGGTCTAGAAGGCTTTTATAAAACAGATACGGGATAGAGTACAGTAGATCTTCATATCTATTGTAAGCCTCCAGGATCTTTTCAGCATCACAGACACAGGCATAACAGGACTTTACATAACTCAAAAGTTTATTTTGTTCACAGTATCCGAAAAAATATGACTGTCTTTAGCATAGAGGGTAAGAATCATTGCAAAGGTCCATTTTTAGAGAAACATCCTCCTAGATTACTGTTAGCCCCAACCCTGGGCTCTAATCTGGGACAGGTCTCTCAGGCTTCTATTGTATCTGAGCTTCTTGCTACGGGTTTCTGGCTGCTTTCACGCATGCTTTGCAATGCTCTCCGCAGCAGCTACTTTGGGCATCTTAGGGTTGATTCAAAGCCCCTTTGTCACCTTTTTTTTGTGTGAATATTTCCATTCTCGTTCATTTTTGCCCCTCGTCTGATTCAGCAAAGCCTTTTTTCTGCAAGAACTTTAGTGTGAAATGTTTTCATTTTTGCATGATTTTTCGTTTGGTAGCAAGACCTCCATAAAAATGATGAGAAAGAGGCTCTGAATCAACCCTCTTGTCCCTGTGTCACTCTTGTGCCCCAGCTCCTAGTGCCTCCAGCACCTGCTCAGCCCATATATCAGCAGGTTTCATTAGCTTCTTTATAGCACTTCTGGCCTGGATCAGAATTGGACTGGGCTACTTGGCCTGCCGGACTCATCCAGCTTCCCTTATTGGCCAAACTCCAGGGCCCTATAGAGAACCTTAAAGGGCCAATAACACAAGACATGGCACTCTTTCCTGGATCTAGCACTTTCCCATCCAGAAATGGCATATTTACTCCTTCTGCTAGACAATCCACAAATGAACCTTGTAAACCTTAAGAATCGTTAAGTATCTTCCTTCAGATTCGGGAACCTAGGGAAGTCACATGTTCTGCCATTATATAGAATTTATTGGATATGCATTAGTAAGGAGGACCAAGAGAAGTATGGAGCAAAATTCTCCAACCCATGCACAATGTGCATGCATTGACTGATTCAGTGAGGAAGTACAATCCTATCTCACATGGTTTGACCCAAATACTTTCCCAATTATATGAATTCCATCATGAGTGGTGATCATTTTAAAGTGGACCATCACCCCCGATTAGGGGTGTCCCGCTGTGTAAAACCCCCCAGAACCCCAAAAAACTCACCTCACCACGCTCACGGACAAGCGGCGGACAAGACAGTGCGCCCGCCGCCGCCTCCCGCACGTCGCTCTGACAGGGCGCGCGCACGTCTAGAGAAGCGCGCGGGAGATCGGGATGTCCCGCGGTGAGGGACCCCCCCCCAAAACCCCAAAAAAGCTCACCTCATCGGCGGCGGTGGCAGCCGCCGGCGCCTCCCGCGCGCTTCTCTAGACGTGCGCGCGCCCTGTCAGAGCGACGTGCGGGAGGCGGCGGCGGGCGCACTGTCTTGTCCGCCGCTTGTCCGTGAGCGTGGTGAGGTGAGTTTTTTTGGGTTCTGGGGGGTTTTACACAGCGGGACACCCCTAATCGGGGTGCCCCCCTGAAGTGGACCAAAACCCAGGATAGTCAAAATCCTGGGTGTTGGTCCACTTTAACACCCCAAGAAGATTGCAAAAGAGCTGCATGAGCCACTTACCTGGCCCACATCAGCGCCATGTATTGTTATGTAATGCTACTGATCAATTTGGTTGTTGTAAAAGAGCACATCCCATATACCTATATACCTACATCCTATACACATATCTTGCCAGAGAGCCCCAAATATAATGTCTAGGAAGCAGCTACAAAGGTTGCCAATGCTGACCTTATAATAACAGCCACTCGTCGTTCTTGTTCTTGTAGACAGGGGCCAAGTGACCAGTCACACCCCCTGAGCCCGTGGAGTAAATGGGTCCAGGAATGTCAGACTGGCCTGCAATTACAGTTTTTTCCACTAGTTCATTGGTGGTTCAGTGGGGATCAGGCATCCCAGAGGGGGGCAGATTGGTGTTTAAATGTGTGTGAGCAGTGTGGTGACAGATCGGAGTGTGTATGTGTATGAGGAGAACAGAAGTGGTGTGTGTCTTTACAGCGTATGTCTGTGTGTGTGGGGTTCTTTTAATATTTTATTTTTGTATATGGTACTGGGGGGGGGGTTATCCAAAGTCTGCTCTGGGGGCTAGCAGATTCTAGTTATGCCACTGTTTGCAGAGAACATTTCTGTGACGCGGTAAGAATCAGGTAGAAAACATTCTCTCCTACAACAAACAGTAAAAAGAACAACTTTAGGTCCTGTTTAACCCCCATCCACAGTGTTCCTATTAGTTAGATTCATAAGAATTCTGAAACTGGACCCAATTCATGCACCAGCATCACACTCACAGCCAGCATGACTGACTGGTAGAAAGGAATGCAAGGAGGCAGTTCCTAAAGCCCTAAAGTGCACCAAAACCCATGCCGATCAATTCCCTCCCCCCCGGGCATCCAAAATCGTGATGCCCCACTGTATGAAACCCCCCAGGTTGCCCCAAACACTTACCTTGTTTCCCGATCCAATGGCGCATGTGCAAGCCGTGGCAGCACCCCTGCTGTCCCTCTTGCAGGGCGCGTACCCATGCCAGGCATTTGTGAATGGCCGGCACAGGCACGCTCCCTGTTAGAAGGTAGCGGGGGATGCAGCCGCTGGCCTTAGACTAAGCTTAGACGATGTGACATCAGCGGCTAGTTTGGCTTTGTGGGATGTATTCAGAAATAGTTATTTAATGGAAAAAAACGATAAGGAAATTAGTCAGAGAAGAATGAAAAGTCATTGGGGGATAAACATTTCACAAACTGAAAGAGAAATAGGGGGTTACTGAGAAAGAAAAAGGGACCATCAGCCCCAGCAAAGGCTAGAGCAGGGGTACTCAACCACTTCTTGCAAAGGTCCATTTAAAGGCATCCAGTGAGAGGTGAAGGTCCGGGCCTAGGGCCAGGGCTGTCGCGGGAGGGAGGGGGGTGGATAGTTATAAATCAGCACACTGGAGGGGGGCTATAGATTCCCCAGGCAAAACTAAAAAAGGCTGCTTTCCCCCCTAACCCCAAAATTCTATTGGGCACTGGGAAGAAACAGGAACTTTTTTTATTTCTTTCTTTTTTTGGAGCAAAGAGACAGAGAAACAAAGTTTGTGTGTACCTTGCAATGTCACTTCCCACCCGTGCAGTACTTCATATTGCAATACCAGGTGCCAGGGAGCCATGAAACTGACAGGGAGACTAAGCACTAAATCGCCGATCAAGGGGGCATCTCTGAGCTCGGCAACACAGAAGCAACTGAGTGCAGGGCTGTCAGGGCAGGGTCCAGAAATCTGGGTCCGAGGTCCGCATTCGGACTCCTGTCCGCCAGTTGAGTATATCTGGGCTAGAAGTTTTAGCAGAAGGGGTCCATCTTCAGGACATCTAAAGACTGATGGTCAGATTATAAAAGATGACTTTTTCTCAAATCTTGTGAAAATTATGAGTCCACTATGCTGGTTTAGCTGCTAATGCACTTGATACATTTCAGAAATCTAGCCAATCCTTATGGCTCATCATCGTTCAGAACAACAGGCTCCTGTGGATCTACCTTATCTGGGAAACAGTACTAACTGGGCAAAGTTTTGCCCAGTTAGTACTGTCCAGTTAGTACTTAACCATAATCAGTCATGGAGATTATATTTTCTAAGGCCCACCAGAGAAGATAATTCTTGGAGCTCAACAGCGGAAAACATTCTTGGGGCCCACCAGAGGAATCATTTTTGTTACCCATTAGGCAAAATCATTTTTTGGGGCCCACCAGAGAAAAACATTCATGGGGCTAGCAAGAGGAAATCATTCTTGGGGCCTACCCTTCACCTAAAACTCAAGGACTGTTGCATAATATCAAATGTTTTTCACTTAAATAAAAAATGTACTTTACTGAAGAAATAACAAACTCACAGAACATGATTTGTCTACAGGGGGGATGGATCTTAAATAGTGTTAGGCGAACCAGAACCACAACATTCGGGTTCGTAACTGCTCGAATTTGGTGTTCGGCCAAACCCAGAAAAGTTGATTGATGGACAACCAGCTTAACCTAATGCAAAGTCTGCAGCAGCAGGAAGCGGCTGTACAACTTACTTGAGCTCCGCGCTCCGGTTGGCGTTCTTTCCTACCAAAATGGCCACAGTCCAGCCCCCCATGAGTGAGGACACTGGCAGCAGATAGCAGCACTTCTAGTGCCAGCTGCCAGTGTCCTCACTCCTCACTCATGGGGGACGGACATCTTTTTAAAGCTCTGGCCGTTTTGACAGAGAAAAGAACGCCGAACGGATTGCGGCGGTCAGGTAAGTTGCACTCTGCATGGGGTCTTTTTTGGGTCCCAAAGTTCAGGTCCTCATTGATTTCAGTGGGGACCAGGTTTGGGCAAGTTCGGTACCCAAACCAAACTTTTGTTCCAAGTTTGATCGAACTTGCTGAACTCGAACTTATAGGGATTCATCCAACACTAATCATAAAGTATCTGTATTGATGAGTACACCAGATGGCATGAGTTTTAAAATATTTAAACCGGACCTTCAGCGTGATTTAATGAAAAGCCCAAACTCTTAAAAAACGGTTCCCCAGCATCTAAAATTAATATATTTTAAGTTTTTAGTCACTAACTTATTATTCTTTCCCCCGCTGGGCTGCAACTCTGTTCAGGAATTTAGGATACGGGCGCCGAGAGTGGGATAAGGTACAGGGGGGCGGGTTATAGCTGTGCTTTGCTCAGACAGAACAGAGCTGGGGTCAGGTAAAGGTCAGCAGTCCCAGAATGCAGAGCAGCACAGTCAGGAGGCACTTCCTGTTTGCAGGCTGCCTGATAAGATGGCGGCTTCCATAAGCCGCCATCTTGGATGTTTAAAGGCTCATAACATGCAGTAGATGCAGGTAGGATGATTTTTAATGTGGACAATCTGTATGTACAGGGTGTGGGAAACATATAAGATAGACTCTTATTCAGAGTGAAGGTCCGCTTTAAATAATCCACTGTAGATTTTAAAGAACCTTTTAGAGTAAGAACTTCTTTTTTGTTCTATAACTTACAGAACTCTCGAAGCATATATACCGTGTCTTCTTGTTGGTGGCCCTGGGTCAGTGCCTGGGGCCCACTGTTCTAGCGTTCTGGTGGGCCAGTTCGTCACTGATGGTCAGCGTAACACTAATGAGTATAGGTATTGCGTTCAGGCCGTAGAAATCAATTAGGCCTGAAATAATCCTGGAGATTTCCTATTACCATCACCGCACGCAAGCTTTGGGTGTCCCACGGCAGGCTTCCCACAGCAGTCAAAACAATACATTACCAGTAATCAAAAGAGACTATTTTGTGCTGGCTTTCCTTCATTAGGCTGCATGTATGCATGCTTCTGTGGGCTGCACGCTGTGGCTGGATCGTCGAGTGTCAGGAGGAATTAAATCAAATGCACACACCTTGGCAGCCCCTCTTTCCAATAAAAGTAAATGGGTTACAATCAACATCAATATTCAGCAAAGGCGTACAGAGTAAACGCTGCTATAATGAAGTTGTATGTAATGAAGTTCTCCATAGAACAGAATAGCATGCATAAAGTACAATGCTGGAGAGTTATATTGTAATTTACATGTGAAATAAGACCTTGTTCCTCTAGATGAGACCCAGCTGGCAAATAGACACATGAACTAAATTACTTGCAGAAGTCCCGTAAGAAAGAAACTTCTTTCAAACAGCCAGGAAGAGGGATTAAGAGCCCACTTTAAACTTTCTTGGATTACTGCAACTTTTACTTTTGGAAACATTCTGGCAAATTTAGTGTGCAGTAGAAATAGAAGGGCTGCCAGATTTGCCAGTATATACGCTGGACCCTGACGTAACAGCCATTCTGGCTCCCCTCACTCTATTCCAAGCTGATTGTTGTACCAGCCAAAGGACACTTCTGAAATACCTGAAGCTCAATGATAGTCTGAGGGAGATTAAAATTTGCACATTTCCAATACGAACAAAAACATTTATACCAACTCAAGTTTTTCTGACCCATTCTAAATAAAGTATGAAGTTGTAGCCCCAGGGCAGGATGGCTGGAGGCCCCTGGGCACAAAATCTGGTGGGGGGGCCCAGATAAAGTATGTATTTTCCTTTAAATTAATAGTCCAGCCAAGAAACTGATTGGTGGTTGTCTGGCACCCGCCTACTTACTGGAACGTCAGATCGAGTCCCTCGTGCCCCCCTTGTGCGGGTGCGTGCTGCTCGGGAACTCCTGCTTTGCCATTCTGGGTGGGGGGTAGTGTAGTCACCCCCGGCTGGTCCAGCAGAAAACAGTTCCCTGCATTGAGCTGCCAGCGGCTGTGCTTGGTGGCTTATGTGCAGTAAACAGCCGCCGATTGACAGCTCTGCACGCACCCATTACTGTAGCGTTGGTGGTGGCGGCTTTACAGCTGTAGACCCTCCGTCCTGCCCTGTTGTGCCTTTGGCTGCAGGTTTGCCCAGGCACGGGCAGCCCCCCCCCCCCCGCTTTGTTGCCTCCTAGACCAGACCATAACCCAAAGGTTGTTGGAGGCCCCGGGTCACGCCCCTTGCGCAACCCTCATAATTCAGCCCTGTGTAGCCCTGTTGCCACAAAAACATCTTGGGACTCTTTCTACCTGATCTTGGAGGGAGAGGACCTTCCCCAAACTGTTCTCATAAAGTTGAAATAATTGTGCAAAATGTCTTGCTACACTGAAGAATTACCAAAACCCATCTTGGGCAGCCCTGGAATCTATAAGACTCCAGGACTGCCCGAGTCCTCAGTAAAACCTACCTGATCCCCGTTTCAACGCCACACTATGCTATACCTTAAGCCAGGCGTGTGCCTGCACCAGGTATTTCTGCAAGGCCGGCACGGGCAAGCCCCATAGTACAGCCCAGCGGGGATACAGCCGTCAGCACGTTCAACTGCATTGGGCTACATTTGTCTCTTAGACGATTCTTAGCCAAAGGGTGGAATAAAGCTGAGCATGCTAATTGGCTGTGTGCCCACGCATGCACCATAGGACCGGGGAAATGTGAGTTTTTATGGGCTGTGACTAGGTGATGAAATTCATTATCTCCAGCACCAGCAGTCGCACTGAAGTCATGTACTTGTATCATCCCAATTTGTATTGCCCCGCTACATAAAACCCCCGCAATCGCACAGGAAAACTTACCTTTCCCCAGTCACGTGGCACATACACGGGCTCTCATCCAATTACACTGTATGCTGTGGATAAACTCCAGTCATTTTGACTGTGCAGAATAAAGAATGGAGCTCCCCAGATACTCACCTTTTCCAGGTTGTGCATTCCACATACCCGTAAGCAGAGTATCAATGCGTATCAGCAGGTTATTGCTGCAGTCCGTGCAATCTGATAGGGGGCTCCACGGCTGCCATAGAAGGATCACGGAAGAGGTGAGTATCCAGGCTGCTCTGTTCATTATTTTAGAGGTGACGCTGCCCCACTTCTGCATATAAAAGTGAATCAGAACCCATTTACTTTACCTTGCGCTCCCATGGCACTCCACCTCCCCGACAGTGGCACGGGTTTAGAGAAAATAGGATTTTCTGCCACTGAGGCCACACTCACCAGGCTCCTTTTGAGATTGCCGACTGGCAAAGGTGGCAGGTGAGGAGAAACACCGGCTGGCTGCATCCTTGGCCTCCACGCTGGGCGCCCGCATAGCTGCAGGGGAGCGGGGGCTGTGGTGACTGGCGATTGCAGTCGCAGGTGCCGTCGGTAACGGTGAGTATACCAGCAACCCCAGAGGTTTCACACAGCAGGGCATCCCACTATAGAATGCCCAGAGGTAGGCGAGCGGCTGCACATGGTTTTGATCCGCTTTAAAGATGGAGTACGGCCAGAATGGCAGGACTTCCTCTTAAACGCTGACATACTGGCCGGGGCGGGACCCAGTTAATCAACTTCAGGCCGGGGTGACGGAGGAAGTGAGGGCTGTGGTGTGGGCTCGGATCCAGCGGTCAGGTGATTTGCTGATTGCCTGACTAGCATCAATTAGCTCTGCAGAACAAAAGGTGAGTACCCATTTGATTTTTTTATTTTGCTGCTGTTGTGGGTAAGACAAGTAAGAGCCACAAAAAAAGAATAATACAATTTCAGTGGTAGTCCTGTAAAAAAAATATTCCCTTCTTCGGATGTAGAACTAGAAATGGAAATTTTCCCTTTTCGTATCACCCTGAAACCCTTTTTTTCTGCTGTCCATCTCGTGAAATGGCAGGCGTTCAATCATTGCATAGGTGTGGCAATGACATCATTGCCACACACAACAATGCCAATGAATGGAGGAGGTGGAGCTTTACAGCTTAAACAAGGACAATTGGGAATCTGGGATTTGAGTGAAGCAGCAGCACTAAATATTGGCTTAAGGTACTCTTCATGGGGGAAGCAATTCAGGGGATGCAAGTTAAAAATGTGGGTTTTGGTCTTCTTTAAGCGCTGATGAAAGTTACCCCAACAACTGACACCTTCTGAATTATATAAACTAGCAAAGTCTTATGTTTGCAATTTTTCTCTGACCACCAGAATGCACTCTTCCAGCTGCTGTCACTGACTTATATTGATATAGCCAGTCTCCGTGTGATTCTCCCCCCATCTCTCGAAGACTAGCAGCAGCACTCCAATGGGAGGGGGGGATAACTCACAGTATGAAGACAGAAGTCAAGGGCAGCGACAGCCAACGGTGGTCAAATAAGATGAATTACGGACATAAATAAGATCTTGTAAGTTTATTTGACAGTTGTTGGAGGAACTTTCATCAGGACCTTTCTCAAATTTTGTCTGGACTTTCACTTTAAACCCAGACACAGGCCCTCGAGTACCTAATGGATGAATAGAGCGCAGGCTTTTGTGGGGGGATAGAGAAGAAAGGTATGAAAATCAGGTTTGTAGGGGGATATGTGTGGGGGGGTGGCAACGTAATTCGGGAGGGACCCACCAACCCCCAGGCTCCGGCAAGCAGCGTACAACACCCAATATCCCTGGAGAGTGCCCCTAAACACAGACACTCTTGTACACTCAGACAAAGGCAGTGACAGATTGGGAAGAAGGAAAAAAGCAGGATGAAGGGAAAAATGGGAAATAGAGAGATGGTAGCTATCTGGAAGCAGGTACTCTCCCTGTTAAAGGGTAGCAGGGGATGCAGCTGCCATCATGCTCAGATCCGCTTGCATTAGATGAGCTCTTGGACAAAGGGGCGGGAGCGGATCCGAGCGCGCTGATTAGATGAGAGACTGTGCATGCGCCATAGGACTGAGGAAGGGTAAGTGAGATTGGGCCATCTGGGGGATTTCACACAGCGGGGCATCCAAGATTGGGATGCCCAGGGGGCGAAGACCAAAACCCAGGATAGTCAAAATCCTAGGTTTTGGTCCACTTTAATATGCATATATATTATGAGCATTGCCCCCCTTAATCTTCTCTGATAATCATCTTCTCTTCAGGGGCAGGGAGCTCATGAGAGGTCCAGCACAAGGAAGAGTGTTGTCTTGGCTTAGAAAATATAAAGCAGCCTGAATGAAAGATGCCGCCACTGACAGCCAGCATGGCTGGGGGGTGCGCGCATGTGCAGATGCCTTGGTGCATGCATGTGACTGGGAGTGCGCGCATGCACAGGTGGGATGGCTGCATGCATTCCCGGGGGTACGTGCATGCGTGTCTGTGGGAACACGTTTGGGGTTGCATATATGTGCGTATAAGCGGTGCGCGCATGCGAGTCCGAGGTGTGCGCTCATGTGTTAGGGAGTGCTCCCATGCACAGTTCAGGGTGCTCACAGGCATGTCTTGGTGTCCCTGCTTGTGTTTTGGAGTAAATGCATGTGCGTCTGGGGGTGCGCCCATGCGAGTCGAGGGGTGCACGGTTCGGGGTGCCGGCAGCGTGGCTCGGAGTGTCTGCTTTTGTATGGGAGTGCGCGCATGCTTGGCTGATGGTGTGCGCATGTGAGAGTGCATGCATGTGCATGTTGGGATGCATGCATGCGTATGTGGTTGACAGGAGTAAGACCAGGTGGGGAAAGTTGGGCATCTGCAAGGCTAATTCTACACCTAATGATACCTTAGAGCATCACCCACCATTCCAGCGAACTGTAGATCCGGTCATTTCACATTAAAAATAATTAAAAGAATTTAATGTGGACAGATGAAAAAATGACTGTAACACCTAATTCTGTATCCGTATTCCCGTCTGGCTCTCGGTGGCAATCCGCAGCTTATACACAAAGCCTGTGTGACAAAAATAACATCCGTGGGATGGACAAGGGCGAATGGGGCTTAAACTAACAGAAAGCCAGTCCCACAGGTGGGGGTCTGTCTGTGTGTCTGGGGGGCTCGAGGAGTTTTATGATACAGCTTTGTATATGATCTCTCATCATTTTTCATGTCTGATCATCTATGAGTCTGTCTCCTAGACTCCTATATTATTAACATGCAAATCCTTTGGATTTTTGCCTGTTTCACTTGTATGCATAAGCCAGAACATTCACAAAGTAATACAATTTAAAATCAACAGTGTGATTGATGTTAAACTAAAGGCAAGCCTGATTGTTGTCCCATTGTCTCAGGCTACATGTTGCACTGTCCCAAACTTCAATCTGTTTTCTAAAAGACCCTCTAGTTCTTAAGTTATTCGGCCCAACCGTCGCAACTCCAAGAAGGTATCCAGGACACACAACCTTTCAACCTCCAATTGAATGCCTCTAGTCCTGAAGCACCACCACCAGCCACCTCAAAAAGAATGCAAACTGGACAGCGCCACTAATAGGTCCGCCACAATTCCACTTCCATCTCTATCTTTTCTTGCAGGGCCAAGTTGAACATATCATTAACTACATCCTTAAAGTGCACCCTATCCTTGCGGAAAAACGTTTTCCTTCTAGCTCTGTATTCCAAACCACCAGATCCCTAAAAGCCTGCACAAAGGCCGAAATCACCCTATTTACTTTTATTCTTGCCCTTTCTGGCCCCCTAGCATACCTATAGACAAAATGAGGTACGATCTTAGACCAGTTCAAAATGGTTTTTGGATAATCAGCCATAATAACCTGCAGGTCTCTTTGTGCTGCCACAATCAATGCTCTCATGGGGAATCTACCCAAATCCGTCCCCCCTAACCTGACTGACCAGTACATCAGGAGGCCAAGCACTGCTATTCTAACTCGCACCAATCCTAACCACTGCTTCCATCGCTGTCCACTCACTCCCAGCCAAGACACATTCGCTTCTCTCCTCGCCAAACCTAGTTGAGTCCCGTTCCGACAGACTTCGGCGCTTCTCTTAGTCCAGCGGATTAACGAATGCCCGGTGATCCAGACCTTGCATGGTCTAACATCTAAAACAACAACAGTAATCTCAATAAAGAATCTCTCCTGCCACTTAATCAAACCCACAGTACCAACTCCCCCCCCCCCTTATCATATTGCATCCAACATGCGTGGCCTAATATACAGGTGATGCCTGCAAGACTCCCATCTCCCAATCCTCTTAATCCCTTCCCCGGACATTCCTAATCTAGCTGCCTCCATGGCCGGCCCAATACAAAACAAGTGGTTCCTATACTTTTCCGGGCACAAACCAAGTGTCACATTTCTGAAAAAGGGCGTTAAACTGAAAACGCAACAGGGAAGACCTATCCTCCTTAAGAAAAGACCCATTCCCCTTCGGCCTTCTTACCATGTAGTCCCTCACTGCCCTGAGATGCACAAGAGACGCACCCTGCTAGAGGAACCAAGGTAATTGTAGCACCCCTTCCCGCTTGCTCTGTCTTGGCCGATCTTATCACTACCCTCAACTGGTCCCCTCTAATCTCAACAACTCCCCATAGTACATCCCTCTCTTCCCGTGTTGTATTACTAACCAGCTTCCCTATTCCCAATGCCCTGTAAAAGGCAAGTGAAAAAGCAGCAGTAAAAAAAAATTAAAAATTTACCTGCTGAACAAATTAAATAAAATTTGCCAATAAACCTCTTCAGATTTTCCCATGACACCTGCTTCCTAGCATCCATCATTTTATGCTCCTTACACCATCCTTTAAGGGCCTGTCTGACAGCAAAATATTTTGTGAAATCACTCCATCCAGCTAACTCACATAAGAACGCCAGCCCCACCAATTCTTTGTAAATAGCTGCTGGTGACTTCAAAACGCTCTCCGTCAAACCAAAGAAAAGTTTGTGTCTGTCAATCGCAGAGGATGGTACTGCGGCCTCCCTCTCCAAAGACCATCTCTTCCATACTTCCTTGTAGCTGGCCCAGGTAGCTAGCGCCTGCGATCTTCTAACTTATTCCCATATTCTGGCCAAAGGAGATTCCACAACCACCAGGGACAGGATTCTCCCACCGACTGAGCCTCCAGAGCTCGAAAACGCTCCCACTGGAAACAAGACAAGGAATCAGTGATACTATTCTTCACAACTGGTATGTGCACAGCTTTAAACAGTATGTTCCTATGCAAGCAAGACAGCACCAGTTGCTGCAGAAGCACAGCACCCTTCCTAGAAAAAGCCATCAGGTCATTAATTGCTGCCACTACCGCCAGTTTGTCTGAGTGAAAACGCACCCTGTTCTCGAGGCTATCCCCCAACTCGACCGCTACCAGTAATGGGAAAAGTTCTAGGAGAGCTATATTCTTGATCATTGGAGAAGTAGACCACTCTGCAGGCCACCGTGCAGGGGGCCAAGTAAGCCCCAAAAGCCTTTTGAACCAGACACATCTGTAAAAAGGTCCAACTCTGTGTTCTCACATACTGGCTTTTGCCAGTAAGGTAGGCCATAGAATCCATGCAAACACTATCCCAGACTCTAATGCCAGCTTTCAACTCAGAAGTCAGTCTGATGCGATGATGTGGTGCCCGCGGTAGCTAATGACTGCTGATCGTGAAAAAATCTGGCCCATGGGCAGAACCCTGAAGGAATAATTAGGCTTTCCCAAAACCGACTTTTAATGTGATTTTGCGTAACTCCAGGGCACGCTCCCAACTACCTAACAGATTCTTTACTATATCTGTCGGCAGCCGCCAGATTCCCTGCTGTGAGTCAATTTCAATCCTTAAAAGTGTAATCGTGTTATTTGCTCCCTCCATTTTCTCCTCCGCTACAGGCATGCCAAATCAATGAAAAACTTGCAACATTGTGTTAAGCAGCACGTTGCATAACCTATAATCCCCCCAACCACACAAAAGAAGTTGTCCAGAGAGTTACTGACAACCCTGATCTGGAGTGATCACCCACTCCAGAAAGAGCAAAACTTCTCAAAATATGAGCAAGAAATGGAACAGCCCACAGGCAAACACCTAACGACAAAATACCCTCCCTCGAAAAACATAGCCTTGCAAAGCATAGTCAAATGATGCATAGGTTACAGATGACACCTCTTTGTCTATGCCATTATTCATCATTCTATGCCCCCTTTGGGAAACGAAAGGTGATGAATAAACTGAAATTTTCCTGCCTCCTTCTTGTGAACCACCCCCAAAGGTGACACCACCAAGGGTACCTATTGAGCCAGGGAAGCATCACTTCTACCATTACCGGCGTCTCCCCCCTTACCAAGATACTCGCTGGGTTTTCTAGCCAGCACATCCCAAACACTCATGTCTGAATCGATACCTCTCCCCATTTGCACTGAGACCCGTTAAAGGCCCAAGATGTGCATTTTTACCTGAACTAGCGGCCCCTGCACCTGCAGAGGCACCCACCACTTAGAAAGGCTGCTGGCCAGATACAGAGGTTTATATATACCCCCCAATCAAATTCTTAGTGCTTCCAGTTAAATTCGGGGCACACCACCATCATTTGCCTGAACTGCTTGTCATATTGCAGCCACGTGCTTCCCCCGTACATACAACGTGCTTCCCAGAGAAAATCCAAGTAGCAAAAAAGCGCTGAGCGCAGTTACGGATGTTTTTCACCAATGACGCTGCCCAAGATTGTGAATGTCTGCAGCCAATTCCCAAAAGTTTGTGGGCACAGAAGCTGCCATTTGCTGGCCATATGCCCAGGGAAGCAAGTCCACTGTAGAAAGCCTTGTTGCAGCTCTGGCCCCGTCCATCTGTGCCGACACTCCCTCTGACCGTGTTGCAGGCCCCTATAAATAGAAAGAAGAATAAGGCCCTCCACTGATCACTGGTCAGCTTCAGTTTTATGTGATCCCCATTGGAATGTTACATCACATCTTGCCACCCTTCAGCTGAAATTCAAAACGAACAGTAGTGACAAGCTTATGAAAGTGGCAAACAGGAGAAAAAAAGTGAAAGAATAGGTTTTGTTAATAAGTAAAACAAATGGAATACACTAAAAGTGTAATTGTATATGGATGTATGGAATGGAATGGTTCCTGTGTAGTTTACTCACTTTATCAAAAGTAATTGACAGTATGGTAGAGATTGTGGCATAGCATGAACCACGGCAGAAATTGTGGTGCAGCAGGGAGCATGGCAAAAATGGGGGTGCAGCGTGGCCACAGGGCAGAGATGAGGGTGCAGTGTGGAGCAGAGCAAAGAGAGGGGGAAAATCTGGGAGCAGGGATGAGATGGGGTGAAGTGAGGGAAAAGCACACCCGGTGTCCGGGGCTCCCACCAGGCAAATTTAAGAAAATGTGCTGGTATGGGGCTGTGTTATTCATGTCGGGGGCTGTCATATTCATGCTGGGGGGGGGGGGGGGGGCTTTCATATTTATGCTGGTAGGGTTAAAATATGTTGCTACCTATTTTCCTCCTCCTCTTTACCAAAATCCTAGGTGTGTCTTCTGGCACGAAAAATACAGTACTGAGCTATTATACAGATACATATTTTTACAAAGCAGGGCCGCTTTGAGAAAAAACTCGACCAAAACTTCACAGCATTCCTTATCCATCCACCTTACATTAGATAGCTTACCATGTACCTTATCCAGCAACATTAGGTTAAGTAGCCATTTCCCATTTAGCAACATTAAATTATTAAGCGGAACAAAGGATGTGTTTTGTTCCTTGCTCCAGGGAAACCTCAAATCCGCTGTGTGAAGCCCCCCCCAATATTGCCCTGAAAATACCCCTGTGCATATTATTGCCCAGCAATACGTCTCTCTTTACACCAGTAACTTTCGACAGAAACTCATCAAACACACTTTTGACCAAAAGCCACATCAGTATTCTGGTCGCCGGTTAATAACAAAAGCAACATAAAACGCAAACACGAACATTCAAATGTTATTTTGCCCAGGATAGAGGCAGACGCTGAATTATTTGGTCCAAGACAGATACAGATGTTGAGTTATTTTGTCAAGAATAGATGCAGATGCTGAATTCTTTTGTACAGGATAGATGCAGACCCAGATTTATTTTGCTCAGAATGGATGCAGATCCAGAGTTATTCTGCCCAAGATAGATGCAGACGCTGAATTATTTAGTCAAGGATAGAGTCATATGCAGAATTATTTTGTCCAGGACATATGCAGAAGCTGAATTATTTTTCCATGATAGTTGCAGGCACTGAATTGTTTTGCCGGGACAACCACACAATTATTTTGCCCAGGACACCCACAAAATGATTTTCCCAGGATAGATGCAGACACTGAATTATTTTCCCTATGATAGCCACAGAATTAGTTCGCCCAGAAAAGCCACAATATTATTTTGCAGACGCAGAATTATTTTGCCCAGAACAGCCACACAATTATTTTGCCCAGGATAGATGCAGATACTGAATTATTTTGCCCAGAATAGATACAGACACTGAATTATTTTGCCCAGGGCAGATGCAGAATTATTTTGTCTAGGATAGTTGCAAATGTTGTGCCACACACAGGTGAAAAGACATGCCAGTGGAATGACTGTGTTGGCTAGAAGGGGAGCCATCCAGCAACAATCATCTGGCGTCTGTCAGAATGCCACCTAATTAGCTTGGAGGGCTGCCCTCGGTCCTTGAGTTTGACACTGGGGTCTAAAGCAAACCTACACCCAGTGGTAGACTGGAACTCAAAATCGGCGAGGATATAAGAGAGGAACTATTTAGGATGGACACTGGATAGACAAATGTGTTCCCTGAAGAGGGGTTGTCCTTTCGATCCAAGCAATACATTTTATTTCATCTACAGCTTGATACCAAACATCTCCCCTTCAGAATAAGCTAGAACTGGGTGCCTAGAACTCATCAGAAGATGAAAGTGCTGGGGGCATTTCTGAAGGTGCTTAGTGTTTATTCACAACACTGTCTAGAATGTCACCTATGGGTGACACTGTCACATGTAAATAATAATGTGTGTCTAGCCTGTGTCCATTTAGGTCAGATTTTATGAAGGTGTTTTAATAAAGCACGCATGATCTGCTGCTAGGCATGCAGGAGACATAAATGGAGGGTAGTGTCTCAGTTATTATTATTCTCTCTGAATATGGGTCACAATTTTAAAGACTGTACCTCATCAGAAGACACTGTCATAACATTTAAATTTGCAGATGAAACTACAATTATCAATGACTCAAGACTCATTAGCATTGATGATTCTCAAGCATACAGTAAGGAAATTGATAGATTAGATTGATGGTTCAGACAGAACAACCTAATCATAAATGTAGAGAAGACAGTAGAGATGGTGTTGAATTTTAGGAGAAACCTTTGGAGCCAAGTCCTAGAATCATTGAAGGAGCAGAAGTATCGAGGATTCATAACATAACATAACATTTCTTGGTGCAATAATTACCAGAGACTTGAAATAGACTATGCACGTAAATATGGTAGTAAATAAGGCATGGCAAAGACTTTATTTCCTGAGCAAACTGAGGAAATATGGTCTTTCCAAGAAGGTACTGACCATGTTCTACAGGGCAACCGTTGAGTCATGTGTGCCCCAGCACTGGTCTGGTATGGGGCAAAAAACAACATCTATCCTTTAGGAATTTAAATACAAATGGCTAAGGAACCAAGCATTTTATAAGAAAGAATTAAATATTCTGCATATCCACTGAGCTAGTTATGACCTGTTCATTACTGTGCTCCTATAGCTCTATGGAAAGTTGATTTTACATACTTCTTCTGTATGATTATATATTTTCTGAATGGTTAAAGCAGATCAAATCCCTGTGCGTCCTTAAAGGGCCGCGAGCCTACTCCTGCGGCCCTGGTATGCCCCGCTGTGTGAAACCCCCTGGGTCGCCGGTATACTGGGCGGCTCCTGCAACAGTGAGATCGCCGGCTCCGCATCCCCGGCTCCTTTGTAGCTGTGCACAACCTCCATGCTCAGTCTATCTCAATAGCTGGGCACAGGAGCGGGTGCAGCCGGGATGCACCCCCGGTAGGGGTGGCCTCGGCGGTTGCCGAGTGAGAAGCATCTCCCAAGCTGCTCGGAACAAAACCCAGGATTTTGACTATCCCTGGTATTGTTCCTTGCCTTGCTGTGTGAAACTCCCTAGATCGCCCAAAACAACTAAGCTCTTCTCGGTCCAACAGCGTAAGTGCAGGCTCTTGTCCAATCAGAGCCGTTTGCCGTGCATACTAAGAGGCCGATTCATTAATAGCGCCAGGTAGCGACAGATGAGCGCCAGTAGCGTGATTTTCACAGCGCCAGCTAGTATTCGCTGTGCTTGGCCGTTGTTCGCTTGTTGAGAGCGACTCAGTCGGTGTGCGTTAATGTTGAATACGTGGTTAGGTGTCGCTGTTTCACAGGTTCCGCGCTGTATGGGTGCGCCTGACAGCGAATGGCCAGAGCGAACGGCTTCCAGCATATTCATTAACAAATCACGCTCAAAAATTTCTCGCGCTGTGAAATGCTTGTTTAAACCCCAGAGCGCTGGCGGCGATGGGTGTAAAGTAGTTTTTAACCCCCAAACAAGAATATTTTTTGATTAAAAAATTAAACAAGTTTTTAGAAACATTTTGTAATATGAATACATTAATATCAGACCTGTAATATCAATTCTGCACAATTTTTTTTTTTTTTTTTTTACCTTAAAAATAAAATATAACATTGCAGAAGTGGTCACAGAATGTTTGCCATTTAAAAAAAAAAAAAAAAAAAATTATTATCAATTAATTATGAATATTTAAAGATTGCTCCATTGAAATGCATTGGAGAGCGCCAGGGAGCGACAGGTCATACCTGGCGCTGTGATGGGATTAGTAGCGGCGCTGTTTGTTGCAGTCGGCTACATGATGAATCCCGCGCTAGCTGACGCTCTCGCCGGCGCTAGCCTCATTTAGCGCGATAAATGCGTGATTGTGTCCGCCGCCTGGCGTTCTGGAGTCGGTAGCTGCCGATAGCTGGCGCTACCTGGCGCTAGTCAGACACTACCTGGCGCTATCCCTTGATAAATAAGGCCCTAAATGTTCAGCACACGGCTCTTTATGTTTATGGCAATCGGAGCAAGAGCTTCTGCATCCCCTATCTGAATGGCTGGTCATGGTAGTGCGTGCACAGCCCAAAGATGAAGGAGATGCAGTGTTTAGAGTGAGGGATGCCCCTGAGGGAAGGCCAGCAGCGGGCCCTGGAATCTTTTAGATTCCAAGGCTGTGCTGCATGTGAAGTTGAATCATCTTGTATATAGAATAACACCGCTCTTGCCAGATAGAATCCCTTGTATGTATGGAAATATATACTTGACGATTAGTAAATTGATTCTGATTTACTGGGCCTAGAGCTATTATGGTTCTTGCCTACTGAGAAGCATGTAAAAGAACTTAGGCTTGGTTAACTACAACAGTGAAGCCCTTTTTAGTGGATTTGGCAGATTCGGTGCACAGATATTTTTTATTAGAATAGACAACATTTATAAGCTGGTGATTTTATCCTCCTGTTGACCCACATTTTCCCATTCACTCTGCAGGGATTCATTGTCAAGTTGTAATTGCCAGAAGCAGTTGAGGGTCAATGGCAAATAAGAGCCATGGGTGTTGGCCGAAGCAGTGGGGTGATTCTAGTACAGAAAATCTGTGAATGTCACTTGGACAGAGGGGGTCACTGGCAAAGCAGAGCCATGGGTGTGGCAGGAACTGAACGGAAATGTTATAAGCTGGGACTATTCTTCTAAAAAGAGAAACTTTGATGAATTCTAGAATAGTGCAGTGAAATAAATATGTGGCTTGTAAAATGATAAAACGAACAAAAAATGAGAAGAGTAAAGTAAAATGTATTCTTTTTTTGCCCCTTGAAAGCAGTCAAAAATGTGTGACTTACAAAAGTTTTTAACTATTTGTAAAAAATATTACATTGAGACACTGGTCCCTTAGCAATGTATAATGAGTTCACTTCTGTGTTTCTTTGAGAGCAGTATTTGTCGCTTTTAAAAATATTTAATGGTTTTGAAGAAATACAAACGAGACATCAGCCCCATTAAGGACATTGAATTCACGTTTTTGACTCTATTCACACATCTCCGCTTGCGCTGCGCTGAGCAACTCAGTCACCACGCAAGGAAGAATGCTGCCCATTATTTTTAATGGACCAATTCACATGTGTACGCTGTATATAAATGTGAACTGACACATAAAAACTAACGGACAGCATTTTCACTTGCGTTGTGACTTCGTTGCCCAACGCAACGCGCAAGTGGAGAGGTGTGTGAAAAAAGCAAAATACAATACAGCTACAATAGCTTACAATAAAACAGTTTTGTGAGAAATACTAAAATGGGACACTGGACCCTTTAAAGTGGACCAAAACGTCCAGCCAATCAAAAGAGATTACATGTCATATGAAAGCGCACAGGATTCTTCTGATCCACTTAGCAAAGCAAATTTTTGTTCTTCAAGGGTAGTAAAATACCCTTTAAGGTGGATGCACACACTCCACAGCATACCACCCAAAGACTGACATTCTCTTTAAACCTTGTAGACACAAACCAATGGCAAATGGTCACCAAAGTCAAGCAAGGCCACTGCAGCTAGAAAGTGCGGCAAAAGCAGGGATTGGTGAATCTAAACTCCTCCCCAAGAGGTGACAGTATAATATAACGGCTGTACTCACATTTTCTCCCCTGCAAAAGCTGGCATGATAGGGGGCTCTGTCACAGTCTGCTATGGAAGATGATAGGGGCTCTGTCACAGTCTGCTATGGAAGATGATGGGGGGCTCTGTCACAGTCTGCTATGGAAGATGATGGGGGGGCTCTGTCACAGTCTGCTATAGAAGATGATAGGGGGCTCTGTCACAGTCTGCTATGGAAAATGATGGGGGGGCTCTGTCACAGTCTGCTATAGAAGATGATAGGAGGCTCTGTCACAGTCTGCTATGGAAGATGATGGGGGGGCTCTGTCACAGTCTGCTATAGGAGATGATGGCGGGCTCTGTCACAGTCTGCTATGGGAGATGATGGGGGGGCTCTGTCACAGTCTGCTATAGGAGATGATGGCGGGCTCTGTCACAGTCTGCTATGGAAGATGATGGGGGCTCTGTCACAGTCTGCTATGGAAGATAATAGGGGGCTCTGTCACAGTCTGCTATGGAAGATGATGGGGGGCTCTGTCACAGTCTGCTATGGAAGATGATGGGGGGCTCTGTCACAGTCTGCTATGGAAGATGATGGGGGGCTCTGTCACAGTCTGCTATGGGAGATTATGGGGGGCTCTGTCACAGTCTGCTATGGAAGATGATAGGGGGCTCTGTCACAGTCTGCTATGGAAGATGATAGGAGACTCAGTCACAGTCTGCTATGGAAGATGATGGGGGGCTCTGTCACAGTCTGCTATGGAAGATGATGGGGGGCTCTGTCACAGTCTGCTATGGAAGATGATGGGGGGCTCTGTCACAGTTTGCAATGGAAGATGATAGGAGGCTCTGTCACAGTCTGCTATGGGATGATGGGGGGCTCTGACACAGTTTTCTATGGAAGATGGGGGGTTCTGTCACAGTATGCTAAGGAAGATGATGGGGGTTCTGTCACAGTCCGCTATTGAAGATGATGGGGTACTGTCACAGTCTGCTATGGAAGATGATGCAGTACTATCACAGCCTGCTATGGAAGATGATGGGGCACTATCACAGTCTGCTATGGAAGATGATGGGGCACTATCACAGTCTGCTATGGAAGATGATAGGGGCTCTGTCACAGTCTGCTATAAAAGATGATGGAGGTTGTAGTGCCTCACAGTCTGCTATAGGGATGAGGGGGGTTGTTCTGCCACACAGTCTTCCATGGCAAAGATGGGGGCTATGTCACAGTCTGCTATGAGGTGATAGGCAGATTCTGTCACACAGCCTGTTATAGGATTATGGGGGGTTCTTATTATTTTTGTTTAATAAAGGATACATATTAGTACTGTCCCTACCCCATTTTGTGTAGGCCAATGTCCCTGTTACCCTCAATTTGCCCTCGGACAAAAAAAAAAATATATTTTATTGTTTTATATTTATTTATGTATTTATTTAATTTTTTCTGTGATTATTTGGATTACTTTGTCTACCCCATTTTGTGCAGGGCAATCTCCCTGGTGTTACCCCATGGTTTGCCCTTTATTTATTTATGTTTTTTTTTTTTAGTTATTTCTTTGAGTACTTTCCCTATTTGCTCTCCCCATTGGCAGCCCTTTAGCCCTTGCTACTCCCATTTTACAGCCATTTTGGGCCCCCATAAAAGTCCCCATATAAAATAATATTATAATAAAAAATAATAATAGTTCATAATGAAAAGTTTTCTACAGTCCCCTTTAAAGCAGACCCAAACCAAGGTAACCTGTCTCTAGAATGGGGGTCATCAAACTTTTTTTACCTTGAGAGCCAAATTCAGAATTGAGAGATGATCGCAGGCCACATTCAAATCACTGTTTTTTCAGAGTGTGCCGAACCCCTCAGCCCTCTACAAAATTAAATAGTCTGGGTAAAAAAATTAGCCATGCTTACCTTTCTCCCATCAATGTGTCGCAAAAGTGTGGTGATGTGAGACCCATTTTTGAGATGGGGTCCTGCAGTGTGCACTCGCTAGGATTTACCTTTAGGGGCTCGCCCACCATTTGCAAGTAAATAGGTGGACAAGCCTCAGCCCACCTCACTTGCACCACACTTCATTCACTGCAACTTAGAGGGTGTTGGACAGTGTTAAAAATCTCTACCCCTGGACGATGCAGCGCATGCACGCCCAGACATCGCAGGACCAAATCTTCGGATTGGGTACAGATTAAACTGCCAGACTTGCTGACATTTTATATTTCATTGGACAATAGGCCGGGTGTGCATGGATCCTCCCTAGCCTTCAAGACCTGATAAGCAAAGTGTGCAGGGTTCCCCTTCACCTGTAAAATACACAGGTGAATCCCTTAACAAAGGGAGAAAGACTGGGAAAGTGTAGCACTGTAAGGTCTCCCTCTGCCTAATGCTGCACTGACCCCAAACTGGTTATAAGCCACATACCATACCCCCTGCAAGCTACATGTGGCTCCTGAGCTACAGGTTGGGGACCCCTGCTCTAGACTCTAGGGCAGGGATACAGCTTGCCCTCAGGGCATCTGGATCTGGGAAACCCCCTCCCTCTTTTCTCTCACATCAATCCCACCATGCATGCCCGTTCTCCTGGGTTCTGTGGCAATGACGAGTGCTCTCGAACTTATGGGAGATGATGGGGGGCTCTGTCCCCGTCTTCTATGGAAGATGATGGGGGGCTCTGTCACAGTCTGCTATGGAAGATAATAGGGGGCTCTGTCACAGTCTGCTATGGAAGATGATAGGAGACTCAGTCACAGTCTGCTATGGAAGATGATAGGAGACTGTCACAGTCTGCTATGGAAGATAATAGGGGGCTTTGTCACAGTCTTCTGTGGAAGATGATGGGGGGCTCTGTCACAGTCTGCTATGGAAGATGATAGGAGACTCAGTCACAGTCTGCTATGGAAGATGATGGGGGGCTCTGTCACAGTCTGCTAAGGAAGATGATGGGGGGGCTCTGTCACAGTTTGCAATGGAAGATGATAGGAGGCTCTGTCACAGTCTGCTATGGGATGATGGAGACTCTGTCACAGTCTGCTAGGGAAGATGATAGGAGGTTCTGTCACAGTCTGCTATGGGATGATGGAGGCTGTCACAGTCTGCTATGGGATGATGGAGACTGTCACAGTCTGCTATGGGATGATGGAGACTCTGTCACAGTCTGCTAGGGAAGATGATGGAGGCTCTGTCACAGTCTGCTATGGGATGATGGAGACTCTGTCACAGTTCGCTGTGGAAGATGGGGGGCTCTGTCACAGTCTGCAATGGGATGATGGGGGGCTCTGTCACAGTCCGCTATTGAAGATGATGGGGTACTGTCACAGTCTGCTATGGAAGATGATGCGGTACTATCACAGCCTGCTATGGAAGAGGCAGCGCATGCACGCCCAGTCATCGCAGGACCAAATCTTCGGATTGGGTACAGATTAAACTGCCAGACTTGCTGACATTTTATATTTCATTGGACAATAGGCCGGGTGTGCATGAATCCTCCCTAGCCTTCAAGACCTGATAAGCAAAGTGTGCAGGGTTCCCCTTCACCTGTAAAATACACAGGTGAATCCCTTAACAGAGGGAGAAAGTCTGGGAAACTGTAGCACTGTAAGGTCTCCCTCTGCCTAATGCTGCACTGACCCCAAACTGGTTATAAGCCACATACCATACCCCCTGCAAGCTACATGTGGCTCCTGAGCTACAGGTTGGGGACCCCTGCTCTAGACTCTAGGGCAGGGATACAGATTGCCCTCAGGGCATCTGGATTTGGGAAACCCCCTCCCTCTTTTCTCTCACATCAATCCCACCGTGCATGCCCATTCTCCTGGGTTCTGTGGCAATGATGAGTGCTCTCGAACTTACATAATTGCCACAGCAACTAGTGGCATGTCCATTCCCTCTAGCCATTCATGTCTTCTTGTCCCTGTCAATGAGCAGATGCAGGATGCCGCCGAGGGCCCACTCATGTGCTGTGTGATTGTCCCAAATCAGGTTGCCCAGAGGAAGCAGACCAAAATCAAAGGAATCAAAATACTTGGTTCATGTCCGCTTTAAATCCCAAATCTGGCAGAAGGGAAAACCTAAAGAGTTAACTTGTATAATCCTGTGCTTTTCTAGAAGGCCTACCGCAGATCAGAGTTCAGTATGTGTAGGCTTTTTCTGCAGGTGCTCACCATGCGGCTTTGTCATGTTGATGCTGACATCTATCCGATGGGGATTGGCTGCTTTATATAAACCGTATGGCAATGTCTGACATCTTCTTTGTGAGCCGGGCTACAGTTATTCTGTTCTCCATTGCTCTAGGGCGAACGTGCCCCCCTTTGCTCTTTCACCTCAGGCCTTTATTGCCGGGATTTAAGTTTTTCCACATTATTGGGAAAAGAAATTCCAGACACTACTCCCTATCCCATCCGTACCTCCCCTGCCCCCCCCCGCCCCTTTACCCTAATTCTGCCGCAGTCAGAAACGAGGTGCGATTTTTATACAGCGGCAGCAGCAGGAACGCTCCTAACTAGCTACATATTTTTGGCACGGTACTCCGGCCTGAAATAGGAATAATATTGGGATCCGGCATCCGGAATACTCAATGACACATATTTAAAGGGTCAGCGCTACAGGAAAGAGTGTGTGTAACCAATCTGTTTAATACACGGTTAGTCAGTGTTTCCTAGCATTTTTTTATGGAGCGATACTTATTTTCTAATTATTAGGGCCGTATTCCGATTGCATGCTGCCCTAGGTACATTTAGGGGCTCAATTCAGCACCATGCAAGAGTGCCCTTCTAAAAACTCTCACCTCCCCTTGCATGCGGACAATGTGCGGGCATCCAGCGATTCAAAGAAAAATCCGAAATTTTATAGTCTGGGGGAGATGGTGCAAGGAATCTGCATCTCCCGGTGTAAAATGCATGAAGACACCAAGAAGGTATCCCACACAATCCCAAATACCAACCCCAATAAACTAAGTGGCACCACTACATAATGTTATGCAAAAATATATACAATTTTATTATATCATAATCCAATAGACAAAAAGGACAATATTAAAAATCTTTTTTAAAAAACATAAACACAATACATGAAATGAGGTGGGGGACCCACAAAGGGAAGAAAAAATTTGGGCATAATTGTGTATTATGTATTAAGTTGATGGTTAGTTATTCACATTAGTGGTATTCATGTTTTCAATTTGGTGTATATATTAATTTTTTGGGATTAGCTTTGTGGAGCATCTGTATTTCACTTCACCAGCCTTGGATAGATTGTAATGAATGTAATATAAGTATAAGCAGCATTTTATTTATTTCCATCATTGTATATATTGGCCCCTCCTTTTTTCTCCCCTTTGTGGGTCTCCCACCTCATTTCATGTATTGTGTTTATGTTTTTTATTATTTTTAATATTGTCCTTTTTGTCTATTGGATTATGATATAATAAAATTGTATATATTTTTGCATAAAATTATGTAGTGGTGCCACTTAGTTTATTGGGGTTGGTATTTGGGATTGTGTGTGATCCCTTCTCGGGGGCTTTGGTTGGCCCTTTGGCTCTCCAACCCCTAGTGTTGCACGCTTTATATTGTGCGCTTAGTGCAGTCTTTTTGTTCTTCTTTGTAAAATGCATGAAGGTATACAAGTTCCTGCCTTATTTTGCAATTAAAAAGACATGCGGTAGAGTAACTTGTTACCTCCCAACCCCACCCCCCGAGCCAACCAGCTCCAGCACCAGACATAAGGGCCTGGCTCTGCTGGTTCACCAGCCCCTATGCCCTTGGGTACAGGTGTTACAGTGTTTTTCCAGAGGGGGGCACTGGGCTCTTTCGTAACCCCAGCACCCATGAGAGGGTACAAATAATAGGGCAGAGGGGTATCAGTATGCCAACCCCTTGGATCCCTTACCAGTTCACAAACAGTAGTTAAGAAAAAAAAAGGACGCAAAAAAAAAAACGTTCAAAATTCTGAAATAAACAATGTTCACTGATCTGCATCTTGTTCCTTCTGTCCCTCGTCGTGTGGCATCCTCCTTCTAGTCTGCCAGATCAGGGAGCTTCCTGCAGGTACATTGTCTGGGATCTTCAATGCTTGCCATTTGAACTGGGATATGGGTCCCCTTACCAGTTCAAAGTAGTCTGGAAAACACACCAAAATGGAAAAGCTGATTTTATATATGTGCTATAATTACCTCATCTCAATTCTGTCTCTCACTTCTCTGTTGCTAACAGTAGCATAGAGTAGATGCCCGATCAGCATCTGGAGTGAAAGGGGATACAAGTCTCCCCTCCTGCCTTAGCATCCCATAATGACAGAAATTGTAGAGATAAATGGTGCTTCCTTTCTGAAAATGATGCCACGTGAGCACAAATCTGATAAATAAGGTGGAGGAGCAACAATAATGGGGCCCCACTGACCCCTCATGTTACGCCCCTGCCCCCAAGGATAAGTAGGTCAGGGGCTTTGTAGCAAAAAAGAATAATGGTTTACTGTTAAAGTAATATTCCAGACCCTGTTGTTGGTGCACATTGCCGCCGGTTGAGAAACATTGGATTAAAGGACAATCGATAGAGCAGGCAGTAGAGAACACACTAAGGACTGGAGGGTGATTAGATAGAGAGGAGGACCCATCAGTTCCCTCTAAGAGGCCGATTCATTAATAGCGGCAGGTAGCGACAGTTGAGCGACTGTAGCGGCATTTTCAGAGCGCCCACTAGTAGTCGCTGTGCTTGGCCGTTGTTCGGTAGTTGATAGCGACTCAGTCGGTTTGCCGTAATGTTGAATATTAGGTGAGGAGTCGCTATTTGACAGGTTCCGCGCTGTATGGGAGCGCATGATAGCGACTGGCCCTAGTGACTGGCTCCCACCATATTCATTAAAAAATCACGCTCAATAAATTCTCGCGCTGTGAAATGCATGTTTAAACCCCAGAGTGCTGGGGGCGATGGGTTAAAAGTAGTTTTTTAATGCCCAAACCACCATATTTTTGGAAAACAAGAAAAAAAAGTTTTTAAAATAATTTAGTAATATGAATACATTAATATCAGACCTGTAATATCAATTCTGTACAATTTTTTTTTTAATTTTTTTTCCCTTAAAAAAATTATCTGAAATGGCAGAAGTGGTCACAGAATTTTTCACATTTAAAAAAAAAAAAAAACATTAATAACAATTAATAATATTTCAAGATTGTTCCATTGAAATGCATTGGAGAGCGCCAGGTAGCGAGAGGTCATACCTGTCGCTGTTCAAGGTCGGACGCTGGCGCTGTGGGCTGAGGCTGGAATAATGATGAATGAGTCGCTATATGGCGCTATCTCAGTCGCTAAGCAGGATTGGCTTGATAAATGTGCGATTGTGGTGGGGAGCCGGCGTTCTCGTGGCGGGGCCCGTCATTACCGGCCGCTCACCAGTCGCTACCTGTCGTTATTCCTTCATAAATAAGGGCCTAAGACTCTTTTGCCCAAGGACCCATATAAGTCTGCAGCCAGCCCTATGTGTGCGAGCCCTCTGTCAGGAAGCCTCCTTGGGAAGACAAAGCTCTGCATGTGCTTCCTGTTCTAGTGCAACTACACATAAGAAAGGTTGTGCACATGAGCAGAATAAAAGAGCAACGTACAAGTGTCCGAGTACATGGAAACAAGCATGCATGCTCACAGCTGCCCATTGGGATGCCAATATAAGCCTACATGCACATGCCTGCCCAGTAGCATGCACTACGTTACCAAAAAAGTCTCAACCCATATATGACTAATTGCCGTGATTATCCTGATAAGCTACATGCAATGTTCCTTATCTTCCATTACAAAATGGCTTGTCTGACTAGTCCGTGTGACCCCCCCCCCCCAGGTTGACCTTCAGCTTGACCTTGGACCTAAACCCTCTCTGCTTGCTTCTGATCTTGGCCTAAGTAACATTTTGTTTCACTGCTTCCAGCTTTAGTCTATCATTTCCACAGTAGCACCTCCTCTACTCCTCTGTGCTCCTGGTGTTCTTCTTTGCCTCTTGCTTGGTTCCTCCGATTTGTCAAGTGCATGACCCAGACAGTGCCAGCACTGTCACAACCTTGACAGCCTCATAGAGCAAGTGAGGGATGGTGCCCTGTGTGATCGCACAGGTCGCACACATCAAAGACCAGTTATTCCCCCAGCAGGCACAAAATTCCACACGTTCTTTGTCCCTTCATGGTGCTGGCAGTCCTGTGCCGCCAAGCCTCACTGATCTTCTGCCATTTAATAAGAATAAGAAATATCTTGAATTTATTGCTTAAAAAGTATATTGTATGTGCTAGATCTTTCCTTAAACTCGAGGCCCCAGGCAGTCTGGATGTTCTCGCCATAGTTTATATGGAGTATCCAGCTTCCAGTACTGGTGGGATTCCAAACTCCAGGCTGCCAGCACCGGGACCAGGCTCCTAATTGGATACAGTACAAATACCGCCATCCGCAACCACTGGTAGCTTTAACTCTTCCTTTGCTCTGTACAAGCCTAGATGTTTGCAGTGTGAGTGTGACGCTGTAACACTACCAAGAAAAAAGCAGTTGGGAACTATAAATGCGATTTATTTCCTAACCACAAAACAATATGTTGTTTTGGAAGTGTTCCTTTAAAATTCAGATGTTTTTTTGAATGTCTAATGCAGATTTGCATTTTACAACCTGCTAACATTTAAAGGAACCCTCATGGTGACAGTTACGGGGAACGTACCATCAGTTATTAGAAATAAAAGGTTGCTCTGTGTCATTTATATACACTCGCTGGGAAAATCAGGAATAGTTCATATGCATTGGGAGGTTAATACATGAGCTGCCTCAATGGAAAGCATTGGAGACCAATGGATATTAAACAAGACTTGAAAGAAATATTGAATAAAAAATTGGATAAAAGATACAGATTTATAGGCATACCTGACAATAATCTTTTTGTACAATGTTACAAAATCTCTGTAGCCAAAGTCAACCAATCACCGGCCAGGCTGGCAGACTAGGTGCCCCTGGGGCGTTGAACAGCCGCCCCCACCATCGATCACAGTGATGCTAGAACGCCATCTCTATTTACTGCCAGATCTTGGCAGAGGTGCCAGTGACTGGACAGTACAGGGATTCAATCTCATAATCTGGTAAGTTTAAGTGACCATCGAAGGGGAACTAATCAGCTTCTGGGGATAAAAGGTGAGTATCAATTTTTTTTACGTGGCTGGATGGTCCCTATAAAAGTAACCTAAAGTCATTTTTTTTTTACTTTAAGTCCATTTCACCGTGCTTTGTAGGCAATGCCTTAGAAATCATACTCACATTACCACTGGAGAGATGATTTAGTGTAGAAGCGACTCCTCACACCACGCTAGTCCTCTAGCCTTTTCATTTGGGCTCCAGGCATCTCCCTAGTTGCAGTTAGCATCCCTTCCTCCATGTTCCCACTCTGACTGGAGGAAGCTGGGCACACTGGAGCTGAACTGAATCATGTCCTTGGGGGTAATGCTTTTTCAGGTATTATCTTAATGATTTTTATCAATGAAAATGAGTGCTGGATTTAGGGTTTTTTTTCATTTACTATAATTCCTAAAATAAAAAAAAAGTGTGTCCCACCCCCAAATAGCGACCAGCATGAATACCACAAAGGCCGCGCAGTGTGGCTCCTGCCAGTTATCAGCCTTATGCCCTTCAGTATGGGTTTGGAGCTCTGCCGGGGAACACCGGCTCCATAATCCAGTAAACTAGTATAGGGCTCCCCTGATATAGCTAATATGCATTGGGAGGTTAATACATGAGCTGACTCAAGGGAAAGCATTGGAGACAGATGGATGCAGGCGTCTCTGCCTGGTAAACGCGGGGACACACGTCCCTCTTTCTTTCATCCTTGCTACCCAGTGGGGGGAATGAGTTTGGGGCGAGCCGTCTTTTATACTGTGAGGTGAAGCCTCTCTGGCATTTCCCCCATGTGACTCAGGAAACCCCCCTCCATTCCCCTCCCCACCTGTGATGTGTAAGTCACATGGGGGAGATTCTAGAGAGGCCGCGCCCACAGCAAACCCATATCAAAAGGCATAAAGGCTGGTCTTATGCCTGATGCCCTGGCTGGTTGCATTTAGAGGGGGGCACACTTTTTTTCTTAAAAAAAAATTATAGTAAACACAAAAGAAGAAAACTAATGCTGGCTCTAGCGAAAATTGACCCTGAATTGCTTGCTTGCTTCCTTCCGCATAAACTAAATCATTGCCGAGAATACACGCCGGCGAGTTGTATTGAGAACCCGGGCAATTTTCTGGGCAACAGCACTGAATCGATCTCAATGTATTAAAATATTAAGATTGTACAATCATATTGAAAAGTGTGAAAGCTTTTACAGAGACACAGACACCAATTATTTTGTGATAACCGCTAAACTATAGATTCTACTGGAAACCTTTAGACTTATTGGTTTGACACAGCAAACTTAGAATTAGCGATTATTTGTGGGCAAACTATACTCAACTGGAACTGTTCTTCCCTCTTAAAGCCTTAAAGTTCAGAATTTTAGGATAGTGCTTTCCCCCTAAGATATAGAGAAGGTGGAGGAGAGAGATGGAGGGAATTCTGAACACAAAGAAAGATAGCTGGGGCACAGAAAGGAAAGGGAGTGATCAGGGTTCTTTAAAGTGGACCAACACCCAGGGGGGATCGGCCCGGGAATCTATAAGATTCCCGGACCGATCAGATCCCTCCCCGCGGGGCATCCGAAATCGGGATGTCCCGCGGGGAGGAACCCCCCAGGAGGCCCACAATCCTTACCTTACCGGCGATCCAACGGCGCATGCGCGAGACGCGGCCGCGTCTCTCGCTTCCCTCTAGCAGGGCGCACTCCCGCGCCGGCCGTTTTGTGAATGGCCGGCGCAGGCGCGCTCCCTGTTAGAGGGAAGCGAGAGACGCAGCCAATGACAGCGCTCTGGTATGCGCGTCCAAGCGGCTTTGGACGCGCATACCAGAGCGGCTCTGAGCGCTGTCATTGGCCAGACGAGGTCACGTGGGAGCGGGGAGAGGTGAGTTTTTGCGGCGATCGGGGGGGTTTCACACAGCGGGGCACCCCCGATCGGGGTGCCCCACCTAAGTGGACCAACACCCAGGATAGTCAAAATCATGGGTGTTGGTCCACTTTAAGTTATCAGGAGAGACTTAAAGAACTTAATCTGTACAGTCTGGAGGAAAGAAAGGAGAGGGGGGACATGATTGAGACCTTTAAATATGTGAAAGGATTGAATAAGGTTCAGGGGGGAAGTGTTAAGAAGAAGCTTAATGATAGAACAAGGGGGCACAACCTGAAGCTAGTCGGGGGGAAGATCAGGAGCAATGTTAGAAAATATTATTTTACAGAAAGAGTAGTAGATGCTTGGAACAAACTTCCAGCAGAAGTAGTTGAAAAATCAACAGTCACTGAATTTAAACATGCCTGGGATAAGCACACATCTATCCTAAGATAAAGAGTACATACAGTATACACATAAGGGCAGACTAGATGGAGCGTATGGTCTCCTTCTGCCGTCAACCTTCTAAGGGAATGTAGGAAAAAGAGAGACAGAATAAATGTAGAAAAAAGAGAGAGACAAAGTGAGATTTATAGAAGGTTAAATAAGAAAGGATGATGGAAAGACTGAGTGAATGTGTATAGAAACACAGTGGAGGTGTTAAAGGTGTTAAATAGAAGGAGAAAGAGCAAATGTGTAAAGGAGGAGAAAGGATTGTGAAAATGAAAAGGGAGGATGAGAAAAGGAAAGAAAGATCTAGAGGTGATAAAAACCATTTTCGTGCATTTCAAGCACTTTAAACTGTCCTTTTATTACCTTTCAACATGTCTTTGGGTGACTGACAGCCCCATACATACCACTTTGGTGGTACTTGAGATAATTAGAAAATGGAAAGTGTTAAAAACTGTCCCATGTATGACCTTTGTAGCTGCAGCGTTTTGTAGCACACTTGCAGATTAGTACGCCTAGCATTTTAGAAGGGAGTCGTACCTATTGAGTATCTCCTCAAATAGAGCTCAGAACTTGTATGTAAGACCCTGCTTTCTTCTAGGCAGGAGCCCCCTCCTGATAATTTCACAGTTCTGAATATTATCCTTGGAACAAGTTCAGGGCAAGGCGGGGGGGGGGGGGGGGGGCAGGGGTGGATGAGAGAACGGTGTACAATGGCAGCTTTTAGAAATCAGAAGCTCACCATAACACCCAGCCTGTAGGTGGGCTTTAACCCATCACAGAGGACACAGAGATGCCTTAATTGCTGCACACATCACAAGTCGTAATTTCCTCCAGCACTCACAGCCTATCAGTGAACACGGGAATAGCTTTCATGGTGTGATCATTTTGCTGTTAACATTTTAAGCCACTCCATGTTTCTTCCCTTCCATCAGCATTATTTCCTCTTTTTCCATATTCCTTCTCTGCCATCTTCCCAATTAGAGAATTTTCCCTGCAGTTCATTGCCAATACTTTTCCATTCTGGTTCTGTTTTTCTCCACTTTCACCTTTGTTTCTGTTCATTGCATTTTGAGTTCTCTCAGGACTTCATTCTTGTTCAGATGCCCCTCAGGTTGTGGTACCCGATCCTTGCCAGCCTGGACGCTGGCCTACGCGCTCTAGTTTAGCAGCACATCTGGACTCTGTTACAGAGACCTGCTCCAATATAGCTGGATTTTGATTGTTTTCCACACTGCATTTTTGTCAGAATGGGAAAACAATATAGAATGACAAAGAGAACAAAAGTAGCGAGAACAAAAGATAGAAGCAAATGGGCAAGTAGAGGCAAGGAGCACGGGCGTAAATATTATAGCCACACATTGACATATACACCGTAACGGGTGTCCCCTGGAAACTTCTCCATTTCAATCTGTGGTTTGAAAGATTACACAAAAGATTAGAAAAAACGTAATTAAAGCTTGTGTATAAAAAGATATCCTTCCCTCTCTATATGATCCACCATGGCACATCCATTCATGACACCTAGGTTAGGCAGTGGCTAGTATACCACCTCTGCCCATAATGAATGCAGGTGAATGCTTTATTTACTGTGACATCGGAAGGGTTCAGCATTCGAATCATAGCTCATATCAGTGTCCACGTTTTATGCTGGATGTCAGTTTTCTTAAAGTGGACCAACACCCAGGGGGGATCGGCCCGGGAATCTATAAGGTTCCCGGGCCGATCAGATCCATCCCCGCGGGGCATCCTAAATTGGGATGTCCTGCGGGGTGAAACCCCCCAGGAAGCCCACAATCCTACCTTCTCCCCGTTCCAGCGGCGCATGCGCGTCCGCCACCGCCTCCTGCATGTCCCTCTAGCAGGGCGCGCTCCCGCGCTGGCCGTTTGTGAATGGCCGGCGCGGGAGCGCGCCCTGCTAGAGGAACGCGCGGGAGGCGGTGGCGGACGCGCTCTGATTCGCTGGAGCGGTCACGTGGGAGCGGGGTGAGGTGAGTTTTCAGGGCTTTCTGGGGGGTTTCACACAGTGGGGCACCCCCGATCGGGGTGCCCCACCAGAGTGGACCAAAACCCAGGATAGTCAAAATCCTGGGTGTTGGTCCACTTTAACTCCTTTCTGAAAATGCCTCCTGCACCCACCCAAATAGGCACTGCCACAAACTGGACCAAAAAAGACTTCTAATTAGCCCCCTTCCCCAGGACTACTGATCTACAATCTTGTACTGCTCCCATGCTCCATGTGAACATGTGGGGCAGCTTGCAGTTACCACATTAGATGGTAGGTATTAAAGCCTGATTTCAGCTTCCAAGGTCTCGAAAACAATTAGGGCCTTACACTCTTCATTCAAGTGAAAGGCCAAAACCACCTTCGGCAGAAAATCCTCCCGCACTCTCAGGACCACTTTGTTCTGGACATAAAGGGCAGCTTGTAGGACAAGGTCACCAGCTCAGACACCCTCTGCACCGAGGTAATGGCCACGAGGAACCCCAACTTCAGGGTCCGGAGGAACTAGGAAGTCTATGCCAAACAGCCTCTGCCAAATATGTGTGAGATTGAAAAACGTTGCGCAGAATATCCACGTGACTCTCACTAAGCAAAGTAGGTCAGCCACATCCAATAGTGGATCTTAGCTGAAGAAGTCTTTCTGGTATGAATCAATGTGGCCATTACCCAGGGAGAGAGCCACTTGTGTTGCTGCACCTGCCATCAAAGCCAGTGACCTTGAATGGGGATGTGGGGGATCCTTGTGACATCTAGCCTGTCCGGAATAAGTTCTCCTTAGCTACTAAAATAGTCATGGTACCCCCTATGTTTACCTTTTTTACCACTTAAGGGAACAAGTGACAGTGGTGAGAACGCATAGACAAGACGAAATGGTGAACACTGAGTCACCAGAGCATTCTCCAAAAGAAGTTCATGAACTGGGTCACCTTCCTGTTACTCCTGGTTGCAAAAAGATCCACCTTGGGAAGATCCCAACTGTTGCAGAGCATGCGAAACATCTCTGAAAGGAAGATGCACTCTCCCATGTCCACTATCTCTCAGATAGTATGCACAAGGTGTTGTTGACCCCTGGAATGTGAACAGCTGAAATGCAAGGCACATGCTGTTCTGCCCATGGCATCCTTGACATCGATCATTTAGTACCCATTTTGAAGGGCCAACATCAATGAGTGTAACAACTCCATCTTGAACTTTGGCATCTGCAGAGATCGATTGAAGCATTTCAGGTCTAGTATGGGCCGCACTGCCCCATCCTTTTTGGAAACAACAAACAAAATTGTATACAAGCCAAGCCTTTCTCCCGGAGGCACTGGGTTAATCACTCCTAGCCTGCAAAAGCTGGTTGATGATGGGCGACCTTGTGTTCTCCGGCGAGCAGGGAAGTTTCAATGACAGGAATATGGGTGGAGGCCATCTCACAACCTCCCTTACCCTGAGACTGAGGCTTCTGCTTTGGGCACCAAGGGGACTTGGGCTTACTCATTGGCTTCTTCTTGGAGGCACCTGACTTCTCCAGAGTCACAGTCCTGAACTGGAAAAAAAGGTTACGACAGCTCCTGGTACTCCTGCCACGCAGTATCTCGTCACACAAGTGGCCACCAACAAATAGGGTTCGCCTACCACAGCCAGAGGGCATGGCACATGGTCACTGACATTGCGATGTTTCTGCTTAGCAGTTTAGCCATGTCATCCATAGTCATCTTGAAAAAAGACTAATGCCACCAGGTTACGCAGGGGAAAAATGGGCCTTCTGGAGGTCCCGGGCGCCACCCCTGACCTTGCCCACCAAACACAGTATTAAAGTGGTAAAAACAACTCGCTGGGCCCCAGCAACAGATTATGCAGGTGCAGTGGAAACTTCTGCCATGGCCAGAAGTGGCATCCAATCTGCACCAAAGTGGCATGGAGGTGTCTTGGCTCAATTTCACTCAGGGACCCCAAAACTGCAGCTCCAGAGATGGGGGAATGCCTGCAGCTAGAGCCATGCTAAAGTAGCAATCGCTCTGGTTGGAAGCCATGTACAGCTCCCACCCGAGGTGCAGGTCGGAATTCATGCCTCCCCTGGTGTCTGCTGGCCCCACTGCACACGCACTTACAAGCCGACTCAGTGCAGGTGGGAGCAATGGCCCTCCCCACAGCCCCTACAACCCCAGGCAAGTGTTCTACTGGAGGATAAGGGGGAGCCTGGGGGGGTGTTTAGTGTTCCTCTGGGCCTCAACCGTGTATGAAACTAAGAAATGGCCCCCTCTTAGCCAAGCTCCCCTTAAAAGGGGACTGTTAGCACTGTGATCCTGTCTAGCTGTCACTGGTCTAGCATGTGTCCGGCACAGACAGGACACGCAACAGCTCCTTCGCTGCCCACATTCCCGGAATTACCCATGGCATCGACATTTGTCCCAAGAGGGTGGAAGGTGCAAGGACCTGGGTTCATGGGATGACCACTGTGAAAGATGAGGAAATACAGCAGCATACAACGAAAAGCTGCCACCAGTTTGGCAAAATACAGATTCACAGTCAACTCCATAAGGCAGCAGACTTAGAGAATAGGTAGCAAGGACCTTTTTTGCTTATGATATGCCATTTTATTTCAACACCTGTTTCCAATTCTCTGCAGATCTCTTACATGAATAAATCACGCCCACAGTATGGGCATAGTCCTCTGTCGTCCACCTACTGTCGAGTGACACCGGCATTACAAATTCCAAGGCAAATTCCTGGAATAAGTAAGCTTGAACTATCACCTGCAGAAGGAACTCCTATAACATTTCCAAAAATTGCTCCTCTCACCAAGCAGACAAATACACACAGTGCCTCTGTGCAGAGGGTCAGGTAGTGTGCCAAATGGGAAGTGTGGGTGGAGGGGAGGTTATGTACCACTGACTGTTTACTTTAGTAAATACGTGTTGTTTACTCGTATGGCCTCTGCCTTCATTTGCAGGTAAATAATGCTTTACAGCTAATAGATGATTGGTAGTTGCTAACAAAGCAAGAATTTTTCTTCTAGTAGGAACCACTTTACTGCAGCTGGGTCGGCAAGAAAGTACTTATGTGATAGGACATCATAATTAGGGTTGGGCGAACCTCTAGAGGCCAAACTTTAAACAAAAGTTTGGTCCAGGTACGCGAACTTTACCCGAAGCGACTGTACAACTGACCATAGCCCACGATCCCGGTTGGCACAGCATTTTTTCAGCTGTCAAATCAGCTACAGCCGGGGCTTCAGAAAGATGGCCGCCTCTTCTATGAGTGAGGACACTTTCAGCTGCCACTAGAAATGCTGGCACTAGGAGTGTCTGATGGGAGAGGTGGCCATATTTCTGTAGGCCCATTCATAGCTGATTTGACAGCAGAAAGAAAGCCAACCGAAGGTACGTTTTTTGGGTGAACCGGGGGCTTACAAACAGCTAGTCATCCCAAATCGTTATACCCTGCAGGAGATGAACAACACCTGGGAAATTGAAAATCCAGTGTGTTGTCCCTCTTTATGCTTAACATGGACCAAAACCGGACTAAGCATCTATAAGACACTAGGTCCGCTTGGACCATCTCCCAGAGGCTTCCCAATTTGGGATGCCTCGCTATGTGAAACTCCGCTAGTCGCCAGAGGCATCCCAAATCTGGATACTCCAGGGGGCTGGATCAAAACCCAGAATAGCGAAAATTGCCAGGGACAAAAACTGGCCGCTGCCAGTCATGCGGGTCTGGAACCTGAAAGAGAAGCACAGAAAAGGTGAGTTCCCCGGGTCGTTGTTTGGAGGTTTGTGGAGGGTGAGGGTGTGGAGGGTGCATCACAGCATCATCGGGTTGCCTAAATCTGTATAGTGTGCTTACCATTCACCCAGGCTCTCTACTCCAATATAGTATGTATTTTAAAGTGGACGAAAATCCAGCGTGATCGGCCTGGGAATCTTCCATTCCCTCCCCCTGGGGCATCCAAAATCGGGATGCCCCGCTGTGAGAAAACCCCCAGGTTGCTCCGTTCACTTACCTTGCTTCCCGGTCCAATGGCGCATGAGCAAGCCGTGGTCACATCCATGCTATTCCCCTAGCAGGGCGCGTGCCCGCGCCAGGCATTTGTGAATGGCCGGCATGGGCACGCTCCCTGTTAGAGGGAAGTGGGGGATGCTAGCGCGCTCGGAGCCACTGGCCTTAGACAAAGGCTTAGATACAGTGACGTCAGCAGCCCTGAGCGTGCTGATTGGACGAGTGGGCGTGCATGTGCCGTAGGACCAGGAAGAGGTGAGTTGCGCTTGCTGATGTGGTGGGTTTCAGACAGCGGGGCACCTCCGGTCGGGGATAGTCAAAATCCTGGGTTTTGGTACACTTTAAAGCCCATCTTACAAGGTTCCTTTACCACTAATGAGAACATAAGCCATGCTTACACTGCAAACACATTACACATAGCAAAATATACAGAAGTTCACAATCCTGCACAGTTGGGGGGGCACATCCCTTCCCCCACCCCCAATTCCTCCAAGACCCCCCACCACTACCGCCGCCAGCCACTATAGAACAAAAGATCTTTATATTATCTCACTTAATTACACATATGCAACACTATACTCCTAGAAGAAAATAAATTGAAAGAAAATTAGGCTGGCGAAAGGAAGGGAATATTTTCTAATAGAAACACAAAGAAACCGCAGCAGCAAAAAGAAAGGAAAGCCGCGCTTAAGATTTAGTGTTCAGCCCCTGGATAATATCATGCCGGATTGTCATAGAATGATGCATGGGGGGGGGGGATTATCTTTTTTTTTATACAAAAAAAATGTCCAAGTAAAAACAGATCTGTACAATGTAATTTCAATTAGTTACAAAATGTTTCCCTTGTAATCCAACTTTGAGTGGCAAGGAACTCTCTGAAATGTGACACCGTCACATTTCCTGCCAACTATGATGCTTTTATTTAATTTCAATAAACAATATTTAGATCTGGCATTACAAGGACTTAAACCCAAGTCATCTGGTATAGAAGGCAGAGATGCTACCTCTCGGCTTTAAGAGAAGCATATGCAAACATTTAGGGCTCTCTTTAGACTATAATGGAGATACATGAGCACCATGAATTTGTTTACCTGTTTTGAATGCTCTATGAAGTTTGCCTGTCACAAGGCTTCTCTTAGCAACTTATCTACAAATATTTATGGGGACCCTACATTAGACTTTAGGGCCCTTATTCATCAAGCGATAGCGCCAGGTAGTGTCTGACGAGCGCCAGGTAGCGGCAGCTAACGGCGACTACCGACTCAAGTACGCCCGGCGGCGGTCACAATGACGCATTTATCAAGCTAAATGAGGCTAGCGCCGGCGAGAGCGACGGCTAGCGCGGCATTCATCATGAAGCCGGCTGGCCCGAACAGCGCCGCTGCAAATTCCTTCACAGCGACACGTATTACCTGGCGCTACCTGCCGCTCTCCCATACATTTCAATGGCAGACGCTGCAATGATTGTTTTTAGTGGTTTTGGTTTTTTTTTCTTTGGTACAAAATTCAACACATGTTTCTATTGATCTGTTTTATGAATCTGGCTGGTTATTTATATGTATTAGATTTTTTATTTTTTTTTCACAATGTAATGTTGTGAGTGACATGGGAATTGCATCTCCTCCACCCAAACTCATTGGCATCAAAATCGCTGGTTTTCCACACAAACGGGGCTTGTAAAGCTATTTTGTAGCCTGTCAGGTTGGGCGGTCACGTTCGCTCTTCGAAATTGTCAGCGCCCAAGCTATTCGGCAGCCCTGTCCTTGATGAATCTGTGTTGGTCAGTGTTTGTGCAGTCGCTGTTTTAATTCGCTATGTGGCGGCGCGAGCGGCGCTGTGCCTCGCTGCGCTGCGTTGTGCGGCGCTGTGCTGTTCATACATGTGCCCTTCTGCCATTTGCAAGGAATTCACTTCCCGCGACCCCAGTCGTTGTTAATGAATACACTGTTGTTGTGAGCGTGCCTGGCCACATATTGCAGGATTAACATTCAGTCGTACCAGCTCATAACAACCCGTTATGCATTCTCATGTGTGCCACATTTTCAGGTAGTTGTCTAGTTTGATTGTGTGATGACTTTGTGAAGGAATAAGATTTGTATATTTAAGCACAACGGTGTATGCTTTAGAAGGACCTATGCATTACAGTATGTAGAATCCCCTGCTAAATCAAGCTAATAATTCGTGGCGCCTTTGGCCCTAGCTTGTTTTGCAGCGTCATTTTAATGTTTTTCCGCCACTTAGCGTGCACATAGCTGATATTAGCTTGTCCCTGTTGCGCGCATGTTTGTTTTTGAATTTTGAAGCACAGTTGCTTGCGTCATATCCGGTTCCGGGATCCTCCTTTGCGTTTCAACGCCACCTTAAGGTAAAAATGTCTAGCGCTTATGCCAATAGCTTGTTTTGCAGCGTCATTTTAATGTTTTTCCGCCACTTAGCTTGCACATAGCTGATATTAGCTTGTCCCTGTTGCGCGCATGTTTGTGTTTGAATTTTGAAGCACAGTTGCTAGCGTCATATCTGGTTCCGGGATCCTCCTTTGCGTTTCAACGCCACCTTAAGGTAAAACTGTCTTGCGCTTATGCCACTAGCTTGTTTTCAAGCGTCATTTTAGTTTTTCCGCCACTTAGCTTGCACATAGCTGAGAATAGCTTGTTGGTGGTGCGCGTAGCGTTTTTTTTTTTAAAACTTTTTTCCAATGTCGCTTGGGTCATTTCCGGTTCCTGTTTCCTCCTTAGCGTTTCCACTATGCTGCCCAGACGGCGAGTTATGCGCCTCCCCAGCTCCTCCTCCGACTCTGACCCCACCACCCCTCCCCCACCTCCCCCACCTACCTCACCTTCCCCAAATAGCACCCCTCCCACCCCTCCCACCCCTTCCCCTCCTGGGCCTAGTAAGAAAACGCGCACCCGGGTGGATAGCCGCGTAAATGGCCAGGTGGTCAAAGTGAGTATTTTTTTGTTGGTATTTTTAGCTTAAAAGTTGCAGAACACACAGGGGGGATTGGGTCAGAAATTTCTTTGTTTTCAGACCAAATTTGATCACTCCCCGTGGGGCATCCCCATTGTGGATGTCCTGCTGGGATGCCCCCCCCCTGGAGGGCCCTAAAAATTACCTCAGCCCCGTCCCATCTGTGCATGCGTTAGCTGCGGATGCCTATTGCGCTTACCTCTAGCAGGGTGTACCCCTGCGCCAGACATATTTTAATTTTGTGTGCAGGTGCACTCCCTGTTAGAGTCAAACGCCACATGCGTACTTTGCCGTGCAGACCCAGCTGAGCTGGTATGCACGTCCCAACGGCCTTGTATGCGCATACCACAGCGGCGCGGAGCCCTGTGTTTGGCTTGCGGAGTGACGTGGGAGTGTCCTCAGTGGTGTATTTGTGGCCTTCCAAGGGGGTTGCAGACAGCGGACCACCCACAATTGGTGTGGCCCACCAAAGTGCACACAAACCCAGAATACTGATAATCCTGGGTGTGGGTCCACTTTGATCTGGTCTCTGTATAACTGTTTATGACATTGTTCTGATGTCATGTATTGATTTTAGTTTGTTTGTTCATTTTTCATAGGACTTCTGCGTGGCCGAATATGACTATGCCCGTGGAGGGAAAAAACGCATTGCCATGGAGGTGAAGGCCACAGTGTCCCGGCGCTTCCACACAGAGCTGACCATCCGATCAATTCAGCAGAAGTGGTCCGATTTCAAGCGCCGGGACCCTGAAGGCGTGTACCGCCTATATGATGCCTACGCATCAGGTAAGTTAAAGCTTATGTTCTGTTTAGCCTTTGTGCAGAATCATCTGCTAAGCTGTGTCCATTTGTGCTCTTTAGATTAATTATTTTCTTTCACCCCCTCCACACAGATAAGCGTCCTCCCCTGGGGAAACGTGGGAAGGGATTCCTCCCCCGAACCAGGCAGGCGGACTCGGGGGAGTCATCGGGGGAGGGTCCCTCCCGCGGGTCCTATTTAGAGGACCCAGGGGAGGAAGGGGATGACGCCCCAGAGGAGTGTGCTGCTGGGGGGCTGGCTGGATCAAGCCTCAGCTCCTCACACTCTGAGTCTGAGGACTCTCACCAGGCAAGGGGCCACTCTCAAGCAGGGAGTGAGAGGGAGGAGGGTGGCCCTTTGCCTGGTGGATCTTCTGACCAGAGTGTGAGGAGCCGAGGCTCCCCGCCTCCTCCTCAGAGCCCTCCCTGGGCTTCAAGTGGCGCTTCATCCCCTGGTGAGTGTACATTTTTTAATTGTTAGTCTGTGACAGGTTTCATCTGGCAATTTGTACTTAGCCCTTGCCATTCCTCTCTAATTTGCAGGGCATCATATAGGCGGCACCTCCATGGCGTTTTGGCGAAGGATTCTCCACGGGCATAGTCATGGTAAGTGTTTGTGGTTATCCATCACATTCCCAATGTTATGACATTCATTAAAGTGTACCCCCAAACATTGATAGTGCTTGGATTCTCGAAGGTTCCATGACAAATCACATCCCTCACCCAGGGCCCCCCCACAAAAAAAACCCCACTAATTCCTTACCTCTTTGGGGGTTGCCAAAGCCACCGTCCCAGCATCCTGTGTGACACTCTAGATGTGTGTGCGCCTGCGCTCTGTTTCCAAATGGGCTGCGCGTGCGCACACACTCGAGGAGTGATGTGTGGAAGGCAGCGGGCGCGGAGTACGTTGTCTCACGCAAATTGTGTTGCTCTGCCAAAGCGGACCCAAACCCAGATTTGCTACAATCCTGTGTATAGGCCCACTTGTAACAGACACATGTTTCCTGGTCCATTGTCACAGCTGGTTTGATAAGGTACCCTAACCTCACAAACCCCACTACAGTGCTAGCCAACTGTCAACCACCCCTATGTTTCTGCCCACACCATGATGGGTGTTCTAATTTGTTTTCTTGGGTTAAGTTGTTCCCGCTCAAACATGTGGCCCACTATTAACATTAGCCAAACAACTGCTAATGATTCCTTTACATAGCACTGTCTATGTTATTTGCACATTCTCTTTAGGGATACATGTGTCAAGCCTAACAAATTGACATTAACTCATGGCCCAGGAAATATGCTAATTTAGGACAACCTGTATGTAACCATGCAAGCCTTTGCATTTTCAGACTCAATAACCAGATGGATGTCAAATAGTCAGGTGTCATTGGCCCACTAATTGTGTTTTTGTCTTTTGCTTTCTGTTGACAGATGTTGCTACGCAGACGGAGCCAGAGACCCTCCTCCCCACCCCAGCTCCAGGGACGGCCAGCAGCATGGGCCCCCGCCACAGCTGCGATGGTGAGTACATCCCACTTCATATGCCTAAAGACTTGTGAAACCTATGTCTTATAGTCACATCTGCAGACATTTCAAATTTACCTATGTGTTCATTTCACACACATCTAGATTCAATGTGTTTGTACAATAATCCAACATGCCTGTTTGCATGCTTGATTGTTGGCTCACATTCTTCATTTGGCCACATAGAGACTATTTTTGCCTTAGACACAACCAAATGGGCCCTATTAGGTCTGGACCTCTAACATTATAGGGCAAACTCGTGTACTCGTTAGGACTTAGGCCCTGATGTTTGGCTGTGACTAAACACAAAAATGGACACACTGGGACTTATACCTTCTTTGCTTCCCAAGAGTTAAACTGGAACAACAACCAGGATTTTGACTTTCCTGGGTCTTGGTCCACTACGGTGGGGCACCCCTGATCGTCACCGCTGTGTGACAACCCCCTGAACTCACTTTGACTCCAGCAAACGTACAAGCCACGGCAAATTGGCTCCTCCTCCGCCTCCCCCGCGCCCCTTTTTACGCGCGCGCGTCTGTAAATGGCCGGCGCAGGCACGCACACGTCTAGAGGGGCGCCAGGGAGGGCCCGGCGGCCCTGCCCCACCGAAACTGAGGTAGGTATTTTGGGGTTTGGGGGGGGTTTCACCCCCAGGGACATCCCGATCTCGGATGTCCCGCGGGGAGGGAGGTGATCGGGCAGGGAATCTGATAGATTCCCGGGCCGATCACCGGTGGGTGTTGGTACACTTTAAGAGTAAATGTATGCTTGGGATGTGTTGTTCACATTCCTGCCAGTCAATAGTACTCATATCATGTTAACCAATAAGCACACAGTGGTCAACAATGTTAATGTGAGTGTCACCTAATTGGACACACTGACATTACATTGCTACATCTGTGTCTGTTGAGGTCACATCCAATTTATTAATAAATTGTTGTTTCTACATCTCTACAGCTTGTGAAAACCAGCATCGCAGACTGTGGCGGGAGATCAGGCTCCTGAAGCTGATGCTGCTGGCCAAGAAGAGGCGCCGGCGGCGTCGTTAGGGTGGGGGGAAGGCTGGCCTCTTGATGCCCGTTGTTGGGCAATGTTGGCCCTGTTGGCCATGTTTTTGTAATAAATTTTTTGATTACCATCATTACAGTGTGTTGCATTGCAAAGCATAGTTTAACTGTCTCAAAACCCATTTGTGTGTCAATTTAGCCATACCTTTGGAGCCATTTCATGTGTTAACCATAGTAAGCTATGGTCTCAAATGTGTGGGCTAAATTGACCAATACATTGACATATGTAGATCAAGATACTCATCCCTGACTGTGTTATTAGCTAGGTCTTAGGAAAAACACAATTTAGAGGTGGGTGAAGCAAATATATTTACAAAAACCAAAAAAAACAAAATTAATATTCTTGGCTGGGTGGCCGGGGAGGTTGGGAGTCATTGCTAGGGGCGGTGTTGGGGGACAACAGTGCAGTAAAAAATATAGACTGCTGTTGTATGAGCTGTTGTATCAACAACAAAGTTTGGTCCTGCCGCTGGAGACATTCTTCCTGGCGCTGTATCGATTCTCCCTGGCGCTGTATCGATTCTCCCTGGCGCTGGAGAGATTGCTCCATTAGATTGGCCAGCCGACCAAGTTCCTGGTTCTGGTGTTGGTTTCGGAGCAACTGGTCGATCTGGCGCTGCAGGGCCTCATTTTGTTGCTGACACATCAGCACCTGATTTGCCAACGCCGCAATGCGCTCATTAGTTCCATCACGCGGCTGTTGGCGACTGTAGTCCTCCAGCATCCGGACCCCTAGCTCATAGAAATCAGCACTGGTTGGTGCCACACCTCCTCTTGCTGTGATTTGAGCCTAACAAAATAGAAAACAACATTTTAGTCAAACAGAACCAATGCAGGTATGCCCCTCAAAATAATTACCCTAAACAGTCACTATACAACTTACCCTTGTCTGATCCTCGGAAGCTTGGCCACATGGGACTTGGGAAGAGGTCCCAGCTTGGGGTTCTGGTTCCGCCTCCTGCAAAAACAACAATGAAAGGAAATGTGACATGTTGCTTCATCCACTACCCACGAAGCTGCCAATGTGGTTCTAGGTCGTCTACATCAGCCATGTTACCTGCGTGTCCTCCGGCACAGGTAGGCTCGAGGTTTCGCTGCCAGAGAGTGGCAATTCCACATCCGAGATGTCCGGCAAGTTGGCATATGCTAAACAGGAAAATCAGGTTAGTAGGTCTGTGGCCCAAACTCAAATGTAACCTGGCTAGGCTATCGAGGCCATACCTCTAAAAAGTGCCAAAATACACACTAGACCAAAGTGTTAAATCTGTTAAATCATCTGTTAAAGTCAGATTGTTAACATGTATGTTACAGGACTAAGAGGCAATAATTTTTGCTAATCACATCAGAAACATTGCTTAAATTACACATACCCGCAATCTCCCAGATGTCTGGAGTGGGGTCCTCACTCGAGCTTGGACCTTGAAAATACATGTGGACACACAAGTTGCCAGAAGCAAGTGCAACAAAAGTAGAGCCAAAATACAGACTAGAGCAAGGCAAAACAACTTACCCTCATCTCTGGCAGCCTGAACTTGAGGGGCCCTTTCTGGACAGCCACTTCCGATATTCGGGTCAACTAAAAAACACAAGGAATGTCTCTAAATATTCATCAAACTACTACGGGGAATGTTTGGCAAAAAATATGTCCACAAAAATACATTGCTAACACTCCAATAACTAATAGACTGACCCTGGGGAGGCAACAAGCACTCCCAAGAGGCATCTTCAAGTTTACCAAGCAAACATGTAGATTAGTAGACTAACCAAATTGAACCAGTGTAACATAAACAGCATAAAGGATACATTATGTATTGCTATACACACCAACAGGGTCCTGTTGACCTGCAACATCGGAAGTGGGGTCCAAAGATGAACCAGTCACTTGGCCTACCAAGAAAAAAGAGGAATGAGACACATGCACTTGGGTAAAAGTGGATAAAGCAAGGTGGACACATGCACTTACCGACATCCAAAGAGTAGGTGGGATCCGGAGGAGATGCTGGGGCCAAGGGCATGGGAGCTAGGCAAAAATGAAGCAAACATTGAGCCATAGTTAATGTGCGTGCAAAAATACAACATGCATTAAGGTGTGTGTGAGCAGCTCTTTCACTAATATTCACTAATCAAGGCCAGTGTGGCTCCCACATTGATATGCCGATATATGGCTACACATCTCTGGCTTCAAACATATCTACACATGTTAGGGCCTTGTTAGTTAGTTGCTGTGAGTGTTACAGTGGGCGTGAAATTAGGCCGCAGGCCCATATTATTAAAACTCAACAGTGCAACACTCGATTGTTTGAGCTGCTCCCACACCCATTTGTTCCCCAAACAACCAGCACCAAAATTAGGGGTAAATACCTTCAATGGCAGACTGGGGTAGCCTTGAGGTTGCTGGAAGGGCAGGAGCTTGGGTGTCCTGAGGCACATCCCGGACAGCAGCATGTGCACCTATGCAGAAAGCAACAGACAGAAAAGTAACAAATGTTTGAGCTCTAATGTAATACTTCACAGGTCCTACTGTTAGTTGGTCAGAATGAAAAAATGCTAATCACATACATTAACATTAGGTATGTAAAAAAGGCAGAAAATATGTACCTTCAGTCCAACCTGTGGTGTCATCCCCAGGATCCACACCCTGCAGCCGAGCCAGTGGGATTTTGGCCTTCAGCATCTCCTCATACGGCCTGTAGGTACTCTTTGGAGCCTGGATGGTCCCACTGTCCACATCAAGATCGTGATTCATCTTTTTCATAAGGGCCCCTCGCAAAGTGTAGAAGCGTTTCCTGCAGGATGGGCCACTACGTGGGTGTTGAGCAGTGCTACTAAGCTCCACACCAATGGCATCCCACAGTTTGCTTCTTTCTTGTTTGCCTATGGACTTGCTTTGGGAGCCAAATATCAGCTCCCATTTAGCAAGTGTAAGGCGCACAAGATGATTATTCTCAGCCAAATTAAATTCAGGCTCCCTCTTGGCACCTGGGCGCTTAGCCTGGGGTGCTGCCCCACCTTCAGGCTGTGCCCTTTTCCGTAAGGGAGGTCTGCGCACAGCACCCACCAAACTCCTACTTGGGCCTGCTGTGGCCGGCAGATGTCCTGAATTTGGCTCCATCCTGTAGCTGCACACACACACATGGCATCGCAATCTCTTAGGGTTGGGCAGGTTTTATGTGCTCTAACAGCCAATCAAAAAGCAGGCCACTTAATTGATTCACACATACAGCCCAGTTCCTTCTAGCCACACCTCCACTGCACTGACTGAAGCATGTGTGTTAGCCAATTAACTCATTACAGACCTCATTAACCAAACAACACATACCCAAATACAACAATGGACTGATGTATCTCAAACCCTTGTGACATGTGGTTAGCCTAACGGCTATTTAAAAAAACAGCAGCTTATCTTTCATTGGGCCACCACTGATTTTTGGGCCATGTCCGTTAATGCACGCAAGTTTCGGCTCACGTACGCTAGTAGCGCTACTAGCGTGCGCGTGCGCACTCTGTTTTACGCACACCTGGGTCGGCTAATTGGCGCCCGGAAATAGCAGAGCGACGCAAAAGGCGGCAAAGCGGACCTGTCCCTTTTGAAAGAGAAGTATAAATGGAAGGAATTTTCAAGCTTCTGCTATTCTTACACTGTGGCAAAGGCTGTGGTGTGGTGCTGTGCTCGCTTCCCTTAGCTCATTTGAGCCTCTGTCTGGTTTCTGTCCTCACTCTCTGTGGCTTGTTGGGTGAATTCTGACATCAGTGCTGTTTCTTTAGGAGCTTGTTTTTGGTGGCATCTGCAAATATTGTGTAGCATACAGCAAGTGAGGCTTGATTTTGGGGCCTTTTGTGGGCTGTGCAGCAACTCCCCTCTTGGTTGTGCCTAACTTAGAAAGCTGGTTTTCAGCAGGCTGGTGGTTTGGACCACTATAGTTCTGGTTTTGTGGTGAGCTGCAGTAGCGGGTGTGTGTGGAGTGTGATTGTTTGTGTGTGTGTTGTGTGTTTGTGGTTTTTTTTTTTTTTTTTTTGTATATATCTTTAGTGTGTGTGATGGATAAGAGGGTGATGTATGGTGTCTGGGTGGATGGATGTATGTGTATGCTGAAAGAGCAGGAGGAAAGGGAGCGGGGTGTTGTGAGGCTTAGGGCACCCCGCTTTTGCAATCCGCCTTTCAGTATGGGACTTAAGTGACGAGCAGATCAGGAGCCGCTTCTGTCTGAATCGTGCTGCACTACAGTCCCTATATGATCAGATTAAGCACAAAATCGAGCCATCCACCAAACGCACTCATTCCATTCCAGGCATAGTACGCCTGTGTGCCACTCTCAATATTTTGGCACGAGGGACCTTCCAGGCAACCTCCGCCCTCCTAAGCGGGATAAGCCAGGCTACTATGAGCCGCATACTAATCCAGGTAGTTCTGGCAATTTGTGATTTAATCCCAATTTACATCAAGTTTCCTGAGGATGAGGAAGAGGTTGCCAAAATAAAACGTGCTTTCTATCTGATGGGAGGGATCCCGAATGTGCTAGGGTGCGTTGATGGTACACATATCCCTTTCCGCCCTCCCCGTGCACAGGAGCTGTCCTACAGAAACCGGAAGCAGTTCCATTCGCTTAATGTTATGGTTGTCTGTGACCCAGACATGAGGCTGCGGGCGGTGAGATCGGGGTTCCCCGGCTCATGCCACGATTCTTACGTCTTGCAGCGGACAGTCCTGTGCCGGAAGTTTGATAACAACGAAATGCCAGCTGGCTGGCTACTGGGTAATAAATTAACCATGTCAATGTATTTAGCAAATATGTGGCCTAGTAAGCCAAATTTAACAAAACAACCACAAAAAAACATGTACTAGTACTAATTGCTGTCTCTCTCCTTGTGTTTTTTCTACAGTCAGGAACCCACGGACCTCTGCCCATGAACGCTACAATGCAGCGCATCGCAAGACCAGAAGCATTGTGGAAAGAACCATCGGCCTGCTGAAAGCACGCTTTCTCTGTTTGGCACGGCCAGGAGGAGAGATGCTCTACAGCCCACAGAAGGTCTCCAAGATCATCCTTGCCTGCTGTGTGCTACACAATATTTGTATTTGCCACCGAATCCAAGCCCCCGAGGAGACAGCACTGGTGCCAGAAATCCCCAACATGCCCGCAGCAAGAAGTGAGGACACCCAGACTGGCGATGAGCTAAGGGAAAGGATGATCACTTCTTTTTTTGCGGTAAACTAACTACCCTTCACTATAATGCAAGTACTGCACTACTGGCTAAATGTATTTGAACTCCCATCAAAATGAGCCCAAAAAAACACTAAGGGGGGTGTAAGATGACCCAAACCACTCTAAGGGGGGGTGTAAGATGATCCCAACCACTCTAAGGGGGGGTGTAAGATGATCCCAACCACTCTAAGGGGGGTGTAAGATGACCCAAACCACTCTAAGGGGGGGTGTAAGATGACCCAAACCACTCTAAGGGGGGTGTAAGATGATCCCAACCACTCTAAGGGGGGTGTAAGATGATCCAAACCACTCTAAGGGGGGGTGTAAGATGACCCAAACCACTCTAAGGGGGGGTGTAAGATGACCCAAACCACTCTAAGGGGGGGTGTAAGATGACCCAAACCACTCTAAGGGGGGTGTAAGATGATCCCAACCACTCTAAGGGGGGTGTAAGATGACCCAAACCACTCTAAGGGGGGGTGTAAGATGACCCAAACCACTCTAAGGGGTGTGTAAGATGATCCCAACCACTCTAAGGGGGGTGTAAGATGACCCAAACCACTCTAAGGGGGGTGTAAGATGATCCAAACCACTCTAAGGGGGGTGTAAGATGACCCAAACCACTCTAAGGGGGGTGTAAGACGCCAATGTTGGTTATCAAGTAATGCATTTTTTTATTTGCAACAACAATACTACTTTAAAGATCTATACTAACTGCACTTTTCTTATTTTTTCAGGCACCAAGAGATGCACCTTGAACCCTATTTGGAACTTTAAAAAATTTCATTCCCTTTACTTTGCTTTTTCCTTTCTGTTTGACTTTTGAATTTCATTTTCTCTTCTGTTCCTTTTTTAATTTTTTATTATTTGAAAAATAAAATCTACTATATATAGATACATGTGGCTATGTGTTTAATTCTGTTGAAAGTTTCCTTTGCATTCTACTTCCTATTTTAATTTTCATTTTCTTTCTGAGTTCTGTTTTTATTTCCCTTTTCGATTTTCCTTTTCTTTCTCATTTATGTTTTTATTTTCCTTTTCTATTTTCCTTTTCTTTCTCTGTTCTGTTTTTATTTTCCTTTTCTATTTTCCTTTTCTTTCTCTGTTCTGTTTTTATTTTCCTTTTCTATTTTCCTTTTCTTTCTCTGTTCTGTTTTTATTTTCCTTTTCTATTTTCCTTTTCTTTCTCTGTTCTGTTTTTATTTTCCTTTTCTATTTTCCTTTTCTTTCTCTGTTCTGTTTTTATTTTCCTTTTCTATTTTCCTTTTCTTTCTCTGTTATGTTTTTATTTTCCTTTTCTATTTTCCTTTTCTTTCTCAGTTATGTTTTTATTTTCCTTTTCTATTTTCCTTTTCTTTCTCTGTTCTGTTTTTATTTTCCTTTTCTATTTTCCTTTTCTTTCTCAGTTATGTTTTTATTTTCATTTTCTTTCTCATTGGTGGTTTAATTGTATTTCCTTTTTCTTTAAAAAATAAATAAAATAATTTAAAATGTGGCTATGTGTTTAATTATGTTTTATTTTGCATTTATATTCTAATATCTGGTTTAATTTAATTTCCTTTTCAACACAAAATAAAAACTCAAAAAAGTAAAGAAACATGTTGCAATGTGTTTTATTCTGAAGGTACTGGATGCCCAGGCCACAGCAAAGCTAAGCGCAGGCGCTGTGTAGAATAGCGTGGTCACACTGACTGACAGCGCCTACAAAGCTGAGGGCCAACATCATATTCAGCAATGTAGGCGTTGTTCCCAGCAACGCCAGGTAGCGACTGAGGAGGCCTGCTATAGCGAATCGCTAACGCCCGCGGCTGACGCTAGCGGCGCTCATAGCGCCATACTTCAGTCGCTCATCTGTCGCTACCTGGCACTATTGATGAATCGGCCTCTAGGACTTCCTCTAATGTTCTAGCAGGTAACTGAGTGATAAGGGTAGTTTGGAACATGTGTTCCCCTGGAAGCTGATAGAAGCTCCAGTATTGTACCCAAATGACACTCCTGATGCCTTGCTCAGCCTAGAACTTGATTAGGCTCATCAGTCTTAGCTATGGTTTCTGCATATACCTACTTACCTGCTAGAACATTAGATAGTGTTGGATTTAACTTGAGATAAGGTAAGCGGCCATAAACCAATAAATTAAATCAATTGACTTTATCAGTACTGGTTAAAAGTCCATTAAAGTGGACCAAAACCCAGGACTATCCCAGACTATCCTGGGTTTTGGTCCTTTCCCCCAGGGCACAGCTGAGTGAAACCCCCTAGATCACCAATGGCAACTCACCTCTTCCTGGTTCTATGGCGCATTTGCGGCCCCTCGTTAAATCAGTGCATTTGGAGCCACTGACGTCACATCGTCTAAGCCCTCGCTTAAGGGCAGCGGGCCCGCTTACCTCTAAAAGGAAGCGCACCTGCGTCGGCCATTTACAAATGGCTGGCATGGGCATGCACCCTGCTAGAGGGTTGGATCGGGCAACAAGGTAAGTGTATGGGGCGACCTGGGGGGTTTCACACAGCATTTTGGATGCCCCGATTTTGGATGTCTCGGGGGGGTAATCGATCGGCGTGGGTTTTGGTACACTTTAAAACATGTATTTCACCATCAACATGGACACATTTAATCAACATAACAATGGCATGGATCAGGGCTCCCACTACTTAGCCATGATGATACTTAAAGTATACCAACAGTCAAAAATGAATTAAATCAGACCAACACAACAAACAGTCCTCATTTGTATCCAAAACAAGATGGCCGCTCATGGACTTGCAGGGCACCTGCAAACAGGAAGTGCTGCTGGGCTTCCTGTTACTGTGCATTGTCAGTTGTGAGAGGAAGCTCTAAAATAGCTGCTAACTTTCTTTTCCAACTGTGCCAGGCTGTTGGTCTGGTTTTTAATTCCAGCCAATCCTGTGTTGCAATCCAGTAACAGATCGTTGTTACGCCAATAGTGGCACACCACCGCTGATCACCCAGGTGTGTTGGCTGCAAGGTGTGCAGCAGGCCCTTCAGCAGTGTGGGTATGTGCAGGGTCACATATGGATGCTCACGACACATATGCCCTCCATCGCCACTGCCAACCCCAAAGGGTCATATAGCTTAAAGAATATTAAAATTAGTGCAGCCTGTGAACTGCTTAAGGTTCATATTCTGGTCATGAATTATTACCCCTGATTGGCCAAAGGCAAAATAAAACCTTTCCAGTGCCAGGCCTCCTTGTGAGAGGTAAAGTGGACCAATCCCCCCCTGTGGTTGGCCTGGAATCTAAAAGATTCCAGGTCCAGCCACTAGCCTGCCACCGGGGCACCCTACACCGGATGCCCCACTATGTAAAACCCCCTGGGGCACCGGTAATCTCACCTGATGCCAGACACGTGGGAGTGCGCACTCCAAAGGGAAACCGAGGATGCCGCCGCCGGTGCGCCTACGCCGGTGTGAAGTTCAAATCAGCATCAGTATGCACCGCATAAATCACTAATGTTTACTGCAGGTGTGACTGAAAGTCTGCTTTTTTCAGTCTGATGAGGCCATTGACTATGCTCTGTTATTCCTTCCTGTGATATGTTCTGTCTAGATTAAGTGCGTTCTGTCCTTGTGGCCTCAGCTGACCCAAACCTTCCCTGGCATCTCTGGCCGGGGAGGGTCCTGATTCACAGGTAAACTAAATTATCCTAAGCTAACCTCTTCTGCCCTCAGTCTTGCATTAAAGAGATACTCACATTTTCCTAGCAGAGCACTATCTGATGGGGGTCAGAAAGATAACTGCGCACATGCAGCAGCGACACATCCTCCAGTTGGAGACTTGCTTCACTGCAGTGCACAACTATTTCCCATTCCCGATCATAAAGAGCTTCATGACTGATTTTGGCTTCCTAAAGAACTTCAACTGTAGAGGCAACCCAAATCAGGACACTGTTAAAGACCTACAGAAATATTCAACTTTCATGGACTGCATGTTCTGGGACAGTGCAACTATGCAGACATTGTAAGTGCAACGAGCAATGACTTATGACCAGAACCGCACCATTAGGCATGATACTGTCATGTTTTAGCATTGCTTAACAGCTATGAACAGGAAAACAACCGTGAACTGCCTCTTTAATTCACCCTGGACATACCCTGCACCAGGCGATGAGAGTAATGGAGTCACCCGTCAGGTAATGTTGAGGTCACATTAGAAAGGAGCAAGAGGAATGTTTTCTTCTAAAATCAGATGGCCCGTCCATCTGCACCCGCCAGCTCTTTAGTCACGCCCTCGGCTATACAACATACAAATAAAAAGCACTTAGGCCCTTATTTATGAAGGAATAGCGACAGGTAGTGACTGGTGAGCGTCCGGTAATGACGGGCACCGCCACGAGAACGCCGGCTCCCCACCACAATCACACATTTATGAAGCCAATCCTGCTTAGCCACTGAGATAGCGCCATATAGCGACTCATTCATCATTATTCCAGCCTCAGCCCACAGCGCCAGCGTCCGACCCTGAACAGCGTGACCTCTCGCTACCTGGCGCTCTCCAATGCATTACAATGGAACAATCTTGAAATATTAATAATTAATTGTTATTAATGTTTTTTTTTTTTTTTTTAAATGTGAACAATTCTGTGACCACTTCTGCCATTTTAGATAATTTTTTTTTAAGGGAAAAAATGTTTTTAAAAAATTGTACAGAATTGATATTACAGGTCTGATATTAATGTATTCATATAATCATCAAAAATATGGTGGTTTGGGGGTTAAAAAACTACTTTTAACCCATCGCCTCCAGCGCTCTGGGGTTTTTTTTTGAGCGTGATTTTTTAATTTTTTGAGCGTGATTTTTAATTTAGTGAGAGCCGGTCGCTAGGGCCAGTCGCTATCATGCGCTCCCATACAGCGCGGAACCTGTCAAATAGCGACTCCTCACCCAATATTCAACATTACGGCAAACCGACTGAGTCGCTATAAACTACCAAACAACGGCCAAGCACAGCGACTACTAGCGGGCGCTCTGAAAATGCCGCTACAGTCACTCAACTGTCACTACCTGCCGCTATTAATGAATCAGCCTCCCCGTCATTTTATTAGTAAAGTAATAGTAAGATGCTTTGGAGTCGCTCAGTGGAGTGTGAGGAATTGGACAGAAGATGAGGGTAAGAACCCCCCCCAAAAAAAAAAAATATCTGCAGCGAAGTGTTTCATGATCCCATGTCCATTTTTAAACCTGCAGACAAGAAAGGCTGCAGCACACACCCCGGCTTCAGCTGTGCACATTTATGGCTATAACCACATTTTCCAAGCCTCTGTGGTGGACCATAGTGGTTAATTACTGGGAATTCTGAGTGCAGACTGCTACCATTCCCTTCCATTAGAGGGTGACTGAGGTTCACCAGCAACCCACAAACACCTGCAGACGGCTGCTGGGTCCCCACAAGGGCTATTAAATGTGTTCACCGTCTCTTCTGCTAAACACGCAGACCTGAACACTGCTTAGCAACTCTGTGACAGGGAGGATCCTGGGTAACAGGGACACTATAATAGCCTACCTCGCACCATTAGTAAGCATTGCATTAGAGAGATACTCACTTTTTAAAGCAGAGCTCCATAGAAGAGGGAAATGCATCATACAGGTAACTTAAAGTGTATCGTCTACATTTAAACTAGACCAAAAGCCTGGCACAGTTGGAAAAGAAAGGTAGCAGCCATTTTGGATCTTCCACTCCCAACTGACATAACTGACAATGCACAGTAACAGGAGGCCCAGCAGCACTGCAGGGATGCATATGAGAACTGTTTGTTTGTCTTGGTCATATGAGAACTGTTTGTTTGACTGTTGGTCAGTCTGTCTGCTTTAAAGTGGACCAACACCCAGGGGGGATCGGCCCGGGAATCTATAAGATTCCCGGACCGATCAGATCCCTCCCCGCGGGGCATCCGAAATCGGGATGTCCCGCGGGGAGGAACCCCCCATGAGGCCCACAATCCTTACCTTACCGGCGATCCAACGGCGCATGCGCGAGACGCGGCCGCGTCTCTCGCTTCCCTCTAGCAGGGCGCGCTCCCGCGCCGGCCGTTTTGTAAATGGCCGGAGCAGGCGCGCTCCCTGTTAGAGGGAAGCGAGAGACGCAGCCAATGACAGCGCTCTGGTATGCGCGTCCAAGCAGCTTTGGACGCGCATACCAGAGCGGCTCTGAGCGCTGTCATTGGCCGGACGAGGTCACGTGGGAGCGGGGAGAGGTGAGTTTTTGCGGCGATCGGGGGGGTTTCACACAGCGGGGCACCCCCGATCGGGGTGCCCCACCTAAGTGGACCAACACCCAGGATAGTCAAAATCCTGGGTGTTGGTCCACTTTAAGGTGGACAGGCAGAGGCATAGCTAAATGTGACACTGATGCACACATTAAAGTGGACCAACACCCAGGATTTTGACTATCCTGGGTTTTGGTCCACTTCAGTGGGGCACCCCGATCGGGGGTGCCCCGCTGTGTGAAACCCCCCAGAACGCCCGTAAACACTCACCTCCCCACGCTCCTACGCGGGCGCTCGTCTAATCAGAGAGCTCAGAGGCGCTGTGGTATGCACGTACAAGCGGCGTCCAACCACAGCGGCTCTGAGCGCTGGAGGCCGCGTCTCGCGTCCGCGGCCCACGCATTCGCCGTTGGAATGCGCCGTTCACCCCGCGGGACATCCTGATTATGGATGCCCCGCGGGGAGGGATCTGATCCCCCCTGGGTGTTGGTCCACTTTAAAATGGGCCCTAATGTTGCTCACACAGTCTTTTTACATTCAGCCCCAAGGTAAACTGGATACAATTAGAATACTAAACCCTGAAAGAGACGATACAATGTTTTCTTTCTTTTCATGATAGCATGTGAGCCCAAATCAGATACACAATGAAGCCCCCCTGACCTTTTGAATCTTGATGCTGTTGTCACTTCTGCACCCCTCTATAGTTATACACAAAGGCAATGTAATAGATCACTTAGGGCCCACTTAGAGTTACCAGCAACCCATTCAATAACGTTTCTATCTAAGGGTCAGTCTAAGGGTAAATGTTGCCATTGTACAAGTTTTCAGTAGGGTGCCACTCGAAAAACATTCATACAAAAATCAACACATTTTAACACACAATTAGGAGAAAGAAAGGTGATAGGGGGTATGAGTGAGACAGGAAGTAGAGAAGTAGGGACAGGAAGTAGGGAAAAAGTGAGGAAATGTAGAAAACATAGCAAGAAAGAGAGAACATGGAAACAAAAGAAATGAAGGGAACACAGTACAAAGTAAGTGAACTCACCTGTAAAATGTATTCAGATAAACACGGGCTAAATCCTAGCCCGAGGCATGACTGCAAGCTTAAAAGAGAAAGTCTACTTTCAATAGCATTTTTAAAAGTGTTTTTTTTGCAGAAGATAGGATGGCTTCAAGGTTTTAAGCTGGTCTATTGTGTTACCCTGTAGTGAAAATTGGTATCATAAAATACTCATATGCTAACATAAAAAAATAAAAATACTAGTTCAGCTCAGTACCTTGAGGACGTCATTTTGGGCTACTCTAGACGAAGCAAGGAAGATTAGCAAAAGGAAAAAAGGGGTCCTTGCCTTTAACCTGTAAGACACCCTGGAGGTAGAACCTGAAGGACCTCACAAATTTGGGCATCAGCCTTGCTCAGATAGACACACTGATCACTTGGTTCCTTCTATCCCCAAGAACCATCAAAGTGTTCCTGGGAAGCGTGCCTGCTGACCACAGCTTTAGCCCATGTGCTGTAAGGTAATAAATACCAGCCCACTGGTAACTAATCTTACCGTCTATCTAGCCAGATAATGTACAGTTCCAAGTTACCGTTGTTCCTGGTACACAGATTGCCTTAAATTGCCTCTCCATCATGCCTACTACAAGGATTCTTCCTACCCTGCCCGGGCAAAATAGAAAACAAAAAAGGGGAACAAAATGAAAAAATAGGGTCATTCTGCAGGGATTGGGAAGAGGACCTAAGGATAAGCATCTCAGATGAGGAATGGGAAAAGATTTTCCTACTAACACACAAGGCCTCAATAACCTCACAAACTCAGGAAACTAACTATAAGTACTTAAAGGAGCACTATCGTGAAAAAATGGCCCAATAATAAAAATCCATATAAATATGCTGGATGATGGGAGGAGGGGTCACTTATACACCCGGCATCAGGAAATATCCAGCCAGGCTTGTTTCTTTTATTTTAATGGATGGAAGAGGAAATCATAGACTAAACCTCTGACCCCTGGATTTTATTCCTACCATGTGAGAATGAACCACAAGCTTGGCGGGAGTTTTATTCAGTTCGGGTGTATAAATGATCTCTCCTCTCATCAGCCAACCTGTTTATATGGATTTTTAACATTACACAATTTCGTGCTCGTGCTTTAACATTTACACAATAGTGCTCCTTTAATTAGTGCCAGCTACGTGAGTCTCACGTAGCTGACTTTTAAACCCCAACAGAAAAAAAAAGTATAAAATTTAAAAACTCACCTGACCCCTCGTTGGATTGGGCCGGGTCTTCTCTTCACCCGGGGGCATCCGATCCCACCCCCCCCCCCAGGGCTCTTCTCTCTTCAGGAGAGCGCCCAAAATTGCGCCCCCCATGCTTTGGCCGATGGCACAATTTACTGTAAAAAAAAAAAAAAGACATTTACACACCTGCGGCTGCGATCCCTCCCGCGAGGTCTCCTCTTCACCGGGGGGGGGGGGGGGGCTCCGATTGCCCCCCCCGGGCTCTTCCGTGGTGAGGAGAGGGCTGCTAGCCCCGTAGTTCCTGACATCACCCAGGAGACGGCTTTTCTCACCCGAGGTGCTCGGGGGGTTAGAGGGGGGAAGAGGGCTGGGATCCCTCGCCCCCCCCCAGCCTCCCTCCACCGAGCACCCGGCAGCTGTCATCAGGGATCGCCGCGGGACAGAGGAGGATCGGAGGTAAGTAAAGAAAAAAAATAAAATAAATGTCATTTTATTTTATTATGTGTGTGGTCTGTTTATTTTTACAGTTAACCCTTTGTGAACTGGTAAGGGATCCATGAGACCCCTATATCAGTTCACAAGGCTGGGGGCTGGCAAGTCACCTGCGGCTAGAGGGCTAGCGAGTGACTTGCCATTAACCCCCGGCACCCCCAATTACCTGCCTCCCCAAAGCCCAGGGGAGGCAGATGAGCCCGGCTCACGGAGCATGTAGCCGGCAGTTCGGGGGGCCACCAAAGCTGGCCCCTGCGCCCTGTTCCTACAAGCCCCCATAGCTGGTCCCGGGCTGGTTATGATGGGTAAGGGGGAACCAATGTGATTTCTTTTGGGGATTTTTAAGGGTTTTTAACCCTTAAAATTCCCCAAAAAATGGGTCCCCCCCCCCCAGGAGGGGAGACCCTATGCCTTTTTTTTAATTAACCCCTTATGTTTATAGTGTGGATAGTAATTGTATTTTATTTGTGAATGTTATAAAGTGCTCTTTTCAGTTTGGGGGGGTCTCCTGGGCAAAAATGGGGGGCTACCGATACATATGTGGTACCGTTGTAATCGGAAGAAATGGGGCTTTTACATGCAATATGGTTTTCATTAATAAAATAAATCTTTTATTTAAAATAAAGGAGACAATTGTCTAAAAATATTTTTTTATCTATTTTTTGTTTTTTTTACGCAAAAATATTTTAAAAAACTGTAGAAAAATTACAAACAAGACATTTCATGTTAAAACCTAAACTCTGCTGCAAATATATATATATATATATAATTTTCCTGGAAATTCTGGAAAAAATCACGGTTAGACACGGCGCAAAATTACCTGTCAACAGAGGGTGACAAAACTTCAAGTAGCCTGGCAATTAAAAGCGTTAATAGTACCTATGCATGTTGGGTATTGTTCTGCACGGGGGACCTTGCGCTTTCAGATTTGTTTTCTTGCTTGCATATTGATATTTTAGGAAAACATGTTTTTTATTCAGCTTTTTTTATTCATTTTTTTAGAGAAACCCTGTGCAACCTAAGAATTCTTCGAGGGATTACTTCTCGAAGAAGTACTACTGGGTACGCTTAGCAAAGCTTAACATGTGTACTTTCAGGGAATATATGGTTTATGGGGGATATTCCAAATGTAAAGGGTTGTTTTGGTTGAAAAATTGAAAGGTGCGCACTTTGTCTGCAGAGCTGAAATTTTCAAGTAAAATTACCGTTATGCGCATGCTTTACTTTGTGGTGTTTGGCAACTCTTCCCTTGACATGCTGGGTACCGTTCTGTTCGGGGGATGCTTTTTCAGATTTTACTTGTTTTGTCTTGTTTGCATAGTTATTTTTTGGAAAATGTGGCTTTGATTCTTCCTTTTTATTCATTTTTAGGGAAACTCTGTGCAACCAAAGAATTGATTGAGGGATTACTTCCAGAAAACTATGCCCACATAAACAAGCCTGGTACTCCTAGAAAGCTTGAGTCGTGTTCCAGAGAATATATAGTTTGTGGGGGGTATTTCAAATGTAAAGGGTTGTTTTTCTGGAAAAACTGCAAGGTGCACATAGCACAGTTGTATTTAATCTGAAAATCTTCTAAAGCTCTGTTTCAGTTTGAGGGAGTCTCCTGGGCAGGAAAGGGTGTCTACCTATACATATGTAGTACCGCTGTAACTGGGAGAAATTGGGGTTTCACATGCAATAAGATTTTATTGACAGACTTACATTTTTTACTACAAAAAAACACTACAAATTGCAAAAACTTGATTTTTTAAATTTTTTTTGCACATATTTCACCCAAATTATTGAGAATACACTAAAAAAGGGCGTACAAGACATTTCATGTTGAAGCCCAAACAATATATAACTTTCTTTCCTTTCTTTTCCCATTTTTCGTCTCTTTTCTTTTTTCCGTCTCATTATACCACCTACTTTTTATCTGAAATAACAGACACTCCCTCTTCTCGCTTTTGCACATGGCTTTTTGGGCCGGGGTTCCCATCCTGCCGGAATATCCCGGGCGAGGCAATGGGATGACCTACCGACCACCTTAGGACAGCGTCACATCATGCTGGGACAGTGGGGACAACTGGCTTTAGCTGATCCACACCCCCTGATCGGCTCGACATTACTGATAGTTTGCAGTGTCCAGGCGAGCGGCCCGTACATATTCTCCTTGGCTCGGGTGAGAGTACTGGGGGTCGTTTTGCCATTCGCAGGCCTTCTGGTAACAGGGGAGTTGGGCGGGAATGTGGATCCCGTGAAGACGAGAATTGATGTTGTGAAATGTATTGAGATTCCTGTCTTTTTATCTTATATGTCTGTATGTGCTATAGACTGTGTTGTAAACTTTGAAAATTGCTATATAAAGAATAGGAAACAAAATTTAATATAATTGAATAAAGTGCAAAATCTTTTAAATATACTATAAATAGTCACAGCGAGCAAAAGATGGTAAAGCAAACACTCCGCACTTCGCGGAGTACAGCTTTAAAAGCCACTTTTTGTATTGATGAGCCCCCTTTGCCACTTAGATATATATGTTTACTCTTTTTAAATGTGTGTATTAGTGCTTAATGATTAATGATTAATCTTTGGTTTAATACCTTTCTACATGTGATTTTGGTTAATAATGGGTCAGAAAAGAGGTTTAGTGCACAGTTCTATATAGTAACCTTGGCCCAATTTATTTTATTTACTTAAAGAGGACCTTCAGCTTCATTTAATGAAAAGCCCAAACCCTTAAAAAACTATTCCCCAGCATCTAAAATTAATATATTTAAAATTTTTAGTCACTTACTTTTTATTCTTTCCCTCACTGGTCTGCAACTCTGTTCAGCACTTTTGTGTTCAGGCTTTTATTTAGGTGAAGATCCGGTTTAACCACTCACTGGGATTTCTTTTACATCATAATGTTAGTATTAAATATATGACCTAAGTTAGACCTTACTCTAAATTATTCAATGTTCTATTCCCTTCCATTTTTTATTCTGTAATACCATTGTGAGTCCCTATCATATATTTTAATCTTTCACTCCCAGTGTAGCTGATATACACTGACTACAGGAGTACTCCTCCCAGTTCCATTCACAAACTGTCAGCTGACATGTCCTAAAGTCGTACAGTTTTTTTTTATTTACTAAAAGATGGTGACCAGTACAAAATATGGATGATCTGTGCCAGTAATATTTCTTTGGTCCAGGCACCTAAAGTGGACCCTCAAGATTGATTTGTTCCTCTGTTGGAGCTACAGGCTCCCTTAGTGTATATGGTGAATAAGCTAAATGTGAGGTATTGTAAAGGGTGTTTTTTAGCTGTGGAACCATAACTTACCGGCTAATCTTCCTCCAAGGACTGGAAACTTCAGCACATACTGCAGTATCTGACACCTCCCCAATCAGAGGAGCACATTAGGTATGTCATATTAGACCATTTGGCATCCATGAACAGCCTTGTGAAGAGGACAACCAATGCTTGTTTTCCTCTAATTCCCCTTTGAAGTCAGCCCTGGCATTCCTCTGGCTTGCTCTCGAGCTAGTTGCACATTAGAGGACATTGGGGTCCTTTGACCATCAAAGCACTATATGGATTTGGATTTATGAAGCACAGGGGCCACGTTATTTTCTCTCTTTGTAACACTTCAGTGACAAAAGTCATCTTTCCTGGAAAGTTCAAGGGTAAGGTTCAAGGAATTTCTATATGCTGGATTTCCCAGCATTCCAAGACAAGGAATGTAGCAACGGAATTATAATGAGGAGCTACTAGGATTGTTTTCTTCATGTAAAATACTTGTTTCCTCCTTCAGCCTGACCAGACACTAGACTATGCGAATTCAAAGAGGACCACCAGTTAAAACAGACTTGGCAGCACAAGGGCATCTCAATACGCTGCCCACTGCCCCTCTCCATGGAATCCCCGCTTCTGCAATACAGGTCTAGGCCGTGACCGCTGGTAGCCTATTGGATTCACTGGCCAAACAGGCACATCGTTAACCTAAAGGCCTGCTGGCAGTTATAAGGGCCAGCTAAAAGATTACAGGGACAGCCGCTGCCCCTCTTTTTGGGCATCCCAAACTTGGTGCGGCAAAACTCACCAATTCTGCATCATCATAAGCATCTTTGGGCTGCCCACATGCCCCCCCCCCCCCAACCTTTCACATAGGCTGGGGCGGAAGCGCACCCACTGCTGGCAATGCTGCCTCTCATATGGCACAGCATATGGCTCTGATTAGACGAGGGCCCATGCACACGTCATAGAACTGGGGAAAGATGAGTTTGAATGAGTGATCTGGGGGGTCTCACACAGTAGGGCATCACAAATTAGGATGCCCCGTGGGCAAGGAACAAAACCTGGGAACGTCAAAATCCCAGGTTTTGTTCCACTTTAAAGCATCCTGATCTGGGATGCCCTGCTGTGTGAGACCCCCCCCCCCAGATCACCCAGAGATTTGGTCCACCAAATCCAGCCAATAGGCTTGCCCACAGTCTGCACTGAAGGAGGAAGTGACTGCCACCTGTGCCAAAGGTGTCCTATGGGCCCCTATACCAGTTTACAAGGTAGGGGCTGCCATTTCACCTGCAGGTACCCACTATGACTAGTAACCAGGCTAGCTGGCTCTCCAGGGACCCGTATACCAGTTTGCAGGGTAGGCAGCCACTATTTTACCTATCGGTACCCAACGTGCCTAGTACCCAGGAGTTGGTTCTCCAGGGACCCTTACACCAGTTCGGAGGGTAGGGAGCCTCCATTTCACCTGCCGGTACCCACCATGCCTAGTACACATGCTAGTTGGCTCTTTACACTTTTTGAGAGAATTTTCTCACGCAAAACAAAAATTCTCTCAAAATAAATCTTGCACCAGAAATATGTATCTGCTAAATCGGGAGAGAGGGGAAGATGGACGAGGGCATTTTTTTTCTCGTCTAAAATCCTACAAGAATGCATTCTCGAGTGGTGCTGAATCAAGCTTAAAATACCAATAAAATATGGCAAAGTTCATGAACTTTTTCAAGACTGTGTATCCAGCTCACCCTATAATATCACTGCCCACAGCACCATCCATGGTGACTTATTGACTCCACAGGAATTGGATGGTTTGACAGAACCGATCCACCAACAAAGGGGTCACGCTCACTGGACAGACGTGGCTTTCTACACGTGCTTTGTAGTGGAATCTAACAGCGCAAGTCAAATAAATATTTCAGGAATTTTGGTGTTGTCTGAACGGAAACGCCACTTTTTAGTCTATTGCTTGTAACGCTGGTTGCCGCAGCAACCATACCGACACTTTGCTCCAGATGCTGGACTTTGTCTAGCCTCCTTTTCGAGCTATAATTTATTTAATATGTTATCATATTTTTAATAATACTTTTTATATATCTTGCTATAAAGTAAAACAGTTTTTATTTATGACGTGCTAAAGCAGCCTTTGATATTTTTCATGACTTTTAATAGAATGATTAAAAGGTATTTGTTTGTAAATAGCTTCATATTTTAATCACTACGATTGATCTGCATTTTATTAACATGAGATGCCAAATGATTTAGTCCCGTATATCATGCCATTATATTTTTCCCTGTCCATCCATCTGGCCAGCACATGTGACCATGCCGCTACATTTTGTCACAGCCTTAAAGTTATACAGCCAATGTCTGCATTTGGTATTACAGTTACCTCACTGCAGGCTGTGTGATTTGAAGCAGACCTATTCCTTTAAAGTGGAACATGCTCAGAAATAGTAGTTTTTCACTATGGTGCATCCCTAAGTTAAAGAAGCTCTGAAGGCAAAATAAAAACAAAAGTTACCTTTTTCCCGCGCTGCTGATGCAGGTTCTGGGATCAGGTGCCCTCCACGATTGCAAGATCTAGTAACTTAGAGGCCGATTCATTAATAGCGCCAGGTAGCGACAGATGAGCGCCAGTAGCGTGATTTTCACAGCGCCAGCTAGTATTCGCTGTGCTTGGCCGTAGTTCGCTTGTTGACAGCGACTCAGTCGGTGTGCGGTAATGTTGAATACGCGGTTAGGTAACGTTGTTTCACAGGTTCCGCGCTGTATGGGTGCGCCTGACAGCGAATGGCCAGAGCGAACGGCTTCCAGCATATTCATTAACAAATCACGCTCAAAAATTTCTCGCGCTGTGAAATGCTTGTTTAAACCCCAGAGCGCTGGCGGCGATGGGTGTAAAGTAGTTTTTAACCCGCAAACAAGCATATTTTTTGTTTAAAAAATTAAACAAGTTTTTAGAAACATTTTTGTAATATGAATACATTAATATCAGACCTGTAATATCAATTCTGCACAAATGTTTTTTTAAATTTTTTTTCCCTTAAAAAAAAATAATAACATTGCAGAAGTGGTCACAGAATGTTTGCCATTTAAAAAAAAAAAAAAAAAATTATTATCAATTAATTATGAATATTTAAAGATTGCTCCATTGAAATGCATTGGAGAGCGCCAGGTAGTGAGAGGTCATACCTGGCGCTGTGATGGGATTAGCAGCGGCGCTGTTCGTTGCAGTCGGCTACATGATGAATCCCACGCTAGCTGACGCTCTCGCCGGCGCTAGCCTCATTTAGCGTGATAAATGCGTGATTGTGTCCGCCGCCGGGCGTTCTGGAGTCGGTAGCCGCCGATAGCTGGCAGTACCTGGCGCTAGTCAGACACTACCTGGCGCTATCCCTTGATAAATAAGGCCCATAGTAACATAGTATGTAAGGCTGAAAAAAGACTTTAGTCCATCCAGTTCAGCCTGTTTAACTCCTTCCAGTGGTCTAGTAGCCATAGCTGGAAATGTTATTACATGCAAGGAGGGCATCCCGGCCACTATAGATCTTCTTCCATTGGTCTAGTAGCCATAGCTGGAAATGTTATTACATGCTAGGAAGGCATCAAGGCCACTTTTGAACGTTTTTACTGTATCCATCATTACTACCTCCTCTGGCAGCGAGTTCCATAGTCTCACTGCTCTTACAGAGAAGAATCCCCTCCTATGTCGTTGGAGAAAGCACCTTTCCTCTAACCTTAGTGGATGCCCTCGGGTTATAGTTACACTCCGAGGTATAAATAGATTGTGGGACAGATCTTTGTATTGACCTCAAATATATTTATACATAGTTATTAGATCACCCCTCAATCGTCTTTTTTCTAAACTAAATAAACCTAACTTTGACAATCTTTCAGGGTACTCTAGTCCCCGCACTCCTTTTATTAACTTTGTTGCCCTTCTTTGAACGCGCTCCAGTTCTGATATGTCCTTCTTAAAGCGGACCTTCACTCTGAATAAGAGTCTATCTTATATGTTTCCCACACCCTGTACATACAGATTGTCCACATTAAAAATCATCCTACCTGCATCTACTGCATGTTATTAGCCTTTAAACATCCAAGATGGCGGCTTATGGAAGCCGCCATCTTATCAGGCAGCCTGCAAACAGGAAGTGCCTCCTGACTGTGCTGCTCTGCATTCTGGGACTGCTGACCTTTACCTGACCCCAGCTCTGCTCTGTCTGAGCAAAGCACAGCTATAACCCGCCCCCCTGTACCTTATCCCACTCTCCTCTCCTCAGTAAGTGTGATGCTTCTGAGTCAAGATGGCGGCGCCCGTATCCTAAATTCCTGAACAGAGTTGCAGCCCAGTGGGGGAAAGAATAATAAGTTAGTGACTAAAAACGTAAAATATATTAATTTTAGATGCTGGGGAACTGTTTTTTAAGAGTTTGGGCTTTTCATTAAATCACGCTGAAGGTCCGGTTTAAGCACAGGTGCCCAGAACTGTACACAGTATTCCATATGGGGTCTGACCAGTGACTTGTACAGGGGTAAAATGATGCTCTGGTCATGAGCACCCATGCCCCTCCTGATGCACCCCATGATCCTATTTGCTTTGGCAGCAGCTGCCTGGCATTGATTACTACAGTTGAGCTTATTGTCAACTAAAACCCCTAGGTCCTTTTCCATTGTTGTTTTCCATCTGCATCCCCGCGCCATAGTCTGACCATGAGGGTGCGGACCGAATCACAGTGTCCTTTTGTTTTTATTTTGCCTGCAGAACTTCTTTAAGCATATGTTTGACCATAAGTGTTTTTAGATTTTGGGTTAGCTTTAAAGGACACCTTTGAACTAAATGCAAAAGTTAGCCACACCCCCATACCTTTCTAATCAAGCTCTGCCTGCTTCACAGTGTGTGAGCCCGAGCAGCAATGGAAAGATTAACACTGGTATACTGTTCTCTGGTGAAGAGGAAGTGAGTACCGGGTGTGAAAAATATACATATTTTATTTGTCAGATGTATTTGGGAGGAGTGGTATCCACTAATTCCAAGCTGTCAAGATTAGAGATGAGCGAAATCAAAACCGGTTTCAACCAGAATTTCAGTTCGCCTGAACCCGAACTTCAGTTTGCAGCAGAACGCAGAAGACTAACCTGGTGGGATTTCACCCGCACCACCATACAGGTCACAGCCAGCCAAGGAGAAGCAGAGAGACAGGGTCACATGGCCGCAGCTTAAGAGGTCAGGGTAGCTGGGCCAATCGGGAGGCGCTATTGCAGGAGATAGTCACGTGATGTGCCATCTATCCACCATTATCGAGCTGGCTGCTGCAGAGAGAGCATTGCTCTTAGAGCAGGGACAGTTTACAGCATTTTGAACCACAGCATAGGAGAAAAGGAACAGGAAGGGAAGTGTGCACAGTGGGATGCTGGGGGTGCTGCACAGAAAAACTGCATCTGCCTGTGCTGGGATCTGCTCGTCATTGTAGTCCACCCTGTAAAGTCTGAAAACTTCAATGAGGGTTTTTCTATTTTTTGGCCACATCTGTCTGGTTTAGCTGGCCCCTGTCACGATGTTCGGGAATGTGGTAATACAATTTTTTTTTTTTTGGGGGGGGGGGCAGCAGCTCACTCTTGAGAATATGATGTACAAATTTTTACATCCCATAATCCCATAAGTCCACCTGACACACATCATCATGGAAGGGATGTTCATCACCAGCAACACCCCCACCACCTGAACAGCCAGATGCACTCCTACCTCGGCTGTGCCCAGGAGACACACTGAGCTCAGACCCCTGAACTTCTGGGTGAGCAGATTGGACTATTGGCCAGGGCTAGCACAGTTTGCCATGGGGGCCCTGTCTTGTCCACCCTTAAGCGTAGCATCGGAAAGAGTTTTCAGCACGACAAGTAGTGTCGTCACCCCAGGTCAGGTGTGGATAGGTGATGATTTTAAAACCCCTGATGCTGCCTGATGCCACTGATTAGCATGCCACTACTACCACCAACAGTGCCTCCGCTGCCAGCCTGCCACCCTCTGCTACTTCCAGGCCAACACACATGTAGGTCAACCCTGTGATGCCCAAAACGGGCACATTTTTCAAGGAGTGCAAAAAAACATTGCTTCTTCTTCAACTAAACTGTCAGGATACCAAAACCGCTGCCACCTCTGTTACAAGCAGGACTTTTTTTGAGGGCTTGCTCGCTACTGCCAGGCCTACACAAGCACCACAGGTTTCCAGTGCCATGGCCTAGTCTTTCTTCAAGAGCTGAAACCTATGCTAATGCTGCTACTACTACTACCACCAACCGCTCCTACACTGCCAGCCTGCCATCCTCTTCTACTGCCAGGCCAACACACATGCAGGCCAACCCTGTGATGCCCAAAATTTTTCAAGGCTTTCAAAAAGCCATTGCTTCTTTTTTCAGCTAAAATTTAAGGGTGCCACTCCCGCTGCTACCCCCATTACAAATGGAAAATTTTTAGAGGGCTTGCCCACTACTGCTAGGCAAACACAACCGCAGTTTAACCCTGTGAGGCCAAAATGGCCACATTTCCGGCGCTTGTAAAGATCCATTGCTTCTCCTTCAGCTAAAATTTAGGGGCTTGCTTTTTTTTTGAGGGCTTGCTCACTACTACCAGGCCGACACAACCACAGGTCTACCTCCTGTGATGACCAAAATGGGTACATTTGTAAAAAGACGTTTTTACAACACTTGTAAAAAGCCGTTACTTCTTTTCACTTTCCAGGAATGCCAACACTGTTGCTTTTCGCCATTTTTTACATGTGCTTTAAACTATCAAAGACAGTCAACTCAAATGCTAATTAGTCCACCAAAACATGTTTTATACAGCCTTGGGTGACTTCAGAGTATTATATAGGACTTTTTGGGCCGTCTTTCCATGTGTTTTCATCCCAAACTGACATTTTTCGGAAAAAAGTTCATTCATCTCTAGTCAAGAAAGTAAGGACAAGGTATACAGAGAGGTCAGGGTGAGGCAGAATTAGTGAGGGACTCCGGTAGGGTAAAAACTTACCTCGCCATATGTGCCCCCCCCCCCCACCTGTAACCTCGCAGCAGCACCTAGAAGCAGAAACTGGGCACTGACTTCTGACACTCCCCCTGCCCCCTGTGGCCGCATTTGTATTGACTCATTTACTCACCTCGCCAATGATCCCATGGTGATGGGTCAAGTCAGCATACAGTGCTTTATTCAGTTTTACTAAGCTGTTTTGACATCAGAGCAGTATAGTAAAGCTGAATGCAGCTCCGACTGCTCCCCTTTAGCTGTGTGTTCCTGCACCAGCCATTCAGAAATGCCTGGGGTGGGTGCACACATCAGCTAAAGAGAAGCCGGGGATGCCGCCAAGGTCAGTGCATGCACTGTGGGATAGCCTGCCATGTGAGTATACAAGGCGATTCTAGGGATTTCGCACCTTGGGTCATACCAAATCATGATGTCCTATATTACCTGCCTTATATTAGGCACACACCAGGCCACGTGAGGACTATTCTGTAGAACTAAGAGACCAGACACATCACATTCTTAACTGACGTGAGGAACTTGCATTCCCAATGCAGATATCGACAGCCACTTAGCTTTAATATGAAGTTTGGCCCAGCATCCTAACTACCGATGGAGGTACTGATAAGCTAGGGGTTTTCACTATCTACAGCTGACCTCTTCATCTTAAAGCGGACCTTCAGCATGATTTAATGAAAAGCCCGAATCCTTAAAAAACTATTCCCCAGCATCTAAAATTAATATATTTAATGTTTTAATCACTTACTTTTTATTCTTTCCCCCACTGTAGGATAGTCAGCACTGTAGGATAGTCTCAGAAAATGCAATAGATGCAGGTAGGATGATTTTTAATGTGAGCAATCTGTATGTACAGGGTATGGGAAACATATAAGATAGACTTATTCCGAGTGAAGGACCACTTTAACTACAAAAGTCTTTTACACTAATTCTAATGGGGGAACTAGACTAACTACCTTCCTAGAGGGGGTTCCTACATGCTGTCACTTAGTATCGGCTTACGAGCACCTGGCCACTACCAGACCAACCCATCACACCATTAAGATGCTGTTCGGTCCATTGTTTTATAATGCCTTGTTTCTGCACCTGAATCCAAAGCACCATTCAAATCTATGGGGAATATATAGGTTGTGTGAAAAGCAACTATAGCAGCCACATAAGCTGAAGAGCTTGCCACTTCTGATAGCACACATTCACTTTGTCAATGTGCTTTGTAATATACATATCTATGAGTTGTATAACAAGTCAGCTTATGTGTGTCCACATAGTTTCATCCATAGATTCCATTGCATTAGCCCGAATAATTAGCTACCATAGCTAACTCTTCTAATAGCTTGCCAGAGATTCTATTCACACCCGAGCATTAACACCCAATGTAAATCCATCCACTATAACACCCAGAGCTAAGCTGCAGCACGAGGCCGCTTACGTCCAAGAGCGATGGCTATATGTGTGTTCTCGCATGGAAGAGGCTGAAGTGGAAGCTTTCCAATCACAAGACCAGATGCTTGGGATTGTCAGCAGCATATACAGTGGGAGGTTTCTGTTAGAGAACAGGTGACCATCTGTGAACATGCTCATGCTAGACAGATGTCCCCACTAAAATGGTAGTAACACACATCAAGTAGCATGGCGAGGGGGGTCTTTCAGAATCCCAGAAATTTCTGGAAACCATGTTGTGAACTATCATGGAACATTAGGCTCGATTCAGAGAGACAAAAAAATACTTTTTAGTGCCGATATGATTTTTTTTTGGAAATGTTTCCGCTCTCGTATGAGTGTGCGAGCGATTCTATGCATGCATTGCAAGCCTTCTATAAAGTTTCCGTCCTTTCGTATGGCAGATTACGAATACGAGGATGTCATTTTCCATCGTGACTTTTCCGTTTTATTTTCCCATGTCACAACGTAGGCTTTCGTTTTTGCCCTTTTCCCATCGTATCCTCCCACGAATCCTTTACGCTTCCCGTTAGTTTCTGATTCCCTTTTTCAATAAATAATCGTCCAGACGGAAATCCTTACAATCTTGCGCCTGCGCACTACAAACTTAACTCTAATTAAAGTGCTCGCCTACATATTTGCCACCCTCACTTCTACTACAATGTTTAGCTAAATCACTTTCCTCCATCTTCCCTTTTGGACCCTTAAAGCTCACCCAAACCACTTCGCGGTTAGGTTCTTCTTCCATTTTAGCCCCCTAAAACTTACCCAAGTCACTTCTCGGTCATGTGAATATTCATCTTTAAATATTTCTGGGCCCATTAGTTTTGTGTTAATGTATCATAAAATATAAAATGTAAAAAAAAATTTAAAATTAAAAATGTTTACAACTATAAAAAACAAAATACATAGCAATGGCAGGCCACAGAACATTATTCTTCATCTGTGGTCCCCAACGAGTTGCGCAGCTCCTGCATCTCGCCCACCAACTGAAGGACCCTGACACTCAGTTGTGCCACTCTGGCACGTGTGGTCCCTGTTAAAAAACGTAAATTAAAATATTGGTATACCCTGGTTGGGGTCATACTGCAGTGCCCCCCCCCCCCCCACCTGTATGGTCCAAACACCAAAATCTGGACTTCAAAAGCCAGAGGGCCCTCGCCACCATGGCCTGGGTTTTGCATAGTGCCCGATTAGAGAACCCCTGGCCCGCATTCTGCAGGCAAAGAACGGGCATCAGGAGCAAGGGCAGGAGCAGATATCCAGAATCCCCTGAAAGTATTTAAAAATACTAACATAAAATACACATTCTAAGCTACAATATTGTTTAACATGTCATCAAGGGCTAAAAACAGCCATAGGCTAAGTCATGAGTCATCAACTATATTCATTGCCATACAGTGAAAATGGATTGATGGAATGTGAGCAAACTTACCCAGGAGCCATCCATCAGATAATTCTCCAGACTCAAACTGACAAAATAAGCCGGAGCTCTGCAATATATAAGCATCATGGGACGACCCTGGATGCCCTGCAAGAACACTGAGGAATCGCATAGCTGGACCAAACACTGCTTGTATGTTGTGCGAGTGGCACATCTTGCGGTTCCTGCAACCAAATATAAAATAATTACACAAAGCAAAGGTAACCAACTAAAACAATATCTCCTACAACAAATGAAAATTCAAGTTCAACAATCCAAATATAATTCACAAAGGACATAAGTCTAAAAAAATATAGCAATTATATGGATGTGTGGGAAAATAAAGGTTTACATGCTAAGGACTAACTAAGGTCAGCATTAAAATGCTTCGATAAGGCATACATGAAATGTATTGATTTAGGTATGCATTGCTATACAATTTATGGCCTCGGCATGCTGATACATGCAATGCCTTGGTGCTAAAGGCGCGCAGACTCCTCCACATAGCCGCAAAACATGTTCAACAATAGCAATCCGAGCCCTCAAAGGTCCCGTAAGTGGATCGGAAATGAAATGGATTTATAGGGTGGTGGTCCGTCAGAAATCAGCTCTCTGAATCAGACGCAAGCCCATCCCAACAACGTAAGTTATCTAAATGAACGAAAAATATCAGATTTTGTTTGGAAAATGATCCGAACTAACGGAAATGTTCCGATTTGCTTTCGCTCATCGAAAGCGCATATACGCATTTTCCCGAACGTTCGTACGAATGAAAAATGAATGAAAAAAAGCAAAAAAATGACAAACACCCACACAAAACTTTCACAGACAGCTACGGAAGTGCAGACGAATGTGTCTCTGAATCAAGCCCATTGTGTCTCCTATACTTCTTTGATGCCTCCATACTGCTGCAAAACTCCTATGTACTACTACTCTACAACCCACTTATATTGTTCAAGATCCTACTTTATTCAGAACTAACAGAGCTCTAAGCCACCCATATTGTTTAGGGGGCCCTTTTTCTTTGGTCCAACCAAGAACTTTGCCACAACATCTATAACATCTATACAAGGATCTCGCTTTACTATCCATCCTGGCAAAATACCTCTTTATACAAATTCTGTGGTCCACTTATTTCATCCTCACCTACACCCCCCCATACTGCCCATGAGCTTGTTACATCCATATTCTGTGCTGACTCATACCAAGGACCATTGCACAACCCTGTGACCCACTCATACTATCCAAGGACCTTCTCAACCTATTCTGTCCAAGAGTTTATTTTATACTAATTATAGTCTCACTCATACATCTAAGGACCGCTTTACAGCACTCACACTGTCCAGTGTTCTCATTACACAGCCCTGTGGAACATCTTTATCATCCAAGGACCACTCTACAACCAACTCATACCCCCCAAATTTTACATTAAAAATAACCCAGCGGCCCATTCCCGCCACCCTAGAATCACTTTAAAGCGGAACAAAACCTCAAGATTTTGATTATCCCGGGTACAGATCCTACCTAACTCTCTTTTCCCCCACACAAGTTAAATACATCTTCTTGGTATGTTCACCTACATCCAGCCCACTGGAGTCTCTCACTCTGGTTGAACCAGCTCAGCAGCTAAATTAATAAATAATACATCTCTCACATTGAGGTGGTCCTTTGTGATGGAGATATGATACTTTTGCAACAGCTTACAGTTAGATTTTGTTAGATTTATTGCAGTTTGCAGCTGTTGCAGGTTATGACCATTCGCAACTGTAGAGTTTTCTATGTAATTTACTGCTGTGTTGTTACTTCCTGTATATCGAGCTGTAATCTCTATGACTGCTAGTTCCTGTCTGTGTACCGACCACCATGTAAAATGACATTCTCTTACTGCATTCATGTTCCAGCAAATACAAGTTCCTATTATACCACTAATGTCTATCTGGATTTGACCCCACTGCACCCAGCAGCCAGCACCCACACTCTGCAACACTGTGATGACCGTGACATCAGTGTTGTTGTTGTCTCACAAGTCACCAGGTATACTGGGTCAGTGTGACAGTGGTGTGGTGTACAACAGCCATAGCATCTGCATTTACTGCTGAGAATTAGAATATCCTTACAGTGTTAAAGAAACAATCAAAATGGATTGAGAGAAAGTATGAGAAGAGACTGATAAAATGAGAAAGAGGGAGAGAGAGATGAGGGAATATAATGAAAAGAATAAGGGAAAGAGAGAGAGCTGAAGGGAGCGTAGAAATGAGGGTGTAGGATCGAATGGGGTAAAAAGAGCAAGACAAAGGGGAACTGAGACGAGAGAAGATAGAAGATGGTAGGAATGTGAACAGAAGTGGGGATGAGTTACGGAATGTGGACAAGGAAGACGAATTGTGCAAAAAAGAAGACAAAGCAGGGAATATGGTAAAAATGGTAATATAAAGGAAATGTGGAATAGAGAAAATGATGGAGAGAATACAGAAATGAGGGTTTAGGGAATGTGATAAAGAGTGAAAGATGGAGGAGATGTGAAAGAATGGGAAGCAGATGATATGTGGAATACGAGAGAATGGTGGAGGAAAAGTAAAAAGAGGGAAAAAGGGTTTTGTTATATCTAAAACTCAATAAAAAAGAGCAAGTCTGGTACCATGTATGTGCGCCTTGGCCGATCTCCACACCCCAAAGGCCGGCCCTGGCTGACAGTGAGGTCAGGGGACGGCTGGCTTTGCCTTTAGGTCCGTGAGGGATGGAGCCAGACGGCCTTCAGGTGAGTGAGCTTTGTTTAGTTGAATAGCCTGGCCTGTCCCTTTACACTCCCTTGATCTTTTTTCCTGTCCAGGGTGAAAGCTTTAGATGTTAATCCTAAACTCCTGAAATGTTCTTTCTTCATTGAATAACAACCTAATTTCCTAAAAACAAAAATGAATATGGTGCTTATTTTCAGGAAATAATTTAAGGGAAATGATTGAGCCAAAGCCTGTAGGACTAATAATTAAACAATACGCAGGAGGTTTTTTTTTTATCACAGTCGGTGCAAATAGCTGAGAGCAAGTGGTTGGTCACACCTGGCTACTTCACATTTTTACTGTTAGTAAATAATCCCCATTGCCAAAGCCATACAAAGAGGTAACTGTCATAGAAGGAGGTCAAGTTCAGTCCGTGTTCTCTTCCTGACTCAGAGCCTCCATTCATTGCTTTTCCCGTGCTCGGATCGTTTCCCCGGAGTCCTCCATCTCCCCATTCACTCCTTTGCTGCTCTCCCCCTTTTCCTCCCCACCTGCTCATCCCGCTCTCGCCTCCCCCCCCATTTTCCCTCTTGCATCATTTCATACATTCCTCTCAGATCTTTAAATCCCCGCTCAGCCTCTAGAAATGAACAGAAAGCGAAAGTCATTTCCTGTCCAACTTGAAGGTTTTATGTCACCAAATAAAACATTAGAAAAAAAAGCAACTCTGCCCAGGTGTTATGCAGAGGGGGCTTTATTACAAAGAGGCAGACACATGGCCTGTACAAGATGAAAACCCTGGATGAAAGGAGGCTTCATTAGTTTTAGACCCACACGGGTTAAGGCAGGGAAGCCTTAAGTCAGGCCCAGTGATATATGATGGAATGTATTGTCCCATAGAAACGTGTGCTGACACGGCGCAGATGGAAACAGTAGAAGGGGCATTGCCGTCAGTAATTATCAGCAATTATTCAGTATTATTAGACATATTTGTGCATGTTGGTGACATCAAAGCATTGCTTTTCAAAGTTGTACCTTATGACTGAGAACCCTCACTGTAGAACATACAGTAGTCCCCCTTGGCGACAACAATTTACCCCGGACCAGATTTATCATTTCTGTCACGGTAAAACAGAGGTCCCCAACCTTTCAGAAGCTAGAGCCACACTCACCTATGAGCGAAGGTCACATCTGACATTAACAGACCATGGAAACTACAGAACCCCTATTGAAAAGGACACAAATGGAAATGATTCCAAATAACATAAATAAATAATATAATAAGTGAGGTCCATTAAAGCATCAAACTAGACAGTTAAGTTTATCCCTTGTTCCTTAAAATAGTTGGTTCACATGAGCAGATTCCTTAGCCGAGACAGAAGGCTGGGCAAACATGGGCACTGCTAAAAGCCAGCAAGAGGGTCAAGCTAGCATGCTTCTCCTGCCCAACTCAGCCATAATCCCATCCATATGCTCAACATTGTGCTAGATATCCACAGGTATTCTTATCTAGCAGGCAAATGGTGAGCCACACAACAGGGGTCCATGAGCCACATGTGGATTGGGGGCTACAGGTTGGGGACCACTGCAGTAGAACAACTGCTGGGTGCCCGTCTTCCTCTTGTCTGCAATTGTATTATAAAAGCTCATAAACTATATTTAGTGCTCTGGTAACAGGTGCAACATAACATACAGGGTAAGCAGATATTGGAACTAAGCAACCTACACATATTGCTCAATAATATAGGCCCAACGCCCACACAACTACCAAAACACTATTTGCTTTAGTCGTGGGGGCCCTGGAATTCTGGTATCTGCTGACAACAGGACCTCCTACAGTAACTCCACCAGCTGAGCAGAGTCTTATGGGATTCTTCCCTGGTGATGTAGAGGAGCGCCCCCGGAGGCTTCTAGGAGCTTGAATTTTACTAAGACTGATGACGAAAATTATTTTGAGAATTGTTAAAAAATATGACATGTTTTTTAAATAATATTATATTTGAGAGATATAATGATATAGAACAATACAACAGAAAGAATCAATTAAATACAATTCTGAGAACTAATTAACAATAAATAACATGTGTCAACTTAGATTTAGTTTTAAGTATAAACTTTATCATGTATAATTAATTTAAAGGAGGTGTCCATCCTTGAAAAAAAAATTTAAGGCATAGTTTTGTCCCCCACAGCTGATCAAGCTCACTTACACAGAGATAAATTTACCATAACTGTGAGATCGAGTAATCACGCTGTCCAGAGCCAATCTGAGTCTTCCCTCCCCCCTCCGCCACACCCTCTCCTGTCCAGTGCCAGGCCTTCAGCATACCCCTCCATTGTGGTGAAAGGAGAGACAGTGGCAACATCACTGTGATGATGGCGTCCCTGCGTTGGGGAGGCTGTTGGAGGCTCGGATCGGCTCTGGACAGTGCGGGGACTTGCTCACGGTTCTGGTAAGTTTCATGAGAAACGTATGCATCAATACATCAATAGAATTCAATAAATACATATAATATGTAAATATTCCATCAATATTAAATGTAATAACATTAATATAATAGATCTAAATATATAAATGTTAGTTATTCATATTATAAGTAATCAAATATTTCATCATTATTTTTCATTGTCCAGGGGAAAAAAAAAACCTAAACTTACCTTTTGTCCCCCCATAGATGATCACTCCTAGACCAGGCTCTGTATCTGAGACCTGCACAGACAAGCCTGATCGTCTGTTCGTTGCTTCACAATGGAGTGCCACTGCCTGTTATCAGTCACTGTGGCGCCAGCACTTCCCCTCTATTCTCTGCAATGGTGGGGGGCGTGCTAGGTCTTGGCCAATACAGAAGCAACGGATGATCGGGCCGGGCTGCCGTGGCTTGGATCAAGCAATCAGCTAACAGTAAGAGCGCCAGACTACAAGCGAGCATCTGCGGGGGACAAAATGAATAGAATAAATGTTTTTTTATTGTTTTTGTCTTTTATAGAAATAGAGATGTTTTCAATGATTTAGTCCATTTTTTAGTAAAATCTAATTTTATTGATTTTCAAAGCAAAGGGAGAAGGGGATACAGAAAGAAAAAAGGGGGGATGGGGTACAGCATATATATTCCACAAGTAGGTGTATTGACCTCCCATCATCCTTGATAATTAACAGTCACATCAATTGATGCTGTTCACGCAATTGGCAGACAAAATCAGTCCTTGCGTTAGTAAACTGTGGAACTTTTGCGGTGTCAATACCTGCTATACAAGAGCAAGAGGCACTAGACAGTAGAGCGGAATATGTCTCATAATTGTATTGTGTTTCGGCCCTGCGCCCCAGTGGAGGTACCTATGACGGAGACGTCCTGACTATTGGTGATCTGGCAAGGTCCCAGGCTGGTAGAAAGGCATCCCCCTCGCGGTTATTGGGTCTATCCATTAGTAAGCCAACCATCCCGCCCAGGTCACCAGATATCTATCTGTGGATTCTCTATCACTGGACTTTCCATGTAGCGGGTTTGCTTTAATTCTGGCACCCATTCTATCAGTGTGGGAGGGTCTTGTGTCTTCCAGTGTCTTGGAATAATAGCCATCATAGCTTAATATGTCTTTTTTGGACCTAGATATGGTGTTTTGAAAAAGAGATAAGAGTGCTATCTGGGGCATGTTGGCTATTTTATTTCCGAAGACTTGCTCATAGATGGTAAGAATTTGGTCCCACAAGGCTTTAACAGCTGGGCAGCTCCACCAGATATGGGTCATGTTGCCTACTTCCTTCTGGCATCTCCAGGTCTGTGGGGCATCATTTCTCTCTTGAGCGGTATTAGCTAGCATTGTGTCATGGGTGCAGGCAAAGATTTTGGCTAGGTCAGTCCCTGAAAATCAGTCCTAACTCCTTTTCTGATCTACCTTTAAATTTAGGGGGTGTCGAGTGGTTCACTCTAATAAGGAGAGCATAGAGGTAAGATATTACATGGGTGGGAGTTTTTTGGGTGATTAGGGATTCGAGCTCTGTGGGTGGGCTCTGTGTGGCTTCCACTATATTATTGGCAGTAATGAATGCATGGAGCTGTCTATGCAACAACCATGAAATGTGTTTGCCCCCCGTCCTCACCCTCAGGTCCTCCAACAAGGACACTCTCCCATCCTTTTTTGTTGTATTTGTCCCATTGTAGTATTGGTCGACGCCTCCCAGATGAGGATGTTTTTGGAAAGTAGCCCAGGTTCAAACGCCAGGTTGTGGAGTATCGGTGTTAGGGCACCAATTTATACTTATTCTGGAGGGGATCCCAGGTCTTTAAAAAGTGTTGCTTAAGAAAGGGTGTGGATTCCCTTTGTGATTTGGACACGGGGTAGCCCAATGCGATAGCGGTGGGGTTAAATAGGGAAAGCGACTTTTCTAGTAGCAGCTTGTCCTCTGTCCTGTGTGTCCAGTCCACAACCCTCTGGAGGATTGCAGCTGTATAGTAAGCCTTTGGGTCGGGAAGGCCCCCCTCCGTACCCATCTCCGTTTTACTCCTAAAGAGGGTCGAGAGTTGTATTCTCGGCCTAGTAACTCCCCAGACAAATTTAGAGAATGCTGACCTCAGCTTACAAAAGAAGCTGTTTTATAGGAGCTGTTTGGAAAACATATAGGAGCTTAGGTAGTATATCCACTTTAAGCTGTTAATCCTTTCAAACTAGGAAATTGGCTTCCTTGCATACAAGTTTAAATCTGTCCCTATTTTAGCGAGGAGGGGTGAATAGTTTAATTCATAAATCCTGGAAAGATTGGTGGGAATTTGGATGCCTAGATACTGGATGGCGTGGGGTTTCCACTTAAAGGGGTAATTGGACTCTAACAGGTTCACCTCTTGGCTTGAAAGCGACAGGTTAAGCGATTCTGATTTTGAGTCATTCATTTTAAAGTTGCTGACGGCACTGAATGGGTCAAATTTCTTCAGGACCGCTGGAAAAGTGATGTTAGCTGTAACATCAAATCGTCCGCAAAAAGGGAGGCCTTATATTGGTGATCAGCTATATGTATCTCTTTGATATCAGGTTTGCTCCGAATGGCTATGGCCAGGTGTTCCATAGTAAGGACATAAAGGAGAGGGGACAGGGGGCACCCCTGGTGCGTTCCATTGCTTATAGGGAATGGGACGGAAAGGAGTCCATTTACCCTGACTCAGGGTGAGGATCTTGGAGAGGAGGCTAGGGCCCACACCAATCTGTTTAAGGGAAGCTGCCATAAATGCCCAATTTACCCTGTCAAATGCCTTCTCCAAATCACACCAGAGCAGTCAGGAGGGTGTCCTTGTTGAGGAGACATATGATATTAGAGTGACCACTTGGTCTAAGTGGATCAGGCCCGGGAGTAAAGGTTGTAGCCTCAGAGCAATAATCTTGGCAAAAAGCTTGAGATCAACATTAAAGTGGACCAACACCCACGGGTGATCGGCCCGGGAATCTATAAGATTCCCGGGCCGATCACCCCCCACCCCGCGGGACATCCGAGATCGGGATGTCCCGCGGGGTGTAACCCCCCCAAAACCCCTGAAAAACCCTACCTGATCTTCGGCGGCGGCCGGCCGCCGCCGCCTCCCTCGCGCCCCTGCAGGCGTGCGCGCGCCCGCGCCGGCCGTCTGCGAATGGCCGGCGCGGGCGCGCGCGCGTCAAAAGGGACGCGCGGGAGGCGGCGGCGGCGGCAGCCGCTTAGACGTCCTGGAATAGAGCTTGTACGTTGGCGCTGGGAGCGCGGAGAGGTGAGTTTTTCGGGGGGTTTCACACAGCGGGGCACCCCGATCGGGGGTGCCCCATCGAAGTGGACCAAGACCCAGGATAGTCAAAATCCTGGGTGTTGGTCCACTTTAATGAGTGATATTGGCCTGAATTTGCCACACAAGGTGGCATCTTTGCCTGGTTTGGGAATGACCTAAATAGTTGCTTCTAGGGACTGATTGGGGAAGGGGTAGCGTTCGTTGATAGCATTAAAGGTCCTCACTAACAAGGGGGTCAGCCGGGCCCCAAAGTGTTTATAAAATTTGGGGGAGTATCCATCTGGCCCAGGGCACTTGCCCGATGGTGACTCTTTGATCGCCTGAGTTACCTCCTGCTCTGAGAAGGGCAGTTCTAAGGGCTCAGTTTCCTTTAAGGGGATGATGGGAAGTGGGGTATCCACTATGTAGGCCTCAATTGCCTCAGGGGTTGATCGATTACCTGGGGCAGAGAGGGTGGGGCTATGTATGTTATAGAGTGAATTGTAAAAGTCCCTGAAGGTGGCCGCTATACTCGAAGGGGTTTGTGCTACAGTGCTATCTTGTTTGGTATGTGTGTCGCTGTCGATCTAGGGTGCAGGGCTCTGGCTAACATTCATCCACATTTGCCAGTCCAAAGAACTGGGCTTTACCCTTGTCTCTGTAGCTAAGGTAAGCTTGGTTATACAAGTTTTGGAGCTTTTCCCTGGCCTCCTGGAGCTCTATCAATTTGATATTGGTGGGCCTGTTTATATGCTCCTTCACTAAGAAGTAGATCCTGTTGAGGGATTAGGTTATGAGCCAGACCAGCTCCCTTTTAAGCCTAACCCCTTGTTTAGTTCCCCTCTAATGACACACTTCAGGACCTCCCACTGGTAGGGTGGGGGGTTAGGGTCCTCTTTGTAGTCCTCGAGGAAGTGCTCAATGGCTTTCTAAACTGCGGAGGAGCAGACTGCATCAGCAAGCAAGCCATCATTAAGTCTCTAAGACCAGCACAGTAGAGCAAGGCTAAGAAGACGAATTGAGATTGGGGAGTGGTCACAATATGGGTCCAGTCCAAGCTTTGGGACCCAAACCAATGCATCGTGGCTAAGCAGCAGTTAGTCAATCCTACTGTAAGAGTTGGCAGCATGAGAGAAAAATGAATAATCCCTCTTAGAACCGTTGAGCTGGAGATTTATCAAGGATTTTGTTCAACCTCCTGATCTTGCACGGTGATGCAGCTGCCCTCCCAGGAGATGTATCGATAAAGGGGTAAAGGGGGATAAAGTCCTCAATTAACTTGAGCACCCTGACACAAAAGCTAACCTGGTCAGTGTTGGGGAGAAGATGTTTGCTATGATGTACTTCTTCTTAAAGAGTTTAACTTTAATAAACAAGAACCCCCCCCCCCCCGGGGGTCAACCTTTGTGTCAAGGTTCTCATCTGGCAGCGATCTGTGGAAAGCCACTGAAACCCCTTTAGTCTTGGCTTTTGGATTGGGGCAGTGATGTCATGACACAAAGTAACTGTCTTGAATTTTGGGGATGTGATCCATTTTAAAGTGAGTCTCTTGCAGCAGGGCAATTTTTACCCTTGTGCAGGTCATATAGGACTCTAGAGTGCTTCTCTGGTATATTGACGCCTTTTACATTAAACAAGCATACTGAGAGCTCCACCATTTTGAGAGGGTAAAGGCTGATGTAGATTATTATTATTATTATTATTATTGTTTATTTATATAGCGCCATCATCTTCCGTAGCGCTTTACAAAGTAGTAATTACAGACAGGGTAGAAACATACGGTACATATACTAATTCAAATGCAGTTGTACAGAGTTGACAATGGATATTCTGAATACAAGATACAATAGGGGAGAGAGCCCTGCCCTTGCGAGCTTACAGTCTAAAGGAAGAGGGGTGAAGACGAGGGGGAAGGATCACAAACAGTCAGTATTGAGCTTTGTGGCATGTGCCCTTTAGAAGATTGGTTAGGCCAGATTATATGCTTGTCTGAATAAGTGAGTTTTAAGGGCGCCTTTGAAGGTTTTGAGGGTTGTGGAGTGGCGGATTGGGTGGGGGAGGGCATTCCAGAAGATTGGGGTTGCACGTGAGAAGTCCTGGAGGCGGGCGTGAGAGGAGGTGACCATGGAGGAGGACAGAAGTAGGTCGGCAGAGGAGCGGAGGCTGCGTCTAGGTTGATACTGTTGGAATAGAGATGAGATGTAGGGAGGGGCCTGGTTGGAGAGAGCTTTGTATGTGAGAGTTAGAGTTTTGAACAGGATTCGCTGTGGGACTGGCAGCCAGTGTAGGGATTGGCAGAGAGGCGCAGAACTAGAGTAGCGAGAGGAGAGATGGATGAGGCGAGCAGCAGAGTTCAGGATAGATTGGAGGGGTGCCAGTCTGTTAGTTGGTAAGCCACAAAGAAGGATGTTGCAGTAATCCAGACGGGATATGACCAGGGCATGCACTAGCATTTTAGCGGTGTCAGGTGAGAGGAAAGGACGGATGCGGGAGATGTTTTTAAGTTGGAGGCGACAGGAGGTGGCCAGGGAGTGAATATGTGGTTTGAAAGAGAGGGCAGAGTCCAGAGTGACTCCCAGGCACCGAGCTTGGTGAGTTGCTGTTATTGTGTAATTGTTGACAGAAATAGACATGTTAGAGAGGGGAGGGGAGTTAGATGGTGGGAAAATGACCAGTTCTGTCTTGTCCATGTTTAGCTTGAGGTAGCGAGATGACATGAATGAAGAAATAGCTGAGAGGCAGTTGGGGAGGCGAGATAGGAGAGAGGAGAGATTGGGGCCTGAGAGATATATCTGAGTGTCATCCGCATAGAAGTGGTATTGAAAGCCTAGTGAAGTTATAAGTTTGCCAAGGCCGTGGGTGTAGACTGAGAAAAGTAGGGGGCCTAGGACAGAACCTTGCGGCACACCAACAGAAAGAGAACGTGAGGATGAGACTGTGTTAGAAAAGGATACACTGAATGATCTGTCAGAGAGGTAAGAGGTGAGCCAAGAGAGTGCAAGACCTCGAACCCCGAGAGAGGAGAGAATATTAAGAAGCAGAGAGTGGTCGACAGTATCAAAGGCTGAGGAGAGGTCAAGAAGGATGAGGATGGAGTAGTGACCAATGCTTTTGGCAGTGAGCAGATCATTGGTGACTTTGGTGAGGGCAGTTTCAGTGGAGTGGTTACGGCGGAATCCTGATTGTAAGGGGTCAAATAAGTTGTTAGTGGATAAGTATTGTGACAGTTCTGAGTGGACATGTTGTTCAAGAAGTTTGGAGGAGAAAGGGAGTAGCGAGATAGGGCGGTAGCTGGAGAGGGCAGAGGGGTCGAGAGAGGGTTTCTTGATTAACGGAGTAATAACAGCATGTTTGTAGGAAGAAGGAAAGGTGCCAGTGGAGAGAGAAAGGTTGAATATGGATGTTAAGGCTGGAGTGAGGGATGGAGACAGTTGAGGAATAAGGTGGGATGGAATAGGATCAAGGGAGCAGGTAGTCAGGTGGGCCCTAGAAATGAGAGAGGTTAGTCCAAGCTCAGTTATTGGAGTGAAGAAAGTAAGAGAGTGAGGCGGGGGGATTGTTTGAAGTGGTGAGGGATTCTGAGGGGCAAAGCCGAGTCGAATGTTGTCAATTTTTCCTTTGAAGAATGTAGAAAATTCTTCTGCTGTTATTTGGGAGGTTGGAGGAGGGGGTGGTGGGCGGAGTAAGGAACTGAAAGTGTTGAAGAGTTGTTTGGGATTCCGGGCTTGTGCAGAAATCAGTGAAGAGAAATAAGCTTGCTTAGCAGATGAAAGGGCCGTCCTGAGTTCCTGAAGGGCTTGTTTGTAGAATAGAAAGTCATGATTGGCTTTGGATTTCCTCCATCGCCGTTCAGCAGCTCGAGACAGCTGTTTCAATCTGGCTGTGCTTGCATTTAGCCAGGGTTGGGGGTTTCTGGTGCGGGGACGGCTATAGGTGAGGGGGGCGACAAAGTCCAGAGCTGAGGAGAGAGTATTATGGTAGTGTGATGATGCAGCGTCTATGTCCGTGAATGAGGTCAAGGTCTGAAGAGGTTGAAGTGAGGCAGAAAAGGACTGAAGGTCTAGGTTTCTTAAGTTCCTGCGTTGAATTGTGGGTTTGTGTGGAGGGGGGTTTGCAGGCATTGGAGAGAGGGTCATAGTCAGCAGATTATGGTCAGAGAGGGGGAGCAAAGAGGATGAGAGGTTTGATAGAGAGCAGAGGTTAGTGAAGAGGAGGTCAATTGTGTGGCCGTCTTTGTGGGTGGGTGCAGTAGACCATTGCTTGAGGCCGAAAGATGAGGTTAGTGACAGTAGTCTGGTGGCAGCATGGTTGCTAGTGTCAACAGATATGTTAAAGTCACCCATGATGATTGCAGGGATGTCTGTGGACAGAAAATGAAGGAGCCAGGTAGAAAAGTGGTCGAGGAAAAGAGTAGTAGTTCCAGGAGGGCGGTAGATGACTGCGATTTTCAGGTTACAGGGAGAATATAAGCGGACACAGTGAGCTTCAAAAGATGAGAAGGATAGAGATGGCAAGGCAGGGAGTGGGTTAAAGGAGCAGAGTTTGGAAAGAAGGATGCCAACACCCCCACCCTGTTTGTTGTTGGATCTGGGGGTGTGGCTGAGATGTAGTCCCCCATGTGAGAGGGCAGCGGGTGAAGCTGTGTCTGATGGGGTAAGCCATGTTTCTGTGAGTCCCAGGAAGGTAAAAGAGTTAGAGAGAAACAGGTCGTGAATATAGGTGAGTTTATTGCGCACTGAGCGTGCATTCCACAGTGCGCATGTGACAGTGGCGGGAAGGGATGGAGAGTGAGTGAGCTGTATCAGATTAGATAGGTTGCGTGTGTATCCCGGTTTGACACGGTTGTAGACTTTTGGCTTTGATGAAAAATGTATAGTTATGGAGGAGGGGGGTGGAGAGAGTGGGCCTGGATTAGGACTGATGTCTCCGGCGGCAAGTAAGAGTAAAAGGAGAGAAAAGAGATGGTTGTGGCTTTTGAGGGTGGAATAATGTGCCTTGTGCTTGGATATAGAGGTGGTGTGTGATTTTGCCAAGGAAAGGAATTCGTGAGCAGAGAGGTAGGGGGAGGAGAGCAGAGAGGGAGAGATATATAGGGACTTACCAGGAGCAGGGGGATACTGTGAGCCTAGGATTCTGAGGGTAAGAGGAAGCAGTGTGATGAGGTAGATGTTGATCATTTTAGTTGATGCTGGGCTATTCAGACAAGCAGAATCTGGTGCAGGTTTCATTCAGGTTAAATTCGCTGCAGACTTAGAAGGAGTCAGACTTGGAATGGAGTCTGATTTGCAGCCATAGTGACTTGCAGCCACTATTCACTCAATATGACCAGTTTCTAAGTGCCTGTGATTAGTTCATGCACAACACTTGGGCCTAAAGGGTGGGGCTAGGTCAGTCCTAAAAGTTTGGTCAGGGAGGGCACATAAGGTAATAAAACATCACATGGAATGTTGCTAGATGCTATGGTTCAGTGAACACACAAGGGGCAATATTGGTCAGTTTAAATTTAGGAGATAGTAACAGATGATAGTGTCACAAATATAGATATGGGCAGGGGAACGAGATGGGGCTTTCAAAATAATTACATAACTCTTAAATAAGGCATATGCACAGTTAAGATGACAAGGGAAAAATCAAGTTTAAAATAGTAAATCTAATGATAGAGAATGGCAGCAGGTATTACACAGGCAGGAAAGGGTTAAAAGTTGCTGGTGAGGCCAAAATGCGTACCAGGATGAGAGAATGGCAGCAGGTATTACACAGGCAGGAAAGGGTTAAAAGTTGCTGGTGAGGCCAAAATGCGTACCAGGATGAGAGAATGGCAGCAGGTATTACACAGGCAGGAAAGGGTTAAAAGTTGCTGGTGAGGCCAAAATGCGTACCAGGATGAGAGAATGGCAGCAGGTATTACACAGGCAGGAAAGGGTTAAAAGTTGCTGGTGAGGCCAAAATGCGTACCAGGATGAGAGAATGGCAGCAGGTATTACACAGGCAGGAAAGGGTTAAAAGTTGCTGGTGAGGCCAAAATGCGTACCAGGATGAGAGAATGGCAGCAGGTATTACACAGGCAGGAAAGGGTTAAAAGTTGCTGGTGAGGCCAAAATGCGTACCAGGATGAGAGAATGGCAGCAGGTATTACACAGGCAGGAAAGGGTTAAAAGTTGCTGGTGAGGCCAAAATGCGTACCAGGATGAGAGAATGGCAGCAGGTATTACACAGGCAGGAAAGGGTTAAAAGTTGCTGGTGAGGCCAAAATGCGTACCAGGATGAGAGAATGGCAGCAGGTATTACACAGGCAGGAAAGGGTTAAAAGTTGCTGGTGAGGCCAAAATGCGTACCAGGATGAGAGAATGGCAGCAGGTATTACACAGGCAGGAAAGGGTTAAAAGTTGCTGGTGAGGCCAAAATGCGTACCAGGATGAGAGAATGGCAGCAGGTATTACACAGGCAGGAAAGGGTTAAAAGTTGCTGGTGAGGCCAAAATGCGTACCAGGATGAGAGAATGGCAGCAGGTATTACACAGGCAGGAAAGGGTTAAAAGTTGCTGGTGAGGCCAAAATGCGTACCTGTGAATGAGAGAGGAGACATATCAGAATGCAGGTGGTGGTGATATGGAGGAAGAGTGATGTGGTTCTGGGTCCATAGAGTGAATTCAGGTTAAATTCGCTGCAGACTTAGAAGGAGTCAGACTTGGAATGGAGATCCACTCACTACCTCAACACGAAAGGAAGGGAAGGGAGCATAAGTAGAAGGCAAGGTGATGAAAGATGGCAAGGGAGAGGTAGACTCTAGAATGAAAGGAAGGGGTCAGGGGAGAAAATGGGTCACTAGATGTAACTCGTTACATTCTTTGCTCTTCCACACAGTGGGAGAAGGAAGATAGGCCTATGTCGGGAGAGCGAGAGATAGGCCTTCCATAAAGCGGTCCTTCACTCTGAATAAGAGTCTATCTTATATGTTTCCCACACCCTGTACATACAGATTGCCCACATAAAAACTGCTTAAAGCGCATAAACCAACACCGGGAGCAGCCGCAACTACCCCCCCAAACGAACCAGCCCAGCCAGGCGCCCCCCTGAGGCCCCCCGCCCAGATCACAGGCTCAGAAATGAGCATTCTGAACTAGAAACAGTTATTTAACAGCAAGTAATAACAAACATCATAGCATAACATAGCAGAAAAATAAAGAATCATAAACTGCGAACCGCGTACATTGGCCACCCGATAACTCACAGCCAGTGGCTGGACCTACCCCCCATTGGCCGGCTTATCACAAACTTAGGGGCGGTGCCCGGTGTCCATGTTTGGTCCATTTTTTTATTATTATGTAATACATGATCTGATACAGGCCTAACAGAAATGTAGAACATGAATGAATCAATCCACAGTGGTTTATTGAATAGAATAATAGAATAAAATCTCTCACTGAAGTATTTGTTATGTTAATTGTGTGCTATGATAAATAACAACATATATTATAAGTACTATATGAGCAATTCATATTCTCCTATGATGATCTCAAGGCTAAAACGTCACCTCATCGTTTTTCTCCTAGGAGAGTCCATTTTGGAGCTTCCTTACCCAGCATCCCAGCCGTGCTGCTGCCTGAATTTAACTGACATAACCCTGACATAACATACGGTAAGCTTAATTTTTATATGCAGCAATCTAAGATCCCCCTGAGAGGGATGCATTTAAGAACTGTTTCTTTTAAAGTGGACCAAAACCCAGCTGGATCGACCTGGGAATCTATAATATAATATATCCATTCCCTCCCCACGGGGCATCCAAAATCGAGATGCCCCGCTGTGGGAAACCCCCCGGTCGCCCGCTACACTTACCTTAATCCCGGTCAAACAGCGCATGTGCGGGCCACAGGCACATCCCAGCTATCCCTCCCGCTGATTGGACGAGAGGCCGCACATGCGCCGTAGGACCGCGGTGAGGTGAGTTGATGCGGGAGATCTGGGGGGTTTCACATAGCGGGAGTGGACCAAAACCCAGGATAGTCAAAATCCTGGGTTTTGGTCTACTTTAAGTGTGTTGGTTTGGTTTAAGCCAATTATATATGGCTTATATGGGTCTCTCCCTAAATTGGCTTGTGACTATGTTGTGTCTAATGAACCCTTATCTGTAGCCTATATTTTATCTTGTGTCCACTGGTTATTGTATCTATTTTTGTGCAGTGTGTTAAAGCAGACCTCTGGTCCAATGGGATGCCCACCTGAATAAACCCCCACGGCAGATAAACATATTGATTCCACACAAAACTAGAGCAGAATGGAGATGGTCACAGTCTGTTACGTAACTTCTCGCCTCTTCTGTGCTGCTCCTTGACTGTTGCAGCTGCCTGGCAACCATTGCAGCACCTGACACAGAAGGCCCTTCACTTGTCTGCCATCTGCTGCACCATTCAGCTGCACGGCTGATGGCTGTTTTGGGTGGAAGCTGCCTCCAGAAACAGCCCAGTTCAGACTATATTGCCTGGTTGCATTGCTGTTCCAGCTTAGTCCCTGCTCAGGTTGCCTGCTAGCCTGTAGTTTATAGGCATCCTTAGTACACCCAGCCAGCTAACCTTATTGGACACCAGCAAACCCACAGCCACTGAAACACAGGAAGTTGACTGTTTTGCCCAGTTTTTGACTCCCTAGGAGGCTTCAATCAGATAGCATCCCAAATTTGGGATGCCTTGAAATGGGATGAAATGGCCTTATGAGCTGATTTAACTTTAGGAATGATGCTTGGTGCCCTGGTAACTACTCTATATACTCATTATAGTATGATGATCACTTCTTTGACAGAACCATGAGACAAGACACATGTCCTGCCTACTTATATTGACATTTTGGCTACCCACAAGGAGTTTTATTATACTTATCTTTGGAATGTAATATTTCTTTGGTAATATAAACACTAGACTGACCTTACCTGTTACCTTCAAATGATCTTTACAAATGCTGAACTTTTCCGTCCATTTTTTCTTGATTTATACCGTGTGAAGCTGAGGAAAGTGAGAACATGTGGATGTTATAACACAAACACATGAATCAATGTATGATGTCCAAACATCCCAGAAGTCACTTGTCAGATTGCCCAAAAATAAAGCCTAGCCTTTTTAAAGCTCTCTTGTTGTCATCAGTTCAAGCTGGCTTGATTTAGGTTTGAAGTATAAACATTTGAAAAAAAACTATCTGAATGTTATATATATTTGAATTCAACAGGCCAAAAACATAAAACTGCAATAATAAATCATAAATAAATTAATCAAAGCAACTAGAGTTGCTTTTTTTCCAGAAGATGTTTTCTCAATTTAAAATGCATTCTACAAACATCTCTGGCATTAAATACTGCTAAGTGTGACTTGAATCAGCATAATTCATAATCCAAATGATAGTTCAAACAGAACTGCCTGTATCTGATGTTTGTGAGGGTTCTAATTTAAGCAGTAGTAATACATCAATCAATTATTATTAGCAAGGGATCTAGGATCTCTTGATGGTACGGTGCTGATTTCAGATATAAGGAGTGTTAAAACAGCAAATGCAGTGGTGTTAAAACATCAGCGTATGTTACAGATATCTGTGGAGGTTATAGTAATGCATCTAAACCAATGTGACCATGCGCAGTTTCGCACACACATTTCAAAATGACGTGCTAATTCCCAAAGATTGCCCTTTATAAGAAGAGCTCTGGTGCCCACTTGCTGGATTGTCTTCTAAATGTGAACCTCTGCTGCCTGCCACTTGATCTTTACTTAGACTTTGACCTTAACCTGTGCTACCAGCTCTTTGATCCTGCACTCTTGCCATCTGTTAGTGGACTTTCTGCTCTGCCTCCAGTCTTCTGTATTGCAGTGACTAGGCCCTGTTTCCCAGTATTGCCGGGGGAGGGGCACAACCCCAGGTGTATTCCCCCTTAAAGGGGGCAACAGTGAGAAACGGGACACCTCATAGATTCCAACACCTGTTGAGTCTAGGACTTCAGTGGTTCTGCCTCTTGGGCTCTATCGGCCTCCGGAAGTCTATGATGGTACAAAACAGCCATCAACATGAGTCAATGAGACAGTGAACTGTCACCATTTGAATCCTTAGCACAGCCACTCTCTTACTTACATCAGGCTGTTAGACACCTTCAATTCTCTAACTGGCAATCAAAACCCATTACTTGCCATCTGTCAGTAAACTTTCTGCTCTGCCTCCAGGCTGTACCAACTGTATTACCAGGACCAGGCCCTTTTTTCTTAATTCTGCCAGGGTGGACAACCAGGGGTGTTTCCCCCCTCCTGAACGGGGCTCCAGTGAAAACCGGGACACCTCATAGATATCGGAACCTGGTGAGTCTGGGACATCAGTGGATCTACCTCTTGGGCTCGCTCTTCAGTAGTCTATGATGGTACAAATCAGTCATTGACATGAGCTCCAGTAGAGAACCTTCGCCATTCGAGATATTAATGCATCAACTCACTTCCTTAACTCAGACAATCCAATAAATTCAATTCTCTCAATGAGTCTACTACTCATCATGTGGCCCCTCTCTGTACCCTATGACCTAAGGGGTGCAACAAAAATCATCTAATCCAAGTTGCTTACTTCATCCATGCTTCCGTTAACCCTGGGCTTCTCCTGGCTGTCCACCCACAACCCAGACATCAATTGATCCTTTCTCTTCCCACTGCAATTGTTCAACCCAGAATTCTGCAAAGGGGTCGTTTGTATCATCAGCGATGTCTTTGTTAAGAAGGGCAAAGACTCCATACCTCCACACAGAACATACAACTGAGCCATAAACCCAGATTGGAGTCCCAATACCAGCTAGTAGTATTTATACACTGTCAGAAATCGCTTACCTGGGCCCCGTTCCAGCGCCGTCTCCGGGCGGCCGGCTGCAGCAGCAGCTCCCGCTCGGCGGCCGCGCCGAGGGGCGGCGGCGGCTGGTGTGGTCTCGAGCACGGCCGTCCTCCCTCCTCGTCCCCGCGTCCCCTTGGTTCGTGCTCGCGCTCGAGCACATTCTTCATATGCCCTGTCAGCGCGCCCGCCGGAGGAAGATGTGTTAGAGCCTGCAGGCTCAGCTAGGGGAGGAACTCCTCCCTCTCCTCTGTTAGTGGGCCAATGAGCCCAAGGTGCTGTACTTTGGGTCAATGAGCCCAGGTATGGTTAGTTGCACTTCCCTATTGGTTCTGGCCAATCCTGGCTTGTATCCTATGTTGCACCAATCACGTCCCCGTCTCTCCTTCCCCAATCATGTCTGTCCCTATAAAGCTATAGTCCAGCATTCTCTCAGTGCCTGTGATAGCGCCTTGTACCTTGTTTGTCTTGAGCTAATTTCCGTGATTAATCCTCGTTGCCGACCCCTGCCTGAACCGACCATCCTCGTCTGAACCCTGTTGCCGACCCCTGCCTGAATCGACTACTATCTGCCTGATCTCTGTTGCCGACCTCTGCTTTGTACCCTGACCTCGAGCTGCCTCATCCCTCTGTACCGCTGTGATCTCTGACTTCCCGGTGTCGACCTCTAGCCTGTCTCCGAACTTCCGATACTCATTCTCAGCTATTGGTTCTTCAGACCTCCAACTAGTAAGCCCCCATCCTTTGAGCCATTGAAGTCCTGGGGGCAACCGATCCCAGGCAGGCGTATACTGCGTCCCGGCAAGCGGGGGCTCCTACAGGTGAAGCTGGCTGTGGAGATTGGGGCTTGAGGGCTTACCTGGAGGGCTGGAGTTACCCCGAGCGTGACATACGCATTCTGATCCTGAACTCGCCACCCTGAAAGAATATATCCACAAAAACCTTGAAAACGATTTTCGTAGACCCTCCCAGCTGGAGCGGGAATATCCTTTGGCAAGAAAAAAAACGGGTCTTTATGCCCCTGTATCCACTATTGGGACCTTAACTGGGTCACAGTGAAGAACCGTTATCCACTTCCCCTGATTACTGAATTATTCCAGAGGGTGCATTCAGCCATAAACTTCAATAGGCTTTCAACTTAGTATTAAATATTCATTTCATATGGGCATTGTTAACACCTTAATGAGTAATTGGTGGCACACTTTCATAAGATCTTAGCTTATAGGGTGCTGCCTGTCAGGATAATTCTTCTTATCCTACAAGAAATATAAAGAATATATCAGGCGCACACCAATAATTGATATTGAACTGATTTTTATTTTCAAACTGCCTCTTTAGGGACATATCATCTTTAGAAAATAAATCATTCGTGTCCCCAAATTTAGTGATGACCGTGTCTATTTCTGCCTGAGAAAAAGATAATATGTCTGCACATTTATCAGTCAGACTATTCAGATTCAGATCACCATTGGTGTGCGCCTGATATATTCTTTACATTGTTAACACCTTGTCATTTGGACTGTAATTTTCCAGCCACCTTTCAGCACTTCGTTAATGATGAGTTTCGAGACCTAATGGGGGATTTTGTTTTCATCTACCTAGATGACATCATCAAAAGTGCAAAATGACCTTGTCACAGAACAGTATCACAACATGTTTGCCAGGTGCATCAGTGTCTTAGACAACATCGCATGCAGTGGTGTGCTTAGCCCCTGCACATACCATGCAAATGCTTGGAGCCCCCACCTGCCAGTGGGCCTTCAGAAGCAGGGACAGATCAGTGGCAACTTTCTATTTAAAAAAAAAATAGGAGACTGGTCTTACTTATGTGCGCCGGCGGGTGCATGCTCGTCCCTGCATGTGCGTACGCTCAGTCGTGCCCTTCTGGTGTCTGCATTCGGGCTGTGCATGGCAGTGGGCATGCACCATCACGTAGGTGACTGGTACACTGGTTTGCGCATGCCCTGGCGGCCCCTGACCCTGTGTGTGCTCTGCGCATGCATGGCAAGCACCTTCTTGGGCGACTAAGGCTGTTTAAAAGGGGGCCTTCAGCACTAGGAAGTTAACTGCAGATCTTGTTGAAGTAACGCTTGCCTCTGTTCCTTTCAGTTCTGACTTCTGGCTCTTGACTCCCTGGATGACTACCTGTTTTAGCTCTCTGAACTTCGGTACAGGATTACGGCTTTCCTTGGCTCTGGACTCTCTGGCTTCCCTGCATCAGCTTGGGGGAGGCTCCGGCGAAAACCAGATCTGTAGGAAGGCTCCCCATTTTGAAACCATTGCGTGGTGTAGCACTCTACCTATTACTCCCGCTGGCTCCCCTCAGTTACATCCAACCTTTATTCACTATTGTTTTTAGATCTCCCTTAGTTCCTGCCTGGTGTTCCTGATTCTGCATCATCCTCACACTTGACACTCTGGCACTCCTCTCTGCTGAGTTTCCCCAGTCTCCACTCTCTGAGGAGGCAGCAGGCGGTATTGCTGGCACATGTCTGTGTTTCGGCCTGGTCTCCAGAAAGGTACAAGACAATGGACAGCGACAAGTGGATGCGACTGCACAGTCGACGATTGGGCTAACGTTTTTTCCGCTCACAGAATGGTCTACAGCAGGGGCTGCAATAAAGATCGCCACCCCCATGAGTGAGGGCATGAGCAAAATCCACATTCTTGACAAGGTGCATTAATATTATATTTTGCTCTACAAAATTAGGGCTCCCAGACAAAACTTTGCATAGGGCCCCAGAAATGATATTCTGTGTTAAATAAAACATTCATGCAATTCTTGGGCCTCATGAGCTCTGATGGTGGTCCTAAAATGGCCAGTGCAAAGGTCTCTGTTGAACCCAATAGGCCCACCAGCTCATCCCTGAAAGAGGTCCTGGGTTCGCCAATTTTTCCAAAGATTCATAGAAAAAAACCTCTGCAGTGTGGTTTGGCAGCTACAAATTTGAACAGCCCAAATCTCAGGTTCCAATGGTCATCTTCTGCACAATTAGCATTCAAGGAGCTGAAAAATGTTTCACATCAGCACCCACCCTGGCACACCCAAATCCTCGACTAATACCTGGGATATTCACTATCCAAAGTTTTGGTCTGTCCACTCTGTGAAACCCCCGGAACGCCAAGCTAACACACCTCTCCTCGAGCCCAAGGCACAGGCGCGGCCTCTCCTTCAATCAGTTTCTCCTGCCACACATATCAATTTGCGGCTAGAGAGACTGAATGAAATCCCTAGCCACACTTAGTAGAGGCATGTGGCATCACTTCCTCCCTTTTGCACAGCTATTTAGTTGCAGTGGGTGGAGTCGCAGATGCGGAGTGGGCTCGGGGGAAAGGTGGGTTTCCTGGGTGCCCTGGGGGGTTTCAAACAGCGGGGCATTGTAGTTCGGGATAACCTGGGGGTGGGGTTTGGTCCACTGACACACACTCTGGACATTCAGGACCTAGCCTCTTGAATTATAGAAATTCACAACCAGCTCAGAAAGTCTTCAAAAGAAACTCAGGAGTCCCATTAGAAGTTTGTTGATACTCATTGGTCCCCAAATCCAATTCTCCAAGTAGTAGAAAAAGTCTGGTTGTCCAACTGCAAGCTTAGGCTCAATATTCCTTCCAAGAAACTAGATCCCAAATACATGGGTCCTATTTGTCATCTAAAGGCAAATGAATCCGGTTCAGTTTGAGCCTTCCTCATACAAGATTCACCCTGAAATTAATGTTTCATTGTTAAAGCCTGCTTCCTCAAGAAATTCTTCTTCAACAGCGCCTAAACCCGTCATGGTGGTTAGTGAGAAGGTATACGAGATAAAGACATTCTGGATCCTCGTCAACATGGACTTGGACAATGAACCTCAGCTGCCTGCCACTTGATCTTTGCTTGGACTTTGACCTGTGTTGCCAGCCCTTTGGCCACTGCCAGGACTTTTAACTTTCCATCTTGCCATATACTTTCTGCTTTGTCTCTAGGCTGTGCCATCTGTGTGAGTCAAAACCCCCAGGTGGACTATTCATGGTTGTCCCATTGTCTCAGGCTACACGTTGTACTGTCCCAAACTTCAATTTATTTTCCCGGTAGTTCCTAAGTTATTTGTAAAAGTTTTAGAGCATAGGAGATGCAAAGAAATATTGAGAAACAGTGGGTGTGGCAACAGTGATGTGATTTAAGCACACTGTGTACTTTGCATATTCATAAAGGGCGGTCTCTAACGTCTGTGTCCGAAACCGCTCTATATCATAGTAAAAAAAATAAATGCTTTGCTGTGCCTCTAGTTATTATTGCCAGCACATGGCGTGATCAGATAAGGGGGGTGAGAGATGCTGCAGGAGGTCAGAGAAGAGGGAGCCCAGTGAGCCCTGGTGTCAGTGCCAGTTGTTCATCCTGTGTTCCTATTTCCTGTGTACGACCCAGCTTGCTCCTGACTACCTTCCACTCTCCCACTGACCTCAGCTGGGTCCTTGAAGATGATCGATTACCTGCCTCCAACCTTGGTTGCCTGACCTGGGGCCTTTCTGCAGCGCAGTCTATCCCCACAATTAGGGGCTCTAGCGAAAACCCGGTTGGCTCCAATATTCCAGGCTTCCCGTCGAGAGGTGAGCTGTCTGTTAGTCTCCTCCAACAGGGCTCCTCCCAGGTAGTCTGACAGTGAGGAAGGAAACCAGAATGAGGATGTGATTTTACTCACTAAGGAGGCAGACAGTAGACGAAAAGGACAGCACTGGAGCCACTACGTTTCTAAGCTATGTTTTTTTACTTTTTACATGTCAAGCACTTTAAAGAGATTCTGGTTTCTTGTCAATGGGGTTGCATCTTCAAAATCTATTGAGGAGGATTTTTGGGAACCTCGGAACAATGTTCTTGCTGCAGATGTACTTTAAACGTTCAGTTAACGTCACCCCAAGAAGCCTGGTCCTGGGGTCAGCAAGAGGGAAGGGGGCAATGTCAGCATCCTTATATCCAGTGCACTTGTGCAAAAACTATGTTTACTTAATTTCTCAAGTGCACAGAAAATTACGCATTTCCCATTCCCTGAGCTCAAACTCGCACATGCTCTTAGAGCTAAGCTCAGAAAGGCGCATGTGCAAAGGATTGTTAAGAGACGCACTGAGCAGGTGCAAAGTATTTCTGCTACCGAAAATGATGTGCGTATGTGCATCTTAACAGGCAGGTTGTGCAATGCTGTGTGTGAATTTCCGCTCATTGCCCTTTATATAGAGAGCTTTGGCGCCCAAGTACTGGCTTGTCTTTGGATACTCCTGCCTCCTTGTTTCCTGACCCCTTGGATCAGTGTTACCCCAACCCTCTCCTCGAAAACCACCAACAGGTCATGGTTTAAAGATCTCCACACAGATGTACAGGTGAACTTATTAGTGCAGCAGCAACGCTATGGAGCCGACTATGTAGCGATCCACAAAACATGACCTGCTGGTGGCTCTCGAGGGGAGGGTTGAGGAACACTGCCTTTGATCGTGAATCTAATATTGTGTGTTTGACCTTCTAATTCTGAATCTCCCTTCAAATGACATTTTGTATTGACCTTGGCTTTGGACTTGGATTATGAACTTCTGCTGCCTGCCACTTGATCTTTGCTTTGACTTTGACCTTGAACCTGTGCTGCCAGCCCTTTGACCCCTGCCTGGACATGGACCTTACCCTCTTGCCATTTGCCAGTGGACTGTCTGCTCTGTCTAAAGGCTGTGCAATCTGTGTTGTCATGCCCAAGCCTTGTTTCCCAGTACCGCCAGGTGAACAACCATGGGCATTTCCGCAGCCCAGTTTTCCCCCCTTGCGGGAAGTTCCAGTGAAAACGGGAAACCTCAAAGATTCTGCAACCATTTTAATACTGCAGTGCAAGACTACTCGCTTATTCACTACCAATCTGTTCTGTCACTTACTGATCTCCGTGCATGCTTACTGAACTGAGCTTCAGTGTCTGCTCTGCTAGTCAATCAATGCAGCATCAGTTCTGAATAGTGGTCGGAGCAGGTAAGTCATTTTATTTTAAATCACACAACCACACAGGCTTAGTACAAAGGAATGGGAAGGCGTGGGTGGGATCATGATTGACTTTACCTGGACATCCACTTAAAGCAGACCTTCAACCTGAATAAGAGCATATCTTATATGTTTCCCACATTGTGCACATACAGATTGCTCACATTAAAGATCATCCTACCTGCATCTACTGCATGCTATGAGCCTTTAAACATCCAAGATGGCGGCTCATCAGGCATCAGGCAGCCTGCAAACAGGAAGTGTCTTCTGACTGTGTCGCTCTGCATTCTGGGATTGCTGTCCTTTCCCTGACCCCAGCTCGGCTCTGCTCTGTACAAAGCACAGCTATAACCCGCACCCCTGTACTTTATCCTGCTCTCCTTCCAAGTCAAGATAGCAGAGCCTGTATCCTAAAGTCCAGAACAGAGTTGCAGCCCAGTGGGGAAAAGAATAATAAATAAGTGACTAAAAACTTAAAATATATTCATTTTAGATTCTGGGGAATAGTTTTTTAAGGGTTTGGGCTTTTCATTAAATCATGCTGAAGGTCCAGTTTAAAGAGGACCAAAACCGTTCCGTTTTAGGCCTCCCTATTTAGGATTTCTTAATCCCCTAGAATCAAGATACTTACCTCAACCCCAAGACGCAAGTGTGGGCCTCCAGCAACATCCCTGCTCTGCACGCTGACTTGCTGGATGGCTTGAGCATGTACATCATTGCTGTAGCACCCAATGGCATCTGCACTTCTTCCACAAAGCTCACATCATTTGGCAGCCATTCAATTCTGCCTTTTGTGGCAAGAGTGTAAAGAAGGATGCTGCTGGAGGACTGCACATGCAGTCGGGTTGAAGAACAAGGTTAGTTTATAAGGACCCAGGAGGGTTTCAGACTACAGGGCTTTTCAATGCTCCCAAGTCCTCAAATGACCACTAGGAGGGTAAATAGACGAGGAATAAAGTATAGCTCCCATTGCAGGAGGCTTCTGCAGGATCTTTGTCATTACTACAAAAGTTGTCTTTTAAGATCAGCTGCAACTCTCAGGACTTTTCACTGGCTCAAACATTTTCTAACACTTTCTATAAAAAGCAAGGATAAAACATCCGGCTGCAGTTCAGCTTTGGCTCTTGGACTTGGAGAAGAGAAAAGATAACCATCTATCTGCAGAGCAGCTGCAAAGACAGCCCTGGGTCCTCTCTATATAAAGATCTGCTTTGGCAGCTAAATCAAATCAGCCAGACCCCCGTTTATACATCTAAAACATTGCCTGAGCTCAAAACCCACCACCCACCCCTCTCCTCTATCCTAATACTAGAAAATACAGGTGCAGAGGAACCTTATCTCTAAGGACTAGGGTTGCCACCTGAACAGTATTTTTTCTACTTTACTGGCCACTGGCCTGGCGGTGCTGGTGTTTGTTTTTTTAATGGTAATTTTAATTGTGGGTATACTTTTCCCAATCTCAATTACAAGTAAAAAAACAAATACCAGCACCGCCAGGCCAGTGGCCAGTAAAGTTAAATAAAAAAAATATGGACCAAGTGGCAACCTTACTAAGGACCCAAAGCAAATCTGTCATCAGACTAGTCCTACATGGCACCCATGTTCTCTGATAGGCTTCCAAGAGCAAGATTATCCAGGGTGCTTTACATAAAGTTAATAAATAGGGTAACGAAAAGCAAGACCTGGCCTTCACAGAGGCCATGTTTAGCCCCTGAGCAGCCACTTCTCATTAGCTTTATCACCAACTGATTTTCTGTTTGACCTGAATAGAAGGGCCTAGAGATTTAAAGTGGACCAACACCCAGGATTTTGACTATCCTGGGTCTTGGTCCACTTCGGTGGGGCACCCCCGATCGGGGTGCCCCGCTGTGTGAAACCCCCCCGAACCCCCCGAACAACTCACCTCTCCCCGCTCCCAGCGCCGACGGACAAGCGATTTGACAGCCGCTTGTCCGTGGCTCCTCCGCCGCCGCCGCCTCCCGCGCGTCCCTCTTGACGCGCGCGCCCCCGCGCCGGCCATTCACAGACGGCCGGCGCGGGAGCGCGCACGCCTAGAGGGGCGCGAGGGAGGCGGCGGCCGGCCGCAGAAACTATGGTAAGGGGGTTTGGGGGTTTTGGGGGGGTTTCACCGAGATCGGGATGTCCCGCGGGTGATGGTCCACTTTAAAGTTATACTAGAGACAATTGTTGTCCCATTGTCTCGGGCTACATGTTGCACTGTCCTAAATTTCAAGCCATTTTCAAAAAGACCCTGTAGTTCCCAAGTTATCTTTAAAAATATTAAAGCATTGGAGATGCAGAGAAAAAATGAGGAGAAACAGTGGGTGTGGCAACAGCGATGTGATGTAAGAACACTGTGCGCTTTACATTTATCATAGTAAAAAAAGTGCATTGGTGTGCCTCTAGTTATTACTGGCAGCACATAAGGGTCGATTCATGGTCGGTGCTCAAAAACGCTCTGACAGAGTGCAAAGATTTCGCATGGTGCGCACACAAGGTGCATGTGTGAACTGCACCAAATGGCAAGCACACTGGAGAAGTGCAGATTACATCTTCTTGCGCCAATTTGCACCTTTTGCACGAGAAATTAGCTATTTTGACGTACAAATGACCCTGCCCCATGTGCTTTTGATTAAAGAGGACCAAAACCCACCCTGGAGTCTACAAGAGCACAGGCCCGCACCAGGCATTTGTGAATGGCCAGTGCGGGGACACCCCCTATTAGAGGCTAGTGGGGGATGCAGCCACCAGCACGCTCGGATCCATTTGCATTAGACAAGCTGCTGGATGAAGGGGCTCAAGCAGATCTGAGTGCACTGATTGCATGAGCGGCCGCGCATGCATCGCAGGACTGGGAAAATGTGAGTTTGTTCGGGAGGCCTGGGAGGGTTCACACAGCAGGGCACCCCAATCGGGGGAGGGGGGGGCAAGATAGTCAAAATCTGGGGTTTTGGTCCGCTTTAACTGCTCCTGATGGTCCGCCATGTGTCTCCCCTTTCCATTACTGTTTCTCCACAGTGATTTGATCTCTCCAGCATGTGTTTTCTGTGAAGCTCTATTCGTCATTTCAGATCGTATTCTCTGGAGAACCTGTGTTTGGGTGGGTTTTTTTGGGGGGGGGGGATATTCTGATTCCAGTTAATTCTTATTATTTTTTTCCCAATGTTTTGTCCCAGATGTTCTCTTTAACGCCCCCCCCCCCCCCACTCCTCTTTGGTTTGCATATTTTTCGGAACACAAAAATATACACTTTTAAAATTCCATTGAAAGCGACTGGGGGCGCTGCATTGTGGTTTATAGGGATACCCATTAAAACTCCTATGGATTGAATAGGTATTCCATTGGGGGAAATGTACATGGCACTACCTAAGCACTAAACCAACTGAATTATTATTTTAATTATACACCTTTTATATGGCGGTGGGTTGTGGGTGGACACGCTACAGAGATTCCTGATCATAGAAAAGGTGCCATAAAATAGAGCGGGCACATGGCTGAACGCCAAGCCCCGCTCATGGTGAAGCAGTAGAGCAGAACTGGAGCAATAGCTGGAAAATCGGAGAATAAATGCGCGGTCAGACGTGTTTTAGGGGAGGGAATGCGGAGAGGCTGAATGGGGGTTGTGTAGCAAAGGAAGTGAGAGTGAGAATGGAGGTGAGTAGTATCCTGGGAGCTGTAAATTTCTCTTGGCCTAGCTGGTTTCCATTAGCGAGTTGGCTCAGCATCAGAGCCTGTGTCACGGGACGCGGAGCTGCGCTATGCGTGCAGGTGTGCAGCGCTCTCTATTCTCAGAGTGGGTGGATGATGATGGTGGTAGTGCTACAGCTATACCTGTGTAATCTCACCATGTGGGGAGAGGGTGTGCTCAACCCCTCAACTACTATTGGATGGACGGCCAGCAGAAAAACATCCTGACTATAAATCTCGATGAATGATTTCATTTACATGAGCCTATACCTCCATTCGCTTTCTGTGGTTAGGCGGAGAGCAGAGGGGGAGTGGAGAGGAGGACTTTGCGGCTCAGGGAAGGGGGTCTCTCCCCCATTCCCGCTCTGCAATTCATATTTGAACATTTTTCAGCTGTCTGCGACAATCACTAACAAGAATGCTCTGGCACAGGAAGAAAAAAAAATACAGGGAGGACAGGGGGCGCGAGATGAAGGGGCAGATGGGGAGAATAGGGGGAGCCAGGAAGGGGCTCTGGTTTATGTTTTTCAGTTAATTCCAGGCTCTGGGGAATGAAAAAGTGAAGCTATCAAGAGATCGCATCTGCGCAGGGGGAGAAGGAATTCCTGTGTGTGTTCTGTAAGTATGGAGGAAATGTAGGGGGGGTGGGCAGCAGAGGGAATGAGCAGGAAAGGAGGTGAAAGAAAGGAAATTATATGGAGTGGAAAGGATTAAGAAATTAGACCAAAAGGGAGGTAATAATGGTTAAAACATATGTGGCAATGGCAATTGACGTAATGGGGGAGAAGGGCAAGTACAGTAGCAAGGTACAAGTTTAAAACAGCACGTTTTACCTGCAGATTAACAATAGCAAAGGTACTATAGACAAGAAACATATGGCACCAGCACCAATGCCAGCATTAATACAGCACAGAAAATAAACCCATAGGGGGGCCCAGAAAATACAGGGTCTGGCTGTTGTGACGCACAGAAAGTGGGAGTTACTCAGCTGTGGCATTACATTCGGAACATAGAAGCCAAAAAGCTGAATTTGCTAGGACTAGGCTTCCCCTTGCATCTTGTGGCCTGCACCACTAACAGTGGCCCTGACTCATTTGCAGAAAACAGGCTTGATGGGATAAAGACGCCATGAATGGCTATGGCAACTAGGGCGACCACCCTGCTCACCCTCCCATAGAAACAACCATGCTTGTTTGTCACCTACTCACTGCATTAGGTTGTATCCCGCTTTCAGTGTGGAATCAGGAACATGGTGTAAAGTTTTGTTATTATTTATGCTTTTAAGACAAAAAAATACAATTCTGTGAAATACTCACCTGTAGAATTGGTATTATAAGTATACAGTACGTCCTGCTCCAGATAGATTACTTACACTTAGGTTATCCTCTGCCAGATGGCGTTGCACTGCAGAGACATGTAAAAACAGGCTCCTCCCGGCCCCTCAAATACCCGGGACCTCCCACAAATCCCCAGCATTGAAAAGCAGTGAACAAGAAACCGGGAGAATTTAACCACCCAAAAACTGGTAACTATAACAATGATAACAATTAGGGATGAGCGAATCGATCCGGACGAACCCGGATTCGATCCGAATTTCAGGAAAAATTCGATTCGGATCGAATCCGAATTTCCCCGCGATTCGATCACTCGAAGTTTTCCTTTAACATCCATTCATTTACATTTACAGGCATTCTAAGATGGCGGACGGGACATGTCTGGACATCTATCCCGCGCCAGTGCAAGCTGGGGCAGTCACATGCAGCCTATCAGCAGCCAGCAAGCCCGGTGACGTCACACAGCGGTATTTAACGGCGGCCATCTTGCTTTTCCTCATTTCTCTATTGCATTCGTGACAGACAGAACGCTGTGTAGCTGAGGCAGTTAGACAGGCAGGGACAGACAGGGACAGGCTGGAGACAGGCAGGAGACAGGCAGGAGACAGACAGGAGACAGACAGAAAGCCAGGGAAAGGTAGGAAAAACGGAGGCTGTCACAGGGAGATTTTTTTTTTTTCATCCAGCCTTTGTTAGCGTTTTCAGGCTGCTTATAGTAACTAACTGTGCATATATACTGAACTGATCTTAAGTCTGCTGTGAGGCATCCCATTCTGTGACTAAAGCAGCCTCTGTTTAAGACCATATAAGCATTTGCTCTTATCATATTTGAAATTAGCCTGATAAAGACACTTTTGCTGGGCAAAGCACTACTGGACCCTGCCAGGTCGATTCCTGTTGGGGCATCCCATTCTGTAACTACAGCAGCCTCTGTTTAAGACCATATAAGCATTTGCTCTTATCATATTTGAAATTAGGCCTGATAAAGACACTTTTGCTGGGCAAAGCACTACTGGACCCTGCCAGGTCCATTCCTGCCCAGGGCATCCCATTCTGTGACTAAAGCAGCCTCTGTTTAAGACCATATAAGCATTTGCTCTTATCATATTTGAAATTAGGCCTGATAAAGACACTTTTGCTGGGCAAAGCACTACTGGACCCTGCCAGGTCCATTCCTGCCCAGGGCATCCCATTCTGTGACTAAAGCAGCCTCTGTTTAAGACCATATAAGCATTTGCTCTTATCATATTTGAAATTAGCCTGATAAAGACACTTTTGCTGGGCAAAGCACTACTGGACCCTGCCAGGTCGATTCCTGTTGGGGCATCCCATTCTGTGACTACAGCAGCCTCTGTTTAAGACCATATAAGCATTTGCTCTTATCATATTTGAAATTAGCCTGATAAAGACACTTTTGCTGGGCAAAGCACTACTGGACCCTGCCAGGTCCATCCCTGCCCAGGGCATCCCATTCTGTGACTAAAGCAGCCTCTGTTTAAGACCATATAAGCATTTGCTCTTATCATATTTGAAATTAGCCTGATAAAGACACTTTTGCTGGGCAAAGCACTACTGGACCCTGCCAGGTCCATTCCTGCCCAGGGCATCCCATTCTGTGACTAAAGCAGCCTCTGTTTAAGACCATATAAGCATTTGCTCTTATCATATTTGAAATTAGCCTGATAAAGACACTTTTGCTGGGCAAAGCACTACTGGACCCTGCCAGGTCCATTCCTGCCCAGGGCATCCCATTCTGTGACTAAAGCAGCCTCTGTTTAAGACCATATAAGCATTTGCTCTTATCATATTTGAAATTAGCCTGATAAAGACACTTTTGCTGGGCAAAGCACTACTGGACCCTGCCAGGTCGATTCCTGTTGGGGCATCCCATTCTGTGACTACAGCAGCCTCTGTTTAAGACCATATAAGCATTTGCTCTTATCATATTTGAAATTAGGCCTGATAAAGACACTTTTGCTGGGCAAAGCACTACTGGACCCTGCCAGGTCCATTCCTGCCCAGGGCATCCCATTCTGTGACTAAAGCAGCCTCTGTTTAAGACCATATAAGCATTTGCTCTTATCATATTTGAAATTAGGCCTGATAAAGACACTTTTGCTGGGCAAAGCACTACTGGACCCTGCCAGGTCCATTCCTGCCCAGGGCATCCCATTCTGTGACTAAAGCAGCCTCTGTTTAAGACCATATAAGCATTTGCTCTTATCATATTTGAAATTAGCCTGATAAAGACACTTTTGCTGGGCAAAGCACTACTGGACCCTGCCAGGTCGATTCCTGTTGGGGCATCCCATTCTGTGACTACAGCAGCCTCTGTTTAAGACCATATAAGCATTTGCTCTTATCATATTTGAAATTAGGCCTGATAAAGACACTTTTGCTGGGCAAAGCACTACTGGACCCTGCCAGGTCCATTCCTGCCCAGGGCATCCCATTCTGTGACTAAAGCAGCCTCTGTTTAAGACCATATAAGCATTTGCTCTTATCATATTTGAAATTAGGCCTGATAAAGACACTTTTGCTGGGCAAAGCACTACTGGACCCTGCCAGGTCCATTCCTGCCCAGGGCATCCCATTCTGTGACTAAAGCAGCCTCTGTTTAAGACCATATAAGCATTTGCTCTTATCATATTTGAAATTAGCCTGATAAAGACACTTTTGCTGGGCAAAGCACTACTGGACCCTGCCAGGTCGATTCCTGTTGGGGCATCCCATTCTGTGACTACAGCAGCCTCTGTTTAAGACCATATAAGCATTTGCTCTTATCATATTTGAAATTAGCCTGATAAAGACACTTTTGCTGGGCAAAGCACTACTGGACCCTGCCAGGTCCATTCCTGCCCAGGGCATCCCATTCTGTGACTAAAGCAGCCTCTGTTTAAGACCATATAAGCATTTGCTCTTATCATATTTGAAATTAGCCTGATAAAGACACTTTTGCTGGGCAAAGCACTACTGGACCCTGCCAGGTCGATTCCTGTTGGGGCATCCCATTCTGTGACTACAGCAGCCTCTGTTTAAGACCATATAAGCATTTGCTCTTATCATATTTGAAATTAGGCCTGATAAAGACACTTTTGCTGGGCAAAGCACTACTGGACCCTGCCAGGTCCATTCCTGCCCAGGGCATCCCATTCTGTGACTAAAGCAGCCTCTGTTTAAGACCATATAAGCATTTGCTCTTATCATATTTGAAATTAGGCCTGATAAAGACACTTTTGCTGGGCAAAGCACTACTGGACCCTGCCAGGTCCATTCCTGCCCAGGGCATCCCATTCTGTGACTAAAGCAGCCTCTGTTTAAGACCATATAAGCATTTGCTCTTATCATATTTGAAATTAGCCTGATAAAGACACTTTTGCTGGGCAAAGCACTACTGGACCCTGCCAGGTCGATTCCTGTTGGGGCATCCCATTCTGTGACTACAGCAGCCTCTGTTTAAGACCATATAAGCATTTGCTCTTATCATATTTGAAATTAGCCTGATAAAGACACTTTTGCTGGGCAAAGCACTACTGGACCCTGCCAGGTCCATTCCTGCCCAGGGCATCCCATTCTGTGACTAAAGCAGCCTCTGTTTAAGACCATATAAGCATTTGCTCTTATCATATTTGAAATTAGCCTGATAAAGACACTTTTGCTGGGCAAAGCACTACTGGACCCTGCCAGGTCCATTCCTGCCCAGGGCATCCCATTCTGTGACTAAAGCAGCCTCTGTTTAAGACCATATAAGCATTTGCTCTTATCATATTTGAAATTAGCCTGATAAAGACACTTTTGCTGGGCAAAGCACTACTGGACCCTGCCAGGTCCATTCCTGCCCAGGGCATCCCATTCTGTGACTAAAGCAGCCTCTGTTTAAGACCATATAAGCATTTGCTCTTATCATATTTGAAATTAGCCTGATAAAGACACTTTTGCTGGGCAAAGCACTACTGGACCCTGCCAGGTCCATTCCTGCCCAGGGCATCCCATTCTGTGACTAAAGCAGCCTCTGTTTAAGACCATATAAGCATTTGCTCTTATCATATTTGAAATTAGGCCTGATAAAGACACTTTTGCTGGGCAAAGCACTACTGGACCCTGCCAGGTCGATTCCTGTTGGGGCATCCCATTCTGTGACTACAGCAGCCTCTGTTTAAGACCATATAAGCATTTGCTCTTATCATATTTGAAATTAGCCTGATAAAGACACTTTTGCTGGGCAAAGCACTACTGGACCCTGCCAGGTCCATTCCTGCCCAGGGCATCCCATTCTGTGACTAAAGCAGCCTCTGTTTAAGACCATATAAGCATTTGCTCTTATCATATTTGAAATTAGCCTGATAAAGACACTTTTGCTGGGCAAAGCACTACTGGACCCTGCCAGGTCGATTCCTGTTGGGGCATCCCATTCTGTGACTACAGCAGCCTCTGTTTAAGACCATATAAGCATTTGCTCTTATCATATTTGAAATTAGGCCTGATAAAGACACTTTTGCTGGGCAAAGCACTACTGGACCCTGCCAGGTCAATTCCTGCCCAGGGCATCCCATTCTGTGACTAAAGCAGCCTCTGTTTAAGACCATATAAGCATTTGCTCTTATCATATTTGAAATTAGGCCTGATAAAGACACTTTTGCTGGGCAAAGCACTACTGGACCCTGCCAGGTCCATTCCTGCCCAGGGCATCCCATTCTGTGACTAAAGCAGCCTCTGTTTAAGACCATATAAGCATTTGCTCTTATCATATTTGAAATTAGCCTGATAAAGACACTTTTGCTGGGCAAAGCACTACTGGACCCTGCCAGGTCCATTCCTGCCCAGGGCATCCCATTCTGTGACTAAAGCAGCCTCTGTTTAAGACCATATAAGCATTTGCTCTTATCATATTTGAAATTAGCCTGATAAAGACACTTTTGCTGGGCAAAGCACTACTGGACCCTGCCAGGTCCATTCCTGCCCAGGGCATCCCATTCTGTGACTAAAGCAGCCTCTGTTTAAGACCATATAAGCATTTGCTCTTATCATATTTGAAATTAGCCTGATAAAGACACTTTTGCTGGGCAAAGCACTACTGAACCCTGCCAGGTCCATTCCTGCCCAGGGCATCCCATTCTGTGACTAAAGCAGCCTCTGTTTAAGACCATATAAGCATTTGCTCTTATCATATTTGAAATTAGCCTGATAAAGACACTTTTGCTGGGCAAAGCACTACTGGACCCTGCCAGGTCCATTCCTGCCCAGGGCATCCCATTCTGTGACTAAAGCAGCCTCTGTTTAAGACCATATAAGCATTTGCTCTTATCATATTTGAAATTAGGCCTGATAAAGACACTTTTGCTGGGCAAAGCACTACTGGACCCTGCCAGGTCCATTCCTGCCCAGGGCATCCCATTCTGTGACTAAAGTAGCCTCTGTTTAAGACCATATAAGCATTTGCTCTTATCATATTTGAAATTAGCCTGATAAAGACACTTTTGCTGGGCAAAGCACTACTGGACCCTGCCAGGTCGATTCCTGTTGGGGCATCCCATTCTGTGACTACAGCAGCCTCTGTTTAAGACCATATAAGCATTTGCTCTTATCATATTTGAAATTAGCCTGATAAAGACACTTTTGCTGGGCAAAGCACTACTGGACCCTGCCAGGTCCATTCCTGCCCAGGGCATCCCATTCTGTGACTAAAGCAGCCTCTGTTTAAGACCATATAAGCATTTGCTCTTATCATATTTGAAATTAGCCTGATAAAGACACTTTTGCTGGGCAAAGCACTACTGGACCCTGCCAGGTCGATTCCTGTTGGGGCATCCCATTCTGTGACTACAGCAGCCTCTGTTTAAGACCATATAAGCATTTGCTCTTATCATATTTGAAATTAGGCCTGATAAAGACACTTTTGCTGGGCAAAGCACTACTGGACCCTGCCAGGTCCATTCCTGCCCAGGGCATCCCATTCTGTGACTAAAGCAGCCTCTGTTTAAGACCATATAAGCATTTGCTCTTATCATATTTGAAATTAGGCCTGATAAAGACACTTTTGCTGGGCAAAGCACTACTGGACCCTGCCAGGTCCATTCCTGCCCAGGGCATCCCATTCTGTGACTAAAGCAGCCTCTGTTTAAGACCATATAAGCATTTGCTCTTATCATATTTGAAATTAGCCTGATAAAGACACTTTTGCTGGGCAAAGCACTACTGGACCCTGCCAGGTCGATTCCTGTTGGGGCATCCCATTCTGTGACTACAGCAGCCTCTGTTTAAGACCATATAAGCATTTGCTCTTATCATATTTGAAATTAGCCTGATAAAGACACTTTTGCTGGGCAAAGCACTACTGGACCCTGCCAGGTCCATTCCTGCCCAGGGCATCCCATTCTGTGGCTAAAGCAGCCTCTGTTTAAGACCATATAAGCATTTGCTCTTATCATATTTGAAATTAGCCTGATAAAGACACTTTTGCTGGGCAAAGCACTACTGGACCCTGCCAGGTCCATTCCTGCCCAGGGCATCCCATTCTGTGACTAAAGCAGCCTCTGTTTAAGACCATATAAGCATTTGCTCTTATCATATTTGAAATTAGCCTGATAAAGACACTTTTGCTGGGCAAAGCACTACTGGACCCTGCCAGGTCCATTCCTGCCCAGGGCATCCCATTCTGTGACTAAAGCAGCCTCTGTTTAAGACCATATAAGCATTTGCTCTTATCATATTTGAAATTAGCCTGATAAAGACACTTTTGCTGGGCAAAGCACTACTGGACCCTGCCAGGTCCATTCCTGCCCAGGGCATCCCATTCTGTGACTAAAGCAGCCTCTGTTTAAGACCATATAAGCATTTGCTCTTATCATATTTGAAATTAGCCTGATAAAGACACTTTTGCTGGGCAAAGCACTACTGGACCCTGCCAGGTCGATTCCTGTTGGGGCATCCCATTCTGTGACTACAGCAGCCTCTGTTTAAGACCATATAAGCATTTGCTCTTATCATATTTGAAACTAGCCTGATAAAGACACTTTTGCTGGGCAAAGCACTACTGGACCCTGCCAGGTCCATTCCTGCCCAGGGCATCCCATTCTGTGACTAAAGCAGCCTCTGTTTAAGACCATATAAGCATTTGCTCTTATCATATTTGAAATTAGCCTGATAAAGACACTTTTGCTGGGCAAAGCACTACTGGACCCTGCCAGGTCGATTCCTGTTGGGGCATCCCATTCTGTGACTACAGCAGCCTCTGTTTAAGACCATATAAGCATTTGCTCTTATCATATTTGAAATTAGGCCTGATAAAGACACTTTTGCTGGGCAAAGCACTACTGGACCCTGCCAGGTCCATTCCTGCCCAGGGCATCCCATTCTGTGACTAAAGCAGCCTCTGTTTAAGACCATATAAGCATTTGCTCTTATCATATTTGAAATTAGGCCTGATAAAGACACTTTTGCTGGGCAAAGCACTACTGGACCCTGCCAGGTCCATTCCTGCCCAGGGCATCCCATTCTGTGACTAAAGCAGCCTCTGTTTAAGACCATATAAGCATTTGCTCTTATCATATTTGAAATTAGCCTGATAAAGACACTTTTGCTGGGCAAAGCACTACTGGACCCTGCCAGGTCGATTCCTGTTGGGGCATCCCATTCTGTGACTACAGCAGCCTCTGTTTAAGACCATATAAGCATTTGCTCTTATCATATTTGAAATTAGCCTGATAAAGACACTTTTGCTGGGCAAAGCACTACTGGACCCTGCCAGGTCCATTCCTGCCCAGGGCATCCCATTCTGTGACTAAAGCAGCCTCTGTTTAAGACCATATAAGCATTTGCTCTTATCATATTTGAAATTAGCCTGATAAAGACACTTTTGCTGGGCAAAGCACTACTGGACCCTGCCAGGTCCATTCCTGCCCAGGGCATCCCATTCTGTGACTAAAGCAGCCTCTGTTTAAGACCATATAAGCATTTGCTCTTATCATATTTGAAATTAGCCTGATAAAGACACTTTTGCTGGGCAAAGCACTACTGGACCCTGCCAGGTCGATTCCTGTTGGGGCATCCCATTCTGTGACTACAGCAGCCTCTGTTTAAGACCATATAAGCATTTGCTCTTATCATATTTGAAATTAGCCTGATAAAGACACTTTTGCTGGGCAAAGCACTACTGGACCCTGCCAGGTCCATTCCTGCCCAGGGCATCCCATTCTGTGACTAAAGCAGCCTCTGTTTAAGACCATATAAGCATTTGCTCTTATCATATTTGAAATTAGCCTGATAAAGACACTTTTGCTGGGCAAAGCACTACTGGACCCTGCCAGGCCCATTCCTGCCCAGGGCATCCCATTCTGTGACTAAAGCAGCCTCTGTTTAAGACCATATAAGCATTTGCTCTTATCATATTTGAAATTAGGCCTGATAAAGACACTTTTTCTGGGCATAGCACTACTGGACCCTGCCAGGTCCACTTCTGTTGGGGCATCCCATTCTGTGACTAAAGCAGCCTCTGTTTAAGACCATATAAGCATTTGCTCTTATTATATTTATATTATAAGACACTTTTGCTGGGCATAGGCTTACTGCTGCCTGCCAGGTGCACTTCTGTTGAGGCATCCCATTCTGTAACATAGCATACCCCTCTTTATTTACACTAAGCAGCTCTCTTATTTACACTAAGCAGGCCTGTTGGAGGCTGAGTGTTACTGCTCACTTTTGGTGTGCATTATATTCTGTTTCATATAGACCCACCGCTGCCCGGGGTTTTTTTAAATATCACCTACTACCACGCCAGTTAGACTATGTCGGGCAGACAAGTGCCTGGAAGTGAAAAGAGGAGTGGCAGAGGCCAAGATTCCGCAGGCAGAGCTCGCATCAGACTGGGGGCCAGTAGCAGCAGGAGTCACGCTGAGAGACCTAATCTGCCAGTATCTGCTAGCGGTCGGGTCTCCACCAGTAACGCATCTGCCGTGGTAGATTGGTTGACGCGCTCATCAACAACATCATCACAACTTACGTCTGAGACCCCCAGTCTAGGGTCGGTAGGTTCCTCTGACACAACCCTGAGTTGGCATGCCCCGAGAGCAGTCCCTGTCCTCCCATTGCCTCTGGCCTACGCCGTTCCCTCCCCCAGCGACGTATCCTATGCTTTGGGTTCAGCTCCACTCTTTAGTGAGGAGGACCATCAGATAGAGGACAGTCAGCAGCTACTGCCCAGCCAAGAAATGGAGGTGGCTTCTTTAGCTAGGCAGACAAATAGTGATGTGGACAGTGTCGTGGGTGCTGCGAGCGTTCCAGCTCCTGCGCCAGACACTGTTGACGAATCCACGAACATCAGTGACGTACAGCCACAACTCGGTGATGATGATGATGATGACGATGAAGCCGATCGCACTTGGGAGCCGGGTGATGAAGGGGCTTCATCGTCATCATCAGGAGAAGAGGGGCGCAGGTTGCCCCGGAGTCAGCAGCTGAGGCAGCAAGGTGGTAGCAGTCAGCATGGGGGCACAATTCCAAAGGCTGGAGCCGGCCGGGGCCGGGGCCGGGGTAGAGCACCTGCTGTGCGGCAGTCTACCTTATCGGGAGGTAGTGGAGCAGGGGTTCCTGGAGTTGGCAACAGCAGCAGTGAATCAGTGAGGCCAGGGGGTGGGAAAAGTAGCTACTCGGCAGTGTGGCAGTTTTTCCTGAGGCATCCGCAGGAGGGTAACATGGCCACATGCAAGATATGTAGGCAAAAGGTGAAGCGTGGCCAGGGTCCAAATGTTGGCACCACGGCCCTGCGTCAACATATGATGCGTCACCATAAAACGACCTGGGAGAACCGAGGCTCCCAAGGGGTGGTCCAGTCTGCTTCCTCACCAAGTGAGCTCCCAATTTCTGCCAGCCAAGGCTCCAGCACCTCAGCCGAAGGCAGCTGTGCGTCATACCCATCCTCTGTCGCTCCTGCTCCTCCTCCTCCTCCTCCAAGTCATGCATCCCGCCAGCAATCCATCAGCGAAGCCATGTCCAAGAGACAGCAGTATGCACCCACTCATCCTACGGCGCAGAAGCTGAATGTGCTCCTGTCCAAGTTGCTGGTGCTGCAGTCGCTCCCTTTTCAGGTGGTGGAATCTGCACCTTTCAGAGAACTGATGGCTTGTGCCGAGCCGAGGTGGAGAGTCCCAAGCCGTCATTTCTTTGCCAAGAAGGCAGTACCAGCGCTGCACACTTTTGTTGAACAGAAGGTGGGCCAGTCCTTGAGCCTGTCGGTGTGTAGCAAAATACATGGCAGCGCCGACATCTGGAGCTGTAACTACGGTCAGGGGCAGTACATGTCGTTTACGGCCCACTAGGTGAATGTGGTCCCTTTGCAGCAGCAACTTGGACAGGTCACGCCGCTTCGGCCTCCGCGCTCTCTGCCCATTGGGCCTGTGACACCGTGCGACTCGGCCTCCTCATCCTCCGCCATCTCCTCACCCTCCACTGTAGGCTCAAGTCTCAGTGCCCCTCCAGTCTACCATGTGTGCAGGGCACGGAGGTGTCACGCAGTGCTTCACATGGTTTGTCTTGGCGAACGGAGTCACACAGGGGAGGAACTGCTTAAATGTATTCATCAGGAAATCCAAACATGGCTTACTCCGAGAAAACTTAAAATGGGAATCATGGTTACCGACAATGGGAAGAACATTTTGTCTGCGCTGCGCCAAGGAAGCCTGACCCATGCCCCCTGCATGGCTCACGTCTTCAATCTGGTTGTCAAGCGGTTTCTGAAGTGTTCCCCCCATCTGCAGGACATCCTAACAACTTCACGGAAACTTTGCATGCACTTCAGCCACTCCTACACCGCCAAACACACCCTTCTTGAGCTACAGCGTCAGAATGGTATCCCCCAACATAGTCTGATTTGCGATGTTTCCACCCGTTGGAATTCCACCCTTCACATGTTGGACCGATTATATGAACAGAGAAAAGCCATCACGGATTTCCTGATGATCCAAGCAGATAGGGGGACTCCCCTGTGTAACTTCAATGTCAACCAGTGGCAGCTCATACGTGACACCTGCCGTTTGCTCAGGCCCTTTGAGGAAGCCACTTTATTTGTCAGTCGGCAGGATTACGGGATGAACGACGTGATTCCACTGCTTCATGTACTACAGCACATGTTGGAAACCATGGCTGGTCAGGGCACTGGAGACATGGCGTTTACATCTTACGGCCACATGAACCCCGTTGGAGCTGAACTGGAGGAGGAGGAGGAAGAGGAGGAGGAGGAGTTGCCCAGCGAAACACAGTTTAGGCTTGGCGAAATGGCTGGTTTATCTAGTCAGCGGACAGGAGAGGAGGAGCAGGAGCAGCCAGAGGAGCTAGAGGTTTTTGAGGAAGGCGAGACAGAGGACCCGGGCACACCGTGGCAGTATGCAGTGGAGATGGAGACAGGTAGTCCATCCGAGTCACTTGCGCAAATGGCACGAAGCATGCTCACGTGCTTGCGTAGTGACCCCAGAATTGTTTCCATCTGTCGGTGGGATGACTTCTGGCTGTCCACCTTATTGGACCCTCGCTTCCGGCACAAAATGGGGGCATTTTTTAAACCCACCGAGAGGGAGGACAAACTCAACTACTACAAAGACATTCTACGTAGGCAGTTGGCCGATGCCTATCTGCGCCATGGTCCATACTCTCGCAGGTCTGACTCGAGGGGACCTCTGCGCTCACCTTCCACTGCCATGGCCGCTGGGGGGGGTTGGCAGCAGCAGCAGCAGAAGCTCCATCAGCAGCAGCAGCCTCAGTCTTCAGTCGCTAATGAGTAGCTTTCTACACCCGCATAGTGAGGCTACTCATGAGCAGCAGGAAGACCTGGAGCAGGACCTGAACCAGCAGGTCATGTCATACTTTGACATGACCATGCCAACACACCTTGAGGATCCGCTGGACTTCTGGGCAGCCAAACTTGATTTGTGGCCGCAACTAGCAGAGTTTGCCCTGGAAAAGCTGTCCTGCCCGGCAAGTAGCGTGCCATCTGAGCGGGTGTTTAGTACGGCGGGGGCCATAGTTACGGCGAGGAGAACTCGTCTGTCAACTAAAAATGTGGAGAGACTCACCTTTGTCAAAATGAATCAGGGATGGATCAGCCAGGATGTCCAAGAGACAGCAGTATGCACCCACTCATCCTACGGCGCAGAAGCTGAATGTGCTCCTGTCCAAGTTGCTGGTGCTGCAGTCGCTCCCTTTTCAGGTGGTGGAATCTGCACCTTTCAGAGAACTGATGGCTTGTGCCGAGCCGAGGTGGAGAGTCCCAAGCCGTCATTTCTTTGCCAAGAAGGCAGTACCAGCGCTGCACACTTTTGTTGAACAGAAGGTGGGCCAGTCCTTGAGCCTGTCGGTGTGTAGCAAAATACATGGCAGCGCCGACATCTGGAGCTGTAACTACGGTCAGGGGCAGTACATGTCGTTTACGGCCCACTAGGTGAATGTGGTCCCTTTGCAGCAGCAACTTGGACAGGTCACGCCGCTTCGGCCTCCGCGCTCTCTGCCCATTGGGCCTGTGACACCGTGCGACTCGGCCTCCTCATCCTCCGCCATCTCCTCACCCTCCACTGTAGGCTCAAGTCTCAGTGCCCCTCCAGTCTACCATGTGTGCAGGGCACGGAGGTGTCACGCAGTGCTTCACATGGTTTGTCTTGGCGAACGGAGTCACACAGGGGAGGAACTGCTTAAATGTATTCATCAGGAAATCCAAACATGGCTTACTCCGAGAAAACTTAAAATGGGAATCATGGTTACCGACAATGGGAAGAACATTTTGTCTGCGCTGCGCCAAGGAAGCCTGACCCATGCCCCCTGCATGGCTCACGTCTTCAATCTGGTTGTCAAGCGGTTTCTGAAGTGTTCCCCCCATCTGCAGGACATCCTAACAACTTCACGGAAACTTTGCATGCACTTCAGCCACTCCTACACCGCCAAACACACCCTTCTTGAGCTACAGCGTCAGAATGGTATCCCCCAACATAGTCTGATTTGCGATGTTTCCACCCGTTGGAATTCCACCCTTCACATGTTGGACCGATTATATGAACAGAGAAAAGCCATCACGGATTTCCTGATGATCCAAGCAGATAGGGGGACTCCCCTGTGTAACTTCAATGTCAACCAGTGGCAGCTCATACGTGACACCTGCCGTTTGCTCAGGCCCTTTGAGGAAGCCACTTTATTTGTCAGTCGGCAGGATTACGGGATGAACGACGTGATTCCACTGCTTCATGTACTACAGCACATGTTGGAAACCATGGCTGGTCAGGGCACTGGAGACATGGCGTTTACATCTTACGGCCACATGAACCCCGTTGGAGCTGAACTGGAGGAGGAGGAGGAGGAGTTGCCCAGCGAAACACAGTTTAGGCTTGGCGAAATGGCTGGTTTATCTAGTCAGCGGACAGGAGAGGAGGAGCAGGAGCAGCCAGAGGAGCTAGAGGTTTTTGAGGAAGGCGAGACAGAGGACCCGGGCACACCGTGGCAGTATGCAGTGGAGATGGAGACAGGTAGTCCATCCGAGTCACTTGCGCAAATGGCACGAAGCATGCTCACGTGCTTGCGTAGTGACCCCAGAATTGTTTCCATCTGTCGGTGGGATGACTTCTGGCTGTCCACCTTATTGGACCCTCGCTTCCGGCACAAAATGGGGGCATTTTTTAAACCCACCGAGAGGGAGGACAAACTCAACTACTACAAAGACATTCTACGTAGGCAGTTGGCCGATGCCTATCTGCGCCATGGTCCATACTCTCGCAGGTCTGACTCGAGGGGACCTCTGCGCTCACCTTCCACTGCCATGGCCGCTGGGGGGGGTTGGCAGCAGCAGCAGCAGAAGCTCCATCAGCAGCAGCAGCCTCAGTCTTCAGTCGCTAATGAGTAGCTTTCTACACCCGCATAGTGAGGCTACTCATGAGCAGCAGGAAGACCTGGAGCAGGACCTGAACCAGCAGGTCATGTCATACTTTGACATGACCATGCCAACACACCTTGAGGATCCGCTGGACTTCTGGGCAGCCAAACTTGATTTGTGGCCGCAACTAGCAGAGTTTGCCCTGGAAAAGCTGTCCTGCCCGGCAAGTAGCGTGCCATCTGAGCGGGTGTTTAGTACGGCGGGGGCCATAGTTACGGCGAGGAGAACTCGTCTGTCAACTAAAAATGTGGAGAGACTCACCTTTGTCAAAATGAATCAGGGATGGATCAGCCAGGATTTCCACCCACCAATGCCTGATGCATGCGACTAGATTCAGCATGGTGCCACGTTTTACACTTTCCAAATGGTGCAAAACATATTTATGTCTTTAGGCCATTTTTTGGGCTCCTGCTGCTGCTACTGTCAACTCCTGCCAACTCCAGGGTGTGATTCATCCAATTTTTGGGCTCCTGAAGCCAACTCCAGTGTATATTTGGGCTCCTGCTGCTGCTACTGTCAACTCCTGCCAACTCCAGGGTGTGATTCATCCAATTTTTGGGCTCCTGAGGCCAACTCCAGTGTATATTTGGGCTCCTGCTGCTGCCAACTTCTGCCAACTCCAGGGTGTGATTCATCCAATTTTTGGGCTCCTGAAGCCAACTCCAGTGTATATTTGGGCTCCTGCTGCTGCTGCTGTCAACTCCTGCCAACTCCAGGGTGTGATTCATCCAATTTTTGGGCTACTGAAGCCAACTCCAGTGTATATTTGGGCTCCTGCTGCTGCTGCTGCCAACTTCTGCCAACTCCAGGGTGTGATTCATCCAATTTTTGGGCTCCTGAAGCCAACTCCAGTGTATATTTGGGCTCCTGCTGCTGCTACTGTCAACTCCTGCCAACTCCAGGGTGTGATTCATCCAATTTTTGGGCTCCTGAAGTCAACTCCAGTGTATATTTGGGCTCCTGCTGCTGCTGCTGTCAACTCCTGCCAACTCCAGGGTGTGATTCATCCAATTTTTGGGCTCCTGAGGCCAACTCCAGTGTATATTTGGGCTCCTGCTGCTGCTGCTGCCAACTTCTGCCAACTCCAGGGTGTGATTCATCCAATTTTTGGGCTCCTGAAGCCAACTCCAGTGTATATTTGGGCTCCTGCTGCTGCTGCTGCCAACTTCTGCCAACTCCAGGGTGTGATTCATCCAATTTTTGGGCTCCTGAAGCCAACTCCAGTGTATATTTGGGCTCCTGCTGCTGCTACTGTCAACTCCTGCCAACTCCAGGGTGTGATTCATCCAATTTTTGGGCTCCTGAGGCCAACTCCAGTGTATATTTGGGCTCCTGCTGCTGCTGCTGCCAACTTCTGCCAACTCCAGGGTGTGATTCATCCAATTTTTGGGCTCCTGAAGCCAACTCCAGTGTATATTTGGGCTCCTGCTGCTGCTGCTGTCAACTCCTGCCAACTCCAGGGTGTGATTCATCCAATTTTTGGGCTACTGAAGCCAACTCCAGTGTATATTTGGGCTCCTGCTGCTGCTGCTGCCAACTTCTGCCAAATCCAGGGTGTGATTCATCCAATTTTTGGGCTCCTGAAGCCAACTCCAGTGTATATTTGGGCTCCTGCTGCTGCTACTGTCAACTCCTGCCAACTCCAGGGTGTGATTCATCCAATTTTTGGGCTCCTGAAGCCAACTCCAGTGTATATTTGGGCTCCTGCTGCTGCTGCTGTCAACTCCTGCCAACTCCAGGGTGTGATTCATCCAATTTTTGGGCTCCTGAGGCCAACTCCAGTGTATATTTGGGCTCCTGCTGCTGCTGCTGCCAACTTCTGCCAACTCCAGGGTGTGATTCATCCAATTTTTGGGCTCCTGAAGCCAACTCCAGTGTATATTTGGGCTCCTGCTGCTGCTACTGTCAACTCCTGCCAACTCCAGGGTGTGATTCATCCAATTTTTGGGCTCCTGAGGCCAACTCCAGTGTATATTTGGGCTCCTGCTGCTGCTGCTGTCAACTCCTGCCAACTCCAGGGTGTGATTCATCCAATTTTTGGGCTCCTGAGGCCAACTCCAGTGTATATTTGGGCTCCTGCTGCTGCTGCTGCCAACTTCTGCCAACTCCAGGGTGTGATTCATCCAATTTTTGGGCTCCTGAAGCCAACTCCAGTGTATATTTGGGCTCCTGCTGCTGCTGCTGTCAACTCCTGCCAACTCCAGGGTGTGATTCATCCAATTTTTGGGCTCCTGAGGCCAACTCCAGTGTATATTTGGGCTCCTGCTGCTGCTGCTGCCAACTTCTGCCAACTCCAGGGTGTGATTCATCCAATTTTTGGGCTCCTGAAGCCAACTCCAGTGTATATTTGGGCTCCTGCTGCTGCTGCTGTCAACTCCTGCCAACTCCAGGGTGTGATTCATCCAATTTTTGGGCTCCTGAGGCCAACTCCAGTGTATATTTGGGCTCCTGCTGCTGCTGCTGCCAACTTCTGCCAACTCCAGGGTGTGATTCATCCAATTTTTGGGCTCCTGAAGCCAACTCCAGTGTATATTTGGGCTCCTGCTGCTGCTACTGTCAACTCCTGCCAACTCCAGGGTGTGATTCATCCAATTTTTGGGCTCCTGAAGCCAACTCCAGTGTATATTTGGGCTCCTGCTGCTGCTGCTGCCAACTTCTGCCAACTCCAGGGTGTGATTCATCCAATTTTTGGGCTCCTGAAGCCAACTCCAGTGTATATTTGGGCTCCTGCTGCTGCTACTGTCAACTCCTGCCAACTCCAGGGTGTGATTCATCCAATTTTTGGGCTCCTGAGGCCAACTCCAGTGTATATTTGGGCTCCTGCTGCTGCTGCTGCCAACTTCTGCCAACTCCAGGGTGTGATTCATCTAATTTTTGGGCTCCTGAAGCCAACTCCAGTGTATATTTGGGCTCCTGCTGCTGCTGCTGTCAACTCCTGCCAACTCCAGGGTGTGATTCATCCAATTTTTGGGCTCCTGAGGCCAACTCCAGTGTATATTTGGGCTCCTGCTGCTGCTGCTGCCAACTTCTGCCAACTCCAGGGTGTGATTCATCCAATTTTTGGGCTCCTGAAGCCAACTCCAGTGTATATTTGGGCTCCTGCTGCTGCTGCTGCCAACTTCTGCCAACTCCAGGGTGTGATTCATCCATTTTTTGGGCTCCTGAGGCCAACTCCAGTGTATATTTGGGCTCCTTCTGCCCCTCATAGTGATGCCACTTCAACTCTCTGCAATTGTGCCGCTCTGCGATTCTATTAGCGATGCCTCTGATCTGCATGTGATATTTCTTCAAAGTATTATTTAACTAACCCAGCACGCATCCTGTGCGTGTTACAGCAAGGCTGAATGGTTTACAACCCTATTGAGGCTCTAGGAGGCTCAGAAATAGCCGTTTTTAATAGCGATTCGTCGCGAATTTATTCGGGTCGAAACGATTTTTGTCGGAAAATTCGGCGAATCAGTCGAATCGAATTTTTCAAAAGTTCGCTCATCTCTAATAACAATCACCATACAGGGGATCCAGAATAATGCAACAACAGGGTGGGGTGGAGCAGGACGTACTGTATACAAATAATATCAATTCTACAGGTGAGTACTTCACAGAATTGTATTATTCTTAGTATACAGTACGTCCTGCTCCAGATAGAATACTTACACTTGGGACATCCAATAACAGTGTCCATAAAGTAGGGTGGGATCCCCCAACAAAAGGTAACAGACAGTTTAAACTACTGCCGCTTGCAAAACCTTGCGGCCAAAAACAGCATCAGCTGAGGCCCTAACATCAACCTTGTAAAACTTTGAAAAGGTATGAACAGAAGACTAAGTAGCGGCCTTGCAAACTTGTTCAACAGAAGCCTGGTGCTGGAAGGCCCAAGAGGCACCAATAGCACGAGTAGAATGAGCAGTAAGGCGGAAGGGAGGATTCTTCCCCTTAGCAGAATAGGCCTGAATCACAGCCTGACGGATCCATTTGCTGATAGTAGACTTGGCAGGAGCCAAACCCTTCCTAGGCCCAGAAGGGACCACAAAAAGAGCATCAGTTTTTCTGAAGGCCGCAGTGACCACCAGGTAATACTTCAGACACCTGACCACATCCAAGGAATGCAAATTGCTAGGATTAGGGCATAATGAAGGAAAAACAATATCTTGATTCAAATGAAAAGCAGACACCACCTTAGGCAAAAAATCCGGCTTAAAGCGGAACACCACCTTATCCTGGTGTCTCTCAAAGTATGGGGCCTGAATAGACAGAGCCGCCAGCTCAGACACATGCCTGACCGAAGTAATAGCCACCAGAAAGACAATCTTGAGGGTAAGTACAGCCAGAGCAGCATCCTGAATAGGTTCAAAGGGAGCACCCTGCAAGGCAGACAAGACCAAGTTCAAATCCCAAACAGGGACCATAGGTTTTCGTGGGGAACGCACATGAGTGACCCCCTGAAAGAAGGTCTTAACCAAAGAATGCTAAGCAAAAGCCTTCTAAAAGAAGACAGACAGGGCAGAAACCTGACCCTTCAAAGTACTGAGTTGGAGACCCGACTCCAACCCATGCTGTAAAAACTCCAGAACCCTGGGAACTGAGAACACCCGACAGGGAAGAGACCTAGACTCACACCAGTCAATGTAGGTACGCCATACCCTATAATAGATGGAAGAAGAAGTTTTCTTCCTAGCCTTCACCATGGTCTCAACCACCGAGGCAGACAAGCCTTTCTCCATCAAGATGGAGGTTTCAGCAGCCAGGCCGTCAAAGCCAGAGTTTGTAAATTGGGATGGCGTAAGGGGCCCTGAGTGAGCAGATCTGGCACTCCTGGCAGAACGTACTGGTCTACTGCCATCTGCACCACGTCTGCGAACCACACTCTTCTTGGCCACCTGGGGGCCACCAGAATCACTGGCACCCCTTCCAGAGCAATCTTGCGCAGGACCCTGCCCAGCGGGGGGAATGGAGGAAAGACATACAGGAGCCAAAATTCCTGCCATTACATGGACAGAGCATCTGTGGCCAAGGCCAGAGGATCCTGAGACAGGGAGACAAAGGCCGGGAGCTTGTGATTGTGACGAGACCAAACAGATCCACATCCGGTAGACCCCAACGGTGAAACAGGGACTGCAATACCCTGTTGCAGAGGGACCACTCTCCCTGACGAGAGGTCCCCCTGCTCAGAGAGTCTGCCAGTAGATTCTCTGCCCCCGGGATGTAAACAGCCGAAATGCATTGAACATTGGCCTCCGCCCATGTCAGAATCCGCGACACCTCCTGGAGGGCACCCCTGCTCCGGATCCCTCCCTGATGGTTGATGTAGGCAACCGCTGTCCTGTTGTCTGAGCGCACCTGCACAGACAGACCCCTCAGGTGATTGGTCAACTGCTCCAGTACCAACCTGATTGCCCGTAGTTCCAGAATGTTGATGGGTAAGTGGGCCTCCTGAGGGCCCCACCTCCCCTGGAACCGCAGGGACTTCCAGAATCCCCCCCATCCTGACAGACTGGCATCCGTGGTGACCGTCTCCCAGGAGGGGGCCAGAAAGGACCTGCCCCCCAGCAAGTTCCTGTGGTCCAGCCACCACGAAAGGGACCGTCTGACCAAGGGGAGAAGCACATGTTGGGTCCTTGTCCCATACTGACAGAAGGTGAAGTTGTAGAGGCCTCAGATGGAACTGAGCAAAGGGCACCGCCTCGAAGCACGCCACCATCAGGCCCACCAACTGCATTCCCTGCCTGAGGGAGGGCTCAGGAACCTCACCTGCGCAGTTAGAGCTTCCACCTTCTGTTGAGGAAGGAATATCCTTGACTGAACCGTATCCAGAATCATTCCCAGGAATGGGGTCACCGAGGAAGGGGACAGAGAGGACTTGGGGTGATTGATCACCCAGCGGAAGGACTCCAGGGTGGACACCACCAGCTGAGTGTCCAACTCTGCCTGCTGTAGCGACCGAGAGGTGATGAGTATGTCGTCCAGGTAGGGCAGCACGCGTATGCCCCTTGACCTTACCAGAGACATCACCCCCGCCAGCACCTTGGTGAACACTCTGGGAGCTGAGGTGAGGCCAAATGGCAAGGCCACAAATTGGTAATGTTGATCTTCCAACGCGAATCTGAGAAACCTTTGGTGTCCCGGGAACACAGGGATGTGAAGGTAAGCATCTTTGATGTCCACAGACGTCATGAAATCCACTGGGCGCAGGGAGCCGATGGCCGAGCGCAGAGTTTCCATGCGAAAGCACCTGTTCTTGACAAATTTGTTGAGGATCTTTAAATCCAGAATGGGCCTGACTGACCCATCTTTTTTGGGAACTGTGAAAAGGTTGGAATAGAACCCCTTTTCTCTTTCTCTTAAGGGGACCCTGCAAATGACCCCCAGACCCAGAAGGCCTTGCACGGCCTGCATCAAGACCTGAGCTGAGACGTGGTGCCTCCAGACGTGCACAAAGTGCTGTAGCCGTCCCCCACCCCAACGGGCGAGGGCGCCCCATCATGCCTGAGGGGGCTTGTAAGAGGATTTGGGCTTAGACCCCCAGGAGGAGCCAGGACGTCCTCCTCTGCTCCTGTGCCAGGAATCTGCACGAGCCCCCGCGAAGGACACCCCTTTTCCCTCCTTAGCACCATGGTAGGGGAGTGAAAGGGGGCCCTGGCCCCGAAAGAGCCGAGACTGCCGCCTGCGCTGGGGTAACTTACCTCCTTTAGCAAAAAGGTCTAGGCGGTCCCCAAACAGGCGTAGCCCCTTAAATGGAAGCCCAGTAAGGGCCTTCTTTGCAGCATTGTCAGCAGCCCACTGGCGCAGCCAAACCGCGCGGCGTATAGCTACCGCCAAGGCAGAAGTTCTTGCACATATCCTAATGGCATCATCCAAGGCAGATAGGATAAAGTTTACAAACACATCACAGTTAGACAGTGCATTAAACGTATCAGGTGGCAATTCATCAGAACCTTCAAGTACACTTTGATCAGGGCCCTGAGCGCCACAGACATAATGGCCGAGGCGCAAACCGGGCGCAGCGCCGCCCCCACAAATGCAAAGGCATGGCACGCCAATTGGTCAATGCGCCGGTCCTCAGCATCCCGCAGCGTAGTAGTGTCAGGGGAGTGCATAATAGAGGTGTTAGACAGCCCTAGAATAGGAGCATCGACCTCGGGGGGCGATGACCAGCACTTGACCATATCAGCAGGAAAGGGATACTTTCTGTCCCAACTCTTAGGTATACCGGGGAGTCTACTGGGACGTTCCCACTCCTTAAGCACAAGGTTATTGAAATAGGTTTGCTCTGGAAATTCCAAACGAGCCTTAGCAGTATGAAAAAGCTCACCCCTTTGCCTGGGAGCCGCAACAGGGGGAGAGATGGACAAAACCTCAAAAATCTGAACCAGCAGTCTGTCAGTATCATCCGGGGTCCAGGGGTCAGAGCCAGAATCGTCATGACCCCTGGACCTCTTGTCAGATGACCCTGAGTCAGAGAACAGCTCCACTTCGTCCGATAGGGTGTAGCCATATAGATGCAACAACTCATCAGACTCCATAGGGAAAAGAGTGGCATCAGGTGTTAAGTAACGCTTTTTAGCGGTGGCCTTACGCGCTAAGGTATTAGCAATCAATTTTTCAACACTGGCCAGTCTAGCAGACACATCAGATTGAGAATCCCCGCTTGTATGCAATTCAATGGGGGTGAGACTCAAGCTTGGGGGAGTAGGTGAAGTGAGACGAGGTGCAGGCCCAGCCACCGGAAGCGCAAGGAACACAGACCCGTGCGCTGTCACCGCTGATAGGTGAGACCCCACAAGTTACACACAGCCGGGCTTGTCCCGAAGGAACCCCAGTCACATTGTCCTGGGATGCCTCCATATGGTGATTAATAGGCACAATAGGCCAGTAGGGATTGACGCTGTAAGCTACCCTGGATGCCCCAATGACCCGCTAGGGAAGTGGGAGTAATTATACTAGGCCCAACTAACAATTACACCGGGCCGGGAGAAGCCACTGGATTCACCCGTCTGAAAGACACAATGAGAAGAAGGGGCGTCAGAACCATGCACAGTAAGTAATAAGCATAAAAGCCGCCCGCGAGGGCACTTACAGACCGCGGAAGGAAGAACCGTCACACACGCGCGCGACTGTACACAATGGCGCCGAACGAACCTCGAAGGGCGGGCCAGAGCGGGCCGTGATGCAGAGCGCGCGAAGCCCACAGACAGCAGCCAATGATAACGCAGAAGCATCTGAGGTAACGCCGCCGTCCGGCGCGGACATCCAAATGAAGGAAAAGACGCGCGGCGGCGGCCATGTGATCATAAAACAGACAAGTCAGCGCGGCGGCTGACACCACATATCTAGTCATACACGTAATCACTATACGCACTAACCCCCCCCCCTTCTTTCCCCCCCGAAGGCTACGGGGAGAATGAGGGAGGATGGCGGCCCTCTGTACAGGACCCACCGCTACACGGGGCATGTGGCAATAAGGCGGGAGGGGCATTCCATAAAGGCTCACCATCAGCCTATACCGCCTACCCTTTGGTGGGGGACTGCGGTGGAGCAGCGCTCCATAAGCACGCATGGTGCTGCTTACCTTCACCCGACCAGCGCAGCCCAGGCTGGGAGGCACATCACAGGGAGGACGGGTGGGAATAGTCCCACAGGGCCGCAGGCTAATAGCCCCGCTCACCTGCGAGAGAGTGATACTTCATGTCTTCGCAGTCAGCACTGCAGAGAAATCTGGGGATTTGTGGGAGGTCCCCGGGTATTTGAGGGGCCGGGAGGAGCCTCTTTTTACATGTCTCTGCAGTGCAGCGCCATCTGGCGGAGGATAACCCAAGTGTAAGTAATCTATCTGGAGCAGGACGTACTGTATACTAAGAATATAGGTACCACAGGTACTGAATACGAGTTTATCTTATATGTCCCCCCCCCCACCCTGTACATACAGATTGCTCACATCAAAAATCATCCTACCTGAACCTATTCTGCTTTTTTAGCCTTTTAACATCCAAGATGGTGGCTGTGGAGTCTCAGGCTGCCTGCAGACAGGAAGTGTCTTCTGACTATCCCGCTCTGCATTCTGGGAATGCTGTCCTTTTCCTAACCTCAGCTCTGCTCTGTCTGAGCAAAGCACAGCTATAACCCCGCCCCCTGCACTTTTCAGCCCTCTCCTCAGTATGTGATGCTTCTGAGGCAAGATGGCAGCACTCATATCCTAGTGTCCTGAACAGAGTTGCAGCCCAGCAAAGAATAATGAGTAAGTGACTAGAACACTTAAGATACATTCATTTTAGATGCTGGGGAATAATTATTTAAGGGTTTGGGCTTTTCATTAAATAATGCTGAAGGTCCGGTTTAAGCAGCCACAGCCGACACACATTCATACCATACACATACTAACTGCTGAAATATACTGTTCAGGTTTAAATGTAATTTGGGTGTGTCCATGTGTTTTTCACACCCTCACTACCATCTGATAGCTTTTCACTACCCCCAGACCAAACGCACACCTTGTAACTACTGACAACCTGCAACAACTCTCAGAGCCAACAGCACATGATTGTCCCAACTGGCAATTCTACCCGGGCAGCCAAACCCATCTGTAGCCTCACCATTGAGTGACAACCTAAAAATGCTCAGACTCCCATGAGTAACCTTATTCCCGACTGAGAGCTTAGACAACTGCTCTATCTCCACTCAGCTTAAATGCACAGCCCGCAACCAAGCCTACTTCTGACTTTTAAGCGTTAAATTCCACTTTCCGTGGTATTCCACTTTCTATTACTTTTTTGAAAGATTCCATTATCTTGTGCCAAAATGATCTAATACATGCTTATCTGTTATTTTATTTTTTATTTTTTTTTGCAATCCCTAGCAACAATATGTTTACCTTAGCAATCAGCTGATGTGCTTAAAGTACAGATCACAAAATTTTCACTCTGGTTTGCTAATCATCTGACTGGCTAAGGAAGAGGCAACAGATTTATCCCCTTCTACTGTAATTCAACTTAATCAGATAGGGAGGATCACAGTCTCGTGTTCAGCAGCTAAGGGGTTACAGGCAGCGTTCTCAGCTGGAAGCATCATTACTGCTGTGTGACCTGTTACAGTGCAAGCATTCTGGGATATGTAGTCAGTAGTTTTTACTGAGGGCCAGAAAAAACACCATCTTAGGAGCACAGACACACAGGAATATAGGAAACATGGAAGCAGTGTGCTCATAAGTAAATCACATGTCTGGGGGCACAATCATAACACAAATAGTTTATTTTATATTCCAGAAGGGGAAACAATAAGGCAGAGCAACAAAAACCTGACAAAAGGGGAGTTTTCCTTTAACTAAATATTCTAACTCCCAAACCCTGCTAACTTTTTACGACTACAATGTGTGTATCAGACAGGTCCCTTCTCATTATAATCATGGCAAACAGTATCGTACTTACCATTAGCTAAGTACATGCCTCTTGTCTCACTGCTATTGGTAATCTGGGAATCGTTAAAGCGGACCAACAGTCAAAAATGGCTTAAACCAGACCCAACACAACAGACAGTGCTCATATGCCCCTCCCCAGGGCAATTCAGATTACTGCACATAAAAATTCATTTACCTTTTTCTAACTCCTGCTGTAGCAAATATTAGAAACAAAATGGCGGCCCATGCATTTGAAGTGCTGCTGGGCTTCCTGTTACTGTGCATTGTCAGTTATGTCATTTAAATCCAGACAGCAGCATGGCTGAGATGCTGGGAGAAGAAGCTCCAAAATGGCCGCTGCCTTTCTTTTTTCAACTGTGCCAGGCTGCTGGTCCGGTTTAAATTAGCGTGTGCCCCCTCTCCCAGCTTTAACAGTGCCATCGAGGGACAGCTAGCTTGAATGGTATTACTTTCCTATTCAGGCCTAGGAGTCATGGGCTGCTGCATTTATCCCGCATCCTGATGAAGTGGGCGGGGTTACGCCCACGCAACGCGTCGGTGCTGCTGTTATAATCCCTGGTGTGGCGATTCTTGACTCCTGCTCAATATGGTGATATAAGTTTGATTTACTTTTCTTTGATTATGCCCTATTCCTCTATGTGCTTTTTATGATTATAATCATGATTGTTTAACACTAACATTGTTACACTTTGTATCTCGGCACAATGTTCTTGGCTCACAGCACCATATTTTTGGTGTTTAGTGTGTTAGTAGTATAGCTCATTTTGCACAATGTATTATCTATGCACAATTTATAGATTAGTTTAGGTTGTTTTGATATTATTCCAGTTATCGGACCCTCTCTTTATTCTTCACTATAGAAATTATTGTTTGCACAAACAATCATGTGGTGATATATTTGAAGTATATAATTGTATTTATTTATTTGGGCATAGTGCAATATATTTAAAGGAGAGTCATCTGATATAGTCCACTTAGGGTTTTGTCATATATGTTTTTTAATTCAGTCTTTGTGTGTTTATATATGTCATTGTAGTTTGGTACTTTTTGAAGATCTAATTAAAGATAAAATAATTTTTTAATATTCTTACTTTGGTTTGTGCGGCCTTTACTTGCCTTGGAGGGTCCATTTGTGGCTGATACTGGCAGCCCACTGTGCTTGAACCTGCTGCATTTATCATTAACAGCAGAAGGGGTAAGTAGGGAAATATTTTTAAACTGAACCAACACAGTATTTTCTCTAATGGGCGTTGGTCCCGCTGTCTGCTCATCACAATAAGCTTGAGGGGGCATCCAGAATGCTGGAGCCCCCCTCGCAGATAACCTCCCACAAAGCTGTAATACTCACTTCCAATACGAGCCCGCGCTGGGAAAGGAGTCTCGCGATTAGCCATCGGGCAGTCACGTGGTTCATAGTCGCGTCCTCTGCGCCGGACCGGTGGCCAATTGCGGGGACTCCTTTCCCGGTGCTGGCTCGTAATGAAGGTTCTGGGAGGTTATCTGCGAGGGGGGCTCCAGCATTCTGGATGCCCCCTCAAGCTTATTGTGATGAGCAGACAGCAGGACCAACAGCCGTTAAATAAAAGATGCGAGTTGGTCCAGGTTAAAGCAGCAGTGAATGCTCCCTCCCTGTAAACAATCAGCAACATTTTGGCAAATGGTTGGAGCGGGAAGCGGGAGGTGATTTTTTATGGGCGCCCTGAAGAAATACGGGATGCCCCATGGAAAAGCCAGCAGGCATCCCTAAAATGTTTTAGATTCCAGGCCGACCGCTGGTGGGTTTTGTTCCCACTTTAACCAGGCAAGAAATTTGTCAAAACTTGGGTCTGTGAAACCAGAAGTTTCTCTCACATGCAGAAACATGTTAGTTGTCCAAGTCAATTTTGCAAGTGTGTTATATATAATTATCTAGAACAGTGGTACTCAACTGGTGGACCAGGGTCCGAATGCGGACCTCGACACCAGATTTCTGGACCCCTGCTTTGACAGCCCTGCACTCAGTTGCTTCTGTGTTGCTGTGCTCAGTGCTGCCCCCTTTTCTTAACTGCCAGTGTAGTGCTTAGTCTCCAGCCTTCCAGTGGCATGGCTCCCTAGCGGGAAGTGACTTTGCAAGGTACACACAAACTTTGTTTCTAGGTCTCTTTTCCCCATCCATCCCTGTCCCACCATCTTCCTTCCCCCAATTCAGCACCAACTCCATCCCCAATCCATTTTTGCCCCCCCCCCCCAGCTCTGCCCCATCCATCCTGTGAAATCTATAGCCCCCAATGTGCGGATTTCTAACTCTCCACCCCTCGCGACAGCCCCCTGTCCGGACCGTCACCTCTCACCGGATGCCTGTATATGGACCTTTACAAGAAGTGGTTGAGTACCCCTGATCTACAAGCAGGAACAAACCAGAACAAGTCAAGTATTGATTTTGTAATGGGAGTGAGCCTAAGAAGACCTCGGCAGGGGAGGAACCAGAAGCAAGCAGAAAGGAGACAACCAGAGCTGGAGAGAATACCCTAGAAAAGCGATACTCAACTAGCAGACCGCGGTCCAAATGCGGACCTCAGCGCCAGATTTCCAGACCCCTGCCCTGACAGCCCTGCACTCAGTTGCTACTGTGTTGCTGAGAGCTGCCCCCTTGATTGTTGTTGTAGTGCGTCTCCTTTCCAGTGTCATGGCCCACTGGCATCTAGCATTGCAATATGATGTACTGCACAGACGGGAACTGCCATCGCAAGGTACAAGTAGTCTTTTTTAGTTTAACCTGGGCCCCTCCCCCAGTGTGTGGGCAACAGCCCTCTGCCCGGTCCTTCATCTTTTTCACTGGGTGCCTTTAAATGGACCTTTACAAGAAGTGGTTGAGTATCCCTGCCCTAGAAGCTGGACTAGCTGGACCTGCAAGAGGCTAAAGTATCTGTGGATGATTAATAGACTGTGTTGTATCTTCTGTAACCACTAAAGGAAGAGCTAGAGCCCGATGTGTAAAGTGTAATCGAGTTGTGTAATAGCTCAAGTCTGCTGCTGGAATAGTTTGGTTTAACCTTTGACAAGCATCTAATAAACTTAGTGGAACCTTCTCAAGAAACATGCTTGGACTCTGTTTGTACTTAGTAGTTATGACTAGGAAGAGCCCCGATCCCCACACATGAATTACAAGTCATCCAGGGCTCTGAAGAAACCCACTCCTTGCCTTTCTATTGCTTAATCAGGTACGTGCTAGCTATACATCTGTGGGTAATGCTGCAAAACCCTCAACCTCTCTTCATTTGGCAAGTAAAAAATAAATATCAGCAGCTTATCTTTCACTGAGTGGCTACAGCGATGTGCTTACTCCTCTGTCTGTCCTTAGTGAGGAAAATCACTTCCTCGTTCAGCTTTCAGTCCCTACCCCACTGATCTGGTCCATCAATCAAGCTTTAGTAGACAAAGAACTGAAAAACACCCTCACACCCTGCCCAGACGTCCTGATTGGCTATCTCTTTCTACAGCTCTGAAACCCCCCTCTCACATCTCACTCATCACAGTGTGCTTACATCACAGTTTCTCTTCATTTTTGTATGAATCTCCAATGCTCTAATACTTTTAAAATGGACCAAAACCCAGCAGGATCGGCCCGGGAATCTATAACGTTCCCGGGCCGATCCATTCCCTCCCCGTGGGGTATCCTAAATTGGGATGCCCCGCTGTGTGATCCCGTCCAGGACGCCCGCAAACCTTACCTGAATCCTGGTCCAACGGCGCATGCGGGGGCCACGGCCGCATCCCACGCTTCTCTCTAGCAGGGCATTTGCGAATGGCCGGTGCAGGCGCGCTCCCTGTTAGAGCAAAGCACAAGGTGGGCGTTCTGGGAGGTTTCACATACTTATAAACTACAGGGTCTTTTTTAAAACAGATTGAAGTTTAGGACAGTGCAATGTGTAGCCCGGGTTTGCCTTTAGTCTAACTTTAACTTCTTTTACTTTTATTCTAGTTTACAAGCAAGCCACAGTTAGCTTTGATCCAGGCTGACTCACATCCACTCCTCACTAAACCCACTATCTTGCACAGTCTTGTTTGGCGGTAAAGTGGACTTCCCCTACTAAATTACTGAAGGCCCCTTCACCCGCTAACCCCAGGACATCCAGATTTGGGATGCTGGCCCACGACATAAAAAATAAAAGCAACCCTCAAAAACATGCAAAATATCTTACTCGCCATGTGCTCCCGGAATAGGGACTAGTATCACGTAAATGCCAGAAGTCAATGAAGTGGACAAAACCGTGCATGCCCACCTGGACAGCTCTACTGGTTGCCACTAGAACAGGGAACAAAAGAGACGCATGGGTGCAGAACAGACAAGGCTGCCAGTAGCAACAGGTAAGAATTTTACCCAACTTAGGCTATGCTGTAAACCAGGGATGCACAACCAGCGGCACGGGGGTTGCATGCGGCTCACACTGCTGCCAGTTACAATCCCAGCAGCCCCAGGGGAGTTGAAGAGCTGAGCTTGCCTTTCTGGCAGTGCAATTGGTTGGACATTAGAGGACAGTGCATTGCTAATCAGGAAATGAGAGAGCAATGAACTTCACTAGGAACCCCATCCCTTGGTTGAACTTAATAGACATATTGCATTAACTATGTATCTATGAACTTCTGTTTTGAGATGCATGTCACACATGTGCTACTGGTGTCATGTTTGTGTTGGGTGTGATTGGAGATGTCCATATAGACTCTTTCCAGCCCTTCTCGTCTCACCCCAGCTCATCTATACTTACCTCTTGAAAACCTTACCTGTCCTTATTTCAGCTCTGTTTACCTCTGCTTACCTCTCTCCACCTCACCACTGGTCAACTATACATACCCACCTCTTCTCACCTCTTCCCTGTCCATCACTTCTGCCGTTTCACCTCTGCTTGCCTCTATCCACCCCACCTCACCCCTGCCCACCTCCTCCCGCTTCAGCTGTGCTCAACTCACCTCTCCCTACCTTACGTCTGCCGACTTCTTCCCAATACCCACCTTTGATCACCTTTTCCTGCCTTACCTTTGCCCTCCTCACCTCTTCTCACTTATGGTCACTCAACCTCTTCTTGTCTCACCTCTGCTCAATTTTGGATACACATAAAAGCATATGCAATGCGTTTTTGCAGCTTACCCTTGATGTTGAACAATAAGACAATGGAGAGTTGAAAAAAATTCTCATGGTAGTAAAAAATTCAATTCATGAGAAGAAAGCCTGGGAATTCCACAGTTACTAAATCACCAGCTAGGAAAACAATGAAAGTCAATTGCACTTTTTTTTATGAAAAGTAGAGAACTTCTTACTCCTTTCTACACTATAGTAAAAGTTAACTTTCATTGTCTTTTTATCTGGTGATTCAGTAACAGTGACATTCTCAGTCTTTTTTTCTCATGAATTGAGTTTTTTACAACCATGAGATGAATTTTTTTCAACTCTTATTGAATCGAGGCCAATGCGCCCCAAAAAAGTTTGTGCACCCCTGCTTGTAAACGGTGTGGGGCATCTCCAATTGGTATGAGCTGCCTGGGGGCGAATAGAATTTATTTGCTCTGTAGGTGAAATAAAAAAAAAGGATATTAGGAGGAGATCTGGCAGCAGGGCACGTCTAATGATAGCAGGCCATGATATCTTCACTGGGTAAGTAATGATCTGTTGGTAGTAAAAGTATTTTTTCGCTTCATAACTTCACCTAGATGTTCCCCAAATCAGGCACTAAATTAAACCTCCTCCCTGCTCTTGTGCCGCTCCAATGTCCAGTGTGGCCACCAGCAGCCAACAGGGTACATAGGCTAGTTTGCATGCAGCCACTGTGGCTACAACATAAACAGGGTGCAGCAGGAATACAGAATGATAGGAGTCAAGCCTATTTAACTGAAATTCCTTGGTGATTTATGCAAATAGTACCTCAAACCCCATAAATATATAATAATAAAGCAGAAAAGACGGAGGCATCACTTAAAGCGGACTAAAACCCACATTTTTAACTAGCATCCCCCGAATTGCTCAACCCATGAAGAGCACCTTTTGCCAATTTTAAAGTGGACCATCACCCTTGGGTGATCGGCCCGGGAATCTATAAGATTCATCATCCGAGATCGGGGTGTCCCGCGGGGTGAAACCCCCCCAAAACCCCCAAACCCCCTTACCTTAGCTTCGGCGGCGGCCATGTGCTCCCGGAATAGGGACTAGTATCACGTAAATGCCAGAAATCAATGAAGTGGACAAAACCGTGCATGCCCACATGGACAGCTCTACTGGTTGCCACTAGAACAGGGAACAAAAGAGACGCATGAGTGCAGAACAGACAAGGCTGCCAGTAGCAACAGGTAAGAATTTTACCCAACTTAGGCTATGCTGTAAACCAGGGATGCACAACCAGCGGCACGGGGGTTGCATGCGGCTCACACTGCTGCCAGTTACAACCCCAGCAGCCCCAGGGGAGTTGAAGAGCTGCGCTTGCCTTTCTGGCAGTGCAATTGGTTGGACATTAGAGGACAGTGCATTGCTAATTCCCCAATCAGGAAATGAGAGAGCAATGAACTTCACTAGGAACCCCGTCCCTTGGTTGACATATTGTATTAACTATGTATCTATGAACTTCTGTGTTGAGATGCATGTCACACATGTGCTACTGGTGTCATGTTTGTGTTGGGTGTGATTGGAGATGTCCATATAGACTCTTTCCAGCCCTTCCTGTCTCACCCTAGCTCATCTATACTTACCTCTTGAAAACCTTACCTGTCCTTATTTCAGCTCTGTTTACCTCTGCTTACCTCTCACCACCTCACCACTGGTCAACTATACATACCCACCTCTTCTCACCTCTTCCCTGTCCATCACTTCTGCCGTTTCACCTCTGCCTACCTCTATCCACCCCACCTCCTCCCGCTTCAGCTGTGCTCAACTCACCTCTCCCTACCTTACGTCTGCCGACTTCTTCCCAATACCCACCTTTGATCACCTTTTCCTGCCTTACCTTTGCCCTCCTCACCTCTTCTCACTTATGGTCACTCAACCTCTTCTTGTCTCACCTCTGCTCAATTTTGGATACACATAAAAGCATATGCAATGCGTTTTTGCAGCTTACCCTTGATGTTGAACAATAAGACAATGGAGAGTTGAAAAAAATTCTCATGGTAGTAAAAAATTCAATTCATGAGAAGAAAGCCTGAGAATGTCACTGTTACTAAATCACCAGCTAGGAAAACAATGAAAGTCAATGGCACTTTTTTTTACTCCTAAGAAAAGTAGAGAACTGCTTACTCCTTTCTACACTATAGTAAAAGTTGCCATTAACTTTCATTGTCTTTTTATCTGGTGATTCAGTAACAGTGACATTCTCAGTCTTTTTTTCTCATGAATTGAATTTTTTACAACCATGAATTGAATCTTATTGAATCGAGGCCAATGCGCCCCAAAAAAGTTTGTGCACCCCTGCTTGTAAACGGTGTGGGGCATCTCCAATTGGTATGAGCTGCCTGGGGGCGAATAGAATTTATTTGCTCTGTAGGTGAAATTAAAAAAAAGGATATTAGGAGGAGATCTGGCAGCAGGGCACGTCTAATGATAGCAGGCCATGATATCTTCACTAGGTAAGTAATGAGGAGAAAATGTTCTGCAAGGTAGTAAAAGTATTTTTTCGCTTCATAACTTCACCTAGATGTTCCCCAAATCAGGCACTAAATTAAACCTCCTCCCTGCTCTTGTGCCGCTCCAATGTCCAGTGTGGCCACCAGCAGCCAATAGGGTACATAGGCTGGTTTGCATGCAGCCACTGTGGCTACAACATAAACAGGGTGCAGCAGGTATACAGAATGATGGGAGTCAAGCCTATTTAACTGAAATTCTGCAAATAGTACCTCAAACCCCATAAATATATAATAATAAAGCAGAGAAGACGGAGGCATCACTTAAAGTGGACCAACACCCAGGGGGGATCGGCCCGGGAATCTATAAGATTCCCGGACCGATCAGATCCCTCCCCGCGGGGCATCCGAAATCGGGATGTTCCGCGGGGAGGAACCCCCCAGGAGGCCCACAATCTTTACCTTACCGGCGATCCAACGGCGCATGCGCGAGACGCGGCCGCGTCTCCCGCTTCCCTCTAGCAGGGCGTGCTCCCGCGCCGGCCGTTTTGTGAATGGCCGGCGCAGGCGCGCTCCCTGTTAGAGGGAAGCGAGAGACGCAGCCAATGACAGCGCTCTGGTATGCGCGTCCAAGCAGCTTTGGACGCGCATACCAGAGCGGCTCTGAGCGCTGTCATTGGCCGGACGAGGTCACGTGGGAGCGGGGAGAGGTGAGTTTTTGCGGCGATCGGGGGGGTTTCACACAGCGGGGCACCCCCGATCGGGGTGCCCCACCTAAGTGGACCAACACCCAGGATAGTCAAAATCCTGGGTGTTGGTCCACTTTAAAGCGGACTAAAACCCACATTTTTAACTAGTATCCCCCGAATTGCTCAACCCATGAAGAGCACCTTTTGCCAATTTTAAGTGCTCCTGCTCCCCTCTAATCCCAGATAATGGTGCTCGTTTTAGCTGTAAAACTCTGCCTCCTCCATTCATTGCCATTGTTGTGTGTGGCAATGTTGTCATTGTCATGCCTATGCAATGACTGATCACCTGCCATCTTACAGAGGGGGGCAGCAAAAAAAAAAAACAAAACAGTGTTCCAGGACGATTCAAAGAAATGAAAATATCCATTTCTAGTTCTACATCCTAAGAGGGGAATATTGGCAGGGGATTTGGCCAAATATATTTCACAAGTTTGGTGGGTTTTCATCTGCTTTAATTTATGAGAGCATCTAATTCTTGTGGAGGGCAGAATTGGTTCTAGCATCGGAGCACGGGACCATAAATCTGAATGGGATGTTTCATTTATTTTAACAGGGGAAACTATTCTTTAAAGTTGTAATAACTTAAGCAATCATCAAAGCGGAGAGCGGGCAAGCAGAACAACACGGGGTGTTTACAATGTAATACATTGCTTCTTAATGGGCGTTACTGAATATACAACGCAGAGACAGGCTGTCGCTACCCGCACACGCAGATGCGTCACAGGAGCAATCAGGGGAACACACATTGCGCCCATACAGAGCAGTGATTAAGCCCGAGCCTGGGCACACATGCCGAGCACATGTTCACACTGCAGTAAGGTAACGCTCATTGGGAAGTGGGGGCAGACACAGGAAGAAAGGAAGGAGACAACACATAAGGAGAGAAAGGAAGGGGGGATAAAGGGAAGGCATGGCTTGGGGAGATGAAAATTATGCATTTTACAGTCAGTTTATGAGAAATTACTATAAAAATGTGCAAATGTATGGACTTCCAATAGGACAGACAAGCCCTTGGGTGAGTCTACGTCGGACTCTTTGTGTGCTTATTGTGAGCAAACCCCAGGCCCAAAAATGTATAGAGGCAAAACAGAACCCCCCCCCCCCAAGAATGTGAGCCTACCCCCCCAAAGCCCCAGAAATAAAATTGTTATTTTTAAATATCATCATCATCTGCTGCACTTAACCTGGTGAACCTCTCCACCTAAAAAGCAGAGGAATGGGGTGTAGCTGAAGGTATTAAACCGGACCTTCAGCATGATTTAATGAAAAGCCTAAACCCTTAAAAAACTATTCAACAGCATCTAAAATTAATATATTTTAAGTAAGTCATCTGTTTGTAGGCTGTCTGATGCTCCATGAGCCGCCATCTTGGATTTTTAAAATAAAATGCAGTAGATGCAGATAGGATGATTTTTAATGTGAGCAATTTGTATTTACAGGGTCAATATCACACTGACAGCTATTGATTTACTTTCATAACAGAAACGCTTTTATGTGAGGCATCCTGATATCATTATAAGGAGCTATATTTTGCGAAAGCACCCAATAATACAAATCTGTATAAATATGCTGGATAGTGAGAGGAGGAGCTACATATACACCCCAACTGTGAGGAAAATACAGATATAATTTCTAGTTATGACTTTCTTATGTCCATAAACAAAAGACCTTCATTGAAAGCCTCAACCAGTTTCATCAAGTGCCCCAGCGAGGGAGAAGGGCCTCCACTTCAAGGGATCTGTTTACACCTGGAAACCCCTGTGGTGAAGCTGTGCTGGCTAGCATACTTCAAAGCAATAGTCCAGACATGCTGGGGCCAGTATGATGAAGCTGCTGAGTGCATTAATAATAAACCAACCACATTACTAGGATCTGGACGTCATAATGATCCTGTCATCCCTGGATGCTCAGTCCGGAGAACTCAGGTTAGAAGCCAAATAGCGGTTTTGGTCTCATAGTGTATCCCCATGGCATTGAAGCCGGTCAAGATGAGGTACAAATTCCTAATTTTTGAAGATTTCCAGGACCTTGCCCCTGAGACATAGAACCAAAGAAAATTCCCGCTAAGCTTGTGGTTTTCTTCTCCTGTTAGAAATAAAATCCAGGGGTGACAGGTTTTTGACCATTCTATTCCTTTTACAGGGGTGATCTGCTCCATTCCAGTAAGCCTGTGGGGAGCAACAGCATTAAAGTGGACCAAAACCCAAGATTTTGACTATCCTGGGCTTTGGTCCTGTGTGAAACCCCGCAGGTTGCCAAAACAAGCTCACCTCTTCCCGATCCTACGGCGCATGCGCGGCAGCTCGTCCAATCAGCACACTTGAATCCGCTCACTTCAGCGTGTCTAAGCCTACGTCTAAGGCGAGCGGCTCAGAGCGCACTGACGGCCGCATCCCCCGCTACCCTCTAACAGGGAGCGTGCCCATGCCGGACATTCACAAATGCCTGGTGTGGGCACACGCCCTGCTAGAGTAATGGCTGTTACATAGTAACATAGTATGTAAGGCTGAATAAAGACTTTAATCCATCCAGTTCAGCCTGTTTAAAGTGGACCAACACCCAGGATTTTCACTATCCTGGGTGTTGGTCCACTTCAGCGGGGCATCCGAGATCAGGATGCCCCGCTGTGTGAAACCCCCCCAAAAAACGTACCTTTTCGGCGACGGATAAGCCGCCGCCTCCCGCACTCTTACAGGGCGCGGGCTGTCCCGCGGGGTGAAACCCCCCAAAAGCCCTGAAAAACCTTACCTCCCGCCGCCCCGCCGCCGCCTCCCGCGCGCCCCTCTAGCAGTGCGCGCGGGAGGCGGCGGCGGGGCGGCGGGAGGTAAGGTTTTTCAGGGCTTTTGGGGGGTTTCACCCCGCGGGACATCCCGATCTCGGATGCCCCGCGGTGAGGGAGGTGATCGGCCCGGGAATCTTATAGATTCCCGGGCCGATCACCCCTGGGTGTTGGTCCACTTTAACTCCTTCCAGTGGTCTAGTAGCCATAGCTGGAAATGTTATTACATGCCAGGAAGGCATCAAGGCCACTTTTGAACGTTTTTACTGTATCCATCATTACTACCTCCTCTGGCAGCGAGTTCCATAGTCTCACTGCTCTTACAGAGAAGAATCCCCTCCTATGTCGGTGGAGAAAGCACCTTTCCTCTAACCTTAGTGGATGCCCTCGGGTTATAGTTACACTCCGAGGTATAAATAGATTGTGGGACAGATTTTTGTATTGACCCCGAATATACATATATACATAGTTATTAGATCACCCCTCAATCGTCTTTTTTCTAAACGAAATAAACCTAACTTTGACAATCTTTCAGGGTACTCTAGTCCCATAACTGTATGGGCGACCTGGGGGGTTTCACACAGCGGAGAGAGAACTATCGGTCGTGTAATCTTATAGATTCCCCAGCCCATCGCCGTGGGTTTTGGTCCACTTTAACTCAAAAAACACAACAATGGAGGCCCTCCAACTCAGAAATCAAAAACTAATATCAAACTTTATTAAATGTTTACAACCACAACCTATACAATGGACAAATTAAAAACACATTAAAACATAAGACAATACCACACAGGACATACAAACATACAGGATGTGTAAGCGGTGGGGAGAAAATGGATGCCTCATCATAATCATTATACAGCAAGCATGAAATCCATATACTAAATGAATTTAATAACTATTTGTGCAAAAAGTGGCAAAAAGGGCAAGGTGCAAGATAGAGTGCAAAAATGTGCAAGAGTAATATAATGGATATTTAAAGTGCAATAGTGCCAATAATATAAACCAGCTCTTATATAGCCGGTCTCAAAGTCAGAAACCACAACAGCACAAAGGCCGCCCCTCAGACAGAAACAGCTGTATCAAACTCGGATCAAATCACTACATGAATTAACATGCCAACTGATGAATGCAAATAAAATCAATATCCATTATATCAACAAGTCAAACCAATAGGGTCTCCCCACCACCTGCCAACATCCAGAGCTTGGTCCACTTTAACCACACTGGATCACAAATCTACAGGGATAAACACAGGGGGATGCCTCACTGGAAAGGAACAACACCCAGGAGAGCGAAAATCCCGGGTGTTCTTCCTCTTTAAGTCATCCGGCATTTACATCCTGAACTGAAATTTTGTTTAATAAGCTAATTTGGTGAAAATGTTTCTACACAAATAGTCTTGTTCGGGGTAATAAAATTCATTGTTCAGAGAATGGAAGACTCTTGGCACAAGAAAGTATAAAGAGTATAAAGTAACAAGCAAAGTGTCATCCATACAAATGGACAAAACAGAGGAGGCCACATATGTCAGAGGGGAGAACGTGGGCGACACCTGCTGGTAGAAAGTGGTCACAACTAGAAGCTGTGGCAAAAAGAAGACAAAAGAGCTACCGTATATACTCGAGTATAGGCTGACCCGAATATAAGCCGAGGCACCTAATTTTACCACAAAAAAATGGAACAAGGTATTGACTCGAGTATAAGCCGAGGCGGCTTTTTTCAATTGGAATTGGAGTTGACACACAGAAAGAGAGACACACACCCACACACAGAAAGGGACACAGACACACAGACACACACACACACACACACACACACACACACACACACACTGTGGGTACCTGCTGCTGCTGCCACCGCCGCCGCCGCTCTCAGACGCGCAGGTGTCGGGGTCAGGGTTTGGCCGAGGTTACCCTGCAGAGGGGCAGCGGGGTCCCCCTCCCCTCCTCCTCGTCGCTCGGCACACAACACCCTCCATTCAGCTCCGCCTGGCAGCCGCCAGCCGCCGCCGTTCTCATACACACACCAGCACTTCCTGGCTGTTGCGCACTGGTCGTCGGTGGGTGTGCCCCATATGGCCGGCGTCCAATGAAAACATTGTTTCCAAAGATATGTGCAGGTGGCACCACCTAAAATCTTGAAAATGGTAACACGGGGTGCACTGCCCTATAACCGGGGCCCTACTGCAAGTAGTACAGAGGGTATTGGGAAGTCCTCCAAAACCTCCCACAAGGGTCCCAGGGGACTGACACTTGCACTCCACACAATAGTTTAATGGATGTACAAAATCTTTATTGCCAAATTCACATTAAAAGTTTCTTAAAATCACAGCAAAACATGGTGCCATACCGTATTTAGCCATATGGGGGAGCCAGCAAGCCAAAACTATATACATGTAAAATACCCTAAAGTGAATACTAAATCCTAACTACCACAACCTATACAGTGCTAATTATCAAGATAATATTACCGCAAAATATATATAACAGGACCCCTAACATAAAGCAGGCCCAGTAAGCTACAAGTGCAAGGTGCAGACAATAGAAAGCATAACAAATCATAAATATAAAAATCTTACAGATCTGTGACAGGCGAACTGGATCCCCACGGCAAGCCCACGCGTTTCGAGCCTATAAGGCTCTTTTTCAAGGCTGAAGTGTTGATGGGGGGCTCTGTCCCAGTGCCCCTTAAATACTCCATCTCCCCCTTAGTCCGTCCTTCATCTCCACGACTACGGCCCCGGCCCCAGCGCGCTCCGGCCGGAAGCGCGCCAGGCCGGAAACCGGAAGTAGTCCCGCGTTCCAAGGTGGAGCGCAGGACTTCCTATTATGACGTGGGCGCCGTGCGCAATCCTTCCCCACACTCCCCCCTGCCTGCGAGCAGGAGGGGGGGCATGATGACACAGAGAAGGGGAGTGAAAGGTTGCGCTGCTGGAAGCTGCGCACAGATGGCAGACTGGACCGCCGGAGAGGTGAGTATCCCCCATCAGTCTTATACATTAAAACCATACCTACTTTTTGGCATATCAACATATCATGCTCTATTGATATCAACTGTTCAACACTTAGTATGTACAAACGCTATAAACAAAATAATTACATATATTTACACAGCATCTAATTGCTGACAGGGACCTGCTCCAAAACATCTACAAGATCCTAAGCTTATCATGCTGATCCTATGTTGTATATAGCCTGTGGCAAGGATAAATATAATCAATATCATAGGTCTCTGGGCTATAGACATAATAAATCATGAATATCTACAATATAATCCAAAAAAGGGGGGGGGGGGAAGGAGAGGGGAGAGGGGGGAGAAAGAGGGGCGAAAGGGAGGGGGGGGGGGAAAGGAGGGCAGGGGGGGGGAGGGGGGAGAGGGGGGCAGGGGGGGGGCCCTCATCTCATACTCGCCAAAATATGCGGTGCCCAAATGAATATGGCCCCATGCATTTATCCAAGGGCATTGGATAAAAAGTCTCGCCCTGGATTGAGTCCAAATTAATAATGGATCCTAGTAAGGGTGCCTAATACCCTTAAGGGCTATACTAGTGAAGGGAGTTTATCAGTAGGTTCACACCATGCACTGATCAAGGCGCACAAAATGTGGTTATAATGCACCATAACCACATATAAACCTCCAGACAGGGTAATAGTGGAGGGGGGGGGGGAGGGGGAAAGGGGGAGGGGGGAAGATGATACTACATTCTATGCTTATATATCCATGGCCTAGTGGGCACCAACCACAACCCCCTCGAATGCCTATCTGTAGCAGCACATAATTGCATAATGGCAATAACACATCCGGAACTCAAGCTTCACCCGGTGGGCAATGTTCTTCCTTTTTTCTTCTTTTTTGCGGCCACTCTTCCGAGGGGGAAGACAAAAACTTTCAGACAGTGTGTTCTCAGTCCCTTGGTTTTACCGAGGAGCCTATACCTAGGGGGTCTTACATATATATAGAAACAATATTAAAAACAATATTAGAAACTCATACCATTTTGCTATGTGATGGTGCCCTACAATACCAGTGCCACGCGTGCCATTTCAGTGCAAACACCAAAACCTCATCCATAACGTGAAAGTGTCCTAGTGAGCATGCAACATAAAAAACTCCATGCCAACCCAAGTATCATCAACACATAAATAACCCCCCACTGTTGTGCCCATACTTACCCTAACCCTAATGTGAAAATCTAAACCTGTGTATATAATTATCCCACCATACTCACCTCAACCATATAGACCCTTAACCTAGGAAAGGAGTGAAGGCCACATCCTCGTTCAAACCCCAAGGAACCTGTGTGTCCAATGCAAACATCCACCTTAATTCCTTCTGTTGCAGAAGTTTTTTAATGTCACCCCCTATGGGCCCCAAACTAACCCTCTCCAGTGCCGTCACCCGGAGTCCCTCCATGTTGCCCTGATGTCGGTCCAGAAAATGTGCTGCTACCGGGGGTATGACTTTGCCCATATCCCGATTACGTCTGGCTAAGCGTATGGATGATAAATGCGCCTGTATACGGGCCTTCAATGTATTCTTGGTTTCACCCACGTAACCCTTAGGTTGTGGTAGTTAGGATTTAGTATTCACTTTAGGGTATTTTACATGTATATAGTTTTGGCTTGCTGGCTCCCCCATATGGCTAAATACGGTATGGCACCATGTTTTGCTGTGATTTTAAGAAACTTTTAATGTGAATTTGGCAATAAAGATTTTGTACATCCATTAAACTATTGTGTGGAGTGCAAGTGTCAGTCCCCTGGGACCCTTGTGGGAGGTTTTGGAGGACTTCCCAATACCCTTTGTGTGTATGAGAGCGGCGGCAGCAGTGGGTACAGCAGGGACCCGCAGCGGCCGCCCCTCACCCTCCAGCATCTGTTGGGTTCAGGGTTGCGGCCTTCCCTGGCAGTCCGCCCCTGGACTCGAATATAAGCCGAGGCAGCTTTTTTTCAGCCCAAAAAGTGGGCTGAAAAACTCGGCTTCTGCTCGAGTATATACGGTAACTTGTAGTGTTTGTATTGTGATTGAAAAACTATTCCTCTGTAAAGTATCGGGCCTGTGCTCCCAACCTGGGGAGGACAAAACACCTTTCACCTTGGAGGCAAGCACAAACGGTCCTTTCACACATGGGCAGTTTCGGACTGGCCCACCAAAGCTGCAGAAGATGCTTCAGTGGGCCCTAGGCACCGACCAAGGTAAAAATTGAGGGCACTATAGGAGGTCCAAGACTAACAGTGTTTTTTGTTTACCTGAACAGTTCTCGAAATTTAGTATTTATTTATTGAGTTACTTTTGATGTTTATTAAACATCAGATGATTCCAAACCTCCCAGGGGGGTTGTTGATGGGGGCCCATGATGGGGCCTTGCGTGTACATTTTTTAGAGAGTTTCTACTCAGATTAGCCACCCAGATCTGTGGTTATGATGTGAACTGCCTCATCTTTTGCTTGAGGATACTCCAAAGGTTCTCAATTTGGTGGAGGTCAGGGGGGGGGGGTGGCCACACCATGAGCTTCTCTCCTTTTATTCCCATAGCAGCCAATAGGTCAGAGGTATCTTTGCAGAATTAGATGGGCCATTGTCGTGTAGGAAGGTGATGCTATGAAAGGCATAGTTCTTTTTTTTGTACCATGGTAGAAAGTGATCAATCAGAAACTCTATATATTCTGCTTCAGGGTCCCTAAAGGGGCCTACCAGCTCTTGCCCAATGATTCAGGCCCAAAATATGACTCCTGACATCTCCTTGCTGTTGTCGCAGCCTTGTTGGGACATGGTAACTATCCACTACTCCATCCTTTTGGATCATCTAGGGTTACATGGCCCCCTTTTCTCCTACCTTGGCTGGCAGCTAAGGATAGTGACAGTTATGGGGAACTATAGTCAAAAATGTGTATAGTCCCTCTTTACGATACAGCAGCAGGGCAGCATGACTCACATCGTTGTGCATCGGTGCCGGTAAAACAAAAAAATGTCCGTCCGGGAATTGCCCTTTCCTGGGTCCTCTTCTACGGCTGCCGTGGGACAACCTATCACCCTCCATGGTCAAAGCTCCAAAGTGACCATGAGCAGCCTATCAGCGGCAGCCTTAGAGGAGGACCCGGAAGAGATGAGTTGCTGGACGGCTGGTTCTTTGTTTTACCAGCACCACTGTTGTATATTAAAGTGGACCAACACCCAGGATTTTGACTATCCTGGGTATTGGTCCACTTCCCCGGGGCACCCCGATTTGGGGTGCCCCGCTGCCTGAAACCCCCCCAAACACCCCGAAAACTCACCTCTCCACGCTCTTACGTGAGTGCGCTGTCCAATGCCCGCCGACGGACAAGTGACGTCCGTCGACGGACAAGGGATCGCGCCCGCCGCCGCCTCCCGCGCGTCACTCTTGACGTGTGCGCGCCCGCGCCGGCCATTCAGAGACGGCCGGCGCGGGCGCGCGCACGTCTAGAGGAGCGCGAGAGAGGCGGCGGCGGCGGAAGCAGCGGCTGGAGAGGTAAGGATTTTTCGGGGTTTTGGGGGGGTTACACCCCGTGGGACATCCCGATCTCGGATGTCCCGCGGTGTGTGAGGTGATCGGCCCGGGAATCTTATAGATTCCCGGGCCGATCACCCCTGGGTGTTGGCCCACTTTAAAGAGAAACTATGGTCATAGTTCCTCTTTAAAGTGGGGCAAAACTCAAAAAAGTGTCCCACTAGCCTCCAACCCCCCTGGGTACCTGCGGTGGTGCGGCTGGCTTGGCGGTGGCCTGGTTATCAAACTAAAAAGGATTTTTGCACTCCTGAAACCATGCCCCGGGCACCTATGGGACCACCAATTGGGTGATCCCAAAGGTGCTGGATGACATGCTCCAGCCTGCTGGCCACATCCCCGGTTTTCACGCTGGGACTGCCCGCTCCCAGCCAGGCTGGCGATTGCAGCATCGTGGGAGCCTCTGGTAAAGGCGAGTATGCCGACGACCCCAAGGGTTTCACACATAGGGGCTATAGGATGCCTGGGGGTAGGCTAGCAGCTGGCCCTCGAATCTTTTAGATTCCAGGGCAGCCTGTGGCAGGATTTTATCTGCTTTTAGGTGGGGGAGAAGGCTTTTATACTTGAGAGGTGGAGCCTCTCTGGAATCTCCCCATGTGACCAAAATCCATATCCCTTTTAAGGTATCTAAGGTATAAAAACCTTCTCTCAGGCAAAAACAATATTACAGGAGGTGGGGGCTGTGCCCCCCTGTGATCCAGATGGTGGCAGGTGTATCATCTCAGAGTGAGTGATTGGCTGAATGTCATTGGAGTGAGAAGAAGGTGAGTTTAGGGGCGAGCAAGGGAGATACACACAGCTGGGCATCCTCAATCAGGATGTGTCCACCAGGAGGAACAAAACAAAAGAAAGTAAAAAGCTTGGATTTTGTTCCTCTTCAAAGTGGTCCAACATTCTTCCAAACAGGTGCTGGGCCACATTTGGACAAGCTTAAGTGAGGGTGCATTCAGACGGCAGGGGCCCAAAAGCCCTGGTTTTACTTACCCACAGCGTGCTACCCAGCATCGCCATGGAAACACACAATGGCAGCACAGTACACCACTGTGTGCTGCACTTTGCCTCCATTGTAGTGGGGTACAGAGGCCCAATATCTGCAGGGCATCCCAAAATGGGAGCAAGGAGGCCGCTCTTTTGCTTCCTGCCACATTTGCAAGCTATGTGGGGACCCAGAATTAGGTAAGTACTGTATATAACACTACAGTTCTCACCTCTGGTCACAATTCAAATATTTAAGGGGGTGGGAGGGGTAATGAAGAAAAGCAAAGAGGGACAAATGAAAACAACAAGGGACAATGGACTCAAAAGAGTGACAGTCCCTTCAAATGAGGGACACTTGGGAGGTATGTATCTCTTATCCATCCCTCAATGAGTAGATGTGGCTCTTTCTTAACAATTATCATTCTTTCCCACTCTAAAAAGTTGGAAGGTGTGAGTATAGGCTGGGGTAACAGGGCTCCAGCATAACAAATAATGACTATATTATTAAACCGGACCTTCACCCTGAATAAGAGCCTATCTTATATGTTTCCCCCAACCTGTACATACAGATTGCTCACATTAATCCGGTCCTTCACCCTGAATAAGAGTCTATCTTATATGTTGTTCCCCTCACCCTGTACATACAGATTGCTCACATTAATCCGGACCTTCACCCTGAATAATAGCCTATCTTATATGTTTCCCACACCCTGTACATACAGATTGCTCACATTAATCCGGACCTTCACCCTGAATAAGAGCCTATCTTATATGTTTCCCACACCCTGTACATACAGATTGCCCACATTAATCTGGACCTTCACCCTGAATAAGAGCCTATCTTATATGTTTCCCACACCCTGTACATACAGATTGCTCACATTAAACCGGACCTTTAACCTGAATAAGAGCCTATCTTATATGTTTCCCCCAACCTGTACATACAGATTGCTCACATTAATCCGGACCTTCACTCTGAATAAGAGTCTATCTTATATGTTTCCCACACCCTGTACATACAGATTGCTCACATTAATCCTGACTCTCACCCTGAATAAGAGTCTATCTTATATGTTTCCCACACCCTGTACATACAGATTGCTCACATTAAACCGGACCTTTAACCTGAATAAGTCTATCTTATATGTTTCCCACACCCTGTACATAACAGATTGCCCACATTACAAATCATCATACCTGCATCTACTGCATTTCCTGTGCCTTTAAACATCCAAGATGGCAGCACATGGAGTCTCAGGCTGCCTACAAACAGGAAGTGTCTTCTGACTGTGCTGCTCTGCATTATGGAATTGATGTCCTTTTCCAGACCCCAGCTCTGCTCTGTCTGAGCAAAGCACAGCTATAACCCACCCCCCTGTACTTTTCACCCCTCTCCTCTCCTCAATATGTGATGCTTCTGAGGCAAGATGGTGGCGCCCATATCCCAGAGTTCTGAACAGAGTTGCAGCCCAGTGGGGAAAAAAATAAGTGGCTAAAAACTTAAAATATATTAATTTTAGATGCTGGGGAATAGTTTTATAAGGGTTTGGGCTTTTCAATAAATCCTGGTGAAGGTCCGGTTTAAGGGTTCGGGCTTTTTATGAAATGATGCCAAAGGTCCGGTTTAATTCAGAGCCAGGTGATTATACTCACTCCATTTTTAGGAGAGAAAACTGTCAATCACTTGCATTGTCTACCTTGGGGCTGATTCAACACCAGGTAAAATGTGTATCTGGTTGTTGAATCAGTCCCAAGCAGGGGCGGGCTGGCCATAGGGCATACCGGGCAGAATCCCGGTAGGCCGGCACATGGGAAGGCCGCAACCACGGGAGGAGGGGTGGTGGCCGATGAGCAGAGAAGTGGAATGGGTCCAACCATTCCCTGCTCATCAGCCACCACCCCTTCATCCGCGATCGCGGCCTTCGCTCTCTCTATCTGCGGCAGAGAGTGAAGGCAACGATCGCTGATGAAGGGGTGGCGGCCGCCGCTCACACACACACTGATGCTTACAGGCAGCTCCTGGCTGTTGCGTGCAGGTTGGTGGAGGCGGCGGCGGCCAGCGTGCAACTACTTGTAAGTGTGTGTGTGTGTCGGGGGAATCGCAGCGGCGGGTGGGCAGGCAGGCATGAATCGATTACCTGCCCGCCTGCTGCCTTATTATTGTCCATCGTTGTGGGGAGGAAGTGGGGGGATGCCCCTCTCTGCCTGTAATGCAGGATGCCCCTCCCTGCCTGTAATGCGGGATGCCTCTATGCCTGTAATATGGGGTTCCTCTATCTGCCTGTAATGAGGGATGCCCCTCTCTGCCTGTAATGAGGGATGCCCCTCTCTGCCTGTAATATGGGATGCCCCTCTCTGCCTGTAATATGGGATTCCCCTCTCTGCCTGTAATGCAGGATGCCCCTCACTGTCTGTAATTTGGGATGCCCCTCACTGTCTGTAATGCGGGATGCCCCTCACTGTCTGTAATGCGGGATGCCCCTCACTGTCTGTAATGGGAGATGCTGCACACTACATGTATTGTAGGGATGCCCCTCAATGCCTGTAATGCAGGATGCCCCTCACTGCCTGTAATATAGGATGCCCCTCACTGTCTGTAATTCGGGATGCCCCTCACTGTCTGTAATGCAGGATGCCCCTGTCTGTAATGGGAGATGCTGCACACTACATGTATTGTAGGGATGCCCCTCAATGCCTGTAATGCAGGATGCCCCTCACTGCCTGTAATATAGGATGCCCCTCACTGTCTGTAATTCGGGATGCCCCTCACTGTCTGTAATGCAGGATGCCCCTGTCTGTAATGGGAGATGCTGCACACTACATGTATTGTAGGGATGCCCCTCACTGCCTGTAATGCGGGATGCCCCTCACTGTCTGTAATGGGAGATGCTGCACACTACCTGTATTGTAGGGATGCCCCTCATTGCCTGTAATGCGGGATGCCCCTCACTGCCTGTAATGCGGGATGCCCCTCACTGCCTGTAATGCGGGATGCCCCTCACTGTCTGTAATGCGGGATGCCCCTCACTGCCTGTAATGGGAGATGCTGCACACTACCTGTATTGTAGGGATGCCCCTCACTGCCTGTAATGCGGGATTCCCCTCACTGTCTGTAATGCGGGATGCCCCTCACTGCCTGTAATGGGAGATGCTGCACACTACATGTATTGTAGGGATGCCCCTCAATGCCTGTAATGCAGGATGCCCCTCACTGCCTGTAATATAGGATGCCCCTCACTGTCTGTAATTCGGGATGCCCCTCACTGTCTGTAATGCGGGATGCCCCTGTCTGTAATGGGAGATGCTGCACACTACATGTATTGTAGGGATGCCCCTCACTGCCTGTAATGCGGGATGCCCCTCACTGTCTGTAATGCGGGATGCCCCTCACTGCCTGTAATGGGAGATGCTGCACACTACCTGTATTGTAGGGATGCCCCTCACTGCCTGTAATGCGGGATGCCCCTCACTATCTGTAATGCGGGATGCCCCTCACTGCCTGTAATGGGAGATGCTGCACACTACCTGTATTGTAGGGATGCCCCTCACTGTCTGTAATGCGGGATGCCCCTCACTGCCTGTAATGCGGGATGCCCCTCACTGCCTGTAATGCGGGATGCCCCTCACTGCCTGTAATGGGAGATGCTGCACACTACCTGTATTGTAGGGATGCCCCTCACTGCCTGTAATGCGGGATGCCCCTCACTGTCTGTAATGCGGGATGCCCCTCACTGCCTGTAATGGGAGATGTTGCACACTGCCTCCAATGTGGGATGATGCTCACTGGCTGTAATGGGGTGATTCAGAGGGGGGGATTTTAGCACACCATTTTGTTCATATTTTCTCTTATTTTTGTCCTCTAAACCCTGCTAAACCATGGAACAAAATAAGGTGTGTGTGTATATATATATATATATATATAACATTACTATACTGGGCCAGGAACAGTACAGCAGGGTCGGTGTGCCCCAAAAAGCCCCGGGCAGTTTTGGATTCCCAGTCCGCCCCTGGTCCCAAGGTAGACAATGAAAGTGAACGGCAGTTTTCTCTGCTAAAAACGAGTGAGTTTTTTTTTTACCTGGCTCTGAAGCAACCCCAATATGTGTAGTACTTAGGTAGGTTAGATCATTTATTCTACTCCCAAATCCCAGCAGCTGCTCCCTCACTAGTCTACCATGTCGAAAAGCCCGCGCTCTCGAACGCTTCCAGGGATTCTATTGGACAAGCACCAGCAGCTGCTAAATGTCATGATTGGTCAGGACAAATGTCATTCACACCTACCAGCGCCAGCCCACGCCCCGCTACTATGCTGACGAGACCATATGTAGCCACGCCCCTCAGGGTGAATTGTCAGTGGAGTCCGCCAATGAGCCTCAAACACATTCGGGTCGCATGCCCGCCTTTTTTTGGTCCATACCATTCCGTGTCCAGGAGGGGGAGCGAGATTGCCCTGGCGGGTTATAAAACACGAATGTCCTCGTAATATCAGAATACGTTTTTTTTTATAAATGTCTATTAATAAAGTGTGTATTGTCCCTGCGTTTGAGCGGCAGCGGCCGAGCAAGCGCCCTTCTATGCGTTACCATGGTGTGTCCCCGAGTTCCGCCTTTCCTACGTGTCCGGCTGACAGGAGCCGGAAGTAGCGACCGGACGGGGCGGGGATCTCGGTGAGGGGCCGGGTGAGCAACATGGCAGCAAGTGAGTATGAGAGTGTGTGATGGGGGCAATGAATGTGGGGAATGGCGGTCACCGGGGGGCTCTGCCATAAGTGTATATGTGTGTGGAGCGTGCAGGCACCGGGGCATGCTGGGCATTGTAGTTGTCCTGAGCTTGTGTGTAGCCGGGTCACAGGGGCGTCATGCTGGGTCAGCCGCTGTCAGGTGCTCTGTTTCCCCCCAATGCTCGGCCTGCTGGACCCTACACGACTGGCCCGGGCCGCTTATTGTCATGTAAGGGCTCTGGTCTCCACACACAGCGATCTTCATTGGATCAATCAGACAACCAATCACAATGGCCTAAACTGTCAGGGCGCAGTGATCCCTTTTAGTTGACATGTAGTACACACATGGCTGCTTTATGCAAGCTGCAGCCAGGCTGGGAATGAGGTTAATGCCCACACCCTGGGGCATCCCAATTTGGTGCATGCATCATGGGATTGCCAGGTACTTATGTTAATTATTGTGAAAACCCGATAGTCCTACCTTGCTGATGAACCTGCGGCACATGCACAGCCAGCCGCATCCCTTTTAGGCCTGAGCGCAGCTGCACTCGCTGTAACTGAATGGCTGATCTGGCTTTGCACAGCCATAGAGAGATAGGGGGAAGCGTGTGGTTATGTTGCCATTCAGTTTCTTTAGCTGCACATTAACTGGATCGGCCCCGATCCACTCCCTCCCCGTGGGGCATCCAAAATCGAGATGCCCCGATGTGTGAAACCCCCCAGGATGCCCGCAAACCTTACCTGAATCCCGGTCCAACGACACATGCGCGGGCTGCGGCTGCATCTCACGCTTCTATCTAGCAGGGTGCGTGCCCGTGCCCGCCATTTGTGGATGTGGTTGCCAGGGTGCTCGGAGCCGCTGAGCTTTGACACGCATACCTCAGCGGCTCTGAGCGTGCTGATTGGATGAACGACCACGCATGCGCTGTAGGGGCAGGGTGGGGTGAGTTGAATCGGGTGATCTGGGGGGTTTCACATAGTGGGTGCCCCGGGGAAGTGGACCAAAACCCAGGATAGTCAAAATCCTGGGTGTTGGTCCACTTTAATATGCATGAGCAGAGATGCACCTGCGCTGTAGGAACGCCAGCAAGATATGTATATTAGGTGACTGGTGGGGTTTCAAACAGTGGGGCATCCCAAACTGGGATGCATCAAGAATCGTGAAAATCCTGGGTTTGGTCCACTTTACAGCAAAACAAAACCCTAACGGGTGCCCCGCTTTATGACCCACCCCGCTACACCACAAAACTCGCCTTCATCCCAGCTCCCTCTCTGATGTAAACAGTGGCGGCTGCATCCCCAGCATCTCTATTCATATAGGCTGGAGTCCGGAGCGCGCCCGCTGCAGGGGATGCGGCAGCTCGCGCTCCCAGTTGACACAAACATACACGTTTGTGGAACATTAAATATGCACAACAAACGGATCTGCTTGGACAAGAGCCTGTGCATGCACCATAGGACAGAGGAAAGGTGAGTTTTACTGGGTGATATGGGGGGTTTTACACAGCAGGGCATCCAACAAAACCCTGGATAGTCAAAATCCCATAGCCATGTGCTGGGAATGCTGCTGCTGCCCACACGTGCGCTGTAGGATTCCAAAATCGGGATGTCCCACTGGTATGTGCCGTAGGATCACGGAAAGGTGAGTTTATCTGGGTGATCTGAGGGGTTTCACTCAGCGGGTCACTTTTTTCCCCACTTTAAAGCTGAAGAAAACCCACCAGTGGGTGGCCTGTAATTCCAGTGCTATATGCTGGCTTTTTTCTGGGGCATCCCAAATCCTTATGGACCGCTGTGTGAAACTTCCCAGTTCGCCCATAAAAACTCACCTACCCACAGTCCAACAGCGTATGCGCGGGCTCTCGTCCATTGAGAGTTGCCTGCTGTGACTACATCATTCGTCAGGCGGCTCTCTTTGTTTACAATAGGGTGTCCATGCTGCCACATCCCTGGCCATGCGCACACTCGCACCCCATCCTGAATCTGAATGGTCAATAGCCGTATGACATAGTCACAGCAGACAGCTCTCATTGGACGAGAGCTTGTGCATGCACCATTGGAGCCTGGGCAGGTGAGTTTTTATAGGTAACCAGGGTAGGGGGTTCACACAGCGGGGCATCCCAAATCAGGATGGTCAAATTTGCAGGTTTTGTTCCGCTTTAAGTTGCAACAGATGTTCCGAACAATTTGAACTTAAAATATGCTGCAGATTCTTCTCACTTCTTCCTGCTAAACTGCTTTCTTTCACTCTACAGTTCCACGTTCGATGCTTCTCTGGGCTTTTGCTCTTCTGGCCGGTGCCCAGGCCTTGACTCCCAGCCATTATTTAAACCATGCTGACGTGGAGAGACTTAAAGGGGCACTGCAACATCCGCTGTCTGACTTGGAAAATGCGTACTATTACATTGTAGGGTTCCAGCATCTGGGTGCCAGCATAGCCGATGCACAGGTGAGTTCTGGACATCTACTTTTACCTGTACCCTTGGAATGCCAACACCATGCAGAGTGCAAACATATTTATGTTTTTATGTTATGTAAGAACCCAGATTTCACTCCAGCCCCATATTACTTACTCATCGCCTGTCCCATGCTGTCCAGCATGCCCCTGGCCGTTCCAGCAACTAGTGTTTAATTGAATAATACAATAATGTTATTATTGTGCAAAATCGTGGTATCTGAAGCACATGGCTTAATTTTAGTTTTCCAAATGCAAATCCTGGAGCAGTAACCCCCTTTTGGAAACTGAAGCACCCCCAGGGGATGCCCTGTGTGATACCCCCTCCAGATCACACAGTATAACTAATCTTTCCCAAAACATCCTTAGGGCAGCATACTACTGAGCTACTAAGGATCTGCCCCAAGGTAGGAACAGATAACCACCAGAATACACAAAAGCTCCTCCTTTTAGACACCAGTTATTTGTGTCTCTTTCTTTATTGCATGGCACAACCTGCTTCAGTATTCATAACAGTTGGGTTATTCCGCCACAAGGTGGCGCAGTGGTACTGCAGAAAGCTGTTGCATCTCCTGGCCCCCTATAAATACGGGATTAACCATAGAGTTCCCAGTGTTTCCTTTGCAGTGAAACAACGAAGTTAGAAGATGGCTCTCTCTCTTGCGTAGGTGAGCAGGGCAACCAAGCCTGCGGCCCTGCAAGTCTATTTCCAGCCGGTTATGGACCCTCACTGCCTCCCAGCCTTGGCTGACAGATCGGGTGAGGGTAGAAGAGCACTAGGGTCAAGTGCTCCTGGAGCGCTGCTCCAAGCTGCAGACCCTGTTCCGCAAAGGGTAGCCGGCCATAGGCTTTATGGTGAGCCTACTAGGGATGTGGAGTTCCTGTCCTGGCTTCTGTCCCCTTCTTTTCCTTCAGGGGTCCCCCGCCCCCCTTCTTGCCGGGATACTCGCCGCTGCCTTCTCGTCTCTCCCCGAGTGGTGGGCGAGTGGTATTGTGGTGTTTTGGCCGTTTACAGTGTTTTTTTTGGGGGGTTTTGGCCACCGCGCCGCTTTGTACTGTGCTCTGCGGCTGTGGGCGCTATAACCTGTGGCGTTTTTGCTTTGTCATGGCGCTGGCGGGGTCACGTGGGCACCGTTTTCACGCTCTTCGGGGTGGGCTGGGCCGGGGGATGACGCGTATCGCATCGTCCCCCTGCGGCCCGCCCCTTGAGGTACCTCTGCCGGCGCCATTTTGGATTAGCTGCGCGTCTGGATTTCTCCCTTCAGTGCTGCAGCGCTGTTTCCGCCGGTGTGTCGCTTCATCCTGCGGTCTGTGCCTTGGTGACCCTGCGGTGTCCTTGGTCCGTGAGTCCCCCTTGGGGGTTTTTTATTGGTCTCGTGGGGCATGTGCTGCTCATGTGTCGTTTTTACTTTTCAGGCGGGATACCACTGGGTTGTGGTTTCTCCCAGATCTACTCCTTCCTCCCCCTCACCCCCCCCCCCCACCCTTTGCTGATCTGGGGGCATCACGTGGGAGGGCCTCCCGGGTGGCTTTTGTATTAGCCTTTACGCAGTTCTGGCCTATTGTGCCTGTGTTAATCACCATATGGAGGCTTCTGGGGACAGCGTGCTTGGGGGTTCTTCGGGGCAATCCATGGCTGTGTGCCATGTGTGGGGTATCCCCTGTGAGTGACAGTGTCAGGGTGTGCGTGTCCTTGCGCTCCAGCTTAGTTTGCCTGCATCGCTTCCCAGCTCTGCGCCCCCTTCGGCATCACCTATCCCCCCACTGCTGTAATTAGCTCCCAGTGAGGGGGATGCAAGCAGGGGTCACAGTCTGATCTGGCACTTCATGTGACCAACATTGAGAAGCAGCTTGCCGGGCCTATTCCTAGGAAGGCTTCTGGCAAGAAGCGGCACCTGACTTACACACCCTCCCGCTCCACTGAGGAGTATGAGGAATTTTATGCCACTGGTGAACTTTATTCCCTAGAGGAAGGGGAACTGTTCCAGGACTCCTCTGGGGACCAGCAGGAGGGTTGCATTAGTGACCCTGGGTCTGCGTCCGGGGAGGAATCATGGTACCCTGAGGACACTGACAATCTGCTGTCACAAATTTTTGAAATCTTGCACATTGCCCCCCCTGAGGTGGCTAAAAGAAAGCAGGGTGAGCTTTTTTGTCCTGGTAAACAGCGTCTGGAGTTCCCTGAACAGGGCCATTTCACTTCTATGGTGCTTAGGGAGTGGGAACGCCCTAACAGGCTGCCCGCTGTGCCCAAGGGATTGGATAAGAGGTATGCCTTTCCTGTTGATTTAGTGAAGCGTTGGTCCTGTCCCCCTGAGGTGGACGCTCCTGTGCTAGGTCTGTTCAATACTTCGGTCATGCCTTCCCTGACACTACCACTCTGGACAGCGAGGACCAGCGCATGGATCAGCTGGTCTGTCATGCTTTTTCTTGTGTGGGGGCTGGGCTGCGCCCGGCCAGTGCTGCTGCCATTACTGCTATTGCCCTTAAGAAACTACTCAAGCGTCTCTGCCATGGCGCTATGGCTGGTAGAAGGAGGGAGGATTATAGGGCCCTCTTGCTTTGCTCTGATTTTGTTGTATTTATCCTTACTGCCATGGATGATGCTGTGAGGCTGGGCGGTAGGGCCTCTGCACTTTTGGTGGCTATGCACCGCTCTGTTTGGTTGCGTCAGTGGGCAGCTGATGCTGCTGCTAAGATGGCTCTCACTGGGCTCCCCTTTGTGGGGATGCGGCTCTTTGCGTCTTGATGTTTTGGCCAGCGTCTTGATGTTTTGGCCAAGGACGGCAGGCTGCCTCAGTGTAGGAGGCAGCCCCGGCCTTTTCGGGGGACCTCCGTCTCCCTCCCCTCCCTTCGTTCTTCCAGAGGAGGTCGTGGCTCCCTCTTCTCAGGTAGCCGCAGAGATTCTTGGGGCGGTGGCAGATCCTGTGGACGTCCCGTTCTCTCCTGGGGCTCCAAGCCCAAATCTCCTCCCAAGGCCCCCCAGGCATGAGGGGGCGCCCTCACCCATCCGGGTGGGAGGACGGCTTCAGCTCTTTGCTCACGTCTGGAGGCTCCACGTTTCAGACCGGTGGATTCAGGAGGTGGTGTCCTCCAGTTACAAGATAGAGTTTGCAGCTTGGCCGCCCCCAAGATTCATCAGATCCCGGATGTCTTTAAACTCCGTCAGCTCAAGGGTTACTTTCGGTGGTTCAATGCCTGCTGGAGTCAGGGGTCATTTGTCTGGTTCCCCATCAAGAACAGGGTCAGGGGTACTATTCCAATCTCTTCACGGTCCCCAAAAAAGAACGGCTCTCTGAGGCCCATTCTGGACTTGAAGGGCCTCAACAAGTTTGTCAGATTCAAACATTTTCGCATGGAGACGCTACGCTCTGCTGTCGGTACCCTTCGCCTGGACGACTTCATGACCACCGTGGACATCAAGGATGCTCATCTTCATGTGCCTATCTTCCCAGGTCATCAGAGATTTGAGGTTCGTGCTTGAGGATCAGCATAACCAGTTTGTGGCCTTACCATTCGGTATCGCCTCGGGTGTTCAGGTGCTGGCGGGAGTGATGGCTCTGCTGCGAACCCGGGGCATTTGCCTCCTTTCCTACCTGGACGACATCCTCATTGTGGCTCAGTCCTTTCATCAGGCCGAACAGGACACCCAGGTGGTGATCTCCACTCTGGAGTCCTTCGGCTGGGTGATCAGTTTTCCCAAGTCTTCACTGTCCCTGTCCTTGGTGAGGTCCTTTCTGGGCATGACTGGATACCTCTCAGGTCAAGGTGTTCCTTCCTCAGCAGAAGGTGGAGGGCCTTCAGAAGCAGGCACGGGCTCTGCTCTTCTGTCCTCATCCCTCCATCCGTCTGGGGATGCAGTTGGTGGGCCTGATGGTGTCCTGTTTCGAGGCAGTCCCCTTTGCTCAGTTTCACATGAGACCTCTTCAGTTGCACCTCTTGTCAGTTTGGGTTCGGGACCCTATGTCCCTGGATGAGGAATTTGCTCTGTCTCCTCTGGCCAGGCAGTCCCTTTCGTGGTGGCTGGACTCGAGGAATCTTCTGGTGGGCAGGACCTTCCTGCCCCCGTGCTGTCACCACGGATGCCAGTCTGACGGGCTCGGGGGGCTTTTGGAAGTCCCTACAGTTCCAGGGTCGTTGGGGCCCCCAGGAGGTCCATGCTCCCATAAATGTCCTGGAACTGGGGGCGATCAGGTTGGTTCTGTCCCACCTGACCCCACACCTTCGGGGTCGGGCTGTTCAGATCTGCTCAGACAACCAGACGGCGGTTGCCTACATCAACCATCAGGGACTCAGATCAAACGAGACTTCAAGGACGTGTCTCTGATACTGTCTTGGGCGGAACAGAATGTCCCCTCAGCGGTATACATTCCGGGGTTGGAGAACCAGGTGGCGGACTCCCTGAGCAGGGGGACGTCTCGTCTGGGGGAATGGTCCCTCAACTACCAGGTGTTTCTCTCCCGGTGTCACCGCTGGGGTCAACCAGATGTGGACCTGTTTGCGTCCCGTCACAATCACAAACTTCCCAGGTTTGTCTCCCTGTCACAGGATCCTCTGGCCTTCGCCATGGATGCACTGGCAATGCCTTGGGCGGAGTTTTGGCTTCCCTATGTGTTCCCTTCCGTTCCCTCTACTGGGCAGGGTCATGCGCAAGATTGCCCAGGAGGGGGTGTCAGCCATCCTGGTGGCCCCCTGTTGGCCAAGAAGCGTGTTGTTCGCAGACGTCGTGCAGTTGGCAGTAGACAGTACGTCTTGCCAGGGATCCAGATCATCTCACTCAGGGACAGCTACGCCATCCCAATTTACAAACGCTGGCTTTAATGGCTTGGCTGCTGAAACCTACATCTTGACAGAGAAGGGGTTGCCTGCCTCTGTTGTGGATACCATGATTCGGGCTAGGAAGAAGTCCTCGTCCTTTATCTATTACAGGGTCTGGCATGCTTACATTGCCTGGTGTGAGTCCAAGTCGCTTTCCTGTTGGGTTTTTTCCATTCCCAGGATTCTGGCCTTCAACTAAGTACCCTCAAAGGCCATGTTTCAGCTCTGGCAATTCTTTTCCAATGATCCTTTGCCAACCACCGGTTGGTTAAAACTTTTTCCAGGGTGTGCGTCCACCTCGTAAGCCTATGCTACCAGTCTGGGACTTGAATCTGGTGTTGTCTGCTCTGCAGGGTCCTCCCTTTGAGCCTATCCGTGGGGCTGCTTTGCCCATTCTGACTCTTAAGGTAGCCTTTTTGATGGCTATCACTTCTGTAAGGCGAGTTTCTGAGCTTGCGCGCTTTCCATCAAACCTCCCTTATTTTGAGAGGCATCAGGATAAGGTGGTGTTTCAGCTTAAGCCAGATTTCTTGACTAAGGTGGTGTCTGCCTTTCATCTCAATCAGGACATTGTCTTGCCTTCATTGTGTCCTAATCCTGCTAATTCCAAGGACACTGCATTCTCTGGATGTGGTCAGGACTCTGAAGTTTTATTTGGTCGCTACTTAGCCTTTCAGGAAATCTGATGCTCACTTCTTTTGTTCTCACTTCTGGAACCTCCGGCTAAATCCACTATCAGAAAGTGGATCCGTCATGCGGTGGTTCAAGCCTATTCTGCTAAGGGGAAGGAACCTCCCTTTAGGATTACTGCTCATTCCACTTGTGCTATTGGTGCTTCTTGGGCTTTTCAGCACCAAGCTTCTGTTGAACAAGTTTGCAAGGCCGCTACTTGGTCTTCTGTTCATACTTTTTCCAAGTTTTACAAGGTTGATGTTAAGGCCTCAGCGGATGCTGCTTTTGGCCGCAAGGTGCTTCAGGCGGTAGTGACTTGAACTGCCGGCTGTTACTCATTGGGGATCCCACCCTACTTTTGGACACTGCTTTTGGATGTCCCAACTGTTATGAATACCGAAGCAGGCCATGCCATGCAATAAAGAAAAAAGCAATTCTGTGAGTACTCACCTGTAGCATTGTTTTTGTTCTTGCATGCTACGGCCTGCTTCAACCCACCATTGTTATCGTTATTCTTGGTTGCCTCTTTATGGTGATTATTCCAAGTTAACTGGGGTTTTTTTTTACTTTTTTACATTTTTTTACCTTTTTTCTTTTACTTTTATTCTCTCCCGGCTTCTTGTCTCACTGCTTGTCTATGCTGGGAACTCTATGGTTAATCCCGTTTTTATAGGGGGCCGGGAGATGCCACCTTGTGGCAGAATAACCCAACTGTTATGAATACCGAAGCAGGCCGTGCCATGCAAGAACAAAAACAATTCTACAGGTGAGTACTCACAGAATTGCTTTTTTGGTGGCAATAACTTTAGCCCACAAACCCAGTGATATCCAGGATCTATCCTGCCGTCACCCCTTTCTTCAAGTTTTCCAGGATCGTATAATATTAAGGGTGGATCTTTGCTACATTCCTAAGATCTCTTCTGAATTTGATTGGATCCAAGATATTATCCTTCCATCCGCCAGGGATAGTGTTGCTTCTACGGGTTCTATAGACAAATCTTTGGTTGACGAGGCCTGTTTGCTGGATTACATTTTGACAAAAGATTGGAGAAAAGCTGATAGCTTATTCAATTCCTTCTCGTGTCACAAGAAGGGTCAGCGTGTTTCCAAGGCAACATTTGCCCAATGGATGAAGATCAGTTTTGCTTACAACTGATCGCTTTCTCCAGGGTGGATCGCAGTTCATTCAACAAGAAGTATTTCTACATCTTGGGCGGAACAAGTCTGTAGAGTGGCAACCTGATCTTCATTAGCGCCTTGATCTGCTCACCTTGCAAAATCAATCCTTTGGCAGTGAATTGTATTACAGGCAGCCTTTCCCACTCAGTAGACGTAGTATCTCGCTTATCCTCTCACTGGTATGCTGCCCTAAGGATGTTTTCAAAAAACATAGGTTAGTTATCAGGTAACTTCTTTTCTAAACATCCGAAAGGGCAGCATACAGGCTTCCCTCCCTCAGGCTACGTTATTTATCTGTTATGTTATCTTGCTGATTTACCAGTTGGTGGTTTGTCTGTCTTTGTTTTTCCGATCTCTTAAAACTACTGGTATCTGGAGGAGGAGCTAAGGCTTTTGTGTATTCTGGTGTGTGTTTAGTTACCTGGTAACTTCTTTTCTAAAGTTTTCCTTGGTCCTAAGGTGCATGCACAGGCTCTCGTCCAGTCAGCGCTGTATACAGCTCTGTTTAGATGCAGAGCTTGCCAATAGGGAGTGGCTGCATCCCCAGTTTTCCTTTACTCCGGGGCATGCCCCCACCTTACTGAATGGTTGGAAGCGGGAGCAACCCTCAGCACACAGATGTTGTGGTTTACATTGCTGTGGTAGCCAGGGCACAGGTGAGTTTTGCAGCTACCCTGGGCAGTTTCATACAGAACGATAACCTGATTTGGGATGCCCCAGAGTAAGCCCCCCTCAGACAAGGAATTGCCAGACCCTAAAACTGTCTGAATGAAATGGACTTTGATGTGTTACATCATTGCTGTCTCCTCTTAGTCTTTTAAAAATTTCCTGTCTGAGGTTGTTTGTCATTGTAAAGTTGTAGGGGTCACTGTGATATCAGTGTGTGTGTATATGTATATATATATATTTTTTTTTTTTATTTTTTTTAAACAATGGAACTTGTTGAATCAACAGATCATTTTTGATATATATATATATATATAATTATTTGTAGTGTGTATATAGAAAGCCCTGTAGATGTCTTCAGTCTTGCTTTTCCTTCTGGGAATTTCTGTTTTTTTAAACATTAAAGCTCTATCGTGTGCCTTCAGTGGTGGGGGGGGGGGGGGGTGCTGCAGTTTTTTCAGGCAGAGTAACAGGTACACTCTTCCCAAGGGGGTGCAGCCCTCATGAAGTTTTGATTGTCAGCCTTTTCCTCAAATCGCTTTAGGGTATCCCTCATTAAACGAGGCATGTGCTTCTAGGTCAAGAATTATGTGACCTTTTGGGTGGTGCTTGTATACAGGTTTGGATACCTTAAAGATGAACTATTGTCAAGTCTTCCAACTTTTCCTTCATTTTATGGCTGCCCATTACGTGACTGTTGGTAACCAATTGGCTTTGCTGAATATCAAAACCGAGTGGTTGCTGGTGGTCCCATAAATGGCTGCCAAATATATGAATGAGGAAGTGATAACTTGGATATAGTGTTCCTTTAACACATAAATGTCTTCAAAGCTTTGTTTTATTTGTCCTTTAAACAATAAATAATGACTAAATTTACCGCTGATTAAGTTGTTGGGTCTTTAAGAAGACTGTGGGGCTATGCACAACCAGGGGAAGTATCTAATCTTCCCGGATGTCAAATTTCAAAAGGGTACAACATTTTACATTGTTCCTTGCCTTTCCCTAGGTTCCATATTTGTGGAGTCTCTCAATAACTTTGCATTCTTTTTATGATGAGCATTGATCTTCTTTGTTCCACAGGCTGCTTGTAATTTCATCCGCTCCAATGTCGACCCTAGTAACGTGGATTTGCTGTTCTATGCTGCTCAGTCCAGCCAAGCCCTTGACAACTGTGAGGTGGGTGAAGTTTCTGTCTTTATTAGTGTAACCGTCTAATAGAAGTAATGTGCCTCACCCTAATCCCTGCTTACAGGTAACCGTCTCCAATGAAACCCGAGATTTGCTCCATGGCGTCCTCACCGAGGATTCTTCAATCACGCAGATCTACCATGCAGTGGGCTCACTGGCTGGCTTTGGTTTACCTTTGTCATCCCAACAAGTAGTCAGCGCGCTCAGCGCCAGACTGAGCAAAGAAGAGAATATTTTGTCGTAAGTACATCTACTTGATATATATATATATATATATTCAGTTGTGTTTTTTTTATTGTCCTGCCTCATTCTCTATTTTTGTGGACTGTTGGTGCTAATATCTGATGGGTTTATTGAAGTGTTAGTCAACCTAGCCCTATATAATACCATTTTGTGAATACTCACCTTGTAAAATGGGTATTATGAGTATGTCACACACCCCGCTTCAAGAATCCATAACATGTGGGTAATATCGTCCTGAAGAGGGCGTTCCTGCAGAGATGATAGCAAAAGAAAGCCCCTCCCTGATCCATAAATACCTGGGACCTCCCACTCACCACCCAGTATACAGAAAGCAGTAAGGTAAGGGACCAGGAAGAGGCAAATATAAACAACAACCACGCAAAGTTCGCAATAAAGAGGATCCTGAATACAAAAGGGCGGGTTGAAGCGGGGTGTGTGACATACTCATAATACCCATTTTACAAGGTGAGTATTCACAAAATGGTATTATTCTTAGTATGTCACACACCCCGCTTCAAGAATCCATAACATGTGGGACATCCAACAGCAGTGTCCATAACAAGGGCGGGGATCCAAAACTAGGCAACAATGCACAACCTTAAACCACAACAGCTTGCAAAACTTTGCGGCCAAAAACAGCATCCGCTGATGCCCTAACATCAACCTTGTAAAACTTGGAAAAGGTGTGAACCGAAGACCAGGTAGCGGCCTTACAAACTTGTTCAACAGAAGCCTGGTGCTGAAAGGCCCAGGACGCACCAACTGCACGAGTAGAATGAGCAGTAACACGAAAAGGGGGACTCCTCCCCTTGGCAGAATAGGCCCCAATGATGGCCTGACGAATCCATTTACTAATGGAAGATTTGGCAGGAGCCAAACCTTTCCTAGGCCCACAGGGCACCACAAAGAAAGCATCAGTCTTACGAAAGGAAGACGTAACCACCAGATAATGTTCCACAACACGAACTACATCCAAGGAATGCAATGCCCTTTCCTTGTCGTCGCTGGGATTTGGGCATAGAGAGGGCAAAACAATGTCATGATTCAGATGAAATTCCGAGACCACTTTAGGAAGAAAATCCTGCTTGAAACGAAAGACAACCTTGTCCTGATGTTTCTCGAAGTACGGAGCTGTAATGGATAAAGCTGCCAACTCAGAAACACGCCTAACCGAAGTGATAGCTACCAAAAAGGCCACCTTTTGCGTAAGAGAAGTCAAAGCTATCTCATTCAAGGGCTCAAACGGAGGGCCCTGGAGAGCAGAAAGAACCAGGTTCAAATCCCAAACTGGAACAAAAGGCTTCCTAGGAGGCCGAACATGTGTAACACCTTGGAAAAAGGTCTTGACTAAGGGATGAAGTGCAAAAGACCTTTGGAAGAACACCGCCAGGGCAGAAACCTGCCCTTTCAATGTACTAAGCTGGAGCCCCAGATCTAGACCATGTTGGAGAAACTCTAAAATTCTAGGAATGGAGAACTCTCGACAAGAGAGAGACCTACTTTCACACCAATCAATATAGGCCCTCCAAGTCCTGTACTAAATAGAAGAGGAAGAGCGCTTCCTGGCACAGATAAGAGTCTGAATCACTGCGTCAGAAAGACCTTCCTCCTTCAAGATGGCGGTTTCAGCAGCCATGCCGTCAAAGCCAGCGATGGTAAATTGGGATAGCGCAGCCGACCCTGGATGAGCAGGTCCGGCAGCAGAGGCAGGGCGAACTGATCCTCTGCCAGTCTTACAAGATCTGCGAACCAAACTCGCCTTGGCCACCTTGGGGCCACCAGAATTGCCGAAGCACCATCCAAGGCCAGTTTGCGCAGCACTCTGGCTAGCATTGGGAACGGAGGAAACAGGTAAAGGAGCCCCAGATCCCTCCAGTTTAGAGACATGGCATCCACTGTCAGAGCCAGAGGATCCTGCGAGAGAGACACAAAGACTGGAAGCTTGTGATTGTGACGAGAAGCAAAGAGGTCCACCGCTGGGACCCCCCACCTGAGACATATCGAACGAAACACCTTGGGACTGAGAGACCACTCCCCCTGACGAGAGGAGGCCCTGCTCAGCAAGTCCGCCTCCGTGTTCTCCACCCCCGGAATGTAGACTGCTGAGATACACGGGACGTGGGTCTCTGCCCAGTCCAGAATCAAAGACACTTCCCTGAGGGCACTCCTGCTGTGAGTCCCTCCTTGGTGATTGATGTAAGCAACCGCCGTTCTGTTGTCCGACCGGACCTGAACTGGCAGGCCTCTCAACTGATGAGTCAAGCGAAACAGAACCAACCTGATGGCTCTCAACTCCAGAACATTGATGGGCTCGTGAGCCTCCCGCAGGCCCCACAAACCCTGAAACTGGAGGTCCTTCCAAACACCCCCCCAACCTGACAGACTGGCATCCGTGGTGACTGTTTCCCAACACGGAGCCAGAAAAGATCTGCCCTTCAACAGATTGACCGACCCCAGCCACCATTGCAGGGATCGACGAACTCGGGGAGTCATCAGAAAGGACTGATCCAACGATAGAGGAGACTTGTCCCAAACCTTCAACAGATGAAGCTGAAGCGTCCTTGTGTGAAACTGCGCAAAGGGAACTGCCTCGAATGAGGCCACCATTAACCCCACCAGCCTCATCCCTAACCGGATGGTCGGATGAGGGGTAGACAAGAGAAGCCGAACTAACTCCTGAATCAAAAGAATCTTGGCCTGGGGTAGAAACACCCTGGCCTGTGAAGTGTCCAGAGACATTCCCAGAAAGGTCAGAATTCTGGACGGAGAAAGAGAAGACTTGGGGTGGTTCATCACCCAACCGAACCTTTCCAGAGTGGACACCACCGCTCTGGTGTCCAACTCCGCTTGGTTGAAGGAAGAGGCCATGATCAGTAGATCGTCCAAATAGGGCACGATGCGGATACCCTGGCCTCTGAGCAGAGCCATCACCCTCGCTAGCACCTTGGTGAACACCCGAGGAGCTGAGGTGAGACCGAAAGGAAGTGCCACAAACTGAAAGTGCCGATCCTCCACCACGAACCTGAGAAACCTCTGGTGTGCTGGAAAAACCGGAACGTGTAGATAAGCATCCTTGATGTCTATGGACGTCAGAAAGTCTCCCTGACGAAGAGAGTGAATGGCCGAATGCAGCGTTTCCATGCGGAATTTCCTCGGCCGGATGAACCTGTTGAGAAACTTCAGATCCAAGATGGGTCGGACCAACCCGTCCTTCTTGGGTACCGTGAACAGATTGGAATAAAAGCCCCTGCCCCGATCTGAAGGGGGCACTGGGCAAATGACAGCCATGTCCAGAAGATTCTCCACTGCCACCAGGAGCCCCTGCGCCGCCAGAGGCTCCGACGGCATCCGAGACCTGACAAATCTGGAAGGGGGGCGGAGCTCGAACTCCAGCTTGTAGCCGGAAGACACCACTTCCCGGATCCATCTGTCCGAGACCTCTTGATCCCAGATCTGAGAGAAGTGCTGCAGCCGTCCCCCCACCCGCATGGGTGAGGGCGCCCCCTCATTGCTGAGCCGGCTTAGCAGCCGGTTTGGGCTTAGAGCCCCAACTGTATCCAGAACGGGCACGTCCTCTGCCCCTGTTTCCGGAATCTCCTCTGGAAGAGGGAAATGCAGAACCCCTACCAGATCTGGCCCCCCGAAAGGAGGGGGTAAAGGCAGACGCCCCCCGAAAAGGGCGGCGTTGTTTCTTACGTTGAGGTAACCTACCACCCTTGGTGACAGAGTCCAATGTCTCTCCAAAGAGCTGTAGACCAACAAAGGGTAAAGCCGTCAGTGATTTTTTGGACATAAAATCGGCCGCCCACTGGCGCAGCCACACCGACCGCCGAATAGCCACAAGCAGAGCCGACGTCCTACCACACATCATCAAAGTGTCATCCAAGGCAGTCAACACAAAGGATAGAAACAACTCACACCGTTTAAGGCTAAGGAACTCGTTACTACCAGGACGAAGCCCGGAAGAAGTCAACAGGTCCCTGACCACAGACCTGGTAGCCAACACCATTAGCTCCGAAGCGCACACAGGCCGGATGGCCGACCCAATGCTAGTAAAGCCATGAGAAGCCATCTGATCAATACGTTTATCCTCTCCATCTTTGAGAGTGGAACAATCAGGTCTGTTTAAAACCGAGGAGTTGGACAACCCCAAAACCGGTGCATCCACCGAGATGCCCAGCGCTTGACCGCCTCAGAAGGAAAGGGATCCTATCCCACCCCTGAGGGATGCCAGGGAGCCGAGCCGGCCTATCCCATTCCTTGTCAATGATTCTATCAAAATGGCGTTGCGTAGGAAACTCCAGGCGCGGCCTGGATTCCTCAAACAATTCACCTTTCTGCTGTGACGCCTCCTCGGGAGGGGAAATATTCAGAACTTCCAGCATGAGAGACAGAGCGTGAGGAGAGTCCAAGGATCTCCCTAAATCAGAAAGCTCGGCATCAGCGCCAGCAGACTGCTCATCATCCGAAAATTCTGAACCCTCATCAACTTCCCCCTCCTCTAGCTGAGGATAATCAGACCAATCCAGATTGTCTCTGTCATCAAGATCATCCACCGGCGGAGCCGGCGACAAATGCTTTCTCTTAGACGGAGCCTTACGGGCGACCGAGCTAGAGAGCATTTTCTCAAGGCTAGCCAATCTGGCACACATCTCGGATTGCAGATCCCTGCCCATGACCACGTCACACGGGGCACGAGTCAAGGCGGGAGGGGGAGTTGAGGTGGCCGGCTGTGCTGACCCCGCCGCTTGGGGTTCGGACTGCCGCGTAATAGTTTGCTGTGCACATGGTATACACAGTAACACATCATCCCCAGTAATGGAAATCCCACACAACATACACTTTTTGGGATGCCCCGAAGGGGTCCCAGTCCCAGTATCCGGGGATGCCTCCATAAGGTGAATTTTGAGTGGTCGCTATGACCCAGGGAATTACGCCAGTTAGACAACCCGGGATGCCCCTTTAATGTCCCGAGTGGGAGGATTTGTGATGCTAAAATGGACCCAGGATCAGGAGAGACCTTCCAATACTACAGAAGATCCTCCTGGATAACCTTCACCTAAAAGACAGAGAGAGACCCATAAGTCCCTACAATAAGACTTAACAGATAAAGAAAAGAAGAAATAAATGAGGCCCACAGGGCCACTCACAAACGCTGCGGTGAACGATCCGCCTCAGAACAATGGCGATTGAAGAGAAGAAGAACTGCCTTGTCAGGGGCGTGGTCTGCGCAGCCCGCGCAAAGCTGATCTGTGCCCCCTAAGCTGCCTAGTAACAGGGAGCTGCCTGGTAACAGGGAGCGGCGCCAGTACAGAGGAGGGCGGCGACGCGCCGAAAGCCCGGCTCCGCCCCCCCTTCCAGTGTGAATGAAGCGTGAGGGAAGAAGTCCCTCACGCACCAGCCCAGAGACCGGCGCCGCCGACAACCGCGGCGCCGGCTGCCATGACAGCGGGTGCTCCCGCTATCACTAGCGGAGCACCCGCCCCGCTCGCTGCGGCGAGGAATGAATGAGAGAACGGGGGCTGGCCGCGGCAGAGCGCCGAGTGCCAGCCCCGCCCCCCCAAAGCGTGTGAGGTAAAAAATTTACCTCACAGACTGAAAAACCCCGGCACCCGGCTGCAATGACAGCCGCGGTGCTGCAACATAGTAACAGTGCAACCAATTCATTGAGGGATTACTTCCAGACGCTCCACATCAACAAGAGAAAGTGAAAGAGAATAAAGCTAACCCCTATGAGAGGAACCCCCAGCCCCCATAGTTGGTAAAGGGAAGGCCCCCCCCCCCCAGGGGAAAGTCAAGGGACGGGGCATCCCAAACCGGGATCACCTACCCGGTATGACCGCCTACCCTCTCTTTTAGGGTCTCACGGTGGAGCTCTGCTCCTCAGCACCAGAGGTGCCAATGTACCCTCGCTCGGGCCAGCAGCCAAGACTGTGGAGGCATGTAATCTGAGGTAAATTTTGGGACAAACAGGGGTCCGAGCGGAAATAGACAAAATAAAAGGCCGGGAGTTACCCCGGCTACCTGAAATTCCCCTGTGCAAGGAGGAGACATCATCTTCTGACTTGCTCGCCGTCTGCAGAGATGGAAAACTGGGTAGTGAGTGGGAGGTCCCAGGTATTTATGGATCAGGGAGGGGCTTTCTTTTGCTATCATCTCTGCAGGAACGCCCTCTTCAGGACGATATTACCCACATGTTATGGATTCTTGAAGCGGGGTGTGTGACATACTAAGAATATATATCTGCTGGCTGAGTGGCTGAACATTTTTATACCACTTTAATGCTGCTATTATTATTCCATGCACCTATCTTAAAGATAACACACAGGAATTTCACTTTTCTGTGTGGGGTGAGGCTCTGCTAGCAGCTAGGCAACTGAGCAGAGCCAATGGCGCTTCCAGCCGCATAACCTGCTTGGCTTTTAGCTGTGGCATGCTCATGCCGTCTATTCAGAAAGGCCTCGCGGGTGCGCACACAGCTGGAGGTGAGCGGGGCTGCGGTGCCAAGGCACAAGACTCCAGAGGAGGTCATTGGATATCGCGTTCCTTTTGTGCAGGCTCAGCCGAAACAAAACACACGGATTGGCTGAGCACCCCCCTCAGACAATCGGTGCACACTATTTAACTTTCTATTCCGTCTCTGCTAGCGGCTAGGCAACTGAGCAGAGCCAATGGTGCAGCCAGCCGCATCCCCTGCTCGGCTTCTAGCTGTGGAATGCTCATGCCACCTATCCAGAAAGGTCTCGCGGGTGCGCACACAGCTGGAGGTGAGCGGGGCTGGGGCGCCAAGGCACGCTGTGCCTGGGGAGAAGGTAATTGGATCTGGTGATGTGGGGTGTTCACACAGCGGGGTGGCCCAATTTGTTATACCCGAAGAAGTGGGACTTGGACAGAGTCTTTTAGACTCCAGGGCCTCTGAAGTTCCTCCTTAAAGCAGGACCAAAACCTGCAAATTTTCCTTTTTTGGGTTTTGTTCCATGCCCCCGTGGCATCCCACAGTTCATCCAGTATAAAGTCGCCTCTCCCCACTTCAGTGGCGCATATGGGGGCTCTCGTTCAATCGGAGCTCGGGGAAAGGTGAGTTTCATATGTGCACCCTGTGGGGTTTCACAGAATGATTTGGGATGACCCGAGGGAAAGCCAGCATCCACTTTAAAGCAGAAACAAAAACCACCAGTGGCCAGCCTGGAATCTAAAAGATTCCAGGACTTGCCACTGGAGGGTTTTGTTCCTCTGTAAAGCAGACCTCCAGTCAAGAAAAAAAAAAAAAAAAGTTAAGTAATTTGCGATCAGTGGCGACTGTAGTTTGAGAGGGCTTAACCCCCATGCAGATGTTGTGGAATAGCTGCACTCCTAGAATTACGAGGGAATGGCCATCTAGTAATTTGCTCCCCTGAATCGGCCCCTTTGATGATCAGTGGCGACTATTATTTGAATGGGCTTAACTCCATGCAGATGGTGCAATCCTAGGAAATTGCTGGCAGCATTGAAGATCAGCAGCATGGCTGCATATTAATCTGCATATTAGAAGATCAGCATGTCTGTCATGTTACACACACTCGCACACTAATAGGTTGTAACCCACAACGGAATTAACTTGACTGTCTAAGGTCTAAGTGGATTGGTTTCTTATTAATATCCTCTATTTCTTAAAGTGGACCAACACCCTCCTGTGATCGGCCCGGGAATCTATAAGATTCCCGGACCGATCAGCCCCCTGACTGCGGGGCACCCCGATCGGGGGTGGCCCTCTGTGTGAAACCCCCCAGAAACCCCTAAATCCCTACCTGATCCTCGATCCAGCGGCGCCTCCCGCGCATCCCTCTAGCAGGACGCGCACCCGCGCCGGCCGTTTGTGAATGGCCGGCGCGGGCGCGCGTCCTGTAAGAGTGACGCGCGGGGGCGGGCGCGCTCTCTTGTCCGTCGCTGCCTCCCGCTTGTCCTTCGCGGGGATTGGCAGCAGCGGTCACGTGGGAGCGGGGAGAGGTGAGTTTTTGGGGCTTTCTGGGGGGTTTCACACAAAATCCTGGGTGTTGGTCCACTTTAAAGTGGACCAAAACTCACCCTGGAGTCTGAAACTCCAAGGCAGACAAAATTCCCCCCGCCAGCACACTTGGATCCGCTCGCCTTAGACGAGCTTTTGGATGGAGGGGTGGCAGCGGATCCGAGCGCATTGTCTGGATGCATGTGTTGTAGGACCGGGGAAGGTTGAGTGAGATCGGGCATAAATGGGTGTGGTGGTTAGAGGTACTTCAGAGGCTCTGGAGTCTTAGAGCGCCACTCCTTGGGGCATCCTGAATTGGGACGCCCTACTTTTTGTACCCGATCCCCCTGTTCCACTCACATTTTCCCGGAGTCCTCTGCGATGCGGCCACATTTTCGCTCACCTCTAGCTGTGCATGCACCCACACCAGACCTTTCTGAATGGGCGGCGCAGGCACGCCACTGCTAGAAGCTGCCGTCAGGGCCACACTCGGCTTCCTTTCTTCTCTCCTCGGCTTCTTAGCCATTCATGTGGCTTAGCTGCTGATAGAGCCCAAAGAGTTGGCTCGTTGGGAACAGGAAGGTCGACCTAGGGGGAATACACACTCACACACATTCTACATGTTGTATGTAAGTACCTTATGCATTCTAAAGAAGTTTTCTTCACTTCATTTTCTGGGGCGCATGGCTGAGTTGGGATGAGGCCATGGCGTAGCTTTGTCGGTCATAGATATGGCTTTGCTGTGGTCAGAGAAAGCTGCAGGACCCCTGTGACTTGCCATGCTCACTATGATCACCAAGAGTGGCTATTAGACTAGTTTTTGGCATGGTCTAAAGGTGTGGGGGAATCCAATTGCCCTCCTTTCAAACTTGAGCCTGCTCCAGCTTCTACCCTGGCCAGCAGGAAAGGCACATGGGGCAAACATCAGGTGAGCTGCTTGCTGCCCTGTTATTGCCATTGAGTTTACAGTCCCTTTTAAACACTGTGCTTGCAACAGTTTGACTGTAGTTTCATTTTAACGCTTTAATGCAAATGAGTTTTCCTAATTTACTTTGAACAACTGTCATATTCTCTCCCCTTGCTTGACATCAATTTTTTAATGAGGTAATTTCCTGTTGCTGGGGATGCGCTTGATTTGAATATGTTAACATTCCTGAATACACAATTGCTTGTTTTAGAGCTGTGCTGTCCCTACGCTGATAATTGCTTCTCTGTTTTTATTTAGCTTTGTTTTGCGCTTGTAAGCTTGACTGCCTTAAAGCAGGCCAACAGTCAAAAATGACTTAAAGCAGACCAACACAGCAAACAGTGCTCATATACCCCCTCCCAATGGCAATTTAGATTGCTGCACATAAAAATTAATTTACCTTTTTCTAACTCTTCCTAGAAACAAAATGGCGTCAGGCCACCTGCAAACAGGAAGTGCTGCTGGGCTTTCTGTTACTGTGCACTGTCAGTTGGATCCAGGCAGCAGCATGGCTGAGATGTTGGGAGAGGAAGCTCCAAAATGGCCGCTACATGGCTTTTGCAATATTCTAAGTATGTCACACACCCCGCTTCAGATAGTAAATAATTAGTCATGGGTTATACTCACCGCTAGGTGGCACTGTTTGCAGAGAAGTCCAGAAAACAACAAGCCCCTCCCGGTCTATACATACCTGGTACCTCCCAACAACTCCCCAAGTGTTCTTCTCTGCAAGGTGGCGACAAGACAGAAGAAAGAAGTCTCCTGCTTGCAGGTAGCCGGGGTATCACCCCGGCCCCCCCCCCCCCCCATGGTCTCTTTCTGCCCGGCTACTTTTGCATTATTCCCTGGATTTGTCTGATAGCCTCCCAGCTTCGGCTGTCGGCCGGGCAAGGGTAGATGGCACTTAGAGTGCCTAGGAGATTAGATCCTCCGCTCGACCCCATATTATGGGGCAATGCGGTGTTCTGGTCGTGGTGATCCGAATGTGGGATGCCCCAGCCCTTAGGTCAGGTTCCCCTAGTTTGCCTTCCCCCTCTCTTTTACTTTATTGATGTATGTGTGTGTTTGTGTGTGTGGCAGGGACGGGTGGCTGGAGGCCGGCCGGTCTCTCTGCCTGTTTACGTTTTTTGGATGGGGGGGCTACTTGAGCCCCCGGGACTTCCTTCATTGGTGCTGGAGGGGCGGGTCGGCCGGGGCAGTACCGCCGACCCGCCGCTCGTTTTCTTTGAGGGCAGGCGCCATGTTTTGGCGCCCGCCTCTCGTCGGATCTCCAGGGCCGGCGGCGCCTGGACGTGGGGGCGCCGAGTGCCGCTGGCTGTGGTTCTGGAGGCGGGCGGGACCGGGTGGCATGCGTGCCGCTGGCCCGCCTGGCGGCATATGCGGGCGCCATTCCTGTGGCGCCCGCTGGTTGGCTCTGTCTCGGAGGGGTGGGCGGGGCCGCGCGGCCCGCGCCTTGTCTGACTGTTGGGTGAGGGGCGGGGCCACAGCGTCTCCCGCGTCAGTCTGGGCCCGCCCCTCTCCTCCGTCGCGCTGGCCGCCATTCCTGCTGCGAGGTCCAGGTAGGCTGTTCAGGCGTGGGTCATTACTGGGCCGGTGGGGGGCGTTTTATGTTCTGGCCCCTTCCTTGCTGGGGGGGGGGGGCGGCGTTTTCCCTTAGCCTGGCTCTTGGCCGGCTGGCAGGGAGTTTCCTGGCTTCCCTGGCCTACACCTCTCTTGTTACAACACGAAAAGCCTCAGACCCAATCTTTTGATTCAGGAATTGGCTCAGCTTCTTCTTTCCAATCCTCGCCCGTCCATCCGGCTAGGGATGAGACTGGTGGGGTTGATGGTAGCCTCTTTCAAGACAGTTCCCTTCGCGCAGTTTCACACGAGGACGCTTCAGCTTCATCTTTTGGCGTCTTGGGACCGGCGACCGCGGTCTTTGGATCGGTCCTTCCGGGTGTCCCCCCGGGTTCGGCAGTCTCTTCTGTGGTAGATGGTCTCGGACAATCTCCCTGAAGGGTAGATGGTCTCGGACAATCTTCTGAAAAGCCTCAGACCCAATCTTTTGATTCAGGAATTGGCTCAGCTTCTTCTTTCCAATCCTCGCCCGTCCATCCGGCTAGGGATGAGACTGGTGGGGTTGATGGTAGCCTCTTTCAAGACAGTTCCCTTCGCGCAGTTTCACACGAGGACGCTTCAGCTTCATCTTTTGGCGTCTTGGGACCGGCGACCGCGGTCTTTGGATCGGTCCTTCCGGGTGTCCCCCCGGGTTCGGCAGTCTCTTCTGTGGTAGATGGTCTCGGACAATCTTCTGAAGGGCAGGTCATTTCTGACCCCGCTTTGGGAGACTGTCACCACGGACGCCAGTTTGTCAGGATGGGGAGGTTTCTGGAAGGATCTTCGGTTCTGGGGGCGGTGGGGCCCTCAGGAAGCTCACTTGCCCATCAATGTTCTGGAGTTGAGAGCCATCAGGTTGGTTCTGTCTCACTTGACGCATCATTTACAGGGCCTGCCGGTTCAGGTTCGATCGGCAATCGGACGGCGGTTGCTTACATCAATCACCAAGGAGGGACTCGCAGTCTGGGTGCTCTCAGGGAGGTGTCTCTGATTCTAGTTTGGGCAGAGACTCATGTTCCTTGCATCTCGGCAGTGTACATTCCGGGAGTGGAAAACACGGAGGCGGACTTTCTGAGCCGGTGTTCGTCCCGCCGGGGGGAATGGTCTCTCCACCCCCAGGTGTTTCGGTCGCTTTGCCTTCGGTGTGGGACGCCGGAGGTGGATCTGTTTGCCTCTTGTCACAATCACAAGCTTCCGACATTCGTGTCGCTTTCTCAGGATCCTCTGGCTCTGGCGGCGGATGCCATGTCCCTGAGCTGCAGGGACCTGGGGTTCCTTTATCTGTTTCCTCCGATCCCCATGCTAGGCAGGGTGCTGCGAAAGTTGGTTCTGGAAGGAGTTCCCGCCATTCTCGTGGCTCCAAGGTGGCCAAGGCGGGTGTGGTTCGCAGACATTGTTCGTCTGGCAGTGGATCAGTTCGATCTGCCTCTTCGGCCGGATCTGCTCACTCAGGGTCAACTGTGTTACCCCAGTTTACCAACACTGGCTTTGACGGCTTGGCTGCTGAAACCTCCATCTTAAAGGAGGAGGGTCTTTCGGATTCGGTCATTCGGACTCTTATTAGTGCCAGGAAGAGATCCTCTTCTTCCATCTATTATAGGGCTTGGAGATCGTATATTGATTGGTGTGAGGCTAGATCTTTGCCCTGCCGGGTATTTTCTATTTCTAGGATTTTGGAATTTCTTCAATCAGGGCTGGACTCTGGTCTTCAGCTGAGTACTTTGAAGGGGCAGGTTTCTGCTTTGTCTATCTTTTTTCAGAGGTCATTTGCACTCCATTCTTTGGTCAAGACTTTTTTCCAGGGGGTTTCGCATCTGCGGCCTCCTAGGAAGTCTTTGCTCCCTGTTTGGGATTTGAATTTGGTTCTCTCTGCTCTTCAGGCTCCTCCCTTTGAGCCTTTGCAGGATATTGCTCTGTCTACTTTGACTCAGAAGGTTGCCTTTCTGGTGGCCATCACTTCGGTTCGGCGTGTTTCGGAGTTGGCAGCCTTGTCGATTCAGGCTCCTTATTTTGAGAAACATCAGGACAAAGTGGTTTTTCGTTTCAAGCCAGACTTTCTCCCTAAAGTGGTTTCTGCTTTTCATCTGAATCAGGACATTGTTCTTCCTTCTTTGTGTCCTAAGCCTAGGAATGACAAGGAGAGTGCGTTGCATTGCTTGGATGTGGTACGTTGTGTCAAGTACTATCTGCGTGCTACGTCTTCCTTTTATAAGACTGATGCCTTTTTCGTGGTGCCCTGTGGGCCTAGGAAGGGCCTGGCTCCGGCTAAGTCTTCAATTAGCAAATGGATTCGTCAGGCGATTGTTGGGGCCTACTCTGCCAAGGGGAAGGATCCCCCTTTTCGTGTTACTGCTCATTCTACTCGTGCAGTTGGAGCGTCTTGGGCTTTTCAGCACCAGGCTTCTGTTGATCAAGTTTGTAAGGCCGCTACCTGGTCTTCGGTTCACACTTTTTCTAAGTTTTACAAGGTTGATGTGCGGGCCTCAGCGGATGCTGTGTTTGGCCGCAAGGTTCTGCAGGCTGCAGTGGTTTGAGTTTCTGCATTATTGCCTGGTTGGATACCCGCCCTTTTTTGGACACTGCTGTTGGATGTCCCATGACTAATGATTTACTATCTGAAGCGGGGTGTGTGACATACTTAGAATAATACCATTTTGTGATTACTCACCTGTAAAATGGGTATTGTAAGTATGTCACACACCCCGCTTCACCCGCCCTTTTTGGTATCCTGGTTCTTTATATGGTGAAGCTTTTTTATTACAGTTGAGGGTTACCATTGTTTTTTTCCTGGTACCTTGTCTTTACTGCTGTTTGAATAACTGGGGAGTTGTTGGGAGGTACCAGGTATGTATAGACCGGGAGGGGCTTGTTGTTTTCTGGACTTCTCTGCAAACAGTGCCACCTAGCGGTGAGTATAACCCATGACTAATGATTTACTATCTGAAGCGGGGTGTGTGACATACTTACAATACCCATTTTACAGGTGAGTATTCACAAAATGGTATTTTTACCAGGCTGTTGGTCCAGTTTAAATGTGATGACTGGCTGCTAAACTGATGTGCATCTCCTGTCCTGTGTGACCAGCAGCAACTAGTGGGGTTCACCAGGGGTTCCTGCACATGGCTGTGTATGCCTGCCCAGCGATCATTCATACACGGGTCAAAAACTGAGCTGGGGGGGGGTTACAGAGGGCTGCCGCTTTGATTTTTGCTTCAATAGGAAAGTCCTCTTTGGTGGCTTTCAGAGGGTCCAATGTCTTGGTTAAACTACACATGGGGTTCTGCAGTTATGGCATCAGAGGAGTATATTTAGGGTACAGGCCCAAACAAAGGCTTCCATTATTCTCTACGCATGCCTCAGCCAGGTCTTATACATTACATATTCTACTAGACTGAAAAAAACTAACAAAAAGCCTATACTCTCCCTTTGTCCTATTTTTTTTTTTTTTCCCGTATGCTTTCTTGAAGCCAGATGCATGGAGCCCAGCATGCAGTTCAGAAGCCAGATGGACAGTTTCACGTGCGTTTTTTATAATGGGGGTGTGACTTAAAAGTCCACGAAAGCATCCTGCCCTCGGAAGTGCCCCCCCTGCATCCCTCAGCTGTTCCCATTTCCCCCCCCCCCCCTGCATCCCTCAGCTGTTCCTGTGCCCCCCCCCCCGCATCCCTCTGCTGAGCAACGGCACCCCAAGGGCATCCCTCAGCTGTGTGCGTCCGACTCCCCGCCTCATGCCCGCTATGGGCGAGACCACCATGAGACACAGGTATTCTGAGTCTTTCTGTACAGCAGGTACATGAGAGGAATGCCATTGTCCAGCAATGGCCACCAGATTCTAATTCCATCTTATGTGGCAGATATTATGAGTCAAACCTCAGCTCCCTCCTACAGGCTGAATCATGGAATTTTGTTGTGTTGGTTAAGTTATTAAACTTTTGAGCTTGTGTCGTAATGTATACTTCTCATCTCCATATGAATGGAGACCTTAACAACAGGCACTGCGAAGGAATGAACAATGCAATTTACAAATCAACATTATAAATGCAGCCGCAAAGCTGTTAAATAGTGATAAATTGTCCCCAGTGACAGCAGAAAAGTGTCACGTTTTCAAGTAATTGCCTTTTAATAGTCTGCTCGGGAAAGCGTGGCAGCTATATATGGTAATGGCTGTGAACTCTTGTGTTCCCCACCCCTTCCCCTGGGAAACCCGGTACATTTATAATGTGATTAAGCTGTCATGAGCTCCACCAGAAAACTTCACTTTTGGGTAGCTGTCTGCCCACGTGAGGGTTGTTTACTCTTGTGCAGAGCAGATGTGGCCCTGAGGGTTTTGGTACACCTGAGAAATGCACCTCTGCTGACAGCTCTACAGGGAGGGGTTCTTATTGTCATAATCGCTTTCATATACTCCTGCAAGTATTAATCCCCGTGCTTCATCATTTACTTTGCAGAACCATTGAAGCCCTGTTAACTGCCTCCATGTTGTCCCAGCAAGCTGAGCTTCGTGGAATTGTGGAAGAAATAGAGGTAAGAAAGTTTGAAGAGAGCCTCCACCCACCCGCCATCAACGGCTAAAACACAACCCGAGCGATGCAATCCCTCACAGGTTACAGCAGCGTCACAGGCCTGAGTCGCTCCGTTACTCAATCGCTGCTTCATCAGCGGCCCCTCTGACTTGTCACTCAAGCCCTGCAGCTCTACCCAGAAGTCGAAAGCCGGGCACACAGTGCTCCGCTCCTAGAACTAGGACAGTTATAACCCACCCTCCTGTGCTTTTCACCCCTCTCCTCAGTATGTGATGCTTCTGAGCCAAGATGGCGGCGCCCGTATCTTAGAGGTTTTTGTTCATCACAATGTTTAAACCGGCTCGGCTACCCCTACTTGTCGTGTTGCTTGCCGTTCTTATTAAGGCGGATGCAAACTCTCTTGCATCTCTGGGCCAAGAACTAGACTAAACTAGCTTAAAGGAGCAGTATCGCGAAATTTGCATTAAAAAAGATAAATAATTAAATAGCCACACAATAGCTTATAACCTGTGTATGAATAATCTGGCGATAGAAAAAGAAAAAAATATCTGCCTCTCTTTTAAATTGTATAATTAAAATGGCTCAGTCCATTTGCTGAATAGGGGGATCTGCTGGCTTGTATTTAGTGAGCTGCTTCATTTAGCCCACTGGTCTCCTAGCAACACTTTACCTCAGAGGCTGACACTGTAACGGCTGTGTGTGTGTGAGGTGAGACCAGGTGACTCAAATGTGTAAAATCTATACAAAATAAACTAAACTGACTGCAAATGACTGAAATTCTTCTTTGAATAACTGTGCAGGAAAATCCAAAGGTATTAAAGTGGAACAAAACCCCATTCTAAATCAGGATGCCCACTGTGTGAAACGACCCCTGGATAACCACAGATCCCCCCATTTTTCTGGCGCGCTCACGCAGATAGTCATTTAGACAGGCCGGGCGGCCAGGAAGGTTACTGCTCAGGCTTCCCATCTGCGTGCAAACAGAGCTGATTAGATGAGAGCCTGCGCATGCGCTGTGGGACAGGGACGTTTTCACAGGTGAACTTGGGGATTTCACATATCAGGGCATCCCAAGTCAGGATGCCCCTAGGGGCACAAAACAAAACTCCAGATAGTGAAAATCCTGGGTTGGGCTTTGCTCAAAACACACAAAGCTGAAAGAAAGATCATATGGAAAAAAGAAAAATAAGAATATGAAAGAGAAAATGGTAAACTGAAAGATTCTGCAGCAGAGCCAACATGAAGGGAAAACTGTCAAAATCAGCTAAATGACTTCTAGAGCTTTTCTCTCTGTTTTAGATATATAAGTTCTGGCCAGGCAATGTTGCAATGTTATCTTATGCTGGACGGCTGCCAGCACTGAACAGCTGAGACTTTGATACATTGTTTCCCCCTCTCCTCAGCATGGAACAGGCGAAGAGTGTCGGCTGCCGACACTGACAAGACATAAACATGAGCTATTACCCTCCAGCTGTTCAACACACACCATTTTTTTCTACATTTGTAATTCTTACTCCAACACCTACCTACATTCCAAGTACCATTTAAATATAAGTCACCAAGAAAAATTCACGATACTGCTCCTTTAAACTACTCCCATGCCATCAGTGAGCCTGGCATTAGGGAGATACTCCCCTTATGGCTAACTGGGAAATGTAGCACGCACAGGTGCTGCAGTCACACCTACTCCAGGAGGGTGTGTGTCACTGCAGTGTGCAAATATTTCCTGTCCCCTTCCACACAAAGTTCAATTAGGGAAACATGCATATTCTAAACTTGGAACTCGGGACTAGATGGGTTAGGAGTTGCAGAAATCACCTTACCTGGCACAGAGTTGCCAGGTGACTATGGCCCACTTTACAGTGGATCAATTGCCAGGATTGTCCCTAGGCTGATCATTGGTTCTTGTCTCTGGGGCACCCCCCTTTGTGAAACACCCCATATTGCCCACTCAACTCACCTTTCCCGCTATTCCCAGGGTGCATGCTCAGGCGCTTGTTCAATTAGCGCTTTATGTCGTGCATACTAATGCCTGTCATAAAGCTGTTGTTTTGAACTGAGCATCGGCATGAGGAAGCTGCATCCCCGGTTTCCCTGCGGTGTGCGTTCTCCCCTGCGTCTGGCCTATCAGAATGGTTGGGTGCGGGAGGACGCGCAGGTTACAAAACTCACTCCCATTTTAGGAGAGAAAACTACTATTCACTTTGATTGTCTACCTTAAACCAGACCTTCAGCGTGATTTAATGAAAAGCCCAAACTCTTAAAAAACGATTCCCCAGCATCTGAAATTAATATATTTTAAGTTTTTAGTCACTAACTGATTATTCTTTCCCCCACTGGGCTGCAACTCTGTTCAGGAATTTAGGATACGGGCGCCGCCATCTTGACTCAGAAGCATCACACTTACTGAGGAGAGGAGAGTGGGATAAGGTACAGGGGGGCGGGTTATAGCTGTGCTTTGCTCAGACAGAGCAGAGCTGGGGTCAGGAAAAGGTCAGCAGTCCCAGAATGCAGAGCAGCACAGTCAGGAGGCACTTCCTGTTTGCAGGCTGCCTGATCTTGGATGTTTAAAGGCTCATAACATGCAGTAGATGCAGGTAGGGTGATATTTAATGTGAGCAATCTGTATGTACAGGGTGTGGGAAACATATAAGATAGACTCTTATTCAGGGTGAAGGTCTGGATTAATGTGGGCAATCTGTATGTACAGGATGGGGGAAACATATAAGATAGACTCTTATTCAGAGTGAAGGTCCGGATTAATGTGAGCAATCTGTATGTACAGGGTGGGGGAAACATATAAGATAGACTCTTATTCAGAGTGAAGGTCCGGATTAATGTGAGCAATCTGTATGTACAGGGGGGAAACATATAAGATAGACTCTTATTCAGGGTGAAGGTCTGGATTAATGTGGGCAATCTGTATGTACAGGGTGTGGGAAACATATAAGATAGACTCTTATTCAGGGTGAAGGTCCGGATTAATGTGGGCAATCTGTATGTACAGGGGGGAAACATATAAGATAGACTCTTATTCAGAGTGAAGGTCCGGATTAATGTGAGCAATCTGTATGTACAGGTTGGGGGAAACATATAAGATAGACTCTTATTCAGGGTGAAGGTCTGGATTAATGTGAGCAATCTGTATGTACAGGGGGGAAACATATAAGATAGACTCTTATTCAGAGTGAAGGTCTGGATTAATGTGGGCAATCTGTATGTACAGGGGGGAAACATATAAGATAGACTCTTATTCAGAGTGAAGGTCCGGATTAATGTGGGCAATCTGTATGTACAGGGTGTGGGAAACATATAAGATAGGCTCTTATTCAGAGTGAAGGTCCGGATTAATGTGGGCAATCTGTATGTACAGGGTGTGGGAAACATATAAGATAGGCTCTTATTCAGAGTGAAGGTCCGGATTAATGTGGGCAATCTGTATGTACAGGGTGTGGGAAACATATAAGATAGGCTCTTATTCAGAGTGAAGGTCCGGATTAATGTGGGCAATCTGTATGTACAGGGTGGGGGAAACATATAAGATAGACTCTTATTCAGAGTGAAGGACCTCTTTAAGGCTGATTTAACAACCGTATGTAAATTTTCACTGGCTGTTGAATTAATCCCAGGCTAGACAATAAAATTATTGGCAGTTTTCTCTCCTAAAAAGTGATTTTTCTCACCTGGCTTTGAATCTAAGCATAAAGAAGCAGCTGCAAACTGCTCAGCCTGTGACATTTAGTGATCATCTGAGGGGCTGTGAAGCTAATCGTGCACCTCTGAAATATGGCGACATCCACATAAGATTATGTAACTGATTTTCTCTTCAGTGATGTAAGTGAAATCCTTACATTAGGGTAATACCAACTTATCACTAGGGGAGGCGAGCTGGAGATGATGAAAAGCTGAATCCCTCTTCTGTAGTCCCCTCCTCCAGGGAAGACCTACTCCTCCCAAATTGTGTCCTGCTTGTTTAGGATTTTTTCACTTCACTGTCATGCTCTTTACCTGCAAGAATTGATTTATACTATTTACCTGCAAAAATTTATTTATACTATTTACCTGCAAAAATTTATACTATTTACCTGCAAAAATTTATTTATACTTAATTTGTACAGTCTGGAGGAAAGAAGGGAGAGAGGGGACATGATTGAGACCTTTAAATATGTAAAAGGATTGAATACGGTTCAGGAGGGAAGTGTTTTTAAGAAGAAGCTTAATGATAGAACAAGGGAGCACAACCTGAAGCTAGTCGGGGGGAGATCAGGAGCAATGTTAGAAAATATTATTTTACAGAAAGAGTAGTAGGTGCTTGGAACAAACTTCCAGCAGAGGTAGTTGAAAAATCAACAGTCACTGAATTTAAACATGCCTGGGATAAGCACACATCTATCCTAAGATAAAGAGAACATACAGTATACACATAAGATAAAGAGAACATACAGTATACACATAAGATACAGAGAACATACAGTATACACATAAGATACAGAGGACATACAGTATACACATAAGATAAAGAGAACATACAGTATACACATAAGATACAGAGAACATACAGTATACACATAAGATACATAGAACATACAGTATACACATAAGATACAGAGAACATACAGTATACACATAAGATACAGAGAACATACAGTATACACATAAGATACATAGAACATACAGTATACACATAAGATACAGAGGACATACAGTATACACATAAGATACAGAGAACATACAGTATACACATAAGATACAGAGAACATACAGTATACACATAAGATACAGAGGACATACAGTATACACATAAGATAAAGAGAACATACAGTATACACATAAGATACAGAGGACATACAGTATACACATAAGATACAGAGGACATACAGTATACACATAAGATACAGAGAACATACAGTATACACATAAGATACAGAGAACATACAGTATACACATAAGATACAGAGAACATACAGTATACACATAAGATACAGAGAACATACAGTATACACATAAGATACAGAGAACATACAGTATACACATAAGGGCAGACTAGATGGAGCGTATGGTCTCCTTCTGCCGTCAACCTTCTATGTTTCTATACTATTTACCTGCAAAAATTGATTTATACTATTTACCTGCAAAAATTGATTTATACTATTTACCTGCAAAAATTGATTTATACTATTTAGCACCACCAAAGAGATACATGATGTATCCTGTATTTATTTTCCTCCTTTGCTGTTCTCTCTTCAGGATTCAGTTGCACGTTTGGATGACCTGGGTGGTCAGTACCTACAGTTTGAAGAGGGTTTGGAAGCCACCGCCCTGTTTGTAGCTGCAACGTACACCCTGTCGGACCATGTTGGCGTGGAGCCCGCTTTGAAAGAGGTTGGCAAACAGAAATGGTCTCGGTCGTCAGATGCTGTAGCTGGGGCTAATCCCACAGTAACACGCCATCCTTTTTCTTTTTATAGGAGCAAATTGTCCAGCTGGTAAATGCCATCTTCAGCCGGAAGAACTTCGAGTCGCCCTCAGAAGCTTTTAGCGTGGCTTTGGCAGCCTCCGCACTCTCCAACAATCGATATCACATCCCGCTTATCGTGGTGCCTGATGGACCTGCTGCTGTGTCCCACAAGCAGCCCCTCCTTAAGGTGTGCAACATTTCACTTATTTGTCCAGCTTTTCCATATGATGGTCATGAACGTGTGTTACCTGAAAACTTCCTTAACCCCTTTGTCATGTGCTTCTAGCTGCTGGTTACAAATGTTCTCTCTGAGCCATTGACTAATGCCAAAGTAAAGGTCAATCAAGCCAAGTCCACTAGCACCAAAGCAACTGTTCTGCAGCAGGCTTCATTTTCAGCTGCTGGGTAAGATTTGAGATTTTGCACCTTCTCTCAGTGCTGTGTCACTAGTTGTAATGTTTGTTTACCTGACCATTCTTAAAGTGGACCAAAACCCAGGATTTTGACTATCCTGGGTTTTGGTCCTTTCCCTGGGGGCACCCGGAACGTTCCCAGATCGCCCAAAACCAGCTCTCCTCTTCCCGGTCCCACTGCGCGTCTAAGAGCAGCGGCTCTGACGGCCGCATCCTCTGCTTCCCTCTAACAGGAAGCGTGCCCGTGCCAGCATCAGTGGTGCCCCCGGGGGAAAGGACCAAAACCCAGGATAGTCAAAACTATTGACTATCCTGGGTTTTGGTCCACTTTAAACGCAGAGGTGCAGCTGCATTCCCCATCCACCCCCCTCCAGCCGCCCAATCCTCTATAATAGGCAGTGTGGCAAATACCCTCCAGTCCCCTGTACCAGGTAGTGTGCCTCGCCCCCAATCATTGCGCTGAGACAGGTACCAAAAAAAAAAACTTCTTGGATCCAGAATAAACTGAATTCATTTTGGTGGGAGACTCCTTTTCTTCTATGTGGGAATGCCTCTCCTCCTCCCTCCGGCGATCCGAAGGGGTGGGGCATGGAGATGGTGGCGCCCATCGAGAGGGCTGGTCGGGCTCCCTCCTGAAGGCTGAAGAGCTATTGGGGGGGGGGGGGGTGCGGAAGAAGAGGAGAGCCGGCCAGATCGAACGAGGCGTCTTGAGTTTTTTTTTTTTATACTTTTCTTTCACTGTAGCTGGGGGGTGGAGTGAGAATCGATACTAGGGAGAAGGAATGGATTCTGGTATTGCCTAATGAAATATTGCGATACTTGACAGAATCTACACCCCCTAATAGACATACCGTATATACTCGAGTATAGGCCGACCCGGATATAAGCCGAGGCACCTAATTTTACCACAAAAAAATGGAACAAGTTATTGACTCGAGTATAAGCCGAGGCGGCTTTTTTCAATTGGAATTGGAGTTGACACACAGAAAGAGAGACACACACACACAGAAAGGGACACACACACAGAAAGGGACACACACACAGAAAGGGACACACACACAGAAAGAGACACACACACACAGAGACACACAGAGACACACACACACACAGAGACACACACACACAGAGACACACACACACAGAGACACACACACACAGAAAGAGACACACACACAGAAAGAGACACACACACAGAAAGAGACACACACACACAGAGACACACACACACAGAGACACACACACACAGAGACACACACACACAGAGACACACACACACAGAAAGAGACACACACACAGAAAGAGACACACACACAGAAAGAGACACACACACAGAAAGGGACACACACACAGAAAGGGACACACACACAGAAAGGGACACACACACACAGAGACACACACACACAGAGACACACACACACAGAGACACACACACACAGAGACACACACACACAGAGACACACACACACAGAAAGAGACACACACACAGAAAGAGACACACACACAGAAAGAGACACACACACAGAAAGAGACACACACACAGAAAGAGACACACACACACAGAGACACACACACACAGAGACACACACACACAGAGACACACACACACAGAAAGAGACACACACACAGAAAGGGACACACACACAGAAAGGGACACACACACAGAAAGGGACACACACACAGAAAGGGACACACACACACACACACACAGACACACACACACACACACAGAAAGAGACAGACACACACACACACAGAAAGAGAGACACACACACAAAGACACACACACACACACAAAGACACACACACACACAAAGACACACACACACACAAAGACACACACACACAAAGACACACACACACACACACACAAAGACACACACACAAAGACACACACACACACACAGAAAGAGAGACACACACACACAGAAAGAGAGACACACACACACACACACACACACACACACAGAAAGAGAGACACACACACACACACAAAGAGACAGACACACACACACACAGAAAGAGAGACACACACACAAAGACACACACACACACACAAAGACACACACACACATAAAGACACACACACACACACACAAAGACACACACACACACATAAAGACACACACACACACACACAAAGACACACACACACACACACAAAGACACACACACAGAAAGAGAGACACACACACACAGAAAGAGAGACACACACACACAGAAAGAGAGACACACACACAGAAAGAGAGACACACACACAGAAAGAGAGACACACACACAGAAAGAGAGACACACACACAGAAAGAGAGACACACACACAGAGAGACACACACACACACACACACACACACACACACACACACAGAAAGAGAGACACACACACACACACACACACACACACACAGAAAGAGACACACACACACACACACACACACACACACACACACACACACGGTAGCCGCTGCTTGCACACAGTGAGATTTTTGCTTCAGCCATATATCACCTTTTCTAAGCTGCTTGTCTGCTCCTCGTAGCCGGAACCTTCTCCCCTCCTCGTGTGTAAAGTTTTACATTTCTTCCTTTAGTGATGCATTTGAATTGAATTTTATGGAAGCCAAGCCAGCCAGCGGTTACTACGACTTCTCTATAAGCGTGGAGGGTGACAGCCGTTACTTAGCCAATCAGGTGGAGGTGAGTGTGGCCTCCAATTACTCTGCGACATGAAGACCTGTCATTTCTAGTGTCCGCTCGCCTGTGTGAATGTGCCGCATAATGTGATGTAGAGCCTCTCTCATTTCCAATGTACATTATAATTATCTTCATTACCCACTTAGAGCACTTGCCGGTGTACGGCGCAGGCAGTGAGCAGCGATGGCACGGAAATTTCTGCCGCCATTTCTCAGCCCCTCAAGATGAGCGAGAGACTCTTGAATGCAATTGTGTAAATTGGTAGAACATTGTGCCCTGATTCTGCTCTATTGAATGTCTTGAATATACAGAGCCAAGCTGCCTCCATTGTATGTCATGTGCTGTGTATATTTTTTGTACAGATACACTAGTTACATTGTGAGGATACCTTTCTGGGTTCAATGATCAGAGTTAATATTTTAACCTGACCATAGACTTGCAGACTGTGTTTAAAAGCTATTATAACGGTTTTGCACCCAATCTTTTCGGTGCTGTTATTAGTGGAAAACAATGTCCGTCCCATGAATTCTAAGCCTCCCTATTGCAAATGTGGGCTGTGCCCAACCAGCCATACAAAGGAGGGGTGGCAGCCGCTCGGACCAATTTATAAGGAACTGTAAAAAGTATACAAAGCGGGGACTCTAGACCTGCCCCCAAAAAAACCCTATATACCTGCCGCACACTAATGTATATACCAATATATTCAATCAACATTAAAGAAATATCTTATAAATTTATTTGATCAAGACTCACAAATTGTACACTAACAATACATAAAAAGGACTCATTAAAATACATAAAAACACACAAAATCGGAGGTTGGACCCCTCAAATGGCTCTACAATATCTAATGAATAAAGTGGGCTAATGATACTGAACCCGTAATATAAGGAGGCACCCTGGCGAAGTGGCGTAGAGCCACGCAACGCGTCGGTGGGAACCGTTTGGAGGGGACCCCGGAGGCCTGAGTATATGGTGATGTAAATAGTACTTTTTTGTATCACACAAACTGTATTGGCTACATTATTTCTGAACCATTGGGGCAAATGCAATACAATTCTATGGATTCCTTTTTTTTGCACAATGCACTTTGGCACTTTAATCAATCATGTTTTATAAGGAGCGTTTCATTTTTTGGTTAATCATGTATTTGTAGTAGTTTTATGGTATTTTAGGGTATTGGTAGGTTTGTAGTTTCACATTAATAGATAGCACGTTTTAACACAGCTTGTACATATTCTATCTTTTCTAACCATTTTCCTTGTTGCCCCCTTATATTACGGGTTCAGTATCGTTACCCCACTTTATTCATTAGATATTGTAGAGCCATTTGAGGGGTCCAACCTCCGATTTTGTGTGTTTTTAAGTATTTTAATGAGTCCTTTTTATGTATTGTTAGTGTACAATTTGTGAGTCTTGATCAAATAAATTTATAAGATATTTATTTAATGTTGATTGAATATATTGGTATATACATTAGTGTGCGGCAGGTATATAGGGTTTTTTTGGGGGGCAGGTCTAGAGTCCCCGCTTTGTATACTTTTTACAGTTGTTGTCCCTACCATTGCCAGCACCTTGAGTAGACTATTGTATTAATTGTGTTTGGTGGTGCACACTCTCAATTTGTCTTTTTCTGCAATTTATAAGGAACGTGAGAGGTGCACATGAGCAATTAGAATTCTAAAAGGGCCACTGCACTCAACCCTGTAAGTTTGCAACCAATCCTATAATCTGTCTCTCAAATATGGTTAAAACAGAGGTCTTGGTTAGCAGACATTTGCAGAGGTGTTGAAGCTGCACCAAACACCAAGGAGCCTCCTGTGTAGATGCAGTCCTAACTAATCCATGAGAAGCCCCCATAGGACATGCAATGGATAAATTGGGAGCAGTTTACCGAGTGCAGTACATGGGGAGAAAGGGTTGAAAGCCTCCCCCATAAAACTTAAGACCCCCCCACCCCATGTGCCTACACAGAGGGCACCTTGGCATTTGGTGGTGCAGCTTTAGCATACTTCTGCAGATGTGTGCCAACCCAGACCTTTTTTTTTTTTAAACCAGATTAGAGGCAGATTATAGGACTAATTGCGAGCTCAACTGCTGTGACCCCTTTAAGATTTTTGTTCCTACCAATTTTGCATTTGGAAAGGGAGCAACCGGATGCAGCGCGTTGTTCAATCAAATGGCGTCCTGGCCGTGCAGAAACCCCCTGCTGGTGTTCTGCAAAGTTGATTTAGTTACACCCAGTCTAGTATTGAGAATCACCTAATCCACAAATCAAGAGGACTGCACTGCCCAAAATATCTCTTACAGGTGCTAGCCCCTAGGACCACTACTACAAATTCTATACACTTGTGGATGGGACTCCAGGGCTGCCCCACCACTATGTCCTATTACATAAGGCTGCAGACTGATTAAAAAAATTAATTCATTTATTGTTCACGAAAGTTCATGTAGTATTCACAGAATTACACATATAACACATACTAAACATCACATCATAAAAAACATCAATCTACACTTTAATGATCTTAACACCAAGATCAATTGTGCATAAATATTATGGCACAAGGCCTATATGAAGGCATGCATATATAGGCGTTCAACAGAGTAAAGTGCAAGTGCTTACTAAATACCTATTCTCCACTGATTATGTATACAAATAATTAATTAAATCAATAATACATTCATAAACAAAAAAGTGCCTCAACTACATGCAGTGCATAATAACCTCAACTATAACTACTCTCATATGTGATCTAACTAAATATCATGCAAAGTGACAAGTGCTTAAGGTGCAAAAAGTGCAAGAGTGCCTAAATAATCACTAACTCTATGTGCCTTTGATGCTTATAATCCATCATCATCATCATCATCATCAATAATCTCAAGGAAAACAATATCGCGCCCTTCCCGTCCTCCCCACTTACCTCACCTACGTGCAGCCTTATGTAATAGTACATAGTGGTGGGGCAGCCCTGGAGTCCCATCCACAAGTGTATAGAATTAGTATTGAGAATCAGCTTTTTTTCTATTATAAATGCAATAAATCTGAAGGCACTAGAAGCTAAACTGCCACATAAAGTAAATGAACGTATAATCGCACTTTATAAATGGGCAAAGACTTTAGTAAAATAAAAAAAATTAAAAAAAACCCGGTGTCCCCTCCCATCTCCCAACTAAAACAAATATACCATAACTTTTTAGTAGGAGGTCCAATCCTGATGCCAACACATCCAGCTGGGTTCTAGTTCTCTGAAACCAATCGGGGCCAATCTAGCTGCCGGAGTTCCCCATGTCTCCGCACCTGATGGCGCAGGAGTAACAGGAGATGCATGCGTTAAGGTCTGTTTTTATACTGTCTTTTTCCGGGCTGTGAGGGGATGCCGTCGGAGCTGTGACCCGGACGGTGCCACACTAGCCTCCCTACAGCGAATCCACCCGCTGAATACTGGAGGCCCTGACTGTTCCCCTCCTGCCATCACAGCCACTGACCCAACAGTGCTTGATGCACACTATCTGATACTATTGACGACGATGCGGCAACTAGGACTATACTTCCGTCCTTCAGCCTGTTGACATTCAATCAGTCCATAGTGACCGTATGGGATTTCCAGGTATAATTGTATGAGTACTATATATCAAGGTCTTCTGGAGACAGAATTCTGAAAAGAATAGAGGTGCAGAGGAAGCCCCAATCAGGGCGAAACTAGTCCACCTCCACTACCACACCTCCACTACCAAACGGGATCACTTTCTGACATTGATATGAGTCCAATGGTACAGTCTTGTTTCTACTATATTAGAACTATCTGTCCCTTGCTTTTTACTTTTGGCCAGGCCCATATGTTGTGAGGAGAAAAAGAGAAAAATCCAGCTCCAGGAATAAAACTTAGCCTTTACTTGTAAAAAATAAAATCCATTGGAAAATAGACGCAAAAACAAAGTGTCATGGCATAACTGAAACACCCCCGTCCCTCACCAACAACGTGACGCGTTTCAGGCTGCACGAGCCCTTAGTCATACAAAGTATGTGTGTATAAAGCCGGTTTATATGTGGAGAAATCAAGCACTCACCTGTCCCGCCCGAGTGCGCGAACCGTCCGTCCCTGCAGATAGACGTCATCCTGACGGCTCGCACCCACAGCGTAGACAAGAGAGAAGCTGGCCCATCCCATACCATGACCCAAGCGGCGAGCCTCCACCACCGTGGGATGTGATAGGTCTAATCTTCTCCAATGCGGGAGGGACACAAGCGCATCAGAGATAAACAAAACTCAATGCACCGCTGTTACAAGTCAAATGCTGTGCGATTGAAGAGGGGGGCGCACTATAGCGCACCCTAACGCCCACACTCGATTTACATAAGTGGTGGTATGAAAAGGAGACACATGCTATAAATAGATAAGGCTATTTGTGAGGGCCTGCCCAACGCTGTGTAATGTTGATGATACATTGTACTGATTTATGACATTTTGCTATGCAATGTTCAAAATTATGTGACTTCTATCAAAGAAAGAGGGTAGTAATTGTTGAACTGCCCTCTTTTTGTTCTTATTAAATGCTAACGAGCATTAATAAAAATGTATAAATATTTTTTATACATTTATGGATCAATCTGTTTTCTGTTAATGGCGTGGTCACACAAGGAGGTCCAATTAATCTGGGGTTTACCTATACCCAGGTCTCTCTTCCTTCTCTGTTTTTATACTGGCCTTACTTCACAGGCTGCAGATCTCTCTGTAATTTCTACTTTAGGCAAAATTGAACACCCCGCCTCGCCCTGATTTTGGATGCCATGCTGTTGTAGTATAGTCAGATGCAATATGACACGGCCGGCACCTCTGGCCTCAGGCAGCTACATAATGTTGCCATTTCTAATTGGTAATGTTAATCTTTTTCTATTACTTTACTTGCAGCTCAAGGTTAAAGTTTCCACAGAAGTCGGAATTAGCAATGTTGACCTTTCTGTTGTTGACAAAGATCAAAGCATTTCTCCAAAAACCACCAGGTAATTTCAGTGACAAACAAGTGTTTTTGTATAAGAAGTTTGATGGGCAGATATTAATGAGCTGATTCTTCTGTGCAGGGTGGTGTTCCCCTCTAAGGCCAAGGGACCTCTGACTGCTGATAGCCACCAGAACTTCGCTCTGTCCTTCCAGCTCACTGATGTGAACACCGGAGCCAGCCTGATGCCTCATCAGGTACCTCTGCCACCCTCTATACTCATTAGTGTGTTAGGTTAATCCCAGTCTTTCTCTAAGTGGCTTCATGCTGATGTTGGATCAGGCAAGATGTGAAAAGGCAAGGGCTGGCACGCCCTACAGTCTGTTTCACATTCATTCCCCGTAGCCTCCCAATTTGGGGTTCCACTCCAGCCAAAATCGGGCATGCAGCTTTGGTTAAAGGGGGACAGAAAATCGCTGCAGTGAATGGGAGGAGGGGCTGCTACCATGCACATGAGCAGCCGTTTCCTGTCCCTAGTCTAACAGGAAGTATCTCTGTAATGCAGCACTTTGCTGTCGTAAAGTGGCAGGTTTGCTTTGTTTACAGTGTCTGTGAACCAGAGCCCTTCCTGGCAACCTTTTGCAGGGTGGGTCCTAGTTCTGAGACTTAACGTTTTTCAGTCTGCTTTAAAGCTTTTGGGTAATATTCTAATTCTAGATTTTTAAAGTGACTGTCTGGACCACGGCAAACACTTGGCAGCAATTACACCTGGCAGCAATTACACCTGGCTGGTAATTTCATATGCTTGGAAGTCCAAACTTTCTACTAAGGACTTGATGGAATGAGTGATTTGGGGCCAATTTAGTTCTAGTGTTTGCCGAAGTGACCTCATTGAGGAAATCTAGGCTCATGTTTGGCCAGGCTCTACATCATCCTAAAGTGTCAAAACTTCCATACTCTAGAGCAGGGGTTCCCAAGTGGTATAAGTACTGATATTCAGCAAGGTTGTAGACTGGCATATACCCCAACCTGATCTTCTGCCATTTATCCTTAACCAACCTTGATTTACTCAATGAGAACAAAACTGGTCCAAAAGTTGATGAAAACAATTTGTGCTTTTTTTTAACACGGTTTCTAGGTAACTGCCATATCCGACCAAGATGATACTTGAAATAATGTTGAAAATGAAGAGTGTTACTGTAATAGTTGGGAACCCCTGTTCTAAAGCATTAATTGTGAAGGAACAGCTATGTCCATAATAAGGCCTCAAAGGAGCTCAACTGAAGCCTGACCCATGTACCTCTCCATTTATTTCCTACGGCACGCTCTGTACCAGGTCTCCAAGGTTTGCTCCCTTCTTTCAGTTATTCGTATTCCGCTACGTCTATGCTACAAATGTGGTTCCACAGCTGGACCTGCACTGTCAACGTGAGGGAGGCCGGCAAGCCACAGTGTGGTCACACTTGCCAGGCTCACTCAAGCACTTAAGGGACAGAAGCAGTCGTGCATCGATGTTTGGTACATGGCCTAGGAAAATTGGAAAGGAAAGAGGAGGCAAACATTGGAGGCGCTACAGCGCTTGGCAAAAAATGGGGAGGGGAGGCAGTCTGTCCCTTTAAGTCACCCCTTTCACTCGTCTTCCTGATTCCAGGGTGTGCATCGGTGACTCTGCATTGTATTCTCTAGATACTACTCTCACGGACTATGCCCTAGTGGTTGCGGAAACAAGAAAAAGCTTCCCACTAAGGAACAATGGTTTTTGTCTGACGGTGTAGATTTACTGACCTCCATTGCTCTGGTATAATTTATTCTGATCTCTAAAACTGGTCATGTGACAAGGTTTTGATCAACCGATCAACCAGGCATCTTAGTTCAATTTTATTTCAGCCAGGAAAGGCAAAGTTTAGGATTTGGATGATATAACCGGTATTTTTCATTTTTCTCCCATTTAGACATTTGTTCGGCTGCACAACCCAAAGACAAGCCAGGAAGTGGTGTTTGTAGCAGAACCAGACACAAAGGGCACCTACAGGTTTGAGCTGGATACATCAGAGAGGAAGACTGAGTTTGATTCTGCCTCCGGAACGTACACTCTGTTCCTGATAGTAGGAGATGCCACGCTGGAGAACCCCATCCTATGGAATGTGGTATGTTGTCTTGGCTAACTTACTGCCCTTATTCTAAGTATGTCACACACCCCGCTTCAAGATATCCATAACATGTGGGTAATACCGACCTGAAGGGGCGTTCTGCAGAGATGATAGGAAAAAAGAAAGCCCCTCCCTGATCCATAAATATCTGGGACCTCCCACTCATCACCCAGTTTTCCATCTCTGCAGACGGCGAGCAAGTCAGAAGATGATGGCTCCTCCTTGCACAGGGGGATTTCAGGTAGCCGGGATGATTCCCGGCCCGCTATTCATTTATTTCCGTTTGGACCTTTTTCCCCCAGAACTCTATATGCCTCCCAGCCTCGGCTGAGGGTCCAGGCGAGGGTATATCGGCACCTTAGGTGCTCAGGAGCTATGCTCCACCGTGAGACCCTATATGAGAGGGTAGGCGGTTATTCCGGGTTGGTGACCCCGGTTTGGGATGCCCTGTCCCTTACTTACATACAATGGCCCTCCCAGGATCCCCTTCCATAGGTGGGGTTGGGGAGTGTGGGTCCCTTCCTAGTTAATTCGTTTCACAGGACAGCATACTTTGAGGGTGTGTGTGTGAGTGTAGTGTCTCTTTAACTTTATTCACCGTCGCAGCCGTTTTACAGGGCTGTGTGGTGCTGGACTGACTTTCTTCCCCCCATCTTCCCTTCACTTTTATTAATGGCGGAGGTTTTTACCTCACGCCATGATACAGTGCTTTGGGGGGGGGGGGGGGGGCGGGTCCGGGGCTCGTCCCTCCCGTTTTTCACATGTGTAAGTGTGTGTGTGTTGTGTGCGTGCTTTTGTGTACTGGCCGGGCCGGCAACCGCTCTTTGCTCTGCGGCGCCGGCCGGCTCTGGGCGCCATTGTCTTCTGAGGTGATTCACCTCACGCTGACTGGGGGGGGCGGGGCCGGTGTGGCGGCGCGTCACCGCTCCCCGCCCCCATCCTTCGCTGGCGCCACTGCGGAGCTCTGTGGAGAGAAGGGGGGCGTTGCCCGGCGTCGCGCGTGTCCCGCGCTGGCCACGCCCCCTTCTCCCTTTCTGGCTGCCGCTCTGGTGGATTCTGGCTCGGTCCTCACGGTCGCCATTTCTGTCTATTGGTTTTGTAAGTGGCCTCTGGCCATTCTCCTTTTCTCACTGTATGTTTGATTTTATATGTCTTCATTAGCCTTATTAGTCCTTCTGTTCTGTCTTTCAGATGGTGGTTCAGGAGGTTCGCCAGTAGCATTTAGGGGGTCCCTCCTGATCCTTTATCACTGGGTTCATTTTTGCTATAAATCCTCCCACTCAGGACATTAAAGGGGCATCCCGGGTTGTCTAGCGGCGTAATTCCCTGGGTCATAGTGACTATTCATATAAAAAGTTCACCTTATGGAGGCATCCCCGGATACTGGGCTCGGGGCCCCTTCGGGGCATCCCCAAAAGTGTATGTTGTGTGGGGTATCCATTTCTGGGGACGATGTACTTCTGTGTATACCATGTGCACAGCAGACCATCACGCGGCAGTCCGAACCACAGGCGTCTGGGTCAGCACCGCCGGTCGCTTCATCTCCACTTCCCGCCTTGACACGCACCCCGTGTGACGTCGTCATGGGCAGGGAGCTGCAATCTGAGATGTCCGCCAGATTGGCTAACCTTGAAGAAATTATTTCCGGCTCGGTCGCCCGTAAGGCTCCGGCTAAGAGAAAGCATTTGTCGCCGGCTCCGCTGGTGGAGGACCAGGAGGATGTTAATAATCTGGATTGGTCTGATTATTCCCAGCTAGAGGAAGGGGAAGTTTATGAGGATTCTGATTTTTCGGACGATGAGCAGTCCTTTGGCGCTGTAGCCGAGCTGGGTGACTTGGGGAGATCCTCTGATACTCCCCACGCTCTGGCTCTGATGTTAGAGGTACTGAATATTTCCCCTCCTGAGGAGGTGTCACAGCAGAAGGGTGAATTGTTTGAGGAATCCAGGCCGCGCTTGGAATTCCCTACACAAAGGCATTTTGACAAAATTATTGCCAAGGAATGGGACAGGCCGGCTCGGCTCCCTGGCATCCCTCAGGGATGGGATAGGAAATATCCCTTCCCTTCGGAGGCGGTTAAGCGTTGGGCATCTCCCCCCAAGGTGGATGCGCCGGTTTTGGGGTTGTCCAATTCCTCGGTTTTAAATAGACCTGATTGTTCCATTCTCAAGGATGGAGAGGATAAACGTATTGACCAGATGGCTTGTCATGGTTTTGCTAGCGTTGGGTCAGCCATGCGGCCCGTTTGCGCATCGGCACTAATGGTGTTGGCTGCCAGGTCCGTGGTTAGGGACCTGTTGACTTCTTCCGGGCTGCGTCCTGGTAGTGCTGAGTTCCTTAGCCTTAAGTTGAGTTGTTTTTATCTTTTGTGTTGACAGCCTTGGATGACACTTTGATGATGTGTGGTAGAACGTCGGCGCTGCTGGTCACTATTCGGCGCTCGGTGTGGCTGCGCCAGTGGGCGGCAGATTTTATGTCCAAGAAGTCACTAACGGCTCTACCTTTTGTTGGATTACGGCTTTTTGGAGAGACATTGGACTCTGTTACCAAGGGTGGTAGGTTACCTCAACGCAAGAAACAACGCCGCCCCTTTGGGGGGGCGCCTTCCTTTACCCCCTCCTTTCGTGGGGCCAGATCTGGCAGGGGATTTGCATTCCCCTCTTCCAGAGGAGATTCTGGGAGCAGGGGCAGAGGACGTGCCCGTCCAGGATTCAGTTGGGGCTCTAAGCCCAAGCCGGCTGCCAAGCCGGCTCAGCAATGAGGGGGCGCCCTCACCCTTGCGGGTGGGGGGACGGCTGCGACTCTTCTCAATCAAGAGGTCTCGGACCGATGGATCCGGGAAGTGGTTTCTTCCGGTTACAAGCTGGAGTTCGAGCTCCGCCCCCCTTCCAGATTTTTCAGGTCTCGGATGCCTTCAGAACCTCTAGCGGCGCAGGGGCTCCTGTTGGCAGTGCAGAACCTTCTGGACATGGCTGTCATTTGCCCAGTGCCCCCTTCGGATCAGGGCAGGGGTTTTTATTCCAATCTGTTCACGGTACCCAAGAAGGACGGATCGACCATCTTGGATCTGAAGTTTCTCAACAGGTTCATCCGGCCACGGAAATTCCGCATGGAAACGCTGCGTTCGGCCATTCACTCTCTTCGTCAGGGAGACTTTCTGACGTCCATAGACATCAAGGATGCTTATCTACACGTTCCAATTTTTCCAGCACACCAGAGGTTTCTCAGGTTCATGGTGGAGGATCGCCATTTTCAGTTTGTGGCACTCCCCTTTGGTCTCACCTCGGCGCCTCGGGTGTTCACCAAGGTGCTAGCGGGGGTGATGGCTCTGCTGAGGGTTCAGGGTATCCGCATTGTACCCTATTTGGACGATCTTCTGATCATGGCCTCCTCTTTCAACCAAGCGGAGTTGGACACCGGAGTGGTGGTGTCCACCCTGGAGAGGTTCGGTTGGGTGGTCAACCACCCCAAGTCTTCTCTTTCTCCGTCCAGAGTAGTGACCTTTCTGGGAATGTCTCTGGACACTTCGCAGGCCAGGGTGTTTCTGCCCCAGGCCAAGATTCTTTTGATTCAGGAATTAGCTCGGCTTCTCTTGTCGACCCCTCGTCCGGCCATCCGGCTAGGGATGAGGCTGGTGGGGTTAATGGTGGCCTCATTCGAGGCAGTTCCCTTTGCGCAGTTTCATACAAGGACGCTTCAGCTTCATCTGTTGAAGGTTTGGGACAAGTCCCTTCTATCGTTGGATCAGTCCTTCCTGATGACTCCCCGAGTTCGTCGATCCCTGCAATGGTGGCTGGGGTCGGTCAATCTGTTGAAGGGCAGATCTTTTCTGGCTCCGTGTTGGGAAACAGTCACCACGGATGCCAGTCTGTCAGGTTGGGGGGGTGTTTGGAAGGACCTCCAGTTTCAGGGTCTGTGGGGCCCGCAGGAGGCTCACGAGCCCATCAATGTTCTGGAATTGAGAGCCATCAGGTTGGTTCTGTTTTGCTTGACTCATCAGTTGCGGGGCCTGCCTGTTCAGGTCCGGTCGGACAACCGGACGGCGGTTGCTTACATCAATCACCAGGGGGGGACTCGCAGCAGGAGTGCCCTCAGGGAAGTGTCTTTGATTCTGGACTGGGCGGAGAGCCACGTCCCGTGTATCTCAGCAGTCTACATTCCGGGAGTGGAGAACACGGAGGCGGACTCGCTGAGCAGGGCCTCCTCTCGTCAGGGGGAGTGGTCTCTCAGTCCCAAGGTATTTCGTTCGATCTGTCTCGGGTGGGGGTCCCCAGCGGTGGACCTCTTTGCCTCTCGTCACAATCACAAGCTCCCAGTCTTTGTGTCTCTCTCGCAGGATCCTCTGGCTCTGGCAGTGGATGCCATGTCTCTGAACTGGAGGGATCTGGGGTTTCTTTACCTGTTCCCTCCGTTTCCAATGGTAGCCAGAGTGGTGCGCAAGCTGGCCCTGGAGGGCACGTCGGCGATTCTGGTGGCACCAAGGTGGCCAAGGCAGGTTTGGTTCGCAGACCTAGTAAGACTGGCAGAGGATCAGTTCGTTCTTCCTCTACTGCCGGACCTGCTCACTCAGGGTCGGCTGCGCTATCCCAATTTACCTTCGCTGGCTTTGACGGCGTGGCTGCTGAAACCGCCATCTTGAAGGAGGAGGGTCTTTCTGACGCGGTGGTTCAGACTCTTATTAGCGCCAGGAAGCGCTCTTCCTCTACTATTTACTATAGGACTTGGAGTTCCTATTTTGACTGGTGTGAAAGTAGGTCTTTCTCTTGTCGGGAGTTCTCCATTTCCAGAATTCTGGAGTTTCTTCAACATGGTCTGGATCTGGGGCTTCAACTTAGTACCTTGAAGGGGCAGGTTTCTGCCCTGGCGGTGTTCTTTCAAAGGTCCTTTGCACTTCATCCCTTGGTCAAGACCTTTTTCCAAGGAGTTACGCATGTACGGCCTCCTAGGAAGCCTTTTGTTCCAGTTTGGGATTTGAACCTGGTTCTTTCTGCTCTTCAAAGTCCTCCGTTTGAGCCCTTGAATGAGGTTGCTTTGTCTTCACTTACTCAAAAGGTGGCCTTTTTGGTGGCTATCACTTCGGTTAGGCGTGTTTCTGAGTTGGCAGCTTTATCCATTAAAGCTCCGTACTTTGAAAGGCACCAGGACAAGGTTGTCTTTCGTTTCAAGCCGGATTTTCTTCCTAAGGTGGTCTCTGCCTTTCATCTGAATCAGGACATTGTTCTGCCTTCTCTATGTCCTAATCCCAGCAACGACAAGGAAAGGGCGCTGCATTCCTTGGATGTGGTTCGTGAAATATTATCTGGTGGTTACGTCTTCCTTTCGTAAGACTGATGCTTTTTTTGTGGTGCCCTTTGGACCTAGGAAAGGTTTGGCTCCTGCCAAATCTTCCATTAGTAAATGGATTCGTCAGGCCATCATTGGGGCCTATTCTGCCAAGGGGAGGAGTCCCCCTTTTCGTGTTACTGCTCATTCTACTTGTGCGGTTGGAGCGTCCTGGGCTTTCCAGCACCAGGCTTCTGTTGAGCAAGTTTGTAAGGCCGCTACTTGGTCCTCTGTTCACACTTTTTCCAAGTATTACAAGGTTGATGTTCGGGCCTCAGCGGATGCTGTTTTTGGCCGCAAAGTTCTGCAAGCTGTTGTGGTTTAAGTTGTGCATTGTTGCCTTGTTTTGGATCCCCGCCCTTTTTATGGACACTGCTATTGGATGTCCCACATGTTATGGATATCTTGAAGCGGGGTGTGTGACATACTTAGAATAATACCATTTTGTGAAATACTCACCTGTAAAATGGGTATTATAAGTATGTCACACACCCCGCTTCACCCGCCCTTCTTGTATTCTGGATCCTTTATTTTGTGAACTTTGCGTTATGACTTATATTTGCCTCTTCCTGGTCCCTTACCTTACTGCTTCTATATACTGGGTGATGAGTGGGAGGTCCCAGGTATTTATGGATCAGGGAGGGGCTTTCTTTTTTGCTATCATCTCTGCAGAAACGCCCCTTCAGGTCGGTATTACCCACACGTTATGGATATCTTGAAGCGGGGTGTGTGACATACTTATAATACCCATTTTACAGGTGAGTATTTCACAAAATGGTATTTTTACGATACAACTGCTTGTTCTAAAGCAGCACTATACTCCAGTCACCGCTTCGTCATGCATGGTGTATGGCACCAAATGACAGTTAATCAGGTGACCAATGAAAACCATTCAGGTTTGATGTGCAAGCCCACTGGAAAATCCAGATTGGTCACTGGCAGTCATGTGATTGCCAGCCTGTCGTGAATGAGGAAGTGGTTAACATATGGGTATAGGATTGCTTTAAGAACAAGGACCAGCAGCCAATTGCACTAACCGTCAGGTGCATATCGGGAGGGTCTACTCTGCTAATGAAGCAGGTCCGTTGTGAAAAATGGTCCAGTAATGAAAACCTTCATGAATAAGGCTAGATGGCAGGAGTTAAAGCGGACCTTCACTCTGAATACGAGTCTATCTTATATGTTTCCCACACCCTGTACATACAGATTGCTCACATTAAATATCATCCTACCTGCATCTACTGCATGTTATGAGCCTTTAAACATCCAAGATGGTGGCTTATGGAAGCCGCCATCTTATCAGGCAGCCTGCAAACAGGAAGTGCCTCCTGACTGTGCTGCTCTGCATTCTGCGACTGCTGACCTTTTCCTGACCTCAGCTCTACTCTGTCTGAGCAAAGCACAGCTATAACCCGCCCCCTGTACCTTATCCCACTCTCCTCTCCTCAGTAAGTGTGAGTCAAGATGGCGGCGCCCGTATCCTAAATTCCTGAACAGAGTTGCAGCCCAGTGGGGGAAAGAATAATAAGTTAGTGACTAAAAACTTAAAATATATTAATTTTAGATGCTGGGGAACCATTTTTTTTAAGAGTTTGGGCTTTTCATTTAATCACGCTGAAGGTCCGGTTTAATTATATTCCCAACATCAGTGGTCTCCTGTCCTGCTTTCATGAGAGCTAAATTCAGCAATGAGAGATGGTTGGGAGCTACATTAGACATAAATAGATCTTAGAAGCCATGTAACAGGAAATGTTTCCAAATAAGGACAACATTTAACCGGAAAACATTTTTTATAGTAATACCTGGTAAAACAAATACCGTATATACTCAAGTATAAGCCGAGTTTTTCAGCCCACTTCTTGGGCTGAAAAAAGCCGCCTCGGCTTATACTCGAGTCAGTGGCCGCTCTCACACACACTGACACTTACTGGGTGTTGCGCGCAGGTTGGTGGGAGGCGTCCATTGTTTCTATTGGACGCCGACCACATGGGGCACGCCCACCAACCGGCGCGCAACAACCAGGAAGTTCCTGCGCGTGTTTGTGAGAGCGGAGGCAGTGGCGGCGGCAGAGGGAACGGAGGTGGCCAGCGCGCGTTTGTGAGAGCGGCGGCGGAGGCAGTCGCGGCGGCAGAGGGAACGGAGGTGGCCAGCGCGCAACAGGTAAGTGTGGGGGGGACCACTGGGTTTTTTTTTATTTTTAATTGTTGTTAACTGTTAATGATGCCAAATGAGCACACATATGATATCCAGGGCCAACCTGAGGAGAAGAAAAGATGGGAAAAAGAGTAATACGTCCAGAAGTTGGAACAAGAGATGGACAGAATGTGGAAAAGAGAATTTAAAAAGTAGTAAAGAGTGAATTTAGAAAAGGGAGAGAGGGGTAATGAGGAAACATGAAGGAAGAGAAGATGATAGAAACCTATGTGTGACGGCTTGGCCCCTAGTTTGAATTGGGCCCCAGCGCAAACCAGCCTGGGGGGGGGGGGGAGGAGGCACTTTCATTTATAAGCAACACCAGCAGTAATAGTGTGGCAACCTGCATGTCTCAGGTCAGAGTGGCCATTATTAGGGCCACCTAGCCGGGCCCCCTTTTCATCCCTTGGACCCCTATACCCCTAATCCCTAATGGCTGCTGTCATCACATCCACAGCCTGCATTTCCAACCCTAGGCTTATACTTGAGTCAATAACTTTTTCCAGTTTTTTGTGGTAAAAATAGGTGCCTCGGCTTATATTCGGGTCGACCTATACTCGAGTATATACGGTAATCTTAAAGCGATTCAGCAGCTAAATAAAAAAACAAAAGGGTACTCTCCTTTTCTTCACTGCAGCTGGTCGCTTCCAGTCAGACGATTAGTAACCCTGGGGCCTGAACCCTATTCATCGGCTCTTGCAGAGCGGGTCCCATTGGTTACGGGGGCATGGCCATGCCCTCTCCATTCACTACAATTGAGGCCTCAGCACAATCCCTCATTTCAATGAATGGAGAACGTATGCGCTCTTTGACTGATGGCTGGTCATGATCTTGACCCTCAAGAAATATTAAATATACAAATACCGCGCTATGCAATCTTGTAATCAATTTAAAGCTCAACGTGTACAGAGTCCTTCGTTCTCAGTATCAAAAATGCAAAGAAAAGAAAAAAACGGAGCTCGATAATGGTGAATCAAAGAAATAAACAGTCCATCCCAAATTCTTTGGTTGCACAGGGTTTCCTCTGTACAAGGCCCACAAATACGTAACAGGACTCGTCCTCCAAGACGGAAAATTCTTGCAACACTGGAACCTGAATAGGCTTAGCAGCTCCAAGTCTTGCACTCCCTCTGGAACCACGTCAATCACGTGCTCGCCTGCGTCAGCCGTCCGGTTGACCTGGCCCCGCCCCTGGAATGAATGACAATCGACTGGACTGTTTATTTCTTTGATTCACCATTATCGAGCTCTGAGTTTTTTCTGACTTGTTTTTTTTTGGGGGGGGGGGGGGGGGGAGAGAGGAGGGAATGGGGATGGGAAGTTTGGTGGATAAACCCTGGGGAAGGTAATTGAAGGGTTGGTTGGGAATATAGGCGCTCCTGACCGAGGTCAGAAATATTGAAAGGAAACTTTGGGATTGGTTCCTCTAAGGAAGAGGGTAACCAAAAATATTAGTACAGATCGATTTTCAAAAAAAGGAGAAAAAAACAAACAAAACAAAAGTTTCTGCATGGTATCTTATGTAGTGAAAAAAAGCTATATGACAGTGAGCAAAGGAAAATAAGATTAAAAAGTCCAAAACCTTCCTGCCCTGTGGGCTGGGCAAGTGGTATCTGGAAAGGTGGGCAAAAAAAGTCCTTATACCTCCCGTAAAGTCCTTATACTTGACGCCTCCATTTGTAGCAAGTTGATTGAGTTGGAGGTTCAGAATCCCTTGTTTGTAGCAAGTTGTACGGTTGCAAACTTGCATGATCTTGACCCGCCATCATACCCCCTCTGCCCCCCCCCCCCCCCCATGTATTGGCAAAGGGTAATGAGGGCTGTGGTGAAGGCTCAGATGCAGCGATCAGATGAGTTACCGATTGCCAGACTAGCACCGATCAGCTACGCGGGACAAAAGTAAGGACGTTTTTGTTTATTTAGTTGCTGAATAACTAACTTTAAACTCAGTCACCCTGCAGGGCACTGGCAATTGGAATTCTGTTTAAAAAATTTAAAAAAAAGGGTTTTCTGGTTAAGGTAGTTAAAGCGGACCTTCACTCTGAATAAGAGTCTATCTTATATGTTTCCCACACCCTGTACATACAGATTGCTCACATTAAAAATCATCCTACCTGCATCTACTGCATGTTATGAGCCTTTAAACATCCAAGATGGCGGCTTATGGAAGCCGCCATCTTATCAGGCAGCCTGCAAACAGGAAGTGCCTCCTGACTGTGCTGCTCTGCATTCTGGGACTGCTGACCGTTACCTGATCCCACCTCTGCTCTGTCTGAGCAAAGCACAGCTATAACCCGCCCCCCTGTACCTTATCCTACTCTCCTCTCCTCAGTAAGTGTGATGCTTCTGAGTCAAGATGGCGGCGCCCGTATCCTAAATTCCTGAACAGAGTTGCAGCCCAGTGGGGAAAAGAATAATAAGTTAGTGACTAAAAACTTAAAATATATCAATTTTAGATGCTGCGGAATCGTTTAAGAGTTTGGGCTTTTCATTAAATCACGCTGAAGGTCCGGTTTAAAAGCATCAAACTTGATAACTAAATGCGCCTGTGATTGCCCTGACCCATGAAATTGCCCCACATGAGTAAATCCCCCATATCCCTGAAGAGGGGAATGACCGAATCAAAACCCAGACACTGCTGAGAGGCCCTGAGTACGGCGCTGGAAGATGCTGAAATGGGTCAGCACATTGCTCTAGCTGTCTGACTCTGCCTGGTATAACTCTCTGGTCTCTGCCTCTCATAGTTTTCTGGTCTAGCAAGCCACATAAAAAACTCCAAGCCCGTTTATTTCTATTACTGGAAGGAAGAAGATTCGGGAGACAAAGATTTGTGACTACCATACAGCTTTTCTCAGCCAGCCTGTGCTGGAGTAGTAAATTGCTATTATAGTCCTACCGGTTTGCCTAGATTATTTGTACCCACCATGCAATGCTTTGGGCAATATCAGAGTGGGTATCATCCAAAGTCTTAGGAGACGAACAGTTGGTGTTAGTCAATTCTCAAGAAATCGATATGTAAATGTTCTACCGTGTAATCGGTAGGGTGCATGATCCTGGGCAGTCTCAATCCCATACAAATCGAGAGAAGAGAAGTGATCCGCACTCCATAAACAATAAAATCATTTTTCTTTTATTTAAATCGGATTAAAAGCATCTCCATAGAAATAAGGCAAACCTTCAAATCTGAAGTGACAATAGTCCTGGTACAATTGAGGTAGTAATAAATCCGCTAACGTGTTTCAGACCCTGTTCTGTCCTTAGTCAATTCTCCCCTGTATAAGTGCAATGCTGTTCGAAATAACCCGGTAGCCTGTTTGGACCCTAGAGCTGGGGCATGCTTATCCAGGGTTGAGCAGTTGACATATGATTGACAGATGGCAGCACCCCTCAGTCTGTTTCTGCTCCTGAAAACAGTAGATAAAATCAGGAGCTATCTTCAGACTAGCATGGCCAAGGGACACACCATGACGTACCAGCCTGTCAGGCAGGGTGGATTTGATTTAAATCTAACTGATTTAAATCACGATTTAAATCACTGGTCAGTAAGGCTTGATTTAAATCAGTGATTTAAATCAAAGTTTCTACCTAAACTAGTTCTTGCTATTTTAACATGCAAGTAGATGAAGATTTTTAGAATCCCTTTTTATATTACTTTTTTCTCCCCAGTTTAATGGGTTAATCATTCATATTTGGACACCACTGTTCTGTTGTACTTAGGAAGGAGAAAAATAATCCTGACCTTTAATAACAATTTAAATAGATTTATTCAACTGAAACAATAAACAACATTACAGCATAAGTTATTTGCTTAAACAAACATCCATGTTTTGTTAACCAATTTGGCTAAACAAAATATATATATATATTCTAAGTATGTCACACACCCCGCTTCAAGAAATCCATAACATGTGGGTAGTATCGACCTGAAGAGGGCGTTCCTGCAGAGATGATAGCAAAAGAAAGCCCCTCCCTGATCCATAAATACCTGGGACCTCCCACTCATCACCCGTTTGAGCCCTTGAATGAGGTTGCTTTGTCTTCTCTTACGCAAAAGGTGGCCTTTTTGGTGGCTATCACTTCGGTTAGGCGTGTTTCTGAGTTGGCAGCTTTATCCATTAAAGCTCCGTACTTCGAGAAACATCAGGACAAGGTTGTCTTTCGTTTCAAGACGGATTTTCTTCCTAAGGTGGTCTCGGCTTTTCATCTGAATCAGGACATTGTTCTGCCTTCTCTATGCCCTAATCCTAGCAACGACAAGGAAAGGGCGTTGCATTCTTTGGATGTAGTTCGTGTTGTGGAATATTATCTGGAGGTTACGTCTTCCTTTCGTAAGACTGATGCTTTTTTTGTGGTGCCCTTTGGGCCTAGGAAAGGTTTGGCTCCTGCCAAATCTTCCATTAGTAAATGGATTCGTCAGGCCATCATTGGGGCCTATTCTGCCAAGGGGAGGAGTCCCCCTTTTCGTGTTACTGCTCATTCTACTCGTGCGGTTGGAGCGTCCTGGGCTTTTCAGCACCAGGCTTCTGTTGAGCAAGTTTGTAAGGCCGCTACCTGGTCTTCTGTTCACACTTTCTCCAAGTTTTACAAGGTTGATGTTCGGGCCTCAGCGGATGCTGTTTTTGGCCACAAAGTTTTGCAAGCTGTTGTGGTTTAAGTTGTGCATTGTTGCCTTGTTTTGGATCCCCGCCCTTGTTATGGACACTGCTATTGGATGTCCCACATGTTATGGATTTCTTGAAGCGGGGTGTGTGACATACTTAGAATAATACCATTTTGTGAATACTCACCTTGTAAAATGGGTATTATGAGTATGTCACACACCCCGCTTCAACCCGCCCTTTTGTATTCAGGATCCTCTATTTTGTGAACTTTGCGTGGTTTTGGTTTATATTTGCCTCTTCCTGGTCCCTTACCTTACTGCTTCTGTATACTGGGTGATGAGTGGGAGGTCCCAGGTATTTATGGATCAGGGAGGGGCTTTCTTTTGCTATCATCTCTGCAGGAACGCCCTCTTCAGGTCGATACTACCCACATGTTATGGATTTCTTGAAGCGGGGTGTGTGACATACTTATAATACCCATTTTACAAGGTGAGTATTCACAAAATGGTATTTTTAAGAAACTTAGACTGTCAGCCCACCCTACACATGAAAAACTTAAATACTACTGTCCCTGCTGTCCTCTGTAGCTCACTAGTCGTCATCTTCATCATCATCTTCTTCTTTGTTCCTATTCATAATCTGGAAAAGAAAAACAAGCTTTCCTGCTTTATTGGGTCCCAACCGATTTCTCAATTTAGAATGAATGAGTCCAAAGGAAGAGAATATTCTTTCAACGCCTGCAGAAGAAGCTACTGCTGTTAAAAGTGAAATCATTACTTGAACAGTCTCTAAATCCAAGCGCTTAAGTGACTTCCAACCTCTGGAAGAGCATGGCATTGTGAATGTTACACATATACAGCCTTTATTCTACTGAGTTAAACAACTCAGCTTTATCTCATGATGGAAGAACCTTTGGATGGTAAAATATTTTCCTCAAAAAGCAGTTTATTGAAAAAAAATCCGATTTTTTTTTTTTAAAAAACATTGATTTTTATCCACCCTGCTGTCGGGTGAACCCAGAATGCTTCTGGTGGTCACAGGGGGGCCAGCAAACCATGCTTTTGGCTGCCTTGTCTCCCTGCCGCGGGGGGGGTAGGTTAAGTTAGCCAGTGCATGGTAGGGCATCCAAATTGATGTGCTCCATTTCCCTCCCTTATTGACGGTCAAAAAGCCTTTGTCCCTGAATTGGACTTTACAAAGCTGCTGATGTGTGAATCCTTCATTTGAGGGAATGAACTGGCTGCGGGAAGTGAGTCAGTGACCTGTGCATGTAGCTCTCCCATTGAGAGCAATTGATGTGATTTTCCATGTAAGGAGACACTTGCTGTTCTTGATTTGAGCCCGTCATACACAGGCCGTGCCCACCCATCAGCACAGCTTCTTAAAGCGGACCAAAACCCACATTTTTAACTAGCATTGTAAGCAATTATTTAAAAAAAATCAATAAAACATATCCATGATTAATATAACAATAACTGCCCACTGTAGGTTCTAGGTTGTGGATGACGAAAGGAATCGCACCAATAAGAATGCATAAAGGGTTGTATTGTGCACAAACCTATGATACAGGACAGTTGTACATGTATAAAAATATTACAAAATATATATAAAAAGAAGGGCCTAAACAGTTACTTTAACCACCAGACAGTATAGGTATTACAGGGACTAAACAAATACATAAAACAATTTCTAAAATGTACTATTACTGAATTCAATCGCCAACTATGCCTAAAGTTACTTGCTGATAGTTACCAATACAGGGCCCTCATGCCCACATGTCCTTTCTCCTCCTTGGTCTCCTCTCAACTGCCCAAATATCCCTCCCATTCTTTTAGGACACCTAACTTCCTGTTGGAAAGGGCTAACCCCTCCCCTATAGACCACACGTCTATTCCTTTATACACCCAAATCTATTGTGTCCACCCAACCGCAGCCAAGATGTCTGGCTTGATACTAAATTAGCATCTAAGAGGCTCAATTATCATCCTAGCTAGGGCAGCTACTTGGAGACCTAGTTTAGATATTTAAAACTTATATCTTTAATATTTTATATTTCATGGAAATTTTCTATTTCTTACAGCATCTCCTGAATTGCTCCTCCCATGAATAGTAACTTTTGCCTATTTTTATTGCTCCTGCTTCACTCTAATCCCAGATAATGGCGCCTGTTTTAGCTGCAAAGCTCTGCCTCCTCCATTTATTGCCACTGCTGTGTGTGGCAATGATGTCATGCAATAACTAATCACCTGCCATCTTACAGAGATCCACAGCAAAAAATAAAGTGCTCCTGGGTGATTTGATAAGCGAAAGTATCCATTTCTAGTTCTACGCCCTAAGAAGAGAGTATCGGCCAGGGCTTTGGTCAAAAGTATTTCATTGGGTTTTGGTCTGCTTTAATGTGTGTAAGCGATCAGGAGTGGCTGAGTGGTTTCTTCGGTGGTGCCCCGCTGTATGAAACCCCCCAGGAAGCCCGGAAACACTCACCTCCCCACGCTCCTACACGGGCGCTTGTCCAATCGGAGCGCTCAGCCGCTGTGGTATGCACGTACAAGCGGTGTCCAACCACAGCGGCTCTGAGCGCTGGAGGCCGCGTCTCGCGCTTCCTTCTAACAGGGAGCGCGCCCGCGCTGGCCATTCACAAACGGCGGGCGCGCGCCCTGCTAGAGGGAAGCGCGAGACGCGCCGGCGCATGCACCGTTGGAACGGGGTTAAGGTAAGGTTTCTGGTTTCACCCTGCGGGACATGCCGATTTTGGATGCCCTGTGGGGAGGGATCTGATCGGCCCGGGAATCTTATAGATTCCTGGGCAGATCCCCCCTGGGTGTTGGTCCACTTTAAGTCATTTTTGACTGTTGGTCTGCTTTAAGTGGTGAAAATATTGACCTACTAAAGGTAATCTTTTACATTTTGTTTTAGGCTGATGTGGTGGTTAAATTTCCTGAAGAGGACGCTCCATCCCCCCTGGAGAGCAAGAACCTGTTTACTCCTAAACCAGACATTCAGGTAACTAGACATCCACAAATGCCAATGTGCAAAATGCTGGCGGGCACTGTGGATATTGATGTGTTCTGATTGCTGGTTTTGGTCACATGCGCAACCCGGGAATAGAACAAATGTGCAGGAATTGTAGTTCAATGTAACAGCAGGCTCACCTCTCCTGACGTTTAAGAATAAAGAATAACCCCACCCCCACCCCAATGCAGGTAGGGCCCCGCAGAAACCCTACCTCTTACACTTCTCCCCCGCAGGCTCCCTACTTCTTATTTCTTTACACTTCTCCCCCGCAGGCTCCATACTTCTTATTTCTTTACACTTCTCCCCCGCAGGCTCCATACTTCTTATTTCTTTACACTTCTCCCCCGCAGGCTTCCTACCTCTTATTTCTTTACACTTCTCCCCCGCAGGCTCCCTACTTCTTATTTCTTTACACTTCTCCCCCGCAGGCTCCATACTTCTTATTTCTTTACACTTCTCCCCCGCAGGCTCCCTACCTCTTATTTCTTTACACTTCTCCCCCGCAGGCTCCCTACTTCTTATTTCTTTACACTTCTCCCCCGCAGGCTTCCTACCTCTTATTTCTTTACACTTCTCCCCCGCAGGCTCCCTACTTCTTATTTCTTTACACTTCTCCCCCGCAGGCTCCCTACGTCTTATTTCTTTACACTTCTCCCCCGCAGGCTCCCTTCCTCTTATTTCTTTACACTTCTCCCCCGCAGGCTTCCTACCTCTTATTTCTTTACACTTCTCCCCCGCAGGCTCCCTACGTCTTATTTCTTTACACTTCTCCCCCGCAGGCTCCCTACCTCTTATTTCTTTACACTTTTCCCCCGCAGGCTCCCTACCTCTTATTTCTTTACACTTCTCCCCCGCAGGCTCCCTACCTCTTATTTCTTTACACTTTTCCCCCGCAGGCTCCCTACGTCTTATTTCTTTACACTTCTCCCCCGCAGGCTCCCTACCTCTTATTTCTTTACACTTTTCCCCCGCAGGCTCCCTACGTCTTATTTCTTTACACTTCTCCCCCGCAGGCTCCCTACCTCTTATTTCTTTACACTTCTCCCCCGCAGGCTCCCTACCTCTTATTTCTTTACATTTCTCCCCCGCAGGCTCCCTACCTCTTACACATTCTCCCCCGCAGGCTCCCTACCTCTTATTTCTTTACACTTTTCCCCCGCAGGCTCCCTACGTCTTATTTCTTTACACTTCTCCCCCGCAGGCTCCCTACGTCTTATTTCTTTACACTTCTCCCCCGCAGGCTCCCTACCTCTTATTTCTTTACACTTCTCCCCGCAGGCTTCCTACCTCTTACACTTCTCCCCGCAGGCTCCCTTCCTCTTATTTCTTTACACTTCTCCCCGCAGGCTCCCTTCCTCTTATTTCTTTACACTTCTCCCCCGCAGGCTTCCTACCTCTTACACTTCTCCCCGCAGGCTCCCTTCCTCTTATTTCTTTACACTTCTCCCCGCAGGCTCCCTTCCTCTTATTTCTTTACACTTCTCCCCCGCAGGCTCCCTACCTCTTATTTCTTTACACTTCTCCCCCGCAGGCTTCCTACCTCTTATTTCTTTACACTTCTCCCCCGCAGGCTCCCTACTTCTTATTTCTTTACACTTCTCCCCCGCAGGCTTCCTACCTCTTATTTCTTTACACTTCTCCCCCGCAGGCTCCCTACCTCTTATTTCTTTACACTTCTCCCCCGCAGGCTTCCTACCTCTTATTTCTTTACACTTCTCCCCCGCAGGCTCCCTACGTCTTATTTCTTTACACTTCTCCCCCGCAGGCTCCCTACCTCTTATTTCTTTACACTTTTCCCCCGCAGGCTCCCTACCTCTTATTTCTTTACACTTCTCCCCCGCAGGCTTCCTACCTCTTATTTCTTTACACTTCTCCCCCGCAGGCTCCCTACCTCTTATTTCTTTACACTTTTCCCCCGCAGGCTCCCTACGTCTTATTTCTTTACACTTCTCCCCCGCAGGCTCCCTACCTCTTATTTCTTTACACTTTTCCCCCGCAGGCTCCCTACGTCTTATTTCTTTACACTTCTCCCCCGCAGGCTCCCTACCTCTTATTTCTTTACACTTCTCCCCCGCAGGCTCCCTACCTCTTATTTCTTTACATTTCTCCCCCGCAGGCTCCCTACCTCTTACACATTCTCCCCCGCAGGCTCCCTACCTCTTATTTCTTTACACTTTTCCCCCGCAGGCTCCCTACGTCTTATTTCTTTACACTTCTCCCCCGCAGGCTCCCTACCTCTTATTTCTTTACACTTTTCCCCCGCAGGCTCCCTACCTCTTATTTCTTTACACTTCTCCCCCGCAGGCTCCCTACCTCTTATTTCTTTACATTTCTCCCCCGCAGGCTCCCTACCTCTTACACATTCTCCCCCGCAGGCTCCCTACCTCTTATTTCTTTACACTTTTCCCCCGCAGGCTCCCTACCTCTTATTTCTTTACACTTCTCCCCGCAGGCTTCCTACCTCTTACACTTCTCCCCGCAGGCTCCCTTCCTCTTATTTCTTTACACTTCTCCCCGCAGGCTCCCTTCCTCTTATTTCTTTACACTTCTCCCCGCAGGCTCCCTTCCTCTTATTTCTTTACACTTCTCCCCCGCAGGCTTCCTACCTCTTATTTCTTTACACTTCTCCCCCGCAGGCTCCCTACCTCTTATTTCTTTACACTTCTCCCCGCAGGCTTCCTACCTCTTACACTTCTCCCCGCAGGCTCCCTTCCTCTTATTTCTTTACACTTCTCCCCGCAGGCTTCCTACCTCTTACGCTTCTCCCCCGCAGGCTCCCTACTTCTTATTTCTTTACACTTCTCCCCGCAGGCTCCCTGCCTCTTATTTCTTTACACTTCTCCCCCGCAGGCTCCCTACCTCTTATTTCTTTACACTTCTCCCCCGCAGGCTCCCTACGTCTTATTTCTTTACACTTCTCCCCCGCAGGCTCCCTACCTCTTATTTCTTTACACTTCTCCCCCGCAGGCTTCCTACCTCTTATTTCTTTACACTTCTCCCCCGCAGGCTTCCTACCTCTTATTTCTTTACACTTCTCCCCCGCAGGCTTCCTACCTCTTATTTCTTTACACTTCTCCCCCGCAGGCTCCCTACCTCTTATTTCTTTACGCTTCTCCCCCGCAGGCTCCCTACTTCTTATTTCTTTACACTTCTCCCCCGCAGGCTCCCTACCTCTTATTTCTTTACGCTTCTCCCCCGCAGGCTCCCTACCTCTTATTTCTTTACACTTCTCCCAATATATTTGCTAATCCAGGATATGTGGTTGAAATGTTCAATGTACTCCAACGTTTTAGCCTTGCTGATTTTCTCTGGTAACCTCACATCTTTATATTTCTGCAGCACTTATTCCGGGAGCCTGAGAAACGCCCCCCTACTGTGGTATCCAATACCTTCACAGCTCTGGTTCTCGCCCCACTGCTCCTGCTCTTTATTTTGGTAAGTACTTGGTTTTTATTTATTCTATTTTATTTAAACCAATTGGGGGCGGGGAAGAAGTTCCCCCCCCCCCCCCCCACTTACAAAATGTACTTGGCCTATCGCTGAGCAGCTATCGCAGCTATAAGATAACGGTAAAAGGCCTCTTCTCCATCTTCTGTTGTCATGTGCTCTCCTGCACACAGTAATGCTTGGCTGCCCCCTCCCCTCCTTTTATGAATGAGGAAGGATAAGCAGGCTGGAGCTGGGGGATGAGGGAGATCTCTTCTGCAATCAATATGTTAAGTGTTTTTTTTTTTCTGTAAAGCCTGCAAGCTTTAAATCTGAACAAAAGCCGTTGCGGCCGGCCCTGGAGTCTACCCGTTCAGATGCTGGGGGCAGGAGCACTCCCTGGTCTAGCACTGGGAATGTGGCCGCTCTCTGATTGCTGAGCTCTGTGTCTAAACAGGACCATATGCAGGGAACCCCAAATCCAGGATGCCCCAGAGACCCACCCGTTCAGATGCTGGGGGCAGGAGCACTCCCTGGTCTAACACTGGGAATGTGGCCGCTCTCTGATTGCTGAGCTCTGTGTCTAAACAGGACCATATGCAGGGAACCCCATATGCAGGGAACATTTCAGGGAACCCCAAATCCAGGATGCCCCAGAGACCCACCCGTTCAGATGCTGGGGGCAGGAGCACTCCCTGGTCTAAAGGAACACTGGGAATGTGGCCGCTCTCTGATTGCTGAGCTGTGTGTCTAAACAGGACCATATGCAGGGAACATTGCAGAGAACCCCAAATCCAGGATGCCCCAGAGGCAAGAAACAAAAAATCTGGGATAGTGAAAACTTTTAAAGAACAACCCCCTTTAGTCTGTCTTAACCTACCTACTTCTTTGGGCATACCGATATGGGATGCCCCGTTGTGTTTAACCACAGGGTTCGCACTATCAACACACCTCTTCCCTAACTCAGTGTTGCGGCCTCATACCAGCGATATATTTAGCTGGGCGCACACCTGTGTCAGGCCTTTCTGATTGGCTGGTGCAGGCAGCTAGGGCCAAATTGGGGAGCAGTTGGCAGCACTCGCTCCATTCAGATTTCCTTGCAGCTCATGGGAACAAGGAAAAGCCAATCCCAGGGGGCGATACACACAATGGGGCATCCTGAATTGGTATACCCCCAGCAAGAGGAACAAAACCCAATAAAGTTGCAATCTTGGGTTTAGTTCCTTTTTAACTCCATGTCGCTATCTTAGAGATACTTAAGGTGTAAGGTGCTGTACCCAGTGCCCCCGTTTCTGCTTCTCAGCAGCCTCTATTTTATTCCTTCTGATGAATGCCCCGACAACTGCAGAAGAGGATGTTAATAGATAGTGATGGTACAATGAAAAGGATTTATAGCTATAAAAATTCTTATAGTTTATGGAGCCAGGCTGAGGTCATTGGTAACTGTCTTCTCTCGCCAACATCCTGGCGTTATCACTTCTAGCAAAGCTTTATTTTATTCAGACTTTAATTTGCTGGTGATGTTTTGTTTATGAAATGATATAATTTGATTTTGTATTGCTTTGTAGTGGATCAAGATTGGTGTAAATATCTCTGGCTTCAGCTTGGCCCCCAGCTCCCTGATCTTTCACTTGGGACATGCAGGTATGTCACAACCACTGCTTAGAGGTCAAGCAGCTCAGATAGTTTGGCTGGTGGGTAGTACTAGTTAGCTGTCCTATTCATGAAATCTTTGTCTTGCAGCCATGCTGGGCCTGATGTACGTATACTGGACTCAGCTAGACATGTTCCAGACCCTCAAATACTTGGCCTTACTGGGAGTTATCACTTTCCTGGCTGGAAACCGCATGCTTGCTCAAAAAGCAGTCAAGAGGTAATACAAGCTTTTCTGTATTAGGAGATTACCCACTGCATATAAAGTAGTCCTTTAAATTATAGTTAAAAGGCGCACTATTGCGAAAAATGGCCCAATGATAAAAATCCATACAAGTATGCTGGATGGCCGGGGGGAGGAGGGGTCACTTATACAGCTGGGATCAAGAAATATCCAGCCAGGCCTCCAGGATGATAGGCTCTGTCACCCCTGATAGACTATACCTGTCACCCCTGGATTTTATTCCTACTATGAGAGAATAAACCACCAGCTTGGCGGGAGTTTTATTCAGTTGTATAAGTGACGACTCCTCTCATTAGCTGACATGTTTATATGGATTTTAATATTCCACCATTCCGTAATTGTGCTTCTTTAACGCTTTATTTTGACTTTGAACCAGCCATTGTGCCCAAATAGACATGTATAAAAAAAAAGTATTCAGCTGCTTAGAAATTTCACAGAATCTGTGGATTTTTTTTCTTACTTACTGGTCCACTGTGTCAAAGCTCTGCTAAATCATTACAAAGGTTTCCTATTGCCAAAGCACCCCTCTGATATCACCCCTGCCCCATGGGTTACTCCAAGAGATGTTGGGGCCCATGCTCTTCTGAGCAGTGGCCTTCCCTCATCCATTTAGTTAGATGGCATACTCCTCCCTGATTAGAAGAAACAAGCACTTTTTTTGGGGGGGAGAAAGGGGGCCCTTTATTTGGGTAACCCCTAATTATGAAGGGCTTTATAGGGGAATAAGGAGTTAAACTCCTTGGTTAACTCGGTGTAAGCATCATAAACACGTTATAAAAAGTCCAACATTTATTTTGTATTCAATTAATATACATCATCTCTCAACAGTGTCAATATGTTAACATTTCATACATATATTTTCTTCAACATATCTTACTCAATTGTTGTTAGTTTACAGAAGTACTGGTAATGAGGTACGAATCTCTGCTCATCTGGGAGCTGCCCATATGCTGGGGGCTCAGTCCCATCTAATAACAGTTTGTAGCAAGCTTCAGGTCAATATACACTCCTAGACAGTCGAGCAATAAGGACGCGGGGAGAGCCCGAGGAGGTTCGAGATAGCAAAGTGAGGGCACAATAGGCTGGACGCCATAACTGCAGCGCAGCGAGACATCGCGCGCTTAAAGAGCGGCGAGTGACTGAAAAATTGAACACCAGGAGCTACTATTGCCCTGGGTGGAATACGGAAAGGGTAAACCAGGCGTAACAAGGTTACCCTGAACCTGATCTCTAAGGGAAACTGCCATGATAAATGTATAACATACCAGAAATTGAATTGATGAACTTCCCTTTTAAGCTGAACTGTATTTCCCACCGAATAAGGGGCATTGAGGAAGCCAAAGATAACAGGCGAAACATGTCTGCCCAGGGGAGGGAACTCGGAATAGCCTGGTGAAAACCAGAGAATACGGGAATACTGACTACCCAATAGCTGCTACAATTGATAAACATAGGCATGTTGGAGGTATAATCCTGATGAACTTATATGAATGTAATAGGTTTGCTGGTATATGCAAGCAATCGTGAATTGTTTTTAAATGTATGTAAAATATTTTATGTGTAAATCAAGTTCATAAATAAATGCAATTGAATCATAAACAGTGAAGTTTTGGAATTAGCAACAGTGAGGTCTTGGTCATAGGCTTTGAAAAACACTGGGGGAGGCCTAAACCTCAGAAACAGTAAAATAGTCTCTAAGCTTGACCCTGTACCCACTACACGAAAGGAGATACATGTATAAAGGGTCGCACAACAAATCCCATGAGTAGAGATCAATATACACTCAGTTGTAGCAAGTGATTCTTTACGTGCAGACGTTTCACTCCTTATGAGCTTCCTCAGTGCACTTTAAGTGGTCTGGTTATACATAACAGAGTATACAATTAACTCAGATCCTTTTAATGATTCAGTCTTTATATGTGCAATACAATGTAACATACCTCCTATTATACTGTGTTAGTAAGGGAGCGCTTGCTTCCATCCGTCCTTTGTTTGGCTGAGAGATCTACAGATCACATGGGCTATATTAGGTATATGCCAAATGGGTAGTAATATATATTAAAGGTTTGAACAAGTTAATAATAATATACCTGTGTAGTACGGTTGTGGAAAGATTTTCTATTAAGAAACAAGCACACTAAAGGTGGCTATAAAATGCTTTATTAGCAACAGGGAGCTATGGCATGTGTGTATTCTGCTAATTTATCTATGCCAAGTGAGTGCATCAACATTCTGCCCACCCCTCACCAGGCACCTGCGGTTGCCATTTGCTGGCGACAACAAAATCAAGTCAGAACTGCATTTTGTTTCCTGTGCTTTATGTATCAATGAGGTAGTACTCTGCTCTATGGGGCTGATTCAGAGCCAGGTGAGAAAACACACTCCTTTTTTAAAGTGGATCTCCCAGTCAACACAAGAAAGTTTAGTAAATTGCTTCCCTTCTTATGATCCGTGGCATAAGCAGTTTGAGAGGGCTTAACCCCATGTATAGATGGGGGTGGCCATCTTTCCACACACCTGATAGTCCTGCTTACACATGAGAATTAGGGGGGGGGGGTTGCTGTGCTAGCAGCAATTCAAATAGATATATGCCTCAGAAACGAGGAGAAGCTTGTCTGTCCCTTTCACACACATGCGGACACACTGAATAAACAGCAAATGTAGCAAAAGACATCTGTGTGAGGAAAGCTGTTACAGTTTATCTCTATGGCGGTGGTGGCTGCAACAGCCCTCAGCTGGGATACAATATATTTTTAAAAGATGTATTTTTAACAGCTATTGGCTTACTACTACTGGCTGGAAATAAGAGATGATTGCACCGAGCTATGTGGCAATTTGAGAGGCTGTTTTCAGAATCGGCTTTTTCATTTGTATCAAGATGGCCACTGCCATGCATGTTTAAAAGTGCAGAATCTTCCTGCTATTCCAAACATCTGCATGGTGTTAATCCCTCTCAAAAAGCTTATGTCACTGATTGCCAGAGAGTGGCTTTAGGGAAGCAATTTATTGAGCTTTCATTTTTTATTACTGGCGGACCGCTTTAAGAGAGACAACTGCTATTTGTTTTCATTGTCTACCTAGGGGCTGATTCGACGACCTGATGTAAATTTCGGCTGGTTTTGAAACTGCCTCAATGTAGACAATGAAAGTAAATGGCAGTTTTCTCATTTGAAAAAGATGTGAGTTTTCTCATCTGGCCCTGAATCGACCCCCGATATGCCCATCAGCCCCACTTGGCAGGGCACTTGAAATGGCACATGAAACTTTTTAGGGCCACTTTAGTCAGCAATTACCCTTTCAACAATCCAATGCAATCGGTAGCATGACTACAGGTAGGGTTCAGACGACATCAGGACGTGGATAGAATCTGCCTTAGGTTTGTATGTGTGTTCTCATTAGTCTAAGCTGTAACTGCATTACTTCCCGGAGCCCTAATCCACTGCTGCCCTAATTTCATGACCTTGAGCCCTTCTAGCTTTCTTCTATCAGGTTCCAAAGGCTTTTCTCCTGGCAGATCCAAAGCATGCTCCTGCCTCTAGTGACAAGGGAACAAGCCCCCTCTGTGGTTAAAGGGATGGGCACCTAACCCAACCATGTTGCGTTCTCTATGCTTAATTGCCATTGGAGCTGGCAGCAGAAAGAACCTGTGGCCTCAGTGAAGAGTGCCTGTGTCGAGAGCAGGGTCATGTCATGTCTTATCAATAGATAAGTTGAGGGTGGCTTTATTTTTATAGGTAAAGCTGAACCTGGCTGGGCCGACTCTGGAGTCTGAAAGGGCGCTTACCTTTCACTGGGGCATCCACCCCCAGGTTGCAACAAGGCTAGAATTTGTTCTGACTCCCACGGCGAGGTAAACCATGTACGCTAGATTCTCAACATCTCTGGTTGAGGAGCGCACCCGTACCCAGCCATTCAGATAGGCTGAGCGTGGGAGCTCGCCCACGTCTAAAAGAAATCTGGTGATGTGGTCACTCCCCCTCACTTTTGCCAAGTTCTGCATCTCAACAGAGCCGTATGCCGAGCATTAAAATGCACAGCAAAGGACGCTAACTGGACGAGAGCCCACGCCTGGATCCTAGCCTGTGCCACAGCCCTCACTTCGTGACCCCAGGCCTGAACTCCATTTAGAGGCAGTTCCGTGCTGGCTCCTGCTCCCACCATCGGTCATCACAGGTTACGGCCATGTTCAGTGCTCCTGTGACTGATGGCGGGTGCTAGCCCGGCATGCCATCAATCCCGACATGCCATCAATCCCGGCCCCATGCTATGCTAGCCCGACATGCCATCAATCCCGGCCCCATGCTGTGCTAGCCCGGCATGCCATCAATCCCGGCCCCATGCTCAGGCTGCAGCATGCCATCAATCCCGGCCCCATGCTGTGCTAGCCCGGCATGCCATCAATCCCGGCCCCATGCTGTGCTAGCCCGACATGCCATCAATCCCGGCCCCATGCTGTGCTAGCCCGGCATGCCATCAATCCCGGCCCCATGCTGTGCTAGCCCGGCATGCCATCAATCCCGGCCCCATGCTGTGCTAGCCCGGCATGCCATCAATCCCGGCCCCATGCTGTGCTAGCCCGGCATGCCATCAATCCCGGCCCCATGCTGTGCTAGCCCGGCATGCCATCAATCCCGGCCCCATGCTGTGCTAGCCCGGCATGCCATCAATCCCGGCCCCATGCTGTGCTAGCCCAGCATGCCATCAATCCCGGCCCCATGCTGTGCTAGCCTGGCATGCCATCAATCCCGGCCCCATGCTGTGCTAGCCCGGCATGCCATCAATCCCGGCCCCATGCGGTGCTAGCCCGACATGCCATCAATCCCGGCCCCATGCTGTGCTAGCCCGACATGCCATCAATCCCGGCCCCATTCTGTGCTAGCCCGGCATGCCATCAATCCCGGCCCCATGCTGTGCTAGCCCGACATGCCATCAATCCCGGCCCCATGCTGTGCTAGCCCGGCATGCCATCAATCCTGACCCCATGCTGTGCTAGCCCGACATGCCATCAATCCCGGCCCCATTCTGTGCTAGCCCGGCATGCCATCAATCCTGACCCCATGCTGTGCTAGCCTGGCATGCCATCAATCCCGGCCCCATGCTCGGGCTGCAGCATGCGCTCAGGTCCAGCAATCATGTGAGTGGCTAATTTCCGGACTAGCGCCAATAAATGGCAGGAAACTAAAGGTAAGTTCTCCTTTTTGTTTTTTTGGCTGTTGAATGACTAGACAGATATGAGTCCTGCAGAGGTTAGTGGTAGGTTGCTTCCTATTAAACAGATTTTGTTTTGGCAGTGTTTGATTTGTGCTTAATAAATCTCTGAAGTACAACCCTTTAATTTCTCGGTTTTAGTTCTTTTCATTGAATGTCTGTGTTGTATTTTGCCTGCAACTTCTCTCTGAGCTCTCTCACCGCCGCGCTTCTCTCCATCTCTCCTTCCTCTTTTTTTTCCTCTTAGGACTGCAGCTGAACAAAGCAGTAGGTTGGCAAAGTATAGAACCCTTCGGTAATTGAGGTGCTCCTCGTAAAGTAAGGTCACCTTTCCAGATCATTCTTTTCAGTACCCACCCATGCATGGTGACCACCCTCCACATCACCATTCCCTGTATGTGGCCTTACACCCATGTTCACCACTTAACCCCATAGCAATCCACTCTGACTAGGTATGAGTGCCGCAAAAAAAAAGAGGGGGCGAGAGTTGGCTTTTATGCTTAGAAGAGGTCACTGCTCGTTCTTTCTGTGACTTTCATCTCTACTGAGCCAGGATGGCATTGAGCTTTTCACTTAAAAGGGAGCCCTGTAACCTGTCATCACTAACTCAATCCATCTCCAGCATTCGTGTGTACTGTGTGCTATTAATATCAACACTGACACTGCGATGATAAATAGGGGTATAAATAAAAAATAAAGGGAAATAATTGCTGCGAAGGACATTCTTTTGGCGCATAATATAAACTTTTAAAAATACCATTTAAAGTGGACCGTCACCCAGTGGCGATCGGCCTGGGAATCTATAAGATTCCCGGACCGATCACCTCCCACACCGCGGGACATCCGAGATCGGGATGTCCTGCAGTGAGGGAACCCCCCCACAAAACCCCCGAAAAACTCACCTCATCGGCGGTCCCCTCTAGGCGTGCCCGCGCCGGCTGTTTGTGAACTCTGACAGTGCGCGCGGGAGGCGGCGGCGGACGCGCTGTGTTGTCCGCAGCTGTCACCCGGTTGTCCGTTGGCGCTGATTGGTCAGCGCAGCCACACGGGAGCGTGGTGAGGTGAGTTTTGGGGGCTTTCTGGGGGGTTTCACATAGCGGGGCACCCTTAATCAGGGTGCCCCCCTGAAGTGGACCAAAACCCAGGATAGTCAAAATCCTGGGTGTTGGTCCACTTTAAAGCAGACCCCCCCCCCCCTTTCTTCCAATGAGGGCTGTCTGCCGTGACTTTCATTCATTGTTGTCATTCAGACAGGGGCGGGCAAGCTCCCCATTGTAGTCAGTGAGAGACGTTTGCTGTATGACAATCACAGCAGATAACTCTCATTGGACAAGAGCGGGAGCATGCCCTGTTGGAACAAGGAAAAGGTGAGTGCAAAGTGCATTCTGGGGAGTTTCACACAGTGGGGCATCCCAATTCGAAAAGTCACCAGAGGTACAGTATGGATTAAGATGTTAGGGATGATGTCAGACGATGTTCTTTAGGTCCACTTTATCAAACATGTTGTCCACTTGAGCAAGGAAGGGCTTTTCTAACCTCATCCTGAGAGATTGCTTATTTCTTGGAACGACCATCTCCAAACACATCCTATCCCATTTGAATGTAAACCTTCTCTTCGGTTTGCAGTAGGAAACCTGTGCATGTTCAGCATGGCTTGCTGCTATGATCCGAGCCTGCATGTGTGTACTCCTAAACTTATCAATATACCCTGTGGCCTTCTCAGGTCAGCCTCTGTCTTGACCTTCAGAAAGTAGGAGGTCTTGCTGTGTTCTATTGCATGCTTATTCCAGGTTTCCAACCCTATAAAGGTAAGTCCTCACCCCTCTGGTCAGGGACAACCAATCTTAAGCAGCCTTCTGTCATCCAATATTCAATGTAAACAACATTTAGAGTTTGTGTCATTTATATCGGGCCGCATTGAAGAGGTCCGCTGCAATTGTTTCATTAGAGATGGTGCTGCTGTAGACCCCTATTAGGGTCCTTACAATATATAATACTTTTTTTTTATTATTAGGTTGCAAGTGGGCGGAGGAAAGACAGCAAAGAAGACACAATAAGATGGCAGCATCCATTGCTTTGTACATGTTCAAACTGCAGTCCATTTTTGTTTTTTTAACCATTTTTTATGTGCCCTGATGTGTGCGTAGTTTTTTTTTTTTTGCACTGATTCTACTGTGGCCATCCCCCATGCAGTTGCCCCTTTCAGTAAAACCACTGTCAGATCCATTCCAGACATCTACTGTGCTGACCCCACGCCGTGCCTGGGGATGCCAGGATCCTGACACCGGCTTGGGTAGTTCACCCCAGTGCTTCACACGCAACGTTGGGTGGTTGGGGACTGGTACTTTTTTTGTTGGGGGCACAAGAAGTTGAAGGGAGGAGAGGAATTGGGACTTTAATATGTTCTTCTCCAGAAAAATAAAATGAACGGTGAGAGGGACCGGAGTGCTGTGCGAGTTATTTTTTTTGTGCCCTTTCGTTTTTATGAGAATGTTTGTTGTTGGCTGTGAATCTTTAAAATACCTGTGGACTCCGGCTGCCCAGAGGTTGGGCACTATAGAGAGCTGCTCACGAGGAGAGTATATATTTATATCCAGATCTACAAGGTGTGATAAGGGGGTCTTGAGAGCTGTTCTATCGCACTGGGGAAATCCCAGCTTGGCATGCTCATCTACCACTGTTTTTCTAAAAATGCCCCAAAAAAATAAGGCACTGGCTACAGATTGTGACACGAGCACGAAGACCCGGATGGGTGAGTAAGTTGCCTACTTTTGTGATTTTCTAGAGTTATGTAACAGCATAGGTTGGCTGGGAGCTGCACTTTCAACAGTATGAACGCTGGTATTATATGGCATCTATTGTTTATACCAATCCACCACCCAGCTCAAAATGCATGGCGACACCAGAATAAAGAGATTATTTGATAACTTCTGGGAGGCTGTGTAACAGAAAAGTGTTTATAGCACAGCAGCCCTGTACTTATACACCTTTACATTAGTGTGCGTCTGTCAGCTCTACAAACCTGCTTGACCAGCAGCTGTTGCATGAAGAGTACGTATAGGAGATAAAACAGAGGCGGTAAGTATCGGTAGTCCACAGCAGGACATCTGAGATCAGGATGCCCCCGTACTTTGAGGTGAGCAGACCAGAGGTCAGCTTTAAGGTGCCACGAATCTAGTAATCTTTTTGGGGGAATTCCAAAGGTAAATTGGAATGCACTGTAAACCTTCTCATGTCAGCTGACTTTATTGGTAGCGGTGCCCTTCCTGGGTTGGGACCTTATTACAGTTTCATCTTTTATTCTCCAAAATGGCAGGGATGGGCTGCACCTCAATGAGAAAGGTGGCTAAAAGGCTGGAGGAGTGTTTAAACTAAGCACTTGGGGGAGGATATAAGCAGATACAAAGGGGAAGTTATGAAAGAAAGTGACAGTGGGTGTAGACATGAAAGTGGGGGTGGAGAGGGGGGAGGGGTTAGCACATCTAGCATGAATAAGGGCAATATACAAAATTACCATAAACATTTGAAATGCATGCTAGAAGCTTGACAAATAAATGGATGAGCTAGAACTGATAACAGAACATGACATAGTGGGGGTAACTGAGACCTGGCTGGATGAAAGCTATGACTGGGCAGTAAACCTACAGGGCTACTGTGTGTTTAGGAGAGACAGTTAAAAAACGCAAAGGGGTGGAGTCTGCTTAATTGTAAAATCCTCTCTACAGCCCACTCTGCGGGAGGATAAATGTGAGGAAAATGACCATGTGGAGTCTGTATGGGTAAAAATACATGGAGTGAGAAACAAAAAACTTATGGGGGTTTGCTACAAGTCTTCAGATATATCCGAATCCACAGAAAACTTTCTGCTAAGTCAAATAGATATAGCTGCTAAATTGGATGAAGTAGTGATTATGGGGGACTTTAATTACCCAGATATAGACTGGGATGCTGAAACCATAAAAGTAATAGTTTGTTTATTCTAAGTATGTCTCACACCCTGCTTCGGAAGTAGTCATTACACTTGGGTTATGTCCAGTAGAGGGCGAACTTCTGCAGAGATGACTAGAAAAAAAGAAGCCCCTCCCGGCCCACAAATACCTGGGACCTCCCACACACTACCCAGTAATCGCGTCTGCAGACGGCGAGCAAGTCAGAAGATGGCTGTGTCTCCTTCCTTACAGGTAAGCCGGGTTCACATCCGGCCTGTTCCCTATTTCGGCCCGGACCTTGTTATTTAAGTCCCTATTCCTCCCAGCTTTGGCTGTAGGTCTGGGCGAGGGTAGGATACACCTTAGTGGTGTACTGTACAGGAGCCATGCTCCTCCGTGAGACCCTCTTCATAGGGTAGGCGGCTACCAGGTTTGGTGATCCTGGTGTGGGATGCCCTGTCCGTTTTGATACCATCGCTACATAACTTGGGTAGCTTTGGGGTCCCCCTTCCGTTACTCCCACAGGATAGAGGGGGGGGGGGGGGCTGGCCTTATATGATTGTCTCCCTGGTGGCTCATGGCTGTGTTCTAGAGGCTGCAGCGTGCCAGGAACGGGACTCGTGTGTGATTGTGCTTCACTTGCTGTGTGAGTGTAGTGTGTGCGCACTGGTGCTTTCTTTTGCTGGCCCGCACGTCCGCTGTTCACAGCGGTGGCGGGTCGGTCTCCTGTGACCGGCACCGCAGCATGGCTGGGAGCTCGGCCTTCTATTCTAAGTATGTCACACACCCCACTTCAAACATTAATAATTACAATAGGGTTAACGCACCGCTAGGTGGCAGCATTGCAGAGAATCTCCAAAAACTTCAACAGGCCCCTCCCGGTCTATACATACCTGGTACCTCCCAAGAACCTCCCAGTGTTGTTCTCTGCAAGGTGGCGACAAGACAGGAGAAAGAAGTCTCCTGCTTGCAGGTAGCCGGGTTATCCCCCCGGCCCCCGGCCCCCCCCCCCCCCCCCCCCCCCCCCCCCGTGGTCTATTTCTGCCCGGCTCTTGTTTGGTTATATATATGTTTACTGGCAGCCTCCCAGCTTCGGCTGTAGGCCGGGCAAAAGGTAGCCGGCACCCTTGGTGCCTAGGAGATTAGCTCCTCCGCTCGACCCTTCATTGCGGGGCATAGCAGGATTCCCGGAGTGGTGATCCGGATGTGGGATGCCCCCATTTAATAGTAGGTTAGCGGTCAGGATGTGCCTAGCCCTGGGACTTTAGTTATTCAACGCTCCGGGGTGTGTGGCGCGCTTTGGGACCGGTGACATGGTGTGTGAGTGTGGCTGCTGCGCTGCTGTATTGTGAGGGCTTATGCGCTGTTTACTGTGGCGATTTTTCTTTTTATTGAGGATCTGCCTTGTGTGTCTTTCTTTGTCACTGTTGTTGGCGTGAATGGCTCTCTCCCCTCAGGAGCCGGGGGGGCGGGGCCTCGCGGCGCGCTGCGCCGCGGTCCCGCCTGTGGCTGAGCGCCGTGCTCGGCGCTTGCAGCCTGGCGTGTCCGGTCTGCACTGAGGAACGGAGGGTGATCAGTGTGTGTCCCCTTTTGTGTGCGCACTTGGGACCGGCAGGTTGCTCCGCCGGTCCCGTCTTGAGGCTGAGCGCGGTCTCTGTCTCTGGCGCTGATGCTGCAGGGGGGCGGGACCGCGCGCTGATTGGCTGTTCCGGAGGGGCGGGGCCTTCTCGGCTCCCGCGCTCCCGGGGCTCGTCTTCCCCTCCCTCACTTCTCGGAGCGGTGTTCGGGCCGCCATCTTCTGCGGTGCCTCTCTGCGCTTGTGCTCTCTCTCTCAGGTAGGCGTTTTTTGTTATCTTGCGGGGCATGTTCACATAAGGTTGGTGGCCTGGCCCCCCGTATTACTTCCCCTCCTGCTCCCGCCTCCTCGCTCCTGCACTACTTTTAAAGTGCTGGTTGTGTGTTTTAACCATCTCTTTTTGTCTATGGTTAATGAGAGGGGGGGGGGGGGGGGTTGTATGTTATGCTTGTATGCTTGTGTAGGTATTATTGGGCCTGGATTGACTCTTGCCCCTTTTCTTTTGTGTCTTTCAGATCCTGGGATCCCGTCTGGCAGGGCTCTCCCGGTCTTATATACCTGGCTTGTGGGGGGTGTTTTCATTAAAATATATATATATATATATATATATATATATATATATATATATGGGTTTTTTTGTTTTTTTTTTGTTTTTTTTATGCTATTCCCCTGGGTCAGGATCTTTTGACAATCTTTAGACAATTGTTAGGTTATTAAGGGGCATCCCAGGTCGCGTACCGCATAAATCCCTGGGTTCTGCGAATACCATAAATGTCACCACATGGAGGCTGCCACAGATACCGGGAATGGTTCTTCGGGACAATCCAAGGTGTGCGGGGGTTGTGGGACTCCACTCCAGGGAGATGATGTCATTTTGTGTATCCCTTGTGCACAGCAGAACATTGCACGGCAGTCCAGTACTCCGGTGCCTAGCACTTCATCAGCCGCGCCATCTCCTTCTCCCCCTCGCTTATTCCGGACCCCGTGTGACGTTGTCCTGGGCGGGGATTCGCAGTCTGAGGTATGTGCCCGTTTGACCAGCCTTGAGAAGCGGTTTTCTGCTATGGCCGCTCAGAAGGCTCCAGCTAAGCGGAAGCATCTGTCTCCGCCTCCGCCGGATTCAGATGAGGAAGTTGTGGGAGATCTGGATTGGTCGGATCGTCCCCTTGAAGATGGTGAGCTCATTGAGGAAGAAGATTCTGATGTTCAGCAGTTGCTGGGTTCTGAGGGGGATCAGGCTGACGGCCTCCCTCTCGATTCTTCTACCATTCTGACCCAGATGTTTGAGGTTTTGGATTTGGATCCTCCGGTGGTTGCTCCTAGGCCTAAGGGTCAGCTTTTTGGGGTGTCCAAGCAGCGTTTGGAGTTTCCCAGCCAACAGCATTTTGAAGAAATTGTTTTCAAGCAATGGGAGCAACCTACACGTCTTGTTGGTGTGCCGTCTAGCTGGGATAGGAAGTATCCCTTCCCGGCGGAATTGATGAAGCGTTGGTCTGTCCCCCCTGAGGTAGATACTCCGGTCTTGGGACTGTCCAACACGGCGGTCGTGCATTCCCCTGAGACGACTTCGCTCAGGGACGGCGAGGATCGCCGGGTTGATCAGCTTGCCCGTCATGGTTTTGTATGTGCGGGTTCGGTGTTAAGGCCTGTCTGTGCTTCGGCTCTTTTGACTTTTGCTGTCAGGTCTATTGTCAGGGACTTGGGTGTGGATCTCGAGCCCACCAGTGATGAGTCCCTTGCGCTTAAGCGCTGCGATTCTTGTCTTTTATCCTGGCCGCTCAAGAGGATGCCATGTTGATGTGTGGCAGGGCTACTGCCTTGCTGGTGGCTATCCGGCGCTGTGTGTGGTTGAGACAGTGGACGGCTGATTTTAATTCTAAAAGATCGCTCACGGCTCTGCCCTTTTTGGGTTTTTGAGGCTTTTTGGTGAGAGGCTGGATTCTGTTGCCAAGGGAGGTAAGTTACCTCAGCGCAAGAAATTTCGCCGTTCCTTTCGGGGGACGGTCTCCCTCAATCCGTCCTTTCGGGGAGCCGGAGCCGGTAGGGGTGCGGGCTCCTCGGCCCCCAGGGGCGCCAGTTGGAATAGGGGTAGAGGCCGTGGCCGTCCCGCTCGCGTCTGGGGTGCCAAGCCCAAGCCGGTTGCCAAGCCCACCCAGCAATGAGGGGGCGCCCTCACCCGTTCGGGTGGGGGGACGGTTGCAACTTTTCTCCCGGGTGTGGGACCAGGAGGTCTCGGACAGATGGATCCGGGAGGTGGTTTCGGCCGGTTACAAGTTGGAGTTCGAGTCCCGTCCTCCTCCGAGGTTCTTCAGGTCTCGGGTGTCTTTGGATCCTTTGGCCGCGCAGGGGCTCCTGGCGGCAGTAAGGAATCTTCTAGACTTAGCTGTCGTTTGCCCGGTTCCTTCTTCAGAGGTAGGGCGCAGGTTTTACTCCAATCTCTTCACGGTTCCCAAAAAGGACGGGTCCTTCCGTCCTATTCTGGATTTGAAGTTTCTCAACAGGTTTATTCGTCCCCGGAAGTTCCGCATGGAAACCCTGCGGTCTGCGATCGGTTCGCTTCAGCAGGGGGACTTTATGACGTCCATAGACATCAAGGATGCGTACCTGCACGTTCCGATCTTTCCAGCTCATCAGCGGTTCCTTCGTTTCGTGGTGGAGGATCGGCACTTTTAGTTTTGTGGCTCTTCCATTCGGCCTCACCTCTGCTCCGAGAGTGTTCACCAAGGTGTTGGCGGGGGTGATGGCCCTGCTCAGAGCTCAGGGGATTCGCATTGTGCCTTACCTGGACGATCTTCTCATCATGGCGCCTTCCTTCAGTCAAGCAGAGGGGGACACCAGCACGGTGGTGTCTATGTTGGAGAGGTTCGGCTGGGTGATCAATTACCCCAAGTCCTCGCTGGTTCCGGCCAGGGTGGTGACCTTTCTGGGGATGTCGTTGGACTCCTGCCAGCACAGAGTGTTTCTCCCTCAGGCCAAGGTTCTGATGATTCAGGAATTGGTCCAGCTGCTCCTCTCCCATCCTCATCCGTCCATTCGTCTGGGGATGAGACTGGTGGGGTTGATGGTGGCCTCGTTCGAGGCAGTTCCCTTTGCTCAGTTTCATACGAGGTGTCCGGGGTCGTTGGATCGGTCCTTCCGGTTGTCCCCTCGGGTTCGGCAGTCCCTTCTGTGGTGGTTGGTCTCGGACAACCTTCTGAAGGGCAGGTCGTTTCTGGCCCCGCTTTGGGAAGCTGTCACCACGGATGCCAGTTTGTCAGGCTGGGGAGGTTTTTGGAAGGATCTTCGGTTTCAGGGGCAGTGGGACCCTCAGGAGGCCCACTTGCCCATCAATGTTCTGGAATTGCGAGCCATCAGGTTGGTTCTGTCTCGCTTGACGCATCATTTACAGGGTCTGCCGGTTCAGGTTCGCTCAGACAATCAGACGGCGGTTGCTTACATCAATCACCAAGGAGGGACTCGCAGTCTGGGTGCCCACAGGGAGGTGTCTCTGATTTTGGTCTGGGCGGAGACTCATGTCCCTTGCATCTCGGCAGTTTACATTCCGGGAGTGGAAAACACAGAGGCGGATTTTCTGAGCCGGTGTGCGTCCCGTCGGGGGGAGTGGTCTCTCCATCCCCAGGTGTTTCGGTCACTTTGTCTCCGGTGGGGGACGCCGGAGGTGGATCTGTTTGCCTCTCGTCACAATCACAAGCTTCCGTCCTTTGTGTCCCTGTCCCGGGACCCTCTGGCTCTGGCGGTGGATGCCATGACCCTGAGCTGGAGGGACCTGGGGTTTCTTTATCTGTTTCCTCCGATTCCCATGCTAGGCAGGGTTCTGCGAAAGTTGGTTCTGGAGGGAGTTCCCGCCATTCTCGTGGCTCCAAGGTGGCCAAGGCGGGTGTGGTTCGCGGACATCGTTCGTCTGGCCGTAGATCAGTTCGATCTGCCTCTTCGGCCAGATCTTCTCACTCAGGGTCAACTATGTTACCCCAGTTTACAAACGCTGGCTTTGACGGCTTGGCTGCTGAAACCTCCATCTTAAAGGAGGAGGGTCTTTCGGATGCGGTCATTCGGACTCTTATTAGTGCCAGGAAGAGATCTTCTTCTTCCATCTATTACAGGTATTGGAGATCTTATATTGATTGGTGTGAGGCTAGGTCTTTGCCTTGCCGGGTCTTTTCTGTGTCTAGGATTTTGGAGTTTCTTCAGTCGGGGCTGGACTCCGGTCTTCAGCTGAGTACCTTGAAGGGGCAGGTTTCTGCTTTGTCTATTTTTTTCCAGAAGTCTTTTGCTAGTCATTCCTTGGTCAAGACCTTTTTCCAGGGGGTTTCGCATGTGCGGCCTCCTAGGAAGCCTTTGCTCCCAGTGTGGGATTTGAATTTGGTTCTTTCTGCTCTTAAGGCTCCTCCTTTTGAGCCTTTGCGGGATGTTGCTTTGTCCATTCTTACTCAGAAGGTTGCCTTTCTGGTGGCCATCACTTCGGTTCGGCGTGTTTCAGAGTTGGCAGCTTTGTCTATTCAGGCTCCTTATTTTGAGGATCATCAGGACAAAGTGGTTTTTCGATACAAGTCAGACTTTCTCCCTAAAGTGGTCTCTGCTTTTCATCTTAACCAGGACATTGTTCTTCCTTCCTTGTGTCCTAAGCCTAAGAATGTCAAGGAGAGTGCTTTGCACTGCTTGGATGTGGTACGTTGTGTCAGGTACTATCTACGTGCTACGTCTTCTTTTCGTAAGACTGATGCCTTTTTCGTTGTGCCATGTGGGCCTAGGAAGGGTTTGGCTCCGGCCAAATCTTCCATTAGTAAATGGATTCGTCAGGTCATGGTTGGTGCTTATTCGGCTAAAGGGAAGGATCCTCCTTTCCGCGTTACTGCTCATTCTACTCGTGCGGTTGGTGCGTCCTGGGCTTTTCAGCACCAGGCTTCGGTTGAACAAGTGTGTAAGGCTGCAACTTGGTCTTCTGTTCATACTTTTTCTAAGTTCTATAAGGTTGATGTGCGGGCCTCAGCGGATGCTGTTTTTGGCCGCAAGGTTTTGCAGGCTGCAGTGGTTTGAGTTTTTTCTGCGTTATTGCCTGATTAGGATACCCACCCTTTTCTGGACACTGCTGTTGGATGTCCCTATTGTAATTATTAATGTTTGAAGTGGGGTGTGTGACATACTTAGAATAATACCATTTTGTGAATACTCACCTGTAAAATGGGTATTATAAGTATGTCACACACCCCACTTCACCCGCCCTTTTCGGTATCCTGGCTCTTTATATGGTGAAGTTTAGTTCTTTACGTTGAGGGTTACATTGTTTGTTTCTGGTACCTTGTCTTACTGCTGTTCTAATACTGGGAGGTTCTTGGGAGGTACCAGGTATGTATAGACCGGGAGGGGCCTGTTGAAGTTTTTGGAGATTCTCTGCAATGCTGCCACCTAGCGGTGCGTTAACCCTATTGTAATTATTAATGTTTGAAGTGGGGTGTGTGACATACTTATAATACCCATTTTACAGGTGAGTATTCACAAAATGGTATTTTTCCTTTCAGTCAGGGGAGGGGGCGGGGCCAGACGCTCGGCGCGCTGGTTGCGGCCCGCCCCCCTCTGGCGCTCTTTTGCGGCCCTCGGCCCTCACTGTCTCTGGTCCCGGGTCGGGAGGGGGCGGGGCCACGCGCGGCGCGCTGGTCTGCCCTTCCTCCTGAGGCTGTGTCTAGTGCGGACGCCATATTCTCCTCCGGATTCTGTGAGTGCCCTGCGGGGCCTGGTTTTTTTGTCTTCCTATGCTCCTTTGCTCGGTCGTCTCAAGCGCTGTGGGATGCTATATTAACCCTGTAGGGGTCTTAGCTCATGGAGGTATATTGTATTATATGTAATATGTTTGTTATGATTCACTGCCTTACTGTATTTTTGCGCTTGGTTTTCTGTGATTAGAAGTCATTTAGCTGATTGTAATTGCAATGCCTTTGTACCAGAGAGTCTTGGGTTTGAATCTCTGTCTTTAATAAATCCTCCCACTAACGGACATTAAGGGGCATCCCGGGTAGCTTCATAGCGTAATTCCCATAGGTCATTGCGACTACCATAAAAAAATCACCTTATGGAGGCTTTCCAGGATACCAGGCTCGGGCTCCCTTCGGGGCAACCCCGGCAGTGTGTGGTTTGTGGGATACCCCTTGCGGGGGACAATGTGCTTATTTGTGTACCATGTGCATCTCATCACCTACACCCCACTCCTGGCTTTGACCCCAAGTGACGTCATGAGTGGGGAGTCGCAATCTGATGTCAGTGCCAGACAGGCCAACATTGAGAAAATGATTGCTAGCTCTGCGGCCAGGAAGGCCCCAGCTAAGATACGGCATTTGGCGCCCGCTGCGCCGGCTTTTACTTATGACGAGTATGACTCCTTGTATGGGTCTGATTATTCCCCGCTTGAAGAAGGGGAATTGTTTTCAGTATCTGATGGCTGTGATGTTCAGCAGCCCCTGGATGCTGATGCTGGTAAGGAGCGTGGGGATACTGTTTTTATTCCCAGACTCCTGACATATATTTTTGAAGTGCTCGCTATTTCTCCCTTGTGGAGGCCCTTCTGCAAAGGGGGGAACTTTTTTGTTTTGGGACCACCAAGTCTTGTTTGGTAAAATATTTTTGATCCGGGAACTCCAATCTGATCCTTAAAGTGGACCAACACCCAGGATTTTGACTATCCTGGGTTTTGGTCCACTTCAGGGGGGCACCCCGGTAAAAACCCCCAGAAAGCCCCCAAAACTCACCTCACCACGCTCCCACGGACAAGCGGGTGACAGCGGCGGACAAGACAGCGCGTCCGGCGCCGCCTCCCGCGCGCCCCTCTGACAGTGCGCGCGCCCGCGCCGGCCATTCACAAACGGCCGGTGCGGGGGCGCGCACGCCTAGAGGGGCACGCGGGAGGCGGCGGCGGCAGATGAGGTAAGTTTTTCAGGGGTTTTGGGGGGGGTCCCTCACCGCGGGACATCCAGATCTCGGATGTCCCGCGATGAGGGAGGTGATCGGCCCGGGAATCTTATAGATCACCGCCGATCACCCCTGGGTGACAGTCCACTTTAAAGAATGGGGAAAGCCCAGACGGTTTCCTGTAACCTTCTGGGGTGGGATAGGATGTATCCCATTCCTGTGGATGCGGTTAAAGCGTTGATGGTCACCCCAGAGGTCGACGCACCGGTTCTGGGATTGTCCGATACGTCGGTTGTGCTCCCCCCAGATTCCACTACCTTTATGGATAGTGAGGACTGGCGTCTCGACCAAATGGCTTAGTAATGCCTTTGCCTGCGTGGGTTCGGCTTTACGCCCGGTTTGTGCCTCTGCTCTCATGGCCGTGGCTACTGGAGCCTTAGTCAGGGGTATGCTGAATGGTACCCAACTGAATTCTTCCAGTGAGGAATTTACAGCGTTTACGCATTAAGAGATGTTTTTTGCATTTGTCTTATCAGCCTTGGATGCCGTGCTCCCTATGTGTAGCAGGACCTCAGCATTGCTTGTGGCTACTCGTCTTTCCGTGTGGTTGCGCCAATGGGCGGCTGATATTGCTGCGAAGTGGGCGCTCCCAGGGCTACCTTCCTGGGTATGCGGCTGTGTGGTGATAAATTTGACTCAGTGGTGAAAAGAGGTAGGTTGCCTCAGCGCAAAATGCAGCGCCGGCTCTTTCGGGGGACGGGCTCTTTCAATCCCTCCTTTCGTGGCTCTCGAGCGAGTAGGGGAATCTCTTACCCCGCGTTCAGAGGAGACTCCTGGGGTAGAGGCAGAGGACGCGCCCGAACCGGGACCGCCGGGGGTTCTGAAACCCCAGACTGCTGCCCAGCCCACTCAGCGATGAGGGGGCGCTCTCACCCTCTCGGGTGGGGGGACGGCTGCTGCTCTTCGCCTAGGTCTGGATCCGGGAGGTTTCCGCGGATCCCCGAGCCGCGCAGGGACTTTTCTTGGCGGTGCAAAACCTTCGGGATATGGGGGTCGTTTGTCCGGTTCCCCCCCTCGTAGAGAGAGGTCGGGGGTTACTACTCCAACCTCTTTACTGTGCCCAAATAGGCTGGCTCCATGAGACCCTTTTTGGACATGAAGATTCTCATCCGGTTCATGAGAACCAAGAAATTTCGCATGAGGACTCTGCGCTCTGCTATCAACTCCCTTCGTCCAGGGGACTTTATGGCTTCAATAGACATCAAGGATGCTTACCTTCATGTGCCGGTCTTCCCGGGACACCGATGGTTTCTCAGATTCGCGGTAGGTGACCAACTCTACCAGTTTGTGGATCTCCCCTTCGGGCTGACCTGTATTAACCAAGGTGTTGGCAGGGGTAATGGCTTTCTCAGAGCCTAGGGCATTCGCATTGTGCCTTATCTGGACGCTCTTCTCATCACGGCATCCTCTCTCAGCCAGGCGGGACTGGACACCAGGACGGTGGTGACAATATTGGAGTTTCGGCTGGTGTTCAACTATCCCAAGTCTTCTCCCCGTCAAGGGTGGTGTCGTTTCTGGGCATGAATCTGGATACCATTCAGACCAGGGTTTTTTCCTACCCCAGGCAAAGGTGGGGGTTGTACAGGCTCTGATTGGTCTTTTGTTCAACCCTCGTCCGTTCATTAGGCTAGGGATGAGACTTGTGGGATTGATGGTTGCTTGTTTTGAGGCAGTTTCTTTTGCTCATTTTAACATGAGACCTCTTCAACTCCTTCTTTTATTGTCCTCTGGCCTTGATTCAGTCGTTTGTGCTGTCTCCTCTGGTCCGGCGGTCCCCCCAGTGGTGGCTGGCCCTAAGAACCCTCTGGGGGGGGCAGATCCTTTCTGGCGCCCCGTTGGGAAACGGCCACCACAGATGCCAGCCTGTCGGGCTGAGGGGGGGGGGGAGTTCTGGTAGGAACACCCGTTCCAGGGTCTGTGGGGTCCTTAGGAGGCCCACATCCCCATCAACTTTCTGGAGCTGAGGGCGGTCAGGTTGGTGCTGTCGCACCTGGCGCATCATCTTCAGGGATTATCGGTTCAGGTTCAATCAAACAATCGGACTGCGGTTGCTTACATCAATCACCCAGCAGGGGCTCGCAGCAGGAGTGCCCTCCGGTAAGTATCTTTGATTCTTGCATGGGCTGAGAGCAATGTGCCATGCATCTCGGCGGTGTGCATTCCAGGAGTGGAGAACTTGGAAGCGGACTCTCTGAGCGGGGGGGTCTCTCGCCGAGGGGAATGGTTCTTCAGCAACAAGGTATTTCTATCCATCTGTTGCAGGTGGAGTATTCTGGAAGTGGAACTCTTTGTCTCCCGTCACAATCACAGGCTCCTTGTGTTTGTGTCTCTGTTCCAGGATCCTCTGGCTCTGGCAGTGGATGCCATGTCTCTGGCCTTGCGAGATCTGGGTCTCCTGTATCTGTTTCCCCCCTTCTCCATGGTAGGCAGGGTGGTGCGCAGGCTGGTTCACGAGGGGTGCCAGCTATACTGGTGGCCCCAAGGTGGCCAAGACAGGTGTGGTTCACAGCCGTCGTGCGGCTGGTGGTCAATCAGTACAGGTTGCCCTGTTTCCGGATCTGGTCACTCAAGGTCAGCTATGTTACCCCAATTTACAAACACTGGCTTTGACGGCGTGGCTGCTGAGACCTCCATCCTAACAGAGGAAGGTTTGTCTTATGCTGTGATCCAGACGCTTGTTAGAGCTAGGAAGAGGTTTTCCTCTAAACATCTGCTACAGGACCTGGCGGTCCTATACTGATTGGTGTGAGGCTAGGGCCTTGCCTTGTAGGGTGTTTTCGAATCCCAGTATTTTGGGGTTTTTCCAACACGGTTTGGACTGGGTTTTCAGCTTAGTACTCTAAAAGGGCAGGTCCTTTTCATCCTTTGGTTAAGATTTTTTCCAGGGGGTCACTCATGTGCGGCCCCCTCGCAAGTCCTTGTTGACTGCTTGGAACTTGAGTTAGGTTTTGTCGGCCCTCAAGGGGCCTCCTTTTGAGCCGGTGCAGGATGTTGCACTTTCTTTTCTCACACAAACGGTTGCCCTTTTGGTGGCTATTACCTCTGTTTGATTTGTTTCTGAGTTGGCGGCCCTGTCTATTCAGGCCTCTTGCTTTGAAAAACACCAGGACAAGGTGGTCTTCCGCTTTAAGCCAGTCTTTCTACCTGAGCTGGTTTTCTGCCTTCCATTTCAATCAGGGGCCCTACACTCTTTGGATGTTGTGTGAAGTGCTATTTGGTGGCTGTTTCTCTTTTCTGTAGGACGGACACCTTGTTTGTGGTGCCCTCTGGGCCCAAGAAGGGTTTGGCGCCGTCGAGTCTGCCATTAGTATATGGATACGTCAGGCCATTGTTGGGGCCTATTCTGCCAAGGGGAGGGTTTCCCCTTTTTCCGATCACTGCTCATTCTACACGTACTGTTGGGGCTTCCCGGGCTTTTTCAGCACCAGGCTTCTGTTGGGCAAGTTTTATAAGGTTGATGTGCGGGCCTCAGCGGATGCTGTTTTTGCCCGCAAAGTTCTGCAGTGGTTTGATTTGTGCATTTTTGCCTGTTGGGATCCCCACCCTTTTTGGACACTGCTATTGGATGTCCCAAGTGTAATGACTACTTCCGAAGCAGGGTGTGAGACATACTTAGAATAATACCATTTTGTGATTACTCACCTGTAAAATGGGTATTATAAGTATGTCTCACACCCTGCTTCGCCCCACCCTGAGTTGTATCTTGGATCCTCTGTTGGTGATTATTTTTTTCTCATAGATTTTATTTGCTCTTCCTGGTCCCCTTACTGCTTTCCTATACTGGGTAGTGTGTGGGAGGTCCCAGGTATTTGTGGGCCGGGGGGGCTTCTTTTTTTCTAGTCATCTCTGCAGAAGTTCGCCCTCTACTGGACATAACCCAAGTGTAATGACTACTTCCGAAGCACGGTGTGAGACATACTTATAATACCCATTTTACAGGTGAGTAATCACAAAATTGTATTTTTATCTAGAGCCATATTGGACCTAATACTAACCAATGTACCAGACAAAGTAACAAAGGTACAGGTTCGGGGACACCTTGGAAACAGTGATCGTAATATCATTAATTTCCACTTAGCAGACTCTAGGGTGCCTTATCATGGAGCCACAAAAAACGCAAAACTTCAAAAAATGCAATGTGTGACCCGAGATGCCCTGAACTGCATTGACTGGGAAAATATCCTTAAAAAAGCATGGACAGTAAATGGGATACTTTCAAAGAAATCCTCAATTTTCATTCTGAAAGATGTATACCTTTATATATAGGTATAAAAGGGGTTAGACGCAAGTGTAAACCAATGTGGCTAAACAAAAAGACATTTAAACTTTGAAGCAGGAAGAGACAGTGGAAGCATTAAACTATAAAGAAGAAAATAAACTATAAACAGATAAGGGAAGTACAGCTGGAGGCAAAAGACAAACTGATCGCTAAACCCTGTTCTTGAGCTACATAAACAGTAAAAGAAAGCAAATTTACTAAATGCCTTCTTTACTTCTATATTCACAAAAGCATGTGATTAGCTAGGTGAAATGCAGAGCAATAACCCAAAATCTCCATTAAATGTCACTGGTCTAACTAAGGAAGAAGTGCAGTGATAACATACATCCCCGTATTTAGACAAGCCATTATTTCTAATATTTGTTGATTCAATAATTACAGGGGCTGTTCTGAGGGATTGGTGCTTAGCAAATGTGGTGCCAATATTCAGAAAGGGAGGACTTGGGAACTACACATCGGTAAGTTTAACATCTGTGGTGGGCAAGCTCTTGAGGTTTCTTAAGGGATATTATCCTGGAGCATCTTGGGGAAAATGACCTTATTAACTCTATATCAGCATGGATTTATGAGGAAACGATCCTGTCAGACAAACCTAATCAGCTTTTATGAGGAGGTAAGTTCAAGATTGGATCAGGGGGAGTCATTAGATATCATATATCTTGACTTTTCTAAAGTATTTGAAACTGTGCCACATAAAAGACTGGTACAAAAAGATGTGAATGTTTGGACTGGAGGAAAACGTGTGCACATGTGAGAAACTGGCTTAATGATCAAAAGCAGAATGTGGTTATCAACATTACATACTCAGATTGGGTCACAGTTCCTAGTGGAGTACCACAAGGGACAGTTCTGGGACCAGTTATCTTCAATATATATATTGATATACGGTACGGATTAAACAGTAAAGTCTCAATCTTTGCAGATGATACCGAGCTGTGTAAAGTAATTAACACAGAAGAGGACAGCAGGCAACTACAAATAGACTTTGGTAAATTGGAAGCATGGGCAGTTAAAAGCAAATGTAGTTTAACACAAATAAATGTAAGATTATGCACATGGGAAGGATAAATTTGTGCTATCATTACACACTAAATAAAGAAACACTTGGTAAAACAACAATAGAAAAGGATCTAGGGGTTTTAGTTAACAATAAACTTAACCGTAGTATTCGATGCCAGGCATCAGCTGACAAAGCAAACGGGATCATTGGGTGCATCAAGAGGGGCATAGGTGCTCATGACCAGAACATCATTTTATCCCTGTACAAGTCACTGGTCAGACCCCATATGGAATACTGTGTACAGTTCTGGGCACCTGTGCTTAAAAAGGACATATTAGAACTGGAGCGCGTTCAAAGGAAAATTTAACTAATAGAGAAGTGCGGGGACTAGAGGACCCTGAAAGATTGTCAGTTAGGTTTATTTAGTTTGAGACGCCTGAGGGGTGATCTAATAACAATGTATAAATAACTTGGTTTTCCCCTCATACCTTTCATGTGCATTATCGACTTGATCTTTTGTCTGACTCTCAGCAATCTTTTGGTAGAAGAGTTCTTTCTGTGTCCCGCCCTTAATTCATAGTTTAATTGTTTATCCTCTCAAGTGGCCATCCTGAAGGACTAAGAGAGAAAATCCCTGCTAGTTTTACCGATACCTGTATTTCTACGAATCCTTCAGGACGGCCCTAGCTACCCCCCAGTATGGCCCTTGTTTACTTGTTAATATACTGAGAAATGGGTGGAGTTTTTAAACTTGTCCCAGTTTGTGTTTCCTCTCCAGGAGGAGGAGCCTCTCTCACAAGTGGCCATCCTGAAGGACTCAATACCAGGTTTTTTTTTATGTATTTTTGGTAAGCTTCTAGATTCACAGCCCATGTTTACTTGGCTTCATCACAAAGCTCCTTGTGTGATGTGAGATTTTAGTTAGCATCATTATTTACCTTTTATCTTTATCATTTATAGTTTTTGAATACATCACTATCTCCTCTTCTCTCTTCCTCCCTCAGACCCAACCCCATGCCCTTAAACAGGATTAATGACATACTCCCTGTCTTTTTCTATTTGGGCGTATACAGCAGGTAAAGGTAATTGTAACACCATTGTGTGGCGGTACATTTGACACTGTTTTAAACGGTTTTCTGTTATCAGGTTAAAGTAGAAATGGCCAACATATAAGGGTTTACAGGTTCAGCTAATGACATTCTCTTTTCATCCCGTCCCCAATCAGCTCAGTAGAGTGGAGCAGGATTGCTGGTCCCTCCGTCCTCCCACCCCTCCTACACAGTTTCAAGCCACTGCCACTTTTTTCATAAAATAAAATAATAAGCTGAACCTGTATTTGAGGGACATATTCTAAGTATGTCACACACCCCACTTCAATCATTAATTATTACACTTGGGTAACTCCACCAGCAGGTGGCGACGTTGCAGAGAAGTCATGAAAAAACAAGCCCCCTCCTGGTCTATACATACCTGGTACCTCTCACTCATTCCCCAGTGTTCTTCTCTGCAAGATGGCGACAAGACAGAAGAAAGAAGTCTCCTGCTTGCAGGTAGCCGGGGTCAGACCCCGCCCCCCCCCCCCCCCCCATGGTCTATTTCTGCCCGGCCTTTTTTGTTTAGTCCCCTTATTATACATGGTAGCCTCCCAGCCTAGACTGTAGGCTGGGCAAGGGTAGATGGCACTCAAAGTGCCTAGGAGATTAGCTCCTCCGCTAGACCCTATCTGACGGGGCAATTGCGGTTCTCCGGTCTGGTGATCCGGAGTTGGGATGCCCCGGCCCTTTTGTCCCTACTAGATCTCCCAGTTGGGTCCCTGCGCCCTTGGGGTTGGGGGGGGTCCCTGTGATGCCAGGTGTCTGTGTGTGTTTTTGGGGGGGGTGGCTCTGCTGCCCCCCCCCCCCCCGGACTGTGTTTTCTTTTCGGGGGTCGGGCGGCGTGTGGGTCGCCGCCCGCCGCCCTGTGTGGTGTTTTTTTACTGCGGGCGCCATGTCGTGGCGCCCGTTACTGTTATCTGGTCGGGGGGGAGGGGCGGGGCCGGGCGGCGCGGTGCCGCCGGCCCGCCTGTCTCGGTGCGGGTGCCTCCGGTGCCCGTGGTTGTTCTCTCCCCGGCGCTGGCTGAGTGTGCGGGCGGGGCCGGGCGGCGTCTGTGCGGGCGCCATTGGCTGGGCGCCCGCCTTCGGTTTGCTCTGTGGAGGTGGTGGGGGGCGGGGCCGCGTCGCGCGTGGCCCGCGCTTCGCTCTGATTGGTGGCGGGGCGGGGCCTCAGCGCTTCCCGCGCGTGCTGGGTTCGCCCTTCCTTCCCGCTGCTGCTTCCTTGCGGCGCCATTTCTGCTTCGGTCGTCTGCCCTGTTGTTAAGGTAGACTGGTGTTGTAGTTAAGGTGGTCTCACGGCTGGGGGCTCTTTTTATTGCAATTATTGCAGGATAGTTGGCATGCTGGGTGCCCTATTGGGTTTTTTCCCTGGCTTTTCCATGGTAGCCATGGTTGTGGATTATGCTAGTACTTATGCTTAGTTATATGTTTTTGTGCATGTACATGTGTATATATATATATATATATATATATATAGATTCTTGTTTTCTGCCTCCCTAGGCAGGAAACACAAGCTAATTTTTGGACACGCCTGCGGGCGTTATAACGGATTGATTCATGCTATTGTACCTTGTCCATGTGCTTGTGTGACTATTGTCTCCTTTTTCAGATCCTGGGATCCCACACAGCAGGGCTCTCCCGGTCTTATATACCTGGCTAGGGGGGGTTTTTGTCCTTACCTTCCCCTTATTGGCATTTTTTTTTGCAAATTTCCCCATTTCAGGGTCGTAATTAAATTATATTAAGGGGCATCCCAGGTCGCGTATTGCGTAAATCCCTGGGTATTGCGATTACCATAATTTCACCATATGGAGGCTACCAAAAGATACCGGAAATGGCCCTTCGGGGCAGTCCAGGCTCTGTGGGGGTGTGGGGCTCCGCTCCCAGGGGATGATGTCATTCTATGTATTCCATGTGCATGGCGAAACATTGAGCGCCAGTCCGGCACCCCGGTGCCCGGTACGTCCTCGGCCGCACCATCTCCCTCCCCTTCTCGCCTGTTCCGGACCCCGTGTGACGTTGTCGTTGGGGGTGATTCGCAGTCCGAGGTTTGCGCCTGATTGGCCCGCCTCGAGAAGATGTTTTCCGCTGTGGTCGCTCAGAAGGCTCCGGCTAAGCGGAGACACCTGTCCCCGCCTCCGCCGGACTCAGATGAGGAGGTTATTGAGGACCTGGATTGGCCGGATCGGCCCCTTGTAGAGGGCGAGCTCGTTGAGGAATTTAAAAAAAAAAAAATCCCGAGGGCCAGCGGTTGCTGGGTGCTGAGGGTGGCCAGTCTGAAGGGCCTGTCCTTGATACGTCTTCCATTCTGGCCCAAATGTTTGAGGTTTGGATTTGGACCCTCCTGAAGCTGCTTCTCGGCCTACGGGTCAGCTTTTTGGGGTGTCCAAGCCGTGCTTGGAGTTTCCCAGTTATCAGCATTTTGGGGCATTGCCCTTAGGTAATGGGAGCAACCTACACGTCTTGTTGGGTTGCCGCCTAGCTGGGATAGGAAGTATCCTTTTCCGGCGGACTTGGTGAAGCGTTGGTCTGTCCCTCCCGAGGCTGAGGCTCCGGTTTTGGGACTATTAATACGGCGGTTGTACATTCTCCTGACACGAGTTCTCTTAAGGACGGCGAGGATCGCCGGATTGATCGGCTGGCCTGCCATGGTTTTGTCTGTGCGGGTTCGGTCTTGAGGCCTGTTTGTGCTTCGGCACTGTTATTGTTGGCGGTAAGGTCTATTGTCAGGGATTTATGGGTGGATCTTGATCCTACTCGTGATAAGTTTCTTTTATTCTTGCCGCTCAGGATGATGCCATGTTAATGTGTGGCAGGGCTACGGCTCTGTTGGTGGCTATCCGCCGCTCCGTGTGGCAGTGGTCTGCTGATTTTAATTCTAAGAGATCGCTCACGGCTCTTCCCTCTCGGGGTTTGAGACTTTTCGGTGAGCAGCTTGATTCTGTTGCCAAGGGAGGTAAGTTACCTCAGCGCAAGATATTTCGTCGCTCCTTTTGGGGGGCGGCCCCCTTTCAATCCTTCCTTTCGGGGAGCCAGAGCTGGCAGGGGTGCGGGCTTCTTGGCTTCCAGGGGTGCCAGCTGGAACAGGGGTAATGGCCGCGGCCGTCCCGTTCACGTCTGGGGCGCTAAGCCCAAGCCAGCTGCCAAGCCCGCTCAGCAATGAGGGGGCGCCTTCACCCTTACGGGTGGGGGGACGGCTGTGACTCTTCTCCCGGGTATGGGACCAGGAGGTCTCGGACAGATGGATCCGGGAGGGGGTGTCGGCCGGTTTCAAGCTGGAGTTCGAGTCCTGCCCTCCTCCAAGGTTTCTTTTCGGGTCTCGTGTCCCTTCAGATCCTCTGGCCGCACAGGGGCTCCTGGCGGCGGTAAGGAATCTTCTGGAATTGGCAGTCTTCTGCCCGGTCCCTCCTTCGGAGATGGGGCGCGGGTATTATTCCAATCTCTTCACTGTACCCAAAAAGGATGGGTCGTTCCGCCCCATCCTGGATTTGAAGTTTTCTCAACCGGTTTATTTGTCCCTGGAAGTTTCGCATGGAAACTCTGCGGTCTGCGATCAGTTCTCTTCGGCAGGGGGACTTTATGACGTCCATTGACGTCAAGGATGCATACCTTCACATTCCGATCTTTCCGGCTCACCAGAGGTTTCTTCGCTTGTGGTGGAGGATCGGCATTTCCAGTTTTGTAGCTCTTCCATTCGGCCTCACCTCTGCTCCGAGAGTGTTCACCAAGGTGTTGGCGGGCGTGATGGCTCTGCTCAGAGCTCAGGGAATTCGCATTGTGCCTTATTTGGACGATCTTTTCATCATGGCTCCGTCATTCAGTCAAGGCGGATGTGGACACCAGCACGGTGGTGTCTATGCTGGAGAGGTTCGGCTGGGTGATCAGCTACCCCAAGTCCTTTCTGGTTCCGGCCAGGATGGTGGCCTTTCTGGGGATGTCCTTGGACTCTTGCCAGCACAGAGTTTTTCTCCCTCAGGCCAAGGTTCTTTTGATTCAGGAATTGGCGCAGCTTCTTCTTTCCAATCCTCGCCCGTCCATCCGGCTAGGGATGAGACTGGTGGGGTTGATGGTAGCTTCTTTCAAGGCAGTTCCCTTCGCGCAGTTTCACACGCGGACGCTTCAGCTTCATCTGTTGGCGTCTTGGGACCGGCGACCGCGGTCGTTGGATCGGTCCTTCCGGATGTCCCCCCAGGTTCGGCAGTCTCTACTGTGGTGGTTGGTCTCGGACAATCTCTTGAAGGACAGGTCATTTCTGACCCTGCTTTGGGAAACTGTCACCACGGACGCCAGTTTGTCAGGAGGGGGAGGTTTCTGGAAGGATCTTCGGTTCCGGGGGCGGTGGGGTCCTCAGGAAGCCCACTTGCTCATCAATGTTTTGGAGTTGAGAGCCATCAGGTTGGTTCTGTCTCACTTGACGCAGCATTTACAGGGCTTGCCTGGTTCAGGTTCGTTCGGACAGTCGGACGGCGGTTGCTTACATCAATCACCAAGGAGGGACTCGCAGTCTGGGTGCCCTTAGAGGGGTGTCTCTGATCCTAGTTTGGGCAGAGACTCTTGTCCCTTGCATCTCGGCAGTGTACATTCCAGGAGTGGAATACACGGAGGCGGACTTTCTGAGCTGGTGTTCTTTTCGCCGGGGGGAATGGTCTCTCCACCCCCAGGTTTTTCGGTCGCTTTGTCTCCGATGGGGGACGTCGGAGGTGGATCTGTTCGCCTCTCGTCACAATCACAAGCTTCCGACATTCGTGTAGCTTTCCCAGGATCCTCTGGCTATGGCGGCGGATGCCATGGCCCTGAGCTGGGGGGACCTGGGGTTTCTTTATCTGTTTCCTCTGATCCCCATGCTAGGCAGGGTGCTGCGATAGTTGGTTCTGGAAGGGGTTCCCGCCATTCTTGTGGCTCCAAGGTGGCCAAGGCGGGTGTGGTTCGCAGACATGGTTCGTCTGGCAGTGGATCAGTTCGATCTGCCTCTTCAGCCGGATCTCCTCACTCTGGGTCAACTGTGCTACCCCAGTTTACCATCGTTGGATTTGGCGGCTTGGCTGCTGAAAACTCCATCTTAAAGGAGGAGGGTCTTTCGGATTCGGTCATTCGGACTCTTATTAGTGCCAGAAAGAGATCCTTTTCTTCCATCTGTTATAGGGATTGGAGATCTTATATTGATTGGTGTGAGGCTAGATCTTTGCCCTGTCGGGTCTTTTCTGTTTCTAGGATTTTGGAATTTCTTTCATCTAGGCTGGACTCTGGTCTTCAGCTGAGTACTTTGAAGGGGCAGGTTTCGGCCTTGTCTATCTTTTTAGGTCATTTGCATTCCATCCTTTGGTCAGGACTTTTTTCCAGGGGGTTCGCATCTGCGGCCTCCTAGGAAGCCTTTGCTCCCTGTTTGGAATTTGAATTTGGTTCTCTCTGCTCTTCCGGCTTCTCCTTGAGCCTTTGCAGGTTATTGTTCTTCCTACTCTGACTCAGAAGGTTGCTTTGTGGTGGCCATCACTTCTGTTCTGTTTGTCTCGGAGTTGGCAGCCTTGTTGGTTCAGGCTCTTCACTTTGAGAGACATCAGGTCAAGGTGGTTTTCCGCTTCAAACCGGACTTTCCTTCTAAGGTGGTCTCTGTTTTTCATTTTAACCAGGACATTGTTCTTCCTTCCTTGTGTCCTAAGCCTAGGAATGACAAGGAGAGGGTTTGCACTGTTTGGATGTGGTACGCTGGGCGAAGTACTGTTTGTTTACTTCTTCTCTTTTTAGTAAGACTGATGTCTTTTTCGTGGTGCCCTGTTGGGCCTAGTAAGGGTTTGGCTCCCGCTCAGTCTTCCATTAGCAAATGGATTCGTCAGGCTGTTGTTGGGGCCTTTTCTACCAAGGGGAAGGTTTCCTCTTTTTCGTATCTCTGCTCATTCTACTCGTGCTGTTGGAGGGCCTTAAGTTTTTCAGCACCAGGCCTATGTTGAACAAGTTTGTAAGGCTGCTACTTGGTCTTCTGTTCACGCTTTTTCTAAGTTCTTACTAGGTGATGTGCGGGCTTCAGCGGATGCTGTGTTTGGCCGCAAGGCTCTGCGGGCTGCAGTGGTTTGAGTTTTGCATTATGGCCTTGTTGGATACCCGCCCTTTCTGGACACTGCTGTTGGATGTCCCAAGTGTAATAATTACTGATTGAAGTGGGGTGTGTGACATACTTAGAATAATACCATTTTGTGAATACTCACCTGTAAAATGGGTATTATAAGTATGTCACACACCCCACTTCACCCGCCCTTTTGGTATCCCTGATTCTTTATAGGGTGAAGTTTTCGTTTACAGTTTGAGGGTTTTTTTCCTGGTACCTTGTCTTTACTGCTGTTTTGAATACTGGGGAATGAGTGAGAGGTACCAGGTATGTATAGACCAGGAGGGGGCTCGTTTTTTCATGACTTCTCTGCAACGTCGCCACCTGCTGGTGGAGTTACCCAAGTGTAATAATTAATGATTGAAGTGGGGTGTGTGACATACTTATAATACCCATTTTACAGGTGAGTATTCACAAAATGGTATTTTTTTTCATGGTTAATGTTGAGATACCCTATGACATTTTTCCAGAATCTAGTTATTTTTGTACATGTCCACCATAAAAGTAAAGGAGAGAATTATTTGAATGTATCTATTTTTAGTTTGTTCAGGAGACATATATTTTTGTGCATATAACCAATCTTTTAATTTTAGTCACTTAAGAATAGTTTTATTCTGAAATCAGTCTCATGTACATATTAAGTCTAATCATGGTGTTAACTCCTGGGCAATTTCATTTCTAGTAATTTCTTGCACTGATTTTATAATGCCCTTTACAATCAGATAACTTTTTGTCTTTAATACTTTCGCCCAATTTCTTGTGCCCCATGTGTCAAATATGTCCGTTTTTGAGCGTGCATTCTCCATCTCTATCCACCCCTCTTGTGAGTTGGTCCATGTTTATGGCTGAATTGGAGACCCACGTTTCAAATAGGACGAGGATGGTGAAGGAGTTCATGATGAACAAATTATGGACAGTGGAATGCTCGCTGTGTGTTTAAGTTTGAGTTTACTCTTACCAGAGTGCACAAGCAGCAGTGTTGGTGGAGTATGGCTGATATGATTGAGATTACTAAGGTTACAGGATTGATTGGAGTATTTGTTGCGGTGTGTGTTAGATGGGAATGTGGAGATGAGCTTTGCAGGTGGATGAGGGGAGCAAGGAGGACCGGGGTTTGGAGATATATCCCATGCAACAAGGAGCACAAAGCGGGAAAGGAGGTGGGTTTGTGAAAAGTAGAAGGGCACTTGGTCTGCGATGTTGAAGAAATAGACAGTTTTAGTGAAGGACATGACCTCATGACTACTGAGATATGGTGGGGAGATGTTGATAGATTTACCAGTAGAAGAAGAATGAAGTGTGAGTGGATCTCTGAGCGTTATAAAGTATTGCATTTTTTTTATGGTAAGCTTGTTAAGGCATCATAGTAGAGCAGAGTTCTTAATTTAATCCCTTCGATTAAAAGAGGAACACCACACAGGAATTTCACTTTCCGTGTGGGGTTCCCCCAAATTGGGATACCCTACTGTGTATTCTTCCTGGTCTTCCTATCAACTCACCTTCTAATCTCTCCCATGGCGCAATCTCGAGCTGAACAGAGAAGCTGATTGACGCTCAGCCAATCGGCGTGCTCGCTGTCACTCGACTTCCTTTGGCTCGGCTGACAGCTAAGCCACCTAGATGGCTAAGCACCCGAGCAGCGCCGAAGGCAGCTGAGTGTACTGCCAGCCACACTGCAGCCGAGACATGGCCAGGTGTGTGGGGATGCGGCCACAGCACAGAGACATGACAAGGGCTTGGGAGAAAGTGAGTGGATGTGGGCATCTGGGGGGGTTTCACACAGTGTGTGGCATCCCAATTCAGGAAGCCCCAAGGACAGGAACTTGGACAAGCCAGTATAAGTCTTTAAATTCGGGTCTAATTTGAAATGACACCAAAAACTGTCTGCCAGCCTTGGGGTTGTGAATTACCTGAGCTTGGCCAGCTGGTGGGTGGTGTTATTAATTGGAGAGCAGGTAAGGTTAACTCTGACCTGACCTCAGGACTAGTGAGGGGTAATAAAATGATCAGCCATGGAGTGCAGAAGGGGGGTAGTGTGTGACCAGCAGGATTGCCGTTAACATACTAAAAGTACATGGCAGAACACGAGCAGCATTTATCCATTTTGCATGGAGTGGTCAAACATTATAATCAGCTTCATCCCAGATTTAGAACACAAGCAGCATATATCATATGAATTTGTAGGTCTGCTTAAACTGACACAGATATGCGCTCAGGAAAGCCAGTAACACGCTGCTTCAAAAATGACTTTTTATTTAGCAAAATTAATCATTTACACCAACCAAACAAGAAGGGGAAACGTTGCAGACAGGGCAATAGCTGGAGGTTATGAACGTGTGCGCGACGCCTGGCTGGACATGTCCTGTTTTCATTTTAAGCTTCAGGCCACAGAGATTTTTGGGAGATTGGTCACGAAGGGGTTGCCAAGAGCTGCTCATCGCAATGTGCCTCTTAAGTTTGGCTTTTACCTAAGGAGAAAACATGCAATGTCTATGATAGGAAATGCCATCACAATAAAAGAAATTAGACACAATGGGGGTAGGGTCATAACCATTTATTATTGGGAAAATGTAACCGCCCTTTGTTTGGTCACCAAAGACAGGAAGTTCATTTAAAGAAGGTTGCCAGCTGTGCTAAATTCTTGCAGCATCCAACAACATAAAGGTGAGCAATGGCCCAGAGCCTGAAAATCCTGGCGATTCCCGCTTAAAGTAAAACCAAACCCAACGGGGCTGTCCCTGAAATCTAAAAGGCTGTTTTTTTTCCCCCTGGGGCATCCCAAACCAGGATGCCCTGCTGTAACCACCACTTTGGAGAATCCTAATTTGGGATCATCCACTTATCAATTTGGAAGCCTGAAACTGGGACAAATTGCTTGCCTAGTGCTGCCCCTCATGACTGCTGGTGACCAATAGGGTCTACGAGGATGGACATGCCTGCAAACTCAGTTGGCTGCTAGTGAAGGGGGGGGGCACAGAGACTGTTGTTGCCATAGCCCAGGAATGCAGAAAGCCTTGAGACTAAGGGGTAGAATGGCCAAACCAGGTTGGGAGTGTGGTATAAAGCAGCCTTTAAGTTATTTTTGACTGGAGGACAGCCTAAACCCACACCCAGGGGCATCAGTTTGGGATTTCCCTGTGGTAAATGATCCCTAGGCATCCTGACATTGGTCAGAAGTTCTCATCCAGCCAGTTTTTTGTGGTTCATACATAAACAAATTGGTCACTGATGGAATAGGGGTCATATGGATGCAGTTGCTGCATACCCAGGAACTGCCTAATTTTAAAGATCCTATGTATCTTCAACTGGAAAGGCATCAAAATCTGAATGTGGTGGAGGTTAAAGGGGACCTAAAGTCTATTTTACATTAGGTCTTCTTAAAGTGGACCAACACCCAGGGGGGATCGGCCCGGGAATCTATAAGATTCCCGGACCGATCAGATCCCTCCCCGCGGGGCATCCAAAATCGGGATGTCCCGCGGGCAGGAGGCCCACAAACCTTACCTCAGCCCTGTTCCATTGGTGCATGGGCCGATGGCGCATCGGGTGCGCACCCGCGCAGGCGTGCTCCCTGTTAGAGGGAAGCGCGAGACGCAGCCTCCAGCGCTCAGAGCCGCTGAGCTGCTATGCGGCCTTGGACGCGCATACCACAGCGGCTCTGAGCGCTGTGATTGCCTGGAGCGGTCACGTGGGAGCGTGGTGAGGTGGGTGTTTCTGGGCTTTCGGGGGGGTTTCAGACAGCGGGGTGCCCCACCGAAGTGGACCAAAACCCAGGATAGTCAAAATCCTGGGTGTTGGTCCACTTTAAACTGGTTAGACTGAAAAAAAAAAACAAATTAAAGATCAAGAAAACGTACCTTTTTACAGGCCAATTAGCATTGATGTAATGGTGTCTCTTAACGTTCTAGGATTCGATTGACTGTCATCCGTGTATGACCTTCCCTGGATGTCTTGTCTGTATCAGAGAGTGGTGTCAGAGGAAACCTAAAGCTGGAACTCTTTCATAACTTGTGCAGGGTTCAGACTTACCCAAGTCGCTTCCCCATCTTGTTCTGCAGGTAGCGTCTGGCTGAGATCTGGCCTAGGACTTTCCTGTACGTGTTGGTGAATATAGCGTCTATGTGCCTCTCCATCCTGTAAGTGAGGTGGAACAAAAGCTAAATATCGGAGACAGCGGGACTGAATCAGCACCAGGCGAGAAAACATTTTTGAGAGAACTGTCATTCACTTTCATTGTAACACTTGCAGCTGATTTAGCTTCAGGTGAAAATGTACATCCTGATAGCTGAATCACCTGCAAGGTAGACAATAAAAATGGCAGTTTTCTCTTAGAAAGTGGTATTTTTTTTCTCACCTGGTGCTGGTCAAACATTCACAGACACCATCTACCTTTTCTCTGAGAGTCCCCGAGTGTATCCCTGTTGCTCATCCAGTGACCAGTCTCCACTCTCCATGGGTGCTCTCCACGGCATCACTAGATTAATGTTTCTGTTGGATTTGGCTGTCTGAGGGCTACAAACATATGCGATTTAGCATGAATAATGGGCATCGACACATTGTTTCTCATATAATAATGCACTTAGCAATTAGTACCTTTGACGCATGGATGCATGTGGCCACCCCCAGGACTACTAAGAAGTTGAAGAGCAGTATTTTCATTGCCTGCAGTGCAAGCGGTTAGCCACAAGAGAGCAGTGCGTCTCTAATTCCCAAAGCAGAAAGTGAGGCACCGAGGAACATGTCTGTAGAGGTGGGGGACGCACGTGCTACTGGTGTGTTTGTGCTGGATGGGCTTGGAGATGCATATGTAGACTTTTCTGAGCTCACCTCTGCCAGCCTCACCTCTGTTTACCTCTGCCTACCTCAACTCACCTCTTCCCAGCTTACCCCGGCTTACTTCTACCATCCTCTCTGTCCGTTAAGTGCCAAGCACATAGAATAAATGCCAAGAATTTAGATTCTAAGTATACAGCACGTCCTGTTCCAGAAGATATTCCTTACACTTGGGATATACATCCAGTAGATGGCGCTGGACTGCAGAGACAGAAAAGTGGCTCCTCCCGGCCCCATATATACCCGGGACCTCCCACAAAATCCCCAGATCTTCTCTGCAGTCTGGGCTGCGATGACTAGAAGATGTCTCTCTCTACTCGCAGGTGAGCGGGGCTATTAGCCTGCGGCCTTGTAGGACTATTCCCACCCATTTCCTTTTACTGCCTCCCAGCTCAGGCTGCGCTGGTTCGGGTGAAGGTAGGCAGCACCGCTGTCAGGTGCTAGGAAGCGCTGCTCCAACCGTAGTCCCCCCACCAAAGGGTAGGCGGTACAGGCCCATAGTGAGCCTTATGGGATGCCCCTCCCGCGCTATCATCCCCTGTCCCTGCAGTTGGCTCCCTTTAGGCTAGCCGTCGCTTCCCCTCCGCTCTCCCTTGTAGATCTCGGGGGGGGGGGGTGCATGTCTTTACTATATGTAGTGTGTTGTGTTTGATCCCTTATTAATTGATTGCACTGGCTTCTTTTGCTGCCGCAAGCTTGTACTACGCTCCTCGGTCGGTGGCGACATTGCCTTAGGCGCTGCTGCGCCATCATTGGCTGGCCTTGTCAGGTGGGCGCGTTTTTGCGCTCTTCGGGGGTGGGGCGGTCCTTGCGGCTGACGCGTTCTGCATCACTGTCTCCGCGGCCTGCCCCTCGAGGTATATGTGGGCGCCATTTTAGCTCTCTGCTGCGTGTGTCCGGCGTCTCCCTATCGCGGTCCGTAAGTGCCCCTGCAGGCGGGTCAAACTTTGTGGTTTCTCCCGGTCCTATCCCTTCTATTTAGTGTTAACTCTTATTGGAGGGCTATTTCATTGCTCCCACTTCCCCAGCGGGTTATTGGGGCATGCCGGGTTGCTATTATTAGCGTTAATCCCTATTGGCCTGTTGTGCCGTGATAATCACCATATGGAGGCTTCTCAGGATAATGTGCTCGGGGTTCCGTCGGGACAAGCCCGGCTGTGTGTGGCGTGTAGGGTATCCCCTATAAGTGATGATGTCAGGGTGTGTGTACCCTGCGCCCAGCAGGTACTTGCTCTGCAGTCTGAGTTACCTGCGGCTGGGCCTAGTGCTGCGCCCCCTCTGGCTTCGCCTACCCCCCCCCCCCCCCCCCCACGCTTACACCTGACTCCTAGTGAGGTGCATACCAGTGGGGAGTCTCAACCTGATTTTTTCTACCCGGGTAGCCAGTATTGAAAGGCATATTGCTGGTTCTGGTCTGCGTAAGGCTCCTGCTAAGCGGCGGCATCTGGCACCCGGTGTTACTCTCTTTCCTGTGGAAGCTGATGTTACTGATTATACCCCCCTGGAAGAAGGGAAATTATTCTCTGATTCCGAATCATCTGAGGATCAGCCTAGGGGTTATGCTGAGTCTGGGTCTGACCCATGGGCTTCAGATGATACTGACAGACTTTTGGCTCACATTTTTGATGTGCTATGTATCTCTCCTCCTGCCGTGGCCCAGCGGCAGCAGGGGGAGCTGTTTCATACTGTTAAGTCACGTTTGGAGTTTCCTGAACAAACTCACTTTAATAATCTGATTCTCAAGTAGTGGGAACGGCCTAGACGGCTTCCCAGGAAACCAAAGAGTTGGGATAAGAGGTATCCCTTTCCTGCTGAGATGGTTAAACATTGGTCATGTCCTCCCGAGGTGGATGCACCAGTTCTGGGGTTGTCTAACACATCTGGCATGCATTCCCCTGACTCTACTACACTGAGGGATGGGGAGGACAGGCGCATGGATCAGCTGGCTTGCCATGCCTTTGCCTGTGTTGGGACCAAGCTCCGTCCGGTCTGTGCCTCTGCTATCACGGCTGCTGCTATTAAAAGCCTGCTCAGGGGTCTCTTAGATGGGGCCCCTGATGATGCTGTCAGTGAAGAGTATAGAGCTCTTCTGCGTTGTTGCATATGTTCTCTCTGCCCTGGATGATACCATTAGAATGTGTGGTAGGGCATCTGCCTTGTTGGTGGCGATACGCCGCTCAGTCTGGCTGCGCCAGTGGGCAGCTGACAATGCTGCCAAAAAGGATCTCACTGAGTTCCCCTTCAAGGGGCTGTTTGGACTTGTTTGCTAAAGGTGGCAAGTTATCTCAGCGTAAAAGGCAGCCCCAGTCCTTTCGGGGTTAAGGTGCCTTTTCTCCTTCCTTCAGGGGCTCCAGAATTGGACGGGGAGCTTCCTTTGCTGGAGCCCGTGGAGATTTTTGGGGCAGGGGCAGAGGACGTGGACGCCCTGGCCCCACCTGGGGTCACAAGACTAAGTCCTCCCCCAAGCCCCCTCAGGCATGAAGGGGAGCCCTCACCCATCTGGGTGGGGGGACGGCTTCGGCTCTTGGCTCACGTCTGGAGGCGTCATATCTCAGACCGGTGGATTCAGGAGGTAGTATCCTCCGGGTACAAGATTTTGCAGCCTGGCCGCCCCCAAGATTCATCAAATCTCGGTTAGCTCAAAACCCCTTGTCTGCTCAGTGTCTCTCCCTGGCTTCTAGACCTAGGTGTCATCTGCCAAGTGCCCTTGAAGGAAAGGGGCAAAGGCTATTATTCCAATCTTTTCATTGTGCCCAAAAAGGATGGGTCCATCAGACCTATCCTGGATTTAAAGTGGACAACACCCTCCCAAGATCGGCCCGGGAATTCATTAGATTCCCGGACCGATCAGACCCCCGACTGCGGGGCACCCCCCAGATCCCCGAAATCCCTACCTTATCCTCGATCCAGCGGCGCCCGCCCCTCTAGCAGGACGCACACCCGCGCCGGCCGTTTGTGAATGCCCGGCGCGGGCGCGCGCCCTGTAAGAGTGACGCGCGGGAGGCGGCGGCGGGCGCGCTCTCTTGTCCGTCGCTGCCTCCCGCTTGTCCGTCGGCGGCGATTGGCAGCGGCAGTCACGTGGGAGCGAGGAGAGGTGAGTTTATCGGGGTTTCTGGGGGGTTTCCCACAGTGGACCAAAACCCAGGATAGTCAAAATCCTGGGTGTTGGTCCACTTTAAAGCTTCTCAACAAGTTTGTCAGATTCAGACACTTTCGCATGGAGACTCTGCGCTCAGCTGTGACTTTCCTACGCCCAGGGGACTTCATGACCTCTGTAGACATCAAGGATGCTTACCTTCATGTACCTATCTTTCCAGGTCATCAGAGATTCCTCAGGTTTGCTCTGGAGGATCAGCACTACCAATTTGTGGCCTTGCCCTTTGGCCTCACCTCAGCCCCCAGGGTATTCACCAAGGTGCTGGCAGGAGTGATGGCCCTGCTGCGATCTCAGGGCATTCGCATTCTTCCCTACCTGGACGACATGCTTATCGCTTCTCAGTCTTTCCATCAGGCAGAGCTGGACACTCAGAGGGTGGTGTCCACACTGGAATCATTCAGCTAGGTGATCAATCACCCCAAATCTTCCTGTCTCCTTCCACGGTGAAGTATTTTCTGGGCATGATGCTGGATTCAGCTCAGGTCAAGATCTTTCTTCCTCAACAGAAGGTGGAGGTCCTTCAGGAGAAAGTTCAGTTCCTGCTGTCTTGTCCTCATCCATCCATCAGGCAGGGAATGCAGCTGGTGGGCCTGATGGTGTCCTGCTTCGAGGTGGTTCCATATGCTCAGTTCCACATGAGGCCTCTTCAGCTTCACCTCTTGTCAGTATGGGATCGGGACCTTGTGTCCCTGGATCAGGTGTTTGTCTTGTCCCCTCAGGTCAGGCGGTCTCTAGTGTGGTGGCTGGACTCAGGGAACCTGCTGGGGGGCAGGTCCTTTCTGGCCCCCTGCTGGGAGACTGTCACCACGGATGCCAATCTGACAGGTTGGGGGGGATTCTGGAAATCCCTGAAGTTCCAGGGTCAGTGGGGCCCTCAGAAGGCCCATGCCCCTATCAACATTCTGGAATTGAGGGCAATCAGGTTGGTTCTAGCCCACTTAACCCCACACCTGAGGGGTCGGGCTGTTCAGGTCCGCTCGGACAACCAGACGGCGGTTGCCTACATCAATCATCAGGGAGGGACCTGGAGCAAGAGGGCCTTCAAGGAAGTGTCCCTGATACTGTCCTGGGCGGAGGAAAATGTTCCCTGCATCTCGGCTGTGTACATCCCGGGGGTGGAGAATCTGGAGGCAGACTCTCTGAGCAGGGGGACCTCTCGTCTGGGAGAGTGGTCCCTCAACAGCAGGGTGTTTCGCTCCCTGTGCCACCGCTGGGGGTCAGCCGGATGTGGATCTGTTTGCGTCCCGTCACAATCACAAGCTTCCAGTCTTTGTCTCTCTGTCCCAGGATCCTCTGGCCTTGGCCAGATCAGTACGCCCTGCCACGGGTTCCAGATCTGCTCACTCAGGGACACCTACCCCACCACAATTTACAAACACTGGCTTTGACGACCTGGCTGTTGAAACCTCCATCTTGATGGAAAAAGGGTTGCCTGTCTCGGTGGTGAATACCATGATCAGGGCTAGGAAGAGGTCCCCTTCTTCCATCTATTACAGGGTTTGGCATACTTACATTGACTGGTGCGAGTCCCACTCGCTTCCCTGTCGTGTGTTTTCTATTCCTAGGATTTGGAGTTTCTCCAACATGGTTTGGATCTGGGTCTTCAGCTCAGTACTCAGAAAGGCCATGTGTCTGCTTTGGCTATTTTTTTCCAAAGATTCTTTGCTCAGCATTCCCTGGTCAAGACCTTTTTCCAGGGAGTTACTCAAGTGCTTCCTCCACTTAAGCATATGTTACCAGTCTGGGACTTGAACTTGGTCTTATCTGCCCTGCAGGGGTCTCCCTTTGAGCCCTTGCAAGGGGCTCCTTTGTCCATTCTCATGCTTAAGGTGGTCTTTTTGGTGGGTATCACTTCTGTTAGGCGTGTTTCTGAGTTGGCGGCGCTTTCCATCAAGCCTCCTTATTTTGAGAGACACCAGGTGGGGTTTTGTTTTTCAAGCCAGATTTTCTGCCTAAGGTTGTTTCTGCCTTTCATCTCAATCAGGACATTGTTTTCCTTCTCTGTGTCCTAATCCCAGTAACCCTAAGGAAAGGGTTTTGCATTCTTTGGATGTAGTCAGAACTCTGAAGTTCTATTTGGTGGCTACTGATTCCTTCAGGAAGACTGATGCTCTTTTTGTGCTTCCATCTGGACCTGGCTAAGTCCACTATCAGCAAGTGGATCCGTCAGGCTGTGGTACAGGCCTATTCTGCTAAGGGGAAGGAGCCTCCCTTCTGCCTTACTGCTCATTCTACTCGTGCTATTGGTGCCTCTTGGGCTTTTCAGCACCAGCCTTCTGTTGAGCAAGTTTGCAAGGCCGCTACTTGGTCTTCTGTTCACACCTTTTCTAAGTTTTACAAGGTTGATGTTAGGGCCTCAGCTGATGCTGCTTTTGCCCAAAAGGTTCTGCAGGCGGCAGTGGTTTAAACTGTCTGCTGTTACTTTTGGGGATCCCACCCTACCTTACGGACACTGCTATTGGATGTCCCAAGTGTAAGAAATATCTTCTGGAACAGGACGTGCTGTATACTTAGAATAATACAATTCTGTGATAACTCACCTGTAGAATTGGTATTATATGTATACAGCACCTCCTGTTCCACCCCACCCTTGTTATCATTATCTTTAGTTACCTCTTTATGGTGATTATTCTTATGTTCACATTTTCATATAATGGTTATAGTTCTCCCGGTCTCATTTTAACTGCTTTTCAATACTGGGGATTTTGTGGGAGGTCCCTGGTATATATGGGGCCGGGAGGAGCCACTTTTTTGTCTCTGCAGTCCAGCGCCATCTACTGGATGTATATCCCAAGTGTAAGGAATATCTTCTGGAACAGGATGTGCTGTATACATATAATACCAATTCTACAGGTGAGTAATCACAGAATTGTTTCGTTGCCCCAGTTGCAGCAAAAAGAAACCGAACTCCAGCCCTGGAGGTCTCCTCTTCCCCCAAAAGACCTCCAAATCAACCCCCCCCCCCCCCCAGGGTCTTCAGTGGGGCAGGGAACACTCATCTTCCACCCCACGCTGCTGCAGGGAGGGCCCTTTTATACTAGGAGTGAAAATACGTCATCTCACTCAGCTGGTATAAAAGGCCCTTCTCTGCAGTGGGAGTGAGGGCAGAAGCCAGAGTGATCGCCGGAAGCCAGGTGTGGGAGCAGAGGATTTGAATCTTCGGCTTCCAGTGATAACTTTTGGCTGTCAAAAGTGGTGGCAGTGATTGGTGTGGGACAGCAGGATCGGAGGTAACTTGAAAAAAGGGTTTTTTTCTGTGTTTTTTTGTTTTATTTTTACATTTAACACTTTCGGAACTGGTAGGGGGTCCTTGAGAACCCTATACTAGTTTTCAGGGCAGGAGGGGCTGGCAAATCACCAGCCAGCAAGAGGGTGATTTGCCATAGCCCTACCCAAATACCTGCATCTCCAAAGCCCAGGGGAGGTGCAGAAGAGCCCGTGGGCCATGCGGGCTGGTACATATTTCACCCACAAATATTACAAAAACACTGAATAAATACAAACAAGACATTTCATGTTAAAGCCCAAACTAAAAAACAATATATTTTCCTGGAAATTCCTACAAAAATCACTGTTAAACGTATACAGTGCAAAATGCTGAAAATGGTATATTGTCAGCTTCTGTGTAGTTGCAGTTATTGTAACTGATAAGGCTGACCCTCAGTGTTGGACTGTAACTAAATGAAATGAATCATCGCAGGAGAGCCCCATTGGGAGTTCACCAAGGGTTGAATGTAAAAAACACACACTCTTACATTTTTTTATTCTCTCTTACTACCTCCGTCCATTGATCACTGATGTACCGTGCTGTCCATTCTTCAACCCGAAAAGGTCAGCAGCGGATTGGAGTTTCCTCTCCCCACCACCCACTTCCACCGATAACCTCTGGCCTCTCTGCACACTCCCGCGCTGGGCGGGGCCTTTTATACAGGCTAAGTGAGCTGACATATTATCGCCTATATAAAAGGCCCCATCCTGCTGCTGGAGGAAGCTGCCAGATGTCTCTCATGGAGCAGAGAACGGGTGTTCTTTGTTAAAATGGACCCCAACCTCATGGCTGGCCCTGGAGTCTAAAAGACCAGCCGATTCCCCCACTCTGGGGCATCTAAATTTAGGCCGCCCTGTTGTGTGAAAGCCTGGCAATTTCCTAGGACACCTAGCCGTGGATCCCATGGACCATATCAGGATGCCCCTGTTAAGTGGAGCAAAACTGAGAGTGAGTTTGTGGTTGGGGTAATGGGTGTGTGTGTGGGTTAACAGGTGTCTGTGGGGGGACACTGTGTGGATGGTGTTAAAGTGGACCAATCACCCGTATTTTCACTATCTTGGTGAATAATCTGTTTTTCTGGGGCAACTGTGTGACACTCCCAGAGACGATTGTGTTATCCTCTCCCGAAGTGTGTGGTCTGCAAGAACAAAAGTGTGTCTCCACCTCCCGGGCCTATATACACCTGGCTGACTTGATCCACTTCAGTTTCCTTTCTTGCAGTGGTCACTGCAAGGACTTATCTGAACTCCTCTCCCATTTACTTTTTGTTTTAAAAGGAATTATGCCTTGGAAGCGGGGGTAATGGAAACCTGACTGTTCCTTGGCCCTTATACTCCTTGGATCTGCCTCCGCAGCTAAGCTGCATTCAGATCAGGATGGTAAGGTAAGCGCCAGGGTCTTGGGGCACTGTGGGGTGTCACCTTTTTGTTTTTTAAAAAAGAGTGACACTCATGGCTGAGAATTCCACCACAGGAAAAAGCAGCCATAAGGCTTTTGTCTGGAGAGCCTGAATGAGGGGAACCAGGGGAATTAATTTCCTCTTTATTGCTCTTCCCATGTGTTTTTTACTGGTTGAAAAATTAAAAATTTGCGCCGGCCGCATTTTCGGCTTAGCATAGCAGCGAGCACCGGTGTGCGGCTCTTTTCTTACCCGCTCGCGCTGGAAGATTATCAGCCGGGTTAAACGGAAAGTACCGCTAACATCACGGTTCTCCTCTGGCCACTCGCACTGCAACATTTTTGGCCGGGACTAAGCGTCAAGTACCGCTAACATCGTGGTTTTCCTCCGGCCGCTCGCACTGCAACATTTTCAGCTGGGACTAAGCTGCAAGTACTGCTAACATCGCGGTTCTCCTCCGGCCTCCTTTAATGGAAGATTTTCGGCCGGGCGAAGCGCCAAGTACCGCGAGATCGTGGTTCTTCTCCGGCCGCCTTCAATGGAAGATTTTCGGCTGGGGGAAACACAAAAATACCGTGAGCCGCTGCACGGCCACCCTCAAGCGGACCTAAATCTTTAGGTAGGTCATTTTTTTATTATTATGTGTATTTATATGATATTTGTTCATATATACATATTAATGTTTTTTCATTGTTCTTGTCTTAAAAGATATATTTGTGGGATGAGACTGGCAATATATTGATGTGGTTCACCCTCTGAGCTCTCAGAATAGTCTTGCGACTATCAGGAACTGTTCACATACTAGGTTTTAAACCCCCTGGGAGGTAATCTAGTATTCATCACCATGACGGAGGCATCTGGGGTAATCGGATCTGGTCCTTTAGCAGATAGATTCACCCCATGTCCAGTATGCAAACAGACACTGGACGAGGATAGCACGGTGTGCAGGGTTATGCTACTGTAGTAGTGAATATGGAAGACAATTGTCTCCTCCCTGCAAGGGCTCTGACCCTTGTTGCCGGTGCCCTCTGAGCTTAAAAACCCCCCTGGCAGCCTTCAAGTGGACCTAAAACCTTTAAGTCATATCAACTACTAAGAAGGTTTTGAAAAAAAAATTCCTCTGAGTTTTGAAGAGGATATTGTAGCTGCCATAGCCTCCTTCTGAGTCTTTAAACTCTATCGGCAGCCCTCAAGTGGTCCTAAACTATTAGAAAGTCATTTAGAAGGATTGGCTACTAAAAAGGTTTTTAAAGAAAAGATTTATCCTCTAACTTGAAGAGGATATTGTAGCTGCCATAGTCTCCCGGGAAGTGATCCGTTGGGAGGATTTATCCAGTAGGGACTCATATTCAGAAGTCCTCTACACAAGGGGGTGCTCAGTTAAGATGGATGGATGGTTTTGATTTCCTCGATTCTGGAGGATGTTGCAGAGCATACGCATTATTCTAATCTGATCAATAGGGAATGGCAGAAGTCAGGTTGTCTTCTGCCCATTCCTAAAGTACTATATACTATGTATCCCTTCCCTCCAGATCAGATTGAATTATGGTCTCACCCTCCTGTGGTGGACGCTCTGGGGCCAGGTCTTTTTAGGATTTTGGTTATGCCATCCTCTGATAGTGCTTCTCCAAAGGATCCAGCAAATAAGCGCGTGGATCAGGTGGCATGTCCTGCTTATTCAATTATGGGGTCGACCTTGCGGCCGGCTTGGGCAGCATTTTTGGGGAGCAGGAGGTTGCTAAAACAACTGGACTCGAAGACTCGTAGGGGTCATTCATGGAAGTCATGCTCCCAGGTGATCAAGACCATCTTGGCTACAACAGGTATATGATACGGGCTATGGAGGATTGAGCAGGTTAAGTGCCAGAGGCCTAGCTCTGGTGTTAGCCTTAAGGTGTGCTTTATGGCTTAAGCAATGGTCAGCTGACATAGCCTCCAAAAAAGAATGGCAGGACTCCCCTTTAAGGTGGGGTGTCTGTTTGGGGTGTGCTTGGTTGACATGATAAAGCATGCTGCTAGTGGTAAATCATCTAATCTGCCACAGGAGCAGAAGTCTAATACTGTTTCCTCAGGGCCTCTAATACTCCGGGGTTCCTGTTAGAGGTTCAGCCTCTTCGGGATACCGAAGAGATTTTTGAAATAAGACAAAGTTCCAAATTAAGGCAACAGATGTCTGGCAGAATAAAGTCAGACCCCCTTCAAAGCCTGTTCAGGCATGAAGGGACGCCCCCACACTTGCAGGTGTGGGGGGACCACTTCTGCATTTTGCTCATATTTTGGAGGCTTCATGTAGCAGATATTTGGATACAGGAAGTTGTATCCTCAGGTTACAAGATCAAATTAGGAGCCAGACCCCCTTGGAGATTCTCTTGGTCAGGGGTATCCCGAATTCCGCAGTAAGCAGAATCGTTGAGATCTGCCGTATCTCGCCTTTTTAGAGATTGGAGTTGTTGATTCACAGTGAAGTTACTCCAGACGGGCAGTGTATATATAAGGATACATACCTACATTGCTGTAGGTGGCCTACATCTTCAGTTTGGGGCGTTACCCTTTGGTCTATCTTCAGCACCAAGGGTGTTTACCAAGGTGTTGGCAGGTCTCATGTTTTCTCTAAGAAGTCAGGGTATACATATAATCCCTTACTTAGACTATCTGTTGATATGGGCCCCATCATGTCAAGGGGCCCAGAAGAATACACAGACTGTCTGATCGACATTGGATAATTGACTATCCAGTCTAATTCTTAAGTCAAATATCATATCATAGCTTCAAGAGTTATTCTTTCTGGGACTGTCATTAGACATGTCTCAGGCAAAAGTGTTTTTTCCAACACAGAAGTGACTCTTACTCCAGGCCAGGGTACAGGGTCTCTTGTCTTGCCCTCACCCGACGATTCATCAAGGAATATGTCTGTTGGGCCTGATGGTATCTTGCTTTGAGTCAGTACCTTTTGCACTGATCACACAAGACCCCTGCAGATGGAATTGCTCACAATCTGTGATCAAGACCCACACACTCTGTATCATTCTTTTTGCATGACACCGTCAACAAGGCAGTCTCTAGCCTAGTCCTCAGCCTCTTCAGACTGGCAAATCCTCCCTTCCAGTACAGTGGAAGATCATCATCATGGATGCCAGTCTATCGGGTTGGGGGAGTGTCATGGAGTCACCAACGCTCCAGGGACAGTGGAGTCTGAAGGAGAGCAAACTCTCCATAAATATCCTGGAACTGAGAGCGATTCTATTGTATCTCAGTCATTGGACATACCATCTGAAGGGGCATCCCGTCCGGGTTCAAACGGACAATAGGACGGTGGTGGTATATATCAACCACCATGGGGGCACCTGAAGCAGTGAAGCCCTCATGGAAGTGAGCTGGTTTTTACTTTTGGGCCGAGAAACAGGTTTCATGCATTTCGGCTGTACACATACCTGGAGTGGACAACTTGCAGGCCGATCATCTCAGAAGAACAGCCCTGCATCAGAGGGAATGGTCTCTTAGTCAGAGGGTTTTTTCAGTCCCTATGCATGCGCTGGGGGATTCCGGACATAGATCTCTTGTGCATCACGACACAATCGGAAGGTTACAAAGTTTGTGTCTCGGTCCAGGGATCCTCTAACTATAGCAACAGATGTCCTGACTCTTCAGGGGTCAGCATTCAAGCTTCTTTATGCATTCCCTCCGATTCCACTCCGGGGTCAAGTACGAAGAAAGGTTAGCTTGCAAGGGAGCCCCAGCCATTCTGGTGGCTCCTTGGTGGTCAAGAAGAAGCTGGTTCTCAGACATAGTAAGGATGTCAGAGGGCAACTCGTGAAGGTTACCCGACAATCCAGATCTTCTCACACAGGAGCCTCTAAGGCATCCCAATTCACATGTTCTGGCTTGGACGGCCTGGCTATTGATTCCTTTATCTTGGCAGAAAGGGGGTTCTTCTGACATAGTCATGCAGACTATGATTCAGGCCAGGAAGAAGCCTTCATCAATGATCTACTATAGAGTCTGGCAAGCATTATCGCTTGGTGCGAATCCAGTAGGTTCGCTGGTAGAATTTTTTCTGTTCCCAGAATATTTGATTTTATTGGCAGAAAGGTCTTGATGAAGGTTTTCAATTGAGTACTTTTAAAGGGACATATATCTGCTTTATCTATCTTTTTATTCAGAAACCCATTGCTGTGAATAAATGTATCAAAACTTTTTGTAAGGGAGTCGCTCATGTGCGGCCTCCTCGTAAGCTACTTCTGCGGGTTTGGGACCTGAACTTAATTTTTTCAGCTCTTTATTAGCGTCCCCCTTTTGAACTATTGGCAGATGCATCATTAAGTTTATTGGCTCTTAAGGTTTCTAAATTAGCAGCTTAGTTTAGTCTCCTTATTTAGTGTTCCATAAGGACAAGATCGTCTTCTGCTTTAAAGTGGACCAACACCCAGGATTTTCACTATCCGCTGTGTGAAACCCCCCCAAAAGCCCCCAAAAACTTACCTTTTCGGCGACGGACAAGCGACGGATAAGCCGCCGCCGCCACCTCCCATGCGTCCCTCTTACAGGGCGCGCGCCCGCGCCGGCCATTCACAAACGGCCGTCGCAGGCGCGCGCACTGCTAGAGGGGCGAGCATCCTTCGCCGATAAGGTAAGGTTTTTTGGGGTTTTGGGGGGGGTTTCACCCAGCAGGACATCCCGATCTCGGATGCCCCGCGGTGAGGGAGGTGATGGGCCCGGGAATCCTGGGCCCATCCCTGGGTGATGGTCCACTTTAAACAGGATGTTCTTCCTAAGGTGGTTCCCATCTTAATGAAGAGGTGAATTGTCTTCCTTATGTCCTACTCCAGTGTCCGATAGAGAAAAGATTCTACATTGCCGGATGTAGGGAAAAGCACTAAGATACCATCTCACTGCTACACAATCTTTCCATAGGTCGCACTCCTTATTTTGTCATACCTGAGGGTCCACGGAAAGGTCTTCCACCATCTAAGTCTACCATCAGCGATGGATTAGACAGGCAGTGGTAATATTCCCTAAGGGGAAGGATTCTTCTTTTAGGACTACTGCTCATTGACAGATCTTGGGCTTTTTAGCATCAAGCTTCAATAGAACAAGTATGCAAAGCTGCTACTTGGTTTTCAGATCATTCATTTACCAAATTCTATAAGGTACAGCCTTTGGTAGGGAGGAATTACATACAGTGGTAATTAGATGGTTTTGGAATGTCTTATTCCTGAATGGAATAAGGGTTTTGAGATGTCTTATTCCTGAATGGAATAAGGTTTTTTGAGATGTCTTATTCCTGAATGGAATAAGGTTTTTTGAGATGTCTTATTCCTGAATGGAATAAGGGTTTTTTGAGATGTCTTATTCCTGAAAGGAATAAGGTTTGGGGATCCTGCCCGAATTTGGGTACTGCTTTTGGAGGTCCCAATCGTCTCTGAATTAAGTCTGATGGCCTGAAGTAAAATGGAAGAGAAAAGAGAATTCTGTGAGTACTCACCTGTAGAATTAATTTCTCTTCCATTATTACTTCAGGACATCAGACCCTCCCTGTCTGCTAGGTTACTATGTCCATGTGTTGGATGCCTAGGTTTAGTGGAGTGGTAAATATGTAAATAGTTGCAGTAAATAATGATCAGCAAAAAAAAAAAAATTAAACGGAGAGAGGAGTCTTGTATTTTGTCTCCAGCCTTTTGTTTCCAACAGGATAGGTATGCCTCCCGGGCGGCTGGTTCTACTGCTTTTTAATTAAACTGAAGTGGATCAAGTCAGCCAGGTGGATATAGGCCCGGGAGGTGGAGACACACCTTTGTTCTTGCAGACCACACCCTTCGGGAGAGGTTAACCCAATTGTCTCTGAATTAAGTCTGATGTCCTGAAGTAATAATGGAAGAGAAATGAATTCTACAGGTGAGCAGTCACAGAATTCTCTTTTTACAGCCAGACAAGCAACAGAGGTTGGTAGCCCAATTTGGCTGGCTAATGCAGCAGCAACCTGCTTCGATGCGGGAAATCATGAGGGTACTGGACATCATGACTTCAACAATCCCAGCCATGACATGGGCACAGCTGCACTCCATACCCCTCCAGTTCTTCCTGCTGCAGACCTGGGATCATGATTCAGAGTCCCTAGACTACCAGGTAATATAGTCTATCAAAAACAGTATGCTCTGGTGTATGAATCCATGAATCTTGCAGAGGGCAGGCCTTGGAGACAGATGCAAGTGTCTGAGATGGGGGGGGCCCACCTAGAAACCCTACAGGTTCATGATTTATGCCTAACTTCTCCCATCTGAACACTAGTTGCGATCCCCATCAGCAGTACATCTGAAAGGATCCCTAAATAGGGTGGGTGCTAAATCAGGAGGTATTTTGCCTCCAAATGTGGGGAGTTCCCCAGATAGATCTTTTTGGTGACAACCTAGAATACAAAGTGCAAGACCTTCTCTCTGTGTCGGGGGACGGGGCTCTAGCCTACACCATTCCCCCTTTCAGCTGTTACCTCAGGTGATATGAAAAATCGAGGAAGAAAAAACATCGGCGATCCTGGTCGTTCCCGCCTGGCCAAATAGAAGTTGGTTTGCAGCTCTAAAGAACATCTCCCGACCAAACCTACTGGCTCAGGGTCCTATTTATTACCCAAATCTACAGAATCTAAATGTAATAGCTTGGGCACTCCTGAAAAAGAAGGGGCTTTCCTCAAGGGTAATTGAAACCCTTATAGGAAGCAGGAAAGAGTCCACTAGAAATATTTACCTGAAAACTTGGAAAAAATTCAGTTCATTCTCTGAAGTTGTCGCCTGTCCTTGAAATTCTGCAGGAAGGTTTTGAGCTGGGTCTGGCAGTAAGTACTCTAAAGACCCAGGCATCGGCAATTTCGGTTTCCTACATAAAGGAAGTATAGCCTATTAATAGATTCTTCATAGCTATTACTAGAAAGAGACCAATATCCATCTCCAGATGTCCTATGTGGGATCTAACCCTCGTTCTTAAGGGTCTTATAAAAGCTCCTTTTGAGCCACTTGCTGAGAGGTCAGACAAAATTTTAACCCTAAAGATGTGTTTTCTGCTTACCATTACCTCAGCACGCAGGGTTAGTGACTTACAGGCCCTCTTCATTTGAGAGCCTTTTTGTATACTTCTACAGGATAGGGCCATTCTCAAGCCTGATCCTCTTTACCTATCCAAGATCGCCTCTACCTTCCACGGGTCACAAGAAATTGTTCTCCCATCATTTCGAGGCATCGGGAGGATGAGGAGGAGAACACACAGTTTCTAGATGTCAGAAGATCCATTATTTTGTATTTAAAGTGCACACAAACCTGAAGGAAGATGGCTGTTTATCTCCTTTAGTGGCAGGAATAGAGGTTTGTGCACCTGCACCTCCCAGGTTAGTTATAAAATGGTCTGAGCAGCTGCCACTCCCCTTTTGTTCACTTTGAATTTGTGCAAGCACATGGTGTGTGGGGTCTAGGCTGTATTGCAAGGTCTTTGACCCTTCCACCCCATGGCTTCCACTTGAGGTTTAGGGCAACCTCAGGTAAGCCTGCTCCCAATTTATCTATTGCACTGTATGTCCCAAATGGGGCTCTCAGAGATTAGAGTTAGGACTGCACCTCACTGGGGCACTTTGGCGCTTGTGGTGCAGCTTAAGCATACTTCTGCAGATGTGTGTGACCGAGCCCTCTGTTTTTAACCAAGTTTAGAGACAGATTGTAGGTTGGTCAGCAAGCCAGGTGGATTAGGCAAGCCATCTCCTTAGCTTACACATTTATGGACACTTCCTTATATTAGAGGAAACTCAACCATGGCAGTATCCACCTCCTGGGCAGAAAGATCCGAGACGTCCTTGGAGGAAATATGTAAGGTCCCCCTCATACTTTTCTTAAGCATTATCGGCTTGATTTTTTTGTCTGACTCTCAACAATCTTTTGGTAGAAGAATTCTTAATTTAGTGTCCCAGCCTTAAGCTAGATTATTTGTTTATCCCCTCAAGTGGCCGTCCTGAAGGACGAAGGGAGAAATTCCCCGTTAGTCTTACCAGTAACGGTAATTCTATGTGTCCTTCATGATTGCCCTAGATACCCTCCCCATATAGTCCTTCGGTTTCATTTGGTTACTTGTTAATATACTGAGGGCTGGGATGAAGGGATTGGGCTTTTAAACTTGTCCCAGTTTGTATTTCCTCTCCAGGGGGAAGAGCCTTCTCTCTCAAGTGACTGCCCTGAAAGACTTGTAGAAATAACATTTCTGGTAAGACTAACAGGGATTTTCTCAAAGTGGATGTCCATTCTAAGTGTAACATGTGGTCACATGGTCAGTGTGAGCCCTTCTGTAGTGAGTATTCTTCCCCATTATTTCCATCCTCCAGCAGATTGAATTGGGATACCTAGAGGGTGGGGAATGAAGAGAATGGAGGTCTGCTTTAACTAAACTGACCAGATGTCCCACTTTTGATGAGACAGTCCCACTTTAAGGCCCCCCCTGTCCCTCCGAAAACTCTGGGAACACTTAAATTTCCCACTTTGCTGACATGGAGAAGACTGTCCCACCAAATGCCGAATGGTTTACAACTTCTCTGACTCCTTGGTTGAATAGTAGTAGTATAAGCATGGACTTCTGAGCATTGGCTCAATCACCAATGGGCAATTATGGGCCAAATATTCCTAGAGCAATGTGACCAGTAATTGAGCCACATGCAAAACCACAGCCCTACCAAGCCCATCACCCACAAACGTTTAAACTGTCCCACTTTGAGGACCCCAAAAAAGAGTCAGTTTAGCTTTAAACCATATCTAAACTTCACCACATATTACCATATGTTCCTATACAGCAAACAACTTTTTTTGTATTCTAAATGATTCTTGGACATAAAGCTCCTGTAAGAACCTGAGTTTACCTATTGCAATAGACAACAATGAGAAAATGTATTTAAAGTGAAACGCTGTATGAGCAGGAGCAAGGCGGCAGCCATCTAAGACTAATGCTGCCCTATAGAGTGCACATTGGATACAGGTAGATCTCCACCAGCCTTTATATAGGTAGTGCCCAAGCCATGGGCAAGACAGGAAAGTCCACCTATTGCTACTAAGCCTGAGCCATTCATATGATCTCACCGAGGTCAGTGGGAGCAGAGCTGAAACTCCATCTTCTAAGCCCCTTAAGAGGTAGCATGACTCTTTGATTGGCTCACCCCTTGTTTCAGGGTCAGTTCCAAATAGAATCCAGATGATGAAAGGAAAGGAGTATTGTCTAGGGCCATACATCTGAGAGAGAGAATAAAAACTGAGGGCAGGGTGACCCCACTTGAATGAGAGTCAGAGGCTACCATCAAAGATGAGGTCTATCTACATGATGCTGGAAAGTGATTCATCCTCCTTTCCTGAGCACATGCTCTGCTTCTGATTTCTCTTCGTTATTTTCTAAATATACCCTGAATATCTTCTTTTTAAATCCCGACTCTTGCCAACTATTCATTTCAGCTTTGTATAGAGTCAGAAAAGGTAAAAAAAACATTTAGAGTCCTTTTTCTGCTGTCTGTAACTTGATTGTGGATATTAGAACAGACCTACAGTTAGGTCCATAAATTAACAATTAGCAATCGGTCAGCAAGCTGCAATTGTATCGTGGAATCGCCGGAAGATACGTTTTCCTAGGCGATATTTAGACAGTAGTGGGGCATCCCACATCGGGAAGCCTTGCTGGAAGGAAACAACACCCAGCTGAGTGAAAATCCATGGTCTGTTGTTTCTCCTAAAGCGGAAACGAAACCTGGAAATTTGACTTTCCCGGGTTTTGTTCTGTTCCCGATGCCCAGTACAACTCACCTCTTCCTCGTTCCTATGGTGCATGTGTGGGCAGCCAATCAGAGCTGGTTGTTTGCCGTGTTTACATCCTTCGGCAAACGTCTCTCATTGACTTCAATGGAGAACGCGTGCTGCTGCATCCTTGGCAGCGTGCACGCTCCCATCCCAGCATATCTCAATGGCTGGGATGGGAATACGCACAAGCCACCAGGGATGCAGGGGATGTGACCGTGCACACTTTGCCGCGAGCCGATTGCCGCATGACATACTCACAGCAGACGGCTCTCCTTGGATGAGAGCCCACACGTGCGCCACTGGATCGGGGAAAAGTAAGCAATTACCTGCACCCTGCAGGAGAGGGGGTCTCACACAGTGGAACATTCTGATTCGAGATGCCTTGGGGGAAAGCCAGCGGCCGGCCCTGGAATTTTTGGATTACAATAGGTGCAACTTTCCAAGGTAATATCTGGGCAAGACTGCTAACCTTCCTACTAGCCACTAAGACAGGGGACTGTACAGCCCTAGTAAGCATGGATACTCGTACAGCAGTACAATTGCTGCACTGGATGCTACCCTGCCCCTGAATTAGGATGCCCCACTGTGTGAAACTCCGGGCTCGCCTGTAAAATCACGTTTACCTGCAGGTCCCACAATACTGTTTGCCGTCGACCCCATCCCTGTAGCTGTGCCACACTCCTGCGTCTCTTCCGTGATCTCTAAAGTGCCGAATGGGAAGTGTGGTCTTGGTGCTGAAAAGACTGTATTCCTAGTATGTCACACACCCCACTTCCAAATATTCATGACACTTGGGAACCCGGCCTGTAGAGGGCGATCCTGCAGAGATGACATGGAAAAAGGAGCCCCTCCTGGTCCATACTGGGTTCCTTCCACTATTCCTCAGTCTTTTCGTCTCTGCAGTCGGCGAAGCATTCAGAAGATGACTTTCCTTCAAGCTGCAGGTAGCCGTGTTTACTCCCGGCCTTTCTCTATATCTCTGCCTGAATTTAAAAAAAAAACTGTTTGGTTGTATTGTATGCCTCCCAGCCCTGGCTGTATGGTTCAGGCAAAGGTAGATACATACACCTTCTGGTGTATACAGGAGTTTTACTCCTCCGTGAGACCCAAATGTGGGTAGGCGGTTTCCGGGTTGGTGTTCCCGGCATGGGATGCCCCTGTCCCTTTATAATACCCTTGTGCCTTATGGGTGCATTTCTATCCTCTCCCTTCTAGTTCTCCTTTACCCTGCTGGGGTAAAAAGGAGGGGGGGCGTTATCTGGGCTTATTTGTCACCATGCACACAAAGAAAAAATAAATAAATAAATCTTTATTACATATATATTATTATGTATGTTTACTATACTATTTAATAGGATATGTTTTATTTAGATTTTCCTATTTCTGTCTAGGCAGCATTCCTTTTTGCTTACCTTTTAAAGCTCTTTGTTTCTGGCTGTGTTCAGATTTGAATTTCCCTCCATTCTTGGTCATGTGATTCTGGGGGTGGGCGGGGCTTAGGCACACAGCCTCATTTCATTCCCAGAGCACCTGGTGTGCTCTCTTTGTCTGCCTGGCTCCTGCTGCTTCCCTATGGTCTTCCCTAGACAATCCTTACTAGGGTTCTAATCTAGTCTTGTCCGTACCCCCAGTGATATTGTCCTGGGTGGTGAGTCGCATTCTGATTTATGTGCCAGATTGGCTCATCTTGAAAAATGAATGTCTAGCTCTGTGGCCAAGAAGGCCTCAGCTAAAAGGAAACATTTGACTCAGGCCGTTCCGGTAAGTGAGTCGGATAATTGTGAAATGCTTTATTGGTCTGATCCTTCTCAGTTAGAAGAAGGAGAATTATATGAGGAATCAGATGTTTCTGATGAACAGCATTTTGTTGGTACTGTGATTGAGCTGGGTGAAGCTAGTGTTGTGGATACCCCAAAGGCTCTTGCTCAGTTATTTGAGGTTTTGGTTATCACTCCTCCTGAAGTAGTCCCTCCTCAAAAAGGGGAATTCTTTGGAGTCTCTAAACCTCGTTTAGAATTTCCAAATCAAAAGCATTTTGATGAAATTATTCTTAAAGAATGGGAGAAGCCTGCGCGTCTTCCTGGCATTCCCTTGGGCTGGGACAAAAAATATCCCTTCCCAGCTGATACTGTTATGCGTTGGTCATCACCACCTGTGGTGGATGCCCCTGTGCTTAATTTATCCAATTCTTCTGTGTTGCATTCTCCTGACTCCACTACACTTAAAGATGGAGAGGATAAGCGTATTGATCAAATGGCGTGCCACGCTTTTTCCAGTGTGGGCTCGGCCTTGCTGCCTGTTGGTGCTTCAGCACTCATGACAGTGGCTATTAGGTCTGTTGTGAGAGACCTAATGAATTACTCAGGGCTTGATCCGGCCTCTGATGAGTAAGCCGCTCTTAAGCGATGTGAGATGTTTGCATCTTTTGTACTTTTTGCCTTAGATGATACTCTGCTCATGTGCAGCGGAACCTCTGCCTTGTTAGTCGCCATCCGGCGGTCAGTATGGTTGCGGCAGTGGGCAGCTGATATTGTAGCCAAGATATCGCTTACAGCGCTCCCTTTTGTGGGATTGCGCCTCTTTGGAGAAAAAATTGGATTCTGTCACTAAAGGAGGTAAATTACCTCAGCGTAAGAAACAACGTCGTTCCTTTCGTGGAGTGGCCTCTTTTAACCCTTCCTTTCAGGGGTCTAGATCCGGTAGAGGATTGGCCTTTTCAGCCCCTAGAGGGAATGCATGGAATAGAGGAAAGGGACGTGGCCGTCCAAGTCAGAATTGGGGGTCCAAAACCAAATCTGCCACTAAGCCTGCTCAACAATGAGGGGACGCCCTCACCCTTACGGGTGGGGGGGGCGGCTGCGGTTCTTCTTCCAGGTCTGGGTTCAGGAGGTATCAGACAATTGAGTTCTTCCGTTTACAAACTGGAATTCGAGTCCCGGCCTCCTCCCAGATTTTTCATGTCCCGGATGCCGTCAGATCCGGCAATTGCGCAGGGACTGCGGGCAGCAGTAGCGAATCTGTTAAACATGGCTGTCATCGGCCTAGTGCCTCCAGTGGAAAGGGGTTTGGGGTTTTACTCCAACCTATTCACGGTACCCAAAAAGGACGGCTCTGTTCGGCCTATCCTAGACCTAAGGAGACTCAATCAATTTATCCGTTTCAGAAAATTCCGCATGGAGTCTCTGTGATCAATGATCGATGCTCTCCGTCAGGGGGACTTCATGACATCCATAGACATCAAGGATGCTTATTTGCACATTCCTATTTTCCGGGTCACCAGAGATTTCTCAGGTTCTCGATAGAAGACCAGCATTATCAATTTGTGGCCCTGCCATTCGGACTTACCTCGGCCCCAAGAGTCTTTACCAAGATGCTGGCAGGAGTGATGGCTATATTCAGGGTCCAGGGCATCCGCATTGTGCCTTTTCTGGACGATCTTCTTATCGCGGCTTCCTCCCTCGAACAATCAGAGTTGGACACCAGGATGGTGGTCTCTACGCTAGAGAGGTTCGGATGGGTAATAAGTTACCTCAAATCCTCTCTCTGTCCGTCCAGGGAAATTCCCTTCCTGGGCCTGATTCTGGAATGGTTCTGATTCTATTCTTGTCCAACCCTCGTCAGTCTATCTGTCTAGGGATGAGACTAGTGGGATTGATGGTAGCTGCCTTCGAGGCAGTCCCGTTTGCCCAGTTTCACATAAGGACGCTTCAGCTCTTCCTCTTGGCAAAGTGGGTGCCCACTATCATTAAATCAGACTTGTCTATTGTCTCCCCACGTTTTGCAGTCCCTTCAGTGGTGGTTAATATCGCACAACCTCCAGAAGGGCAAGTCATTTCTGACTCCGCGTTGGGAACTGGTTACCACGGATACCAGGCTGGTAGGCTGGGGGGGCTTCTGGAAGAAGCATCAGTTCCAAGGCTTGTGGGGGCCTCAGGAGGCTCATTCTCCAATCTATGTATTAGAGCTTCGGGCCATACGTCTTGTTCTACTTCGACTGACCCATTTCTTACAGGGTCTGCCAGTTTAGATTCGGTCAGACAACCGAACAGCTGTTGCATACATCAATCACCAGGGAGGGACTCTCAGTTGGGGTGCCCTCCGGGAAGTGTCTCTGATCCTTCAGTGGGAAGGTTGGCAGTGGATCGTTTCCATCTGCCTCTTCTTCCAGATCTCATCACTCGGGGTCAAGTATGTTACCCCAATTTACAAACGCTGGCTTTGACGGCATGGCTGCTGAAGTCTCCATCTTGAAAGAAGAAGGTCTTTCTGATGCGGTTATTCAGACTCTTATTAGAGCTAGGAAGAAGTCTTCCTCTGTCATTTATTACAGGACTTGGAGGTCCTATATTGATTGGTGTGAATCCAGGGCTTTGCCCTGTAGAGTATTTTCTATTCCTAGAATGCTGGAATATCTGCAACGAGGTCTGGATATGGGATTCCAGATTAGTACTTTGAAAGAAAATAGCCAAGGCAGAGACTTGCCCTTTCAAAGGTCATTTGCTCTTCATCCTTTGGTTAAGACCTTTTTCCAAGGAGTCGCGCATGTGCGGCCTCCCAGAAAGCCTATGCTTCCTGTTTGGGACCTTAACCTGGTGCTTTCAGCTATGCAGGCCGCTCCCTTTGAGCCCTTGCAGGATATTCCTCTTCCTATTCTTACTCAGAAGGTTGCCTTTTTGGTTGCTATTACTTCTGTCCGCCGAGTTTCTGAACTGGCGGCTTTATCTATTCCAGCCCCTTATTTTGAGAGGCATCAAGATAAGGTTGTTTTCCGTTTTAAACCGGATTTCCTTCCTAAGGTGGTGTCTGCTTTCCACCTAAATCAGGATATAGTTCTTCCTTCCTTGTGTCCTAAACCTAGTAACGACAAGGAAAGGGTCTTACATTCTTTGGATGTAGTTTGTTGTGTTAAGTATTATTTAGTTACTACTTCGGCCTTCCGCAAGACGGATGCCTTTTTTGTTGTGCCTTCTGGGCCCAAGAAGGGTTTTGCTCCTGCCAAATCTTTCCTTAGTAAGTGGATACGTCAGGCCATCATTGGTGCCTATATGGCTAAGGGGAAGGTTCACCCTTTTCGTGTCACCTCTCATTCTACTCGTGCTATTGGAGCTTCCTGGGCTTTTCAGCACCAGGCTTCTGTTGAACAAGTTTGCAAGGCTGCGACTTGGTCTTCTGTGCATACTTTTTCCAAGTTTTACAAGGTTGATGTGCGGGCCTCAGCGGATGCTGCTTTTGGCCGCAAAATTCTGCAAGCTGCAGTAATTTAAGTTATGCATTATTCCTTGGGGATCCCCACCCATTATAGACACTGCTATTGGATGTCCCAAGTGTCATGAATATTTGGAAGTGGGGTGTGTGACATACTAGGAATAATACCATTTTGTGAGTACTCACCTGTAAAATGGTTATTACGAGTATGTCACACACCCCACTTTCCCCGCCCTTTTTTGTTCTAAGGGATCCTTTATATGGTGATTCTTATTTTCAAACTATTTTTCAATTATTGAATATAATTTGCTCTTCCTGGTTCTTCACTGCTTTTTAAAAAGACTTTAAAGGAAAAGTGGGAGGAACCCGGTACTTATGGACCAGGAGGGGCTCCTTTTTCCATGTCATCTCTGCAAGATCGCCCTCTACAGGCCAGGTTCCCAAGTGTCATGAATATTTGGAAGTGGGGTGTGTAACATACTCGTAATAACCATTTTACAGGTGAGTACTCACAAAATGGTATTTTTCTTTCTTTTTAACCGGCCCACTGCCGAGTCCGGTCTGCATTGACTGAGGCACTCAGGTAAGGAGGGATTTTGTTCCCCTTTAGGCAGTGGCTTAACAGAATGTGACTGGGCCCTGGTGCGAACATTAAATGGGGCCCCGACATGTTAGTTGGATACTAGATAAATAAAGAGTGAAACAAGAGACAAATGGCGCTTCTATTTCCTGTACAGGATGCCATTCAAGCACAAATCTCATAAGATAAAGGACCAACCATGATGCCCCCCCCCCCCCCGAGACATTATGGGCTCCATTCCAGTCCCTACCCCTGCACCCTTTATAGTTATGCTCCAGGCCTTAAATGGACCTTCACCCTGAATAAGAGTCTATCTTATATGTTCCCCCCACCCTGTACATACAGATTGCCCACATTAATCCAGGCCTTCACCCTGAATAAGAGTCTATCTTATATGTTTCCCCCACCCTGTACATACAGATTGCCCACATTAATCCGGACCTTCACTCTGAATAAGAGCCTATCTTATATGTTTCCCCCACCCTGTACATACAGATTGCCCACATTAATCCGGACCTTCACCCTGAATAAGAGTCTATCTTATATGTTTCCCCCACCCTGTACATACAGATTGCCCACATTAATCCGGACCTTCACTCTGAATAAGAGCCTATCTTATATGTTTCCCACACCCTGTACATACAGATTGCCCACGTTAAAAATCATCCTACCTGCATCTACTGCATTTTATTAGCCTTTAAACACCCAAGATGGTGGCACATGGAGTCTCAGGCTGTCTGCAAACAGGAAGTGTCTTCTGACTGTGCTGCTCTGCTTTCTGGGATTGCTGAACTTTTCCTGACCCCCAGCTCTGCTCTGTCTGTGCAAAGCACAGCTATAAACCCACCCCCCTGTACTCCCCCCCCCCCCCTCTCCTCTTCTCAGTATGTGATGCTTTTCACTATCCTGAGTGTTGGTCCACTTTTGGGGGTGCCCCGCTGTGTGAAACCCCCCAGAAAGCCCCTAAAATCTTACCTTATCGGCGACGGACAAGCGCCGGATAAGCCGCCGCCGCCTCCCGCGCGTCCCTCTTACAGGGCGCGCTCCCGGGTGTGCGTCCTGCTAGAGGGACACGCGGGCGGCGGCTTATCCATCGCCGATTTTGGATGCCCTGCGGGGAGGGTGCTGATCGGCCCGGGAATCTATAAGATCAGGGGTGGGTGTTGGTCCACTATAACAGAGTTCAAACCCAGTGGTGGAAATAATAAAAAGTAAATGGGTAAAAACGTAAAATATATTAGCTTTAGATGCTGGGGAATAGTTTTTTAAAGGTTTGGGCTTTTCATTAAATTATGCTGAAGGTCCGACCTTTCTAGCCAGTGTAGTTCCCTAGATTCTCATGGATCAGCAAGGCAGCATCTCTTTGTCCATTTTCTTAAAAATAATCACGTCATGTGCTTGGTCTGGACCATCCATTGGTATCATCTTGCTTATACCTCAAAGTAGTAATGCTGGTAAGTCTAACCTATCTCACAGATCATCCCTCACAATTTGTTCCCATGTATACCTATTAGGTGCCATGCCTCCATATGTGTATTGGCTGCTAGAGAAGACCATTCCCTATGCTTATACTGCCTACCTATCACTCATCTCATGCATCTGCTATGTGCAGCCTGTATTGCCAGCCATAATTATCAATCTATTTAGAGTATAGCAGTGCATCCTATTACCATGACTGTATAGTACTGCCATATCATGAGGATTGGTTATATAAATGTTGAGGAAGATCTGTGTCATTGAATGGATTTGTTGACCTGAGGAAGCAGCCACTGTTGGTTGTGTAACGCGTAGTCCTGTGGGTATAGCTCTCCAGCACCTGGCATCCCCTTACTGGATACTTAACAGGTTTGCTTGTCACTTGATTCTGTGGAAATTTTGCCTGTGTTTCCCTTCCCTAGGATCATATATATTTCTAATATAGGTGTTTGCACATTTTTTACAATATGCTTTGCCAATTGCTCCTTCAGAGTTTTATTTGCTCACTTGTGTATTGTGGGTTGCACTGGGAGTTTTTCCCTTTTTTTTCCCTCCGGTGCACCCCTGGCTCCCCACACTCATTATGTGCCTTAAATTATTGGTTTAACTCACAGAAATGATAGTTATTGTAGTTTCATCATATGGGCACTTGGCAATAGTATTAGCATTTATGCGCCTTTTGAATGGTCTATATTCACTTTAGCGTGTTTATTATTTGCACAATTTGCACATTGAAATAACTTTTTCAATGAAGATCTGGATCTGGGCAAACAAATATCAGATAGGGGATTAAATACTATATATTCTTTGTTGTAATACTTTTTATTAGCTCAGGTAGCTGGAGAGCAACTGTTTGTGTTTGTCTTGGTGTATATGTTTTTTAAATAAAGTATCTTTTAATCATTTATTAATGTTTTTTTTTAATAAAGTATCTTTGAATCATTTATTAATATGTTTTTTTAAATAACATAGAAAGAAGAGAGACCTGGGTATAGGTAAACCCCAGATTAATTGGACCTCCTTGTGTGACCGCGCCATTAACAGAAAACAGATTGATCCAAAAATGTATAAAAAATAGATATAAATTTTTATTGGTGCTTGTTAGCATTTAATAAGAGCAAAAGCGGGGCAGTTAAACAATTGCTACCCTCTTTCTTTGATAAAGGTCACATATCTCTGAACATTACATGACAAATAGTCTAAAAATCAGTACAATGTATTTTTTTTTTTTTTTTTAAATAAAGTATCTTTTAATCATTTTTTAATCTTTTAATTATTTAATTTAAGTCTTTTGTCTGTAATATGTGTATTGAATAAAGTTTACATTTATTGAGTATTTTTGAGGTGTGCTGTTATTAGGCTGTATTTGGTTCCACAGTTTTTATAGTGTCAATGAATTGATGGTAGGGAGTTTTTTGGTTGTCATTTTATGCTCTCTAGTCACATGTAAGTGGGTAATAAGTTGTACTTCATTAAAAAAAAAGCCTGTCCTATCCAATTACAATTTATATGATTTTGAATGGCCGTGTCCCTTTTAAAGGTCCAACGATAAAACCAATTCAGGTAAAAATGACTTACCTGTTCTCCAGTTGAGGTATGTAGCAGTGTACACACAAGCCAAGGTGCAGCAACAGAAGACAAATGGATCGGGCCATCATCCTGAGAGACAAGAGGGAATACAGGGAGAATACAGGGAGTCGTAACTGAGCGCCTGTAGAACCAAAGATGAGCACTGGTGTCATGGAAAATGTCAGTTCTACATTTATGATATGTACAGAAATACACAACACATATTCTATTGCATTTTGTTGTTATAACACATACCCACTGTGCGCATAAAAAGGCGGATACTCACCTGTGGAAATGTGCTTTCTTCTAGAGCAGCTATACTCAACTGGCGGACCAGGGTCTGGATCGGGACTCCTGCCCTGACAGCCCTGTTGCTTCTGTGTTCCATGCTCAGAGTTGCCCCCTTTTTTGATTGGAAATGTAGTGCTTAGTCTCCCTGCCAGTGTCATGGCTCCCTGGCACCTAGCATTGCAATATGATGTACTGCACGGGCGGGAAGTGGCATTGCCCCATCCAATCTTTTTCCCCCACCCCATCTCACCCCCAATTATCCCTGTCCCACCATCTTGTTCCCCCAGCTCCTGCCTTATCCATCCCTGTCCCCTCAGCTCTGCCCCATCCATCCCTGTCCCCTCAGCTCTGCCCCATCCATTCCTGTGCCCTCAGCTCTGCCCCATCCATCCCTGTCCCCTCAGCTCCTGCCTCATCCATCCCTGTCCCCTCAACTCTGCCCCATCCATTCCTATGCCCTCAGCTCTGCCTCATCCATCCCTGTCCCCTCAACTCTGCCCCATCCATTCCTATGCCCTCAGCTCTGCCCCATCCATTCCTATGCCCTCAGCTCTGCCCCATCCATCCCTGTCTCCTCAGCTCTGCCCCATCCATCCCTGTCCCCTCAGCTCTGCCCCATCCATCCCTGTCCCCTCAGCTCTGCCCCATCCATCCCTGTCCCCTCAGCTCTGCCCCATCCATCCCTGTCCCCTCAGCTCTGGCCCATCCATCCCTGTCCCCTCAGCTCTGGCCCATCCATCCCTGTCCCCTCAGCTCTGCCCCATCCATCCCTGTCCCCTCAGCTCTGCCCCATCCATCCCTGTCTCCTCAGCTCTGGCCCATCCATCCCTGCCCCCTCAGCTCTGCCCCATCCATCCCTGTCCCCTCAGCTCTGCCCCATCCATCCCTGTCCCCTCAGCTCTGCCCCATCCATCCCTGTCCCCTCAGCTCTGCCCCATCCATCCCTGTCCCCTCAGCTCTGGCCCAACCAGCCCAGTCTCTCTGCCTCATCCAGTCCTATCCTTTCAGTTTTGCCATCCAATCCGCGGCCTCCCAGCTTTGCCAATCCATTACTCTTTCTTCCAGCTCTGCCCATCTACCCCCCCCCCCCCAGCTCTGCTCATCCATTCCTGTCCTTCTAGTTCTGCCCCATCCATCCCTTCCCCCAGCTCTCTCTCCATCCCTCCCGGCCCTTCCCGTTCTGTCTATCCATCCCTCTTCCTTACAGCTTCTCTCCCATTCATCCCTGTCCCCTGAGCTCTATCTATCCATCCTTGTTACCAGACCTTATTGCCAGTAACATTTCGGGTCCTAGTCCTCCCCTATAAACGTCCTGCACAGAATGTGTGGGGGGGGGGGGGGGGATAAAGCAGTGTGCCACGGGCCAGAGCTGCAGGTTCTGTGGGGCCAAAAAATCAAAGAAAAAAAAAAAAACTCCTGTATTTTCCAAGTGCCCAATAGGATTTTTGGAGTGGGTGGGGGGCAAGCAGCCTTTTTTAGTTTTGCCTGGGAAATCTATACCCCCCCCCCCCCTCCCCAGTGCGCTGATTTCTTACTATCCACCCCCCACGACAGCCCTCCGCCAAGACCTTCACCTCTCCCCGGATGCTTTTAAATGAATCTTTGGGGTTGAGCTCCCCTGGTCTAGAGCAGCTTGAAACAAGACTGATTTGATGTTTTGGATTAAAATTGTGACTCTATCATAGTGAAGATAAGTTATGGCATTGGGTAAATGGGCATCCAGCTTATGCAATGTCAGATAACAGCCCCTTGTTATAATGGACCCTCCCTCTCCAGACTGATATTTCGTTTTGGAGTGGAGCAGCAACTACAGTTTCCTCTAGCAGCAGCCATTACACAGAGCTTCATCTACAGCAGACCTGGGCATTGTAAGGCCCCAGGGCCACATACGGCACTTTGATTGGCTCTGACCGGCCCGCGACCAGCGTTCCCTGTAAGTTGTGTGGCCGCTGTCGCTCAGTCCCACCCACTGTCGGCGCAGTCTTGCCTGAAAAGATAGCGCCGGGTTTGAACAGCACTTTTGCCCCTTCTGTAGTGAGTGTAATGTAGCGGGGGGGGGGGGTGGATTAGATCCTGCTCTCCTATTGGACAGCTCCCTCCTGCAGGTTTGGCTGTGGGCAGAGTTTCCCTGTACTGTGTGGCATGTGTCAGTCGCTGTGGAGCTGACGCCGGAGATGGAGGTTCTCCAGCCACTTGTCTGTGCCTCATGTCGTAGGCTGCTGGTACTTGTAGTCCACACCAAATGTGTTACATGCCGTACGCAGCGCCTGATGGTGCACTGGCTCTCGTAGTCCATTTCTGGCCACACCAATGGGAGGGCGGGGGGACCATGCTGCAAGGTGGGAAGGGTTTCACACAGCATTTTATCCAAGGCCAGCCACTGGTCTCCCTCCCGCCCGGGCATCCCAAATCGGGATGCTCCACTTTTTGAAACCCTTTTTACTCCTTCGCTGAAAGGAGAACAAAACCCAGAGCGGCCACTGATCTTCCAGGGAGAAGACCAGTGGGCGCTCTGGGTTTTGTTCTGCTTTATATGAGGGAATCCGCAATTTTTCACATTGCTACTGAGTAAAAAGTGTGAGCAGCGCTGTGTTACTTTAATAATAATGTAAAGGAGGGGAGTTATTCCATCCTAACCTGATTTGGTCATGTTTTAAAGCAGATCAAAACCCATGTAACCCAGTCCTTTGGAGTATGAAGGAATCCAGGGCTGGGTTACAGGCATCATGCCTCTGGGGCATCCCAATTTGGACACACAAAATGTGGTTTATTTAATAATTAATAGTTAATAATTAATAGTTAATTAATACAATAATTTTGTAAGGCAACCTCACTTTTTCATTGTTTAACTATAACATATACTCGTAGCAGCTTGTCACAACAATGATATTTACTGCTTTTTATAAAGAAATACAATTATATTATGCAGAATTGAGTTCAGCCTTTTGGCCCGGCTCGCCACAATATTTTTAGTTTCTCATGTGGCCCCATGGAAAAAAATAATTGCCCACCCCTGCTCTACAGTATATCTGCTCTTAGGGGAGGACTGGGAAAATGCTGCTTCTGGGTCATTTGGGCTACTGCTTCTAACATCCACATTCAATCTTTGCCCCCTTAGTCTCCCTCTCAGCCCCACTGTACCCACCAGCGCCCAATGCTATAGCCCCAGCAACATGGCTCTGGGGGGCAGCATACCCACCCCTGCCCCCATATCACAAAAGATTCCAACCATAGATTTAAAGTGAACCAAAACCCAGGCCCGACTGGGCCTACAAGATTCCAGGGCCAATTAATTCCTTCCCCCAGAGGCATCCAGATTCGCTGTGTGAAACCCTTCAGGTCACCCAGTAAACTCCCCTTCTTCCCCGATCCCATGGCGCTGCTATATCTTCAGCAGTACCCGTACCAGGCATTTGTGAATGGCCGGAGCGAGCACACTCCCTGTAAGAGGGTAGCAGGGATGCTGGTGTGTTCAGTTGCACTTGGCTAGAGCCGAGTCCTTAGATGAGCCTAGAGGAGTTTGCATCAGCGCAGTCGAGCGCGCTGATTGAACTGGAGGCCACGCATGTGCTGTAGGAGTGGCTGACCTAGGGGGGTTGTGTGATAACCCCCTGGGGATAGCCTATGGAGTACACTTGTCACGGTGTATGGCTCGAGGGTTTGGTGGCTAGTAGTCTTGACCCCAGGGCTAGTTAACCAATGTAGTTCCCGCTGTATCCTAGTCAAGGCACCCACTACAGAAAGCAATGCCAGGGTTCGGATAAACAACGTTGCTTTTATTGCTGGAACAAGAGTCAGTCCTTTCCTCTGGATGCAACCAGGGTAACTTTAGCAAGTTTAAACAGCTTTAGTGATTGCTGATGCAGAGTGAGAGAGTCTATACTGAAGCCTTAGGGCTGTAGAGATGCTGAGAGTAGTAGTACTATCAAGGGATGACATTAGAAGACTTTTAAAAGAGTTTACAGACCTGATCCAGTAGATCTATATTCCCACCACAAGGGCACAGGTAGAGACGACTTGAGTTACTTAACTTGAGAATTACTGAACATGAAGCCGCTCTCGTACACGGTGACCGCATAGAGGCGCGTGGACTACTAGCATGGAAGCTAGACTAGTTTTGGTCGCTGGCGGGAGACCCTCAAATTCCAGACGATCCAGACAGTAGGCTTCTTACGCAATAAAGTTATCCTACTGAGGTAGAACTGTCCTGTGAACATCCTTGGGTGACTGGTTACAGGTAGAGATGAGTAGGAGAATAAGGCTGGCGTAGGCCTAAGCCTGTGATAGGTTTTCTGAAGAGAGCTGGAACACATGCAGCCAGCTCAGGGGCTGGAGCTGCTCCCCCTTCGCCCACCAGGGGCTGACTGGAGGGAACTGGCTCCCTCTGGCCTGCCATTGGTTGGAATGGTCAGGTGACAGAGGAGTCATAGACTTCACTTTGCATCAGCTAATTGACAGTTGGAGGAACCAATAAATAACATACAGTATGTGGCATTGGCCTGACATGTAATACACTTCTTAACCACTGGGGGGAAACCTTTATACTTAAAACCTACGAAGGCATGGCAAATGTGCATTAAGCACTGTGGTGCAATTATGACAAACCTTCAGCTGTAAGGCAGCTGTTGCAGCATTCAGTGCGGGCCACTGCAGTTGCACATAGTGGGGTATCCTGTATTGGGGTGCCCCAGGGGCAAGAACCAAAACCCGGGATATTCAAAGTCCTGGGTTTTGGTCTACTTTACGAGTGACCATATCCATCCCTTCATATAACATTCTTGTTAAACGACCGGAACATAAATTGGAGGGGCATCAGTAGAGTTCGGGTTGGCCACGGGCGCCACTGTCTACACCTACATTTACCTCTGATGGCTTTTCCCATATCAAATTAATTCACAGCTTATTCAAGATATTAGGAAATTAAATTGCCAAAACGAATGATGTAGAACTTAGGTCCCTCTGATAACTCTGCCTGATTAACTGCATTATTATTACAGAACGTGGAGCTGAGCAATAGATCTTAAGATTGCTATGACATGTAAGCCATTTCCTGGGGAGCTGGAGCCCAAGGACCTCACAAGTGGCATCGCTGGAATTAAAGCAATAATTGGTTGGTGCGACCTGCTAATATATATCATATTTTTTTGGGAAGGGCTGCAGTGGCATAACTAAATGTGATGGAGTCCTGGTGCTGACATTAAATGGGGCCCCCATCAGGACTTATGTCGTAAAGTTTTTCCTGCCTTTTAACTAGACAGCTAGACAGCTAATGACTGAAACAGCAAATGATGCTTCTTTTTACTGTATAGGATTCCAAGGAGGGTCGATTAAGCGTGGTGGAGGCCCCTGGGCACAAAATCGGCGTGGTGGAGGCCCCAGTTACGGTATTTTTTTTTTGTCCTTTAAAATATTAGTCCAGCCAAGTAACTGATTGGTGGTTCCCTGGCACCTGCCTACTTACTGTAACGTCAGATCGAGTCCCTTGTGCCCCCCTTGTGCGGGTGCGTGCTGCTCGGGAACTCCTGCTTTGCCATTCTGGGTGGGGGGTAGTGTAGTCGCCCAGCTGGTCCAGCAGAAAACAGTTCCCTGCATTGAGCTGCCAGCGGCTGTGCTTGGTGGCTTATGTGCAGTGACAGCTCTGTACCCATCACTGTAGCGTTGCTGGCGGCGGCTTTGCTGCTCTAGACTCTCCGTCCTGCCCTGTGGTGGCTTTGGCTGCAGGTTTGCAAAAACAAAAAAAAAGGCTTCCCCAGGCGCGGGGGTCCTCACTGCTGCCGATAGCTTTGTTACTGGCCCCGTGGCCCCTCAGACCAAAGACTGAAAAGCCTTTTGGACCAGACCATAACCCAAAGGTTGGTGGAGGCCCCCTTTGCAGGGCAACTGATTAAGGCCCCGGGGCGTGCACCCCTTGCACCCCTCTCATAATCCGGCCCTGATTCCAAGTGAGCACCTATATAATAAAAAAGGTGGAGGAGCAATAATGATGGGGCTCGTCTAACCATTTGGGCCCCGGTGCAGTTGCATCCCCTCAAGTTACGCATGGACTGTCCTTAGAATGCATTGGACCTGAATATCCTGGACCCTGCTGGACCCCCTACAAATAGCATTGCTCTTGCGGTTTATTTAACCAGCAATTTGCTGATTTGGTTAGGTTCCACCCAAACCAAATGTTGGCAATATTTTCTGAAGCTTGTTCACCTGCTTTACATACAAAACTGATGGCCTTCATGAAAGGTTGAACCTAAAACAGTCACTAATGTGCAATATTATTATTCATATCCGTTGAGAGATCCCAAGAAGTTTTAGGTAAATCCTCTAGTGATGCCTCCAATAGAGGGCCCCTCAGCTACGAAGCCTGGCACCACCAGAATGTCCTACAAAATGCCTTAAAGGCTGTCTTGGGGGAGATCCTCCAAAATGCCTTCTACTGTCGAAGATGCTATCAGCAGATTTGAACCTCAGCCATATCAGCCATTTTTTCCACTTACAGTCTATGTATGACATAATTCAGAACTCGCTAGTGGAAGGATTATTCCTCCCTGGTATCAGAGGAACATTGTATTGGTCTCCAGTCACCCAGAGTCTCTTTCCCTCTCTTATTGGTCCCTCTTGTTGCTAGATATGTTTCTTCTGTCAAGTGTCTGACCTTTCATTTCAGTATTATCATGCCTACCAATTTTTCAGGGTGGGAAAAAGGGACATTTGTTAAATTAGGCCACACCCCCTCATTGAGGGATGGATAGGAGCTAGGTTATAACAATTAAAACAATATAAACACTTTAAATTGGCAAATGCATCATCTATTGAAGCAGATCTGCATGTTACACCTCAAAGAGGGACAAATGAGAACAACAAGGGACAGGGGGACATGGACTTAAAAGAGGGACAGTCCCTCCAAATCAGGGACACTTGAGAGGTATGGCATTATTAGGTATCTGTATTATGTACATTTTTTCATATTTACAATAATGGCTATGTGTTTTTCTAGTATATAAAGGTGCATGAATAAATATAAAGGTGCAAGAGTGGCCAAGCTGGGAGGGGAGGTGGGAGGGGATGGAGTGATCCCTGCATACCCACCTTTCGGGCAACCTCAAGCTGCCGGAGCTTATAGTCATGATGGATGTGCAGTTCTGGAGGAGGAGAGGAGTGCATGTTCTGGGGTAGTTGTACACCTCGGGCATCCTCATGTCATTCGAACAAATCAGCGGGAAGTTCCAGCTCTCCCCGAGGGAATTCTTCCACTACCTCCAGCTTAGGCACGCTCTGCGGGCCCAGTTCCCTGGGGAGGGTCCACGGATCCAGGAGTCTCTGATTGAAAGCACAATCAGGCTGGACGGCTCAGCAAAACCCACTTCATATATATATATATATATATATATATATATATATATATATATATATATATATAGATGCTGCTGAGATACTTGAATTCTCCCCGGGAGCAGGTGGTAGCCAAGTGACGATTGGGACGTAGTGCTGGATAACATCCATACCTCCGTAGTGGAGGCGAAGGATAGAATCATTCAAACTAAATGGATTCATCAAGCACATATTACGCCAGTGCGCCTATATAGAATGGGCTTAGTGGATAGTGATCTGTGCCCGAGATGCCACTTGGTTACACATGGTTTGGTCATGTGCAGTAATGGTGCGATTCTGGGGAGAGCTGATGGATATAGTTAGTAAGTTGGTGGGGTTTCGGGTCCAAGGGTCAATTTCGCTCTGCACTTTTGGGGGTAATGGATCCACTCTCAGAGGTAAGAGCACTAAAGAACTGATGAGATTGCTGGCGTTCTACACCAGGAAGTGTATACTCCTGAACTGGAAGCATCCGGCGGTTCTGACAGTACTGGCATGGAAGAAATTGGTCAATCAAAAATTGCCCCTATACAAACTAACAGTTCCCCACAAATTTGGTAAAGTCTGGGACCCTTGGTTACAATGTGTGGAGACGGCGGCAGGAGATAACTGAGGGCGGCAGGTGCAGGGGTATCAAGAAGTTGGAGCACACGGGCAGGCCGATTCATTAATAGCGCCAGGTAGCGACAGATGAGCGACAGTAGCGTTATTTTCACAGCGCCCGCTAGTATTCGCTGTGCTTGGCCGTTGTTCGGCTGTTGACAGCGACTCAGTCGGTGTGCGGTAATGTTGAATACGGGGTTAGGAGTCGCTGTTTGACAGGTTCCGCGCTGTATGGGAGCGCATGACAGCGAATGGCCATAGCGAACGGCTCCCAGCATATTCATTAACAAATCACGCTCCAAAAATTCTCGCGCTGTGAAATGCTTGTTTAAACCCCAGAGCGCTGGCGGCGATGGGTTAAAAGTAGTTTTTTAACCCCCAAACAACCATATTTTTAGAAAAAAAAAAAACATGTTTTTCAAAACATTTTGTAATATGAATACATTAATATCAGACCTGTAATATCAATTCTGCACAAATTTATTTATTTTTTTTTTTTACCTTAAAAAAAAAAAATCTAACATTGCAGAAGTGGTCACAGAATTTTTGACATTTCAAAAAAAAAAAAAATTAATAGCAATTAATTATGAATATTTAAAGATTGCTCCATTGAAATGCATTGGAGAGCGCCAGGTAGCGAGAGGTCATACCTGTCGCTGTTCAAGGTCGCTCGCTGGCGCTGTGGGGTGAGGCTGGAATAATGATGAATGATTCGCTATCTGGCGCTCTGTCAGTCGCTAAGCAGGATCGGCTTGATAAATGTGTGATTGCGGAGGGGAGCCGGCGTACTCGTGGCGGTGAGCGTCATTACCGGTCGCTCACCATTCGCTACCTGGCGCTATCCCTTGTTAAATAAGGGCCTACATCTCATTAGGGGCCCCGGGACAGAGTGATTATACGGCCCGGCTGAATTGGTCTTGACTAGACTGGGACCAGGTTGATATGAACGGACTGGCGAGGGTACTTTGTAGTCCGCTCTCCGTGACGGGTGCCCCCTATCCAATTTCCCACTGCCCGAGCCTTGGTAAGATTGTGTGTGTATACCGTTCTTGTGCGTTAGTTGTCCCTGTCTTGTTCTGGTGCCTGCGGCACAGAGTTGGTGTATTACAATTGTTTGTTTCTTTAAAATGCAAAATAAAAAACCTTTCAAAAAATATAAAAGGTGCACTATGTATGTAATTAGATAAGGATATATAAATAATACATAATACATATACATAATAATAATGTATGAAAGTGCATAAATAACTGGCACATTATGTAAGTAATTAGATAAGCATATATAAATAACTATACAATGGCACATAAGTCATGCGTAAATAACTTTATAATGGCAAGTGCAGTAAGTAACTATATAAAGGTGCATAAATAACTAGATAAAGATTAATAAAATAAATCTTTATAAAGAGGTGTACATAATAATATACAGGCACACAAAAACATTGTAATGAATAGTGTAAATCTGGCCATCCATGTATGATCTAATAATTTCCTTAAAGGAGCACTATGACGAAATTGTGTAATATTAAAAACCCATATAAACACATTGGCTAATGAGAGAGAGTCACCTTTACACCCTAACTGAATAAAACTCCCGCCAAGCTAGTGGTTTTCTTCTCCTGGCAGAAATAATATCCAGGGGTGACAAGTTTAGTGTATCAGGGGTGACAGAACCTGTCACCCGATTTCCTCTTCTTTCCAATAAACAATAAAAAACAAGCCTGGCTGGATATTTCTTGATGCTGGATGTATAAGTGACCCCTCCTCCCGCCATCCAGTGTATTTATATGGATTTTTATTATTGGGTCATTTTTTCGCAATAGTGCTCCTTTAAGCGATCGGATCCACAGACTTAATTTTCATCAGTGGTGTCCTACATCACAATGGACATGTGGTGGATATCCCGCTAGGTTTTCAGTAGAGGACTGCACTGATCATCAAGAAATTCAAACCCACTTTTTAAATGAAAATTAACACATGAGTAGGTGGATGCCCTGACCGGTAAAAGCAAGAATTTTCTGATGGTCTGATCATCTCATAATCAGGTGGATCAAATCTATCATGATTGGACCCTGCCTCAGTGAGCAGACTTGTATCATGATTGGACCCCGCCTCAGTGAGCAGACTTGTATCATAATTGTACTCTGTCTCAATGATCAGACTCTATCCTAATCATTAGACTCTCTATCAGGACTGGACCCTGTCTTATTGATCAGACTCTACCCAAATGATTAGGCTATATCAAGATTGGACCCTGTCTCGATGATTAGACTTTATCCTAATGATTAGACTCTCTATCATGATTGGACCCTGTCTCGATGATTAGACTCTATCCTAATGATTAGACTCTCTATCATGATTGGACCCTGTCTCGATGATTAGACTCTATCCTAATGATTAGACTCTCTATCATGATTGGACCCTGTCTCGATGATTAGACTCTATCCTAATGATTAGACTCTCTATCATGATTGGACCCTGTCTCGATGATTAGACTCTGTCCTAATGATTAGACTCTCTATCATGATTGGACCCTTTCTCAATGATCAGACTCTATCCTTATGATAAGACTCTATCATGATTGGACCATGTCTCAATGATCAGACTCTGTCATGATTGTTTTCTGTCTCTTTTATCAGACTATCATGATTGGACCTTGCCTCAATGATCAGACTCTGTCATGATTGTATTCTGTCTCTTTGATCAGACTCAATCCCAATGATTAGACTATATAATGTTTGGAGCCTGTCTCAATGATCAGACTCTATTCTAATAATTATACTCTCTATCATGACTGGACCCTTATCAATGATCAGACTCTATAAAGATTGCACTCTGTCTCAATGATCAGACTTTATAATGATTTGACCCTGTCTCAATATTTAGACTCTATCCTAATGAATAGACTCTATCATGATTGGACTCTCTCCTAATGATTAGACTCTATCACGATTGGTACCAATGATCAGAGTCTATCCTAATAAATAGACTCTATCATGATTGGACTCTCTCCTAATGATTAGACTCTATCATGATTGTGCTCTGTTTCAATGATCAGACTCTATCTTAATGATTAGACTCTCTATCATGATTGGACCCTTTCTCAATGATCAAACTCTATCCTTATGATAAGACTCTATCATGATTGGACCATGTCTCAATGATCAGACTCTATCATAATAAATAGACTCTATTATAATTGGACTCTATCTTAATGATTAGACTCTATCATGATTGTGCTCTGTTTCAATGATCGGACTCTATCTTAATGATTAGACTCTATCATGATTGGCACCCTGTCTCAATGATCAGACTCTGTCCTAATGATTAGAATATATAATGATTGGACCCCTCTTAATGATCAGACTCAATCCCAATGATTAGACTCTGTCTTAATGATTAGACTCTCTATTATAATTGGACCCTGTCTCAATGATCAGACTCAAGCCTAATGATCAGACTCTATCCTTATGATAAGACTCTATCATGATCATAGTAATCAAAACCTTTTGTAATCGACAGAATCTTTCATAATGACCTCAGCTTAGCTTATTATAATGAACAGATATTTTCCTAACAATCACTCTCTACCCTATTAATCAGAATCTATCGCAATGATCAGATCCTATCAAAATAAACATATTATATCATACTGCTCAGAATCTACCATAAGAATCGCTTCCTATCCTAATGATTATGCCCTATCATATAAAACATATCCTAGCCTAATAATCAGACCTTATCCCAATGATCATATTGTATCACACTTGTCATAGCCTATCATAATGATCAGACCCTAATTGTCAGATCTTATCATAATGATCAGTTCTGATCATGATGATCAGACTCCTAATCCTACTCTTCAGAGCTTAATGTAATGTACTGACACTTTCCATAATGATCAGACTTTATCGTAATAATCAGACCCTATCATAATGAACAGATCCTATAAATGATCAAATCCCATCATAACAATCAGACTCTATCATAATAATTAGACCTTATTGTAATGATCATACCCTGTCATAATGAACAGATCGTATCATGGATCAGACTCCATCATAATGATCAGACTCTATCGTAATAATCAAACCTTTTTGTAATGATCAGAACGTATCATAATAAACAGATTATATCACTGATCAGACCCCATCATAATTATCAGACTCTATCGTAATAATCAAACCTGTTTGTAATGATCAGACCCTATCATAACTAACAGATTATATCAATGATCAGACCCCGTCATAATGATCAGACTCTATCATAATAATCAAACCTGTTTGTAATGATCAGACCCTATCATAACTAACAGATTATATCAATGATCAGACCCCGTCATAATGATCAGACCCTATCTTAATGATCACATCCATCCCATGAATCAGACCCTATTGTAGTGGTCAGATCCTATCATGATTGTTAAACTCTATTATAATCAGTTCCGATGCTAATGATCAGACCCCATCATAATGATCAGACTCTACTGAAATAATCAAACCTTTTTGTAATGATCAGATCCTATCCTAATGAACAGATCCTATCAATGATCAGACTCTATCCAAATAATCAGACCTTATTGTAATGCTCAGACCCTATCCTTATAAACACATCTTATCATTGATCAGACCCCATCATAGTGATCAGACCCTATCCTAATGATCACATCCATCCCATGAATCAGACCCTATTGTAGTGGTCAGATCCTATTAATTGTTAGACTCTATCATAACCAGTTACGATCCTAATGATCAGACCCTATCATATTGATCGTAATGATCAGCCCTTATCCTAATGATCAGACCCTATCATAACTAACAGATTATATCAATGATCAGACCCCGTCATAATGATCAGACCCTATCTTAATGATCACATCCATCTCATGAATCAGACCCTATTGTATTGGTCAGATCCTATCATGATTGTTAAACTCTATTATAATCAGTTCCGATGCTAATGATCAGACCCCATCATAATGATCAGACTCTACTGAAATAATTAAACCTTTTTGTAATGATCAGATCCTATCCCAATGAACAGATTCTATCAATGATCAGACTCTATCCAAATAATCAGACCTTATTGTAATGCTCAGACCCTATCAATATAAACACATCTTATCATTGATCAGACCCCATCATAGTGATCAGACCCTATCTTAATGATCACATCCATCCCATGAATCAGACCCTATTGTAGTGGTCAGATCCTATTAATTGTTAGACTGTTATCATAACCAGTTCCGATCCTAATGATCAGACCCTATCATATTGATCGTAATGATCAGCCCTTATCCTAATGATTAGACACTGTCATAAGAGCCTATTTTAATGATCCTATTCATGTCCCCTTTAAAGCACAAGTAAACTGGTTAGCTGGTGAGTGACAATACATAGGCAGATACATGTATTTCTAGTAACAATGCTAAAAGTGCTGAAAGTTACTTACCTGTGCAGCAGCTCTGATCTCCGTTATCTCCTGGGATTGGTGACGAACAGTCAGTCACTGCTCCTGGAATATTTGGCACTTGTTGCACTGAAGTTAAAACCCACAATCTTAAATACCTGAATCTGGGAGGAGAAGGGGATGCCGGGGTGATCAAAGACAAGGGGGTGACGTCTGTAGGGCTATTATCCCCTCACACAGCACTCTGTCCTGTCTCATGTGACAGCGAGGAGCGCAGCGCGCTTACTAGCCACCGCCAGAAACTCGCAGCCCGCAATCACACAACCGATTCCCAAGTAAAGTAAAAACAGCAATTATCACTAAATGTCACAACCGCTCCTGGAAAGCCTTCGGATGTCACTTAAGTAGCTATGCTACTTATTGTTACAGAATTATTCCCATTTGTTTATACAGTGCAGTTACTTTCTTGTTACCTGCGTGTTGTTTTCCTTTACTAGAAGGAGGAAAACAAATGGTGACAGGGTTTTGAACACTCCATTCTACATCACTGAACTCTCAATTGTAAGTTGTTGTTGATTTCTTGTCACTTATTCTACAGTCGTGGCTGCACTTTACTCTCAGTCTCTGTGAAGCACAGGCTGAGAATGTTACAACTCATTTGTGAAGGGAGGGGAGTACTCCCAGCATAACAATAGGACTGTCAATACATTTTGCATTGAGCTAAGAGACAGTCAAGCAGAAGAATAGGCAGCCAAACATTTCCTGCATATCTCACAAAGTCTTGCGAGAAGGGTCAAGGTCAGTCCACCTCACAGTGTAAAAAAAGGTGGTCATGCGGCTCATGCCAAAAAAATAAAAAGCTTTGGTTTGGCTACAAAAAAAGGGGCTAGACTTCAGCAACAGTGTTAGTCAGCCGCACAACAGGATGACTCAGCTACATGGACGGTAAGAAATAAATGCTTTGATTAGGGTCTATTAGATATTAATAAAAATAAGTCAAGGGTGTTTCCCTGGTGCCACTGTAGTGGCCTCAAAGAAAAAAAAAGACCAGTTTAAATAATTTTCCCTGGGGCGTCTCTGACAGTTCCCTGGTTGGGAGCAGGGTGCCAAATGGCCGTCTGGTTAAAAAATGGAAGTTAAAGAGGCAGTGCCATTCAGTTAAGTCCAGCAGATACGCAAATCAAGCTCAACAAAGACAACCAGATGAAGAAGCTGCACAAATGTCAACAGAAAATGTGTCCGCCAGTTCACGAGCAGTAAAGTCTGGTACCTTATTGCTTGTGAATAGGTGGCTTCTTTTGCTAGATCAGAGGTTAGTGGGTTGCAAGCTACCTACCTGTGGTAGAGTGTTTGTCAGCATTGGCCGAGTGTCCATTTCCACCCCAGCAGTGCACCAGGCCCTATGCCATATAGGGGATGGTATTTAGCATGGGCAGAGGATGTCAGTCTGCTTCCAAACTACGGGAAATACCAGCCCCTATACTTAATTCACTATGCTGATAGTGCTGGGTTGTAGAAGACCCCATGCTATTTATTATGTAAGTAAAAAAAACAATAATAAAGGGTACAATTCACCTTGCAAATTCCAGGTTAAAATTGTTGGAGATACAGCAGCTTCAGTTTATTATGTGTGTATTGCATATATATTGCTGGCGGTACTGCAGTTTATCGTTAGGCCAGTAGATGGCGCTGTTACATATACTTATGTTTCCTGTATATTGCAGCGAACTTGTTGATTTCTTTTTCCTGCCTATTTGCAATTTCCCATATTGAGATGAATACTCTGACTCCACACATTCCTGTAAAAACTGTTTATTCCTCCACAATGTCTATCTCTGGAACATAAATGAGAAGATTGCATGTGGAATGCAGGTACTTGTAAATATATACGGTACCTGAAGGCGTACAAGGAGCTTCGAAATATTGAATAAATACATGAAGGATCCATGACGGTTCTGAAATGTTTTACCTGAAGGAACCCATCGAGGTTAAAAACTTTCAGTGCCTCCATGAACTTTGTACAAGGACCCCACCTCAATCTCTACTCTGCTCCCTCAACTACACCTTGCTACTGTCTGTAACCCATCTCTGTCCTGCTGCCTCTAGTCTCTTCATTTCTGCCCTGCTCCATGCTGCACTACCATCTCAGCTGATGCCCCCCATCTCTGCCCTGCTCCCTGCTGCACTCACAGCTGTACCCTGCTCCACCATTATCTCTGCCCTGTCCCCCAGTTTTGCCTTGCTGCATTATGCACTGCATCTCTTCCCTGCTGCACCCCTATCACGGTCCTGCTCCTTGCTGCACTCCCATCTTTGCCCTGCTCCCTGCTTCACCCCTATCTCTGTCTTACTCTCCACTGCACCCTGCTGCACCCCCATCTGTGCCCTGCGCTCTGCTGCACCTCATTCTCGCCCTACTCTCTGCTGCACCCCCAACCACACCCTGTACCCTCATCTCAGCCTTGCCACCACTATGGTCCCCATCTCTGCTCTGCTCCCCTTTTCCACCCTGCTTCACCCCCATCTCTGGCATGCTGCACCTCCATCTCTGTCCTACTATCTGCTGCACCCCCATTTCTTCCCTACTATCTGCTGCACCCTGCAGACCCCCCGCCCTTCTCCCTGCTGCACATCCATATTTGCCCTGCTCCCTGCTGCACACCCATTTCTGCCCTGCTCCCCACTGCACCCAATACTTGCTCTGCTCCCTGTTGCATCGCCATCTGTGCCCTGTTCCCCACTGCATCCTATTCATGCCCCGCTGCACCCGGTCTCTGCCCTGCTCCTTGCTGCACTCCCATTTCTGCCTAGCTGCATCCCCAACTCCAGCGTATACCCTCATCTCTGCCTTGCCACCACTATGGTCCCTATCTCTGCTTTGTTCTCCCCTCTCTACCCTCCTGCACTCTGCACCCCCATCACTGGCATGGTGCACCTCCAATTCTGTCCTACTTCCTGCTGAAACTCCATCTCTGCACCAAATCTGCTCTCCCCCAACCTCACCCCAACTCCCCCTGCTCCTGAACTGCACGCCTGCTCCCTGTGCTAACCCCAACTCTGTCCTGCTGCACTCTTCTCCTCTGTCTCTGGCAAACACAAAGATAAGGGGGTTCCCACACTCCCCCAATATTATCCGGGCAAAAGAGTGGCACCACTAAAGTATGATAAATATTTTATTTCATATCCAAGCCAAAACATATATAGACATGATTAAAAACACTCTAAAAAAATATAACAAAAGACACACAAGGGGGCGCTGACGCCGTGTCCTCAATAATCCATATATCAAAAATCAAGCTGTTAACCATACATGCCCAACCAATTACTCCCAGCTATTCCCAAAATTCAATGCCAGTGCATAATCATATTTACAATTATATATATACAACCTCAAATCAATAAATGTGCAAACTATGCTCACAAAGTGCTAAGTGCTATAAAGTGTTGAAAATATATATAAAATGGACACATCGGGGCAGGAAAGGCAAGGACAGGCTAATACAGTATAATGTGTTACAAGTATACAAATAATGGACAAACCAGCTCAGGCCCCTGAATCACCGCCGGCGCGTATCGTGACGCTACTTACGTCACTTCATCAGGGCGAAGAGGTTGGTATGGGCCCACGGTGTCATGTATGGTTAACAGCTTGATTTTTGATGTATGGATTATTGAGGATTATTGTGTGTCTTTTGTTATATTTTTTGGAGTGTTTGTATAAGTTATGTCTATATATGTTTTGGCTTGGATATGAAATAAAATGTGATATTTTATTTATCATACTTTAGTGGTGCCACTCTTTCGCCTGGATAATATTGGGGGAGTGTGGGAACCCGCTTATCTTTGTGTTTGCTGTATTGCACCTGTATGAGTGCATGGCCGGGCGTGTGTGCACACTGTTAAATTCAATTACTGGTGAGGTCCATTTTCTAGTTTTCTCTATCTCTACAATGCTGCACCTCCATCTCTCTCCTGCTATCCGCGTCACCCAGTCTCTGCACCCCTATCTCTGCTCTGCTCCCAGCTGCACCTGTATCTCCACCCTGCTCCCTACTGCAGTGTTGGCTTGTGATAATGGTGGGCCACACCAGTAGTCCTGCAGATATGTGTCCCCATAGGGCATGGCCTACTGCCAGGGTAAAAAGTGCTGCTGCCGGAGCAGGTTGGTAAGCAAGTGTGGAGGGGGTGGAAGGGGGCAGTGGCAGGATTGCGTTGTTTGCATGTTTATATGGCACTCAGTATGATTGGGAAGCCACCAGCACCGCGCTCTGATGCTTCTTACTGATGTGACTACATGTCACACTGGTGCAGAACATCATCGGGTACAAACTGCAAGACCGCTTAGAGCTTCCAAAGCGCACTCTGCAGCGCACTGAGCGCCATATAGACATTCCAACCCACATACATACAATCCAATGTATTCTATTTTCCCCATAATCCCTCCTCTCATCTCACCTTTCCTCTGGTGGTGTCCAAGAATGATATACTTTCCTGGGACCCAAGAATAATTTCCCCTGGTGGGCACTGAGACTGATTTCCTCTAGTGGGCCCCAACAATGATTTGATATTGAGGACCCTGAGAACGATTCTCAGGGCCCCAACAGTTTTTTCCTATGTTTGAACCCAATAGTGATTTTCTATGGTGGACCCCAAGAATAGTTTCCTCTGGTGGCATGAGAATGAAAGTACAGTAGACTGAACTTCCGCTTTAAAGTGGACCAACACCCAAGCGGATCGGCCCGGGAATCTATAAGATTCCCGGACCGATCCGATCCCTTCCCGCGGGGCATCCAAAATCGGTATGCCCCACTGTGTGAAACCCCCCAGAACACCCATTCACCTACCTGGATCCCGATCCAACAGCGCATGCGCGGGCCGCATCTCGCGCTTCTCTCTAGCAGGACGCCATTTGTGAATGGCCGGTGCGGGCACGAGATGCGGCCGCCAGTGTGCTCCGAGCCGCTGTGGTAAGATGTCTCATTGACGAGCATACCACAGCGGCTCAGAGCGCGCTGATTGGATAAGTGGACGTGTATGCGCCGTAGGAGCAGGGTGAGGTGAGTTTTTACACGAGATCTGGGGGGTTTCACATAGCGGGACACCCCGATCGGGGTGCCCCGTGGAAGTGGACTAAGACCCAGGATCAGGGCCAGATTTTGAGGGGGGCGCAAGGGGCTAGAGCTCCTGCAAAGGGGGCCCCCACCAACCTTTGGGTTATGGGCTGGTCCAGAAGGCTTTTAAGTCTTTGGTCTGATGGGCCGCTGGGCCGGCAAAAAAGCAGCAGCATTGGGGGGGGGGGCGCCTGGGCAAGCATTTTTTTGTTTTTGCAATCCTGCAGCCAAAGCCACCACAGGGCAGGATGGAGAGTCTAGAGCAGCAAAGCCGCCATCAGCAACGCTACAGTGATGGGTGCAGAGCTGTCACTGCACATAAGCCACCAAGCACAGCCGCTGGCAGCTCAATGCAGGGAGCTGTCCATTTTCTGCTGGACCAGCTGAAACACACAAGGGTGGTACAAGGGACTCGATCTGACGTTCCAGTAAGTAGGCGGGTGCCAGACAACTACCAATCAGTTACTTGGCTGGACTTTTATTTTAAAGAAAAAATACTGTATCTGGGGCCTCCACCAGAATTTGCGCCCACCTCACTTAATCCAGCCCTGCCCAGGATAGTGAAAATCCTGGGTGTTGGTCCACTTTAAGCCAGGTTGTATACTTGTCTGAATAAGGGTTTTTGAGGGAGCATCTGAAAGCTTGCAGAGATGGGGAGTGGCAAATTCAGCAGGAGAGGACATTCCAGAAAATCGGAGAGGCACGTGAGAAGTCCTGGTTGTGAGAGTGAGAGAAGGTGACCAGGATGGAAGTCTAGTTTGACATCCCTGGATTAAAGGTGTCTAAAGAGAGATTTGTATGTTAGCATTTTAAACAGGATTTGCTGTAGGACTGGCAGCCAGTGCAGGGACTGACAGAGGAAAGGAGATGCAATAAACAAAGCAGAATTGTCAGAGTTGTCTAGAGATCTCCCCTAGATCATACCACCCAAGTGTCCCTGATTTGGAGGGACTGTCCCTATTTTGGGTCTATGCCCCCCTGTCCCTCGTTGTTCTCATTCATCCCTCTTTGAGGTGTAACATGCAGATCTGCAGCAATAAATGGTTCATTTGCCTATTCAAAGTGTTTCTATTGTAACTGTTACATCCTATCTCCTATCCATCCCTCAAGAGAGGGGGTGTGGCCTAATATAACACTTGTCGCTCTTTCCCACCCTGAAAAGTTGGAAGGTATGCATACCTACCAACTTTTCAGGTTGGGAAAGAGGGACATTTGTTAAATGAAGCCACACCCCCTCTCTTGATTGATGGATAGGAACTAGGTTATAACAGTTAAAACAATATAAACACTATGCATACCTCTCAAGTGTCCCTGATTTGGACGGACTGTCCCTATTTGGAGGCCGCGTCCCCCTGTCCCTCGTTGTCCTCATTTGTCTGTCTTTGAGGTGTAACATGCAGATCTGCAGCAATAAATGGTCCATTTTCCTATTCAAAGTGTTTATATTGTTGTAACTGTTACAATGTATCTCCTATCCATCAATTAATGAGGGGACGTGGCCTAATTTACATATTGTCCCGATTTCCCATTCTGAAAAGTTGGGAGGTATGACTATGAATAGACAAATGAATCATTTATTGATGCAGATCTGCATGTTATACCTCAAAGAGGAACAAAATAAATTGGTGTGGTCGGCACTCCTAAAAAAATGTTTCCATATAATGAGATAAATAAAGATTTGGGTGCTACCTGCCGGCGATTATATCCCTAAGTAATCCCAAACCATGAACAATTAACCAATAGATAGGTAGGCGCACACCAGTATTTGTGATTTGCGAAAATGTTTTTTTTTATTTCATAGAAAAAGTATGATTACAAAAGATCTACATATGAATAAATATATACATATATATATACACACACAGAAAATAAAGTATGTCGGGTGTAGTCGTTATTCAATGAAAAGGATACAATCATGAATAGAGAGCCAAGTGTGTTCAGCTGAGGGAACTGTGTTGCACCAAGACACTGTAAATAATGGCAAGATAACCTTGTATATAATCTTGTACCAGATATGTGATTATCCACACACAAAGCCAACCATCCCCCAAAAGAAACATTCTCCTCAAGACTTCACTGATACAGAACTGCGATTGTTGATTTCTTTATTCTGCTGCATTAAAGTGGACCAACACCCAGGGGTGATCAGCCCGGGAATCTATAAGATCAGATCCCTCCCCGCGGGGCATCCGAAATCGGTGTGAAACCCCGCAGGACGCCAGTAAACCTTACCTTATTCCCGTTCCAACGGCGCATGCGCGAGCCGCGGCCGCATCTCGCGCTTCTCTCTAGCAGGGCTCTCACCCGCGTTTGTGAATGGCCGGCGCGGGCACGCTCCCTGTTAGAGGGAAGCGCGAGATGCGGCCTCCAGCATGCTCAGTGCCGCTGTGGTTGTCCGTCGCTTGTCCATGCATAGCACAGCGGCTCTGAGCGCTCTGATTGGACTAGCGCTCGCGTAGGAGCGGGGTGAGGTGAGTTTTTTAGGCCGATCTGGGGGGTTTCAACCAGCGGGGTTTCACCCCCGATCGGGGTGCCCCAGGATAGTCAAAATCCTGGGTGTTGGTCCACTTAAATAGGCAGCCATCTTAGCGGAGCCTGGTATGTGGTGCCACGTGCGCCTGTAGGCGTTCAGTGCGTCACCTCCGTCAACCAGCATATGCGGAAGCTGGGGCGAACGTCATTTCTGCCAACCAACGCTGACGCCGCAGGTCGACAACCAACTACACCTGACTACTTACTAATATTTTATTTTCTGTGTGTGTGTATATATATATATATATATATATATATATATATGTATATATTTATTCATATGTAGATCTTTTGTAATCATCCTTTTTCTATGAAATATAAAATTTATTTTTGCAAATCACAAATACTGGTGTGCGCCTACCCATCTATTGGTTAACACCTCAAAGAGGGACACATGGGAACAACAAGGGACAGGGGGACATGGACTCAAAAGAGGGACAGTCCCTCCAAATCAGGGACACTTGGGAGATATGGGGTAGGCCCCCAGATCTCACTCTCCTGGTGGGCCCCTCGCTCAGACACCGATGTGCTGTATCTCTACTAGAGAGCCACAGATGGTAAATACAGGCTCTAAATGAGGCAAATGTGACTCATAAATCAAAATAAAAATCCCGTGTAATTTATTGTCAGTTGCCTAGAGACTCTCCGATCACAACCTCAGCAACAGAAGAGCTGCAACTCCGCCTTTCACCACCAGGTGTCGCTTAAAGTATTAGGAAGGCGCCATTTTTCTGTAGCAAAGGAATAACTAACAAAGCGCAGGAAAAATGGCGGAGCAGGAGACAGCTTGGGTACCGGGAGAGGCTGGGAAACGGCACAAAGCATTTCCGGTAGGCGGCGGCGGTGTCATTCTTGGAGGAGTCGGGTAGCGCCGGGTATTTGTGTGTAAGTGATGTCTGTGCATTTATGATGCGCTCTGTGAAGGAGGTGGCAGGCATGTTAAAGTGAAACTCCACGCAGAGGTGAGAGGCAGCCCGCCATTATTGGTTGCTATGGGCAACACCTCAGCCTCTCCTTCTTCTATATTCGCCTCGTTTTTCGCTTTATACCCCTGGCTCCATTAAACCGGACCTTCACCATGATTTATAGAAAACCCCAAACGCTTAAAAAACTATTCCCCAGCATCTAAAGGTAATATATTTTAAGTTTTTATTCACTTATTCTTTCCACCACTGGGCTGCAACTCTGTTCAGGACTTTAGGATACGGGCGCTGCCATCTTGACTCAGAAGCATCACACTTACTGAGGAGAGGAGAGTGGGATAAAGTATAGGGGTGGGGTTATAGCTGTGCTTTGCTCAGACATAGCAGAGCCGGGGTCAGGAAATCCCAGAATGCAGAGCAGCTCTGTCAGAAGGCACTTCCTGCTTGCAGGCTGCCTGATGTTCCATGAGCCGCCATCTTGGATGTTTAAAGGCTCAAAACATGCAGTAGATGCAGGTAGGATGATTTTTAATGTGAGCAATCTGTATGTACAGGGTGTGGGAAACATATAAGATAGGCTTTTATTCAGGGTGAAGGTCCGGATTAATGTGAGCAATCTGTATGTACAGGGTGTGGGAAACATATAAGATAGGCTCTTATTCAGAGTGAAGGTCTGGATTAATGTGAGCAATCTGTATGTACAGGGTGTGGGAAACATATAAGATAGGCTTTTATTCAGGGTGAAGGTCCGGAATAATGTGAGCAATCTGTATGTACAGGGTGTGGGAAACATATAAGATAGGCTCTTATTCAGAGTGAAGGTCTGGATTAATGTGAGCAATCTGTATGTACAGGGTGTGGGAAACATATAAGATAGGCTCTTATTCAGAGTGAAGGTCTGGATTAATGTGAGCAATCTGTATGTACAGGGTGTGGGAAACATATAAGATAGGCTCTTATTCAGAGTGAGGGACCGCTTTAAACCGACACAACAAACATTCCTCATACGCCCCCTCCCCAGAGTAATTTAGATTGCTGCACATAAAAATCCATTTACCTTTTTCTAACTCCGGCTGTGGTAAATTTTAGAAACAAAATGGCGGTGCATGTATCTGCAGGCCATCTGCAAAAAGGAAGTTCTTCCTGTTACTTGCCATTGTCAGTTGAATCAAAGTAGCAGCATGGCTGAAATGCTGGGAGAGGAAGCTCCAAAATGGCCGCTACCACTAGAAATCTAGTGAGGAGGCGTTTTGGCTTTGAGTGGCTGCAGGAGCAAATGCTGACAATGATTCAGTATCATGCATGCAGATGGGGCGTGGGAGTTATGGGGAATTTTCTTTTCCACCTGTGCCAGGCTGTTGGTCTGGTTTAAAGTGGACCAACACCCAGGATTTTCACTATCCTGGATGTTGGTCCACTTCAGCGTGGCATCCGAGATTAGACTGTGTGAAACCCCCCCAAAAGCCCCAAAAAACGTACCTTTTCGGCGACGGATAAGCCACCGCCGCCGCCGCCTCCCGCGCGTCCCTCTTACAGGGCACGCGCCCGCGCCGGCTGATCCGTCGCCGATAAGGTAAGGTTTTTTGGGGCTTTTGGGGGGGTTTCACCCCGCGGGACACCCCGATCTCGGATCTTATAGATTCCCTGGGTGTTGGTCCACTTTAATTGGCCACTGCAGTCATGTGGTGGCTGGACACCTGGACCATGTTACGGCAGCAACCAATCACAGAGCTAGATTTAGTTTCGCAGGGGGACTGAGGAGAGAGGTAAGATTTATTTGGTTTAACTAGGGATGCCCACCTGCCCTCTTTAAAGTGGACCAAAACCCAGGATTGTTACTATCCTGGGTTTTGGTCTTTGCCCCCCCGGGCACCCTGATTGGGGATGCCCCACTGTGTGAAACCCCCCAGGTCACCCGATCTCACTCACCCTTCCCCGGTCCTACTGTGCATGCGCAGCCTCTCGTCCAATCGGCGCACTCGGATCCGCTCAAGCCCCTTCGTCCTAGAGTTCGTCTAAGCCGCGCGGACCCGAGCGCACTGGCGGCCGCATTCCCCTTTAACAGGGAGCGTACCTGCGCCTGCCATTCACAAATGCCTGATGCGGGCATGCGCCCTGCTAAAGGTATAGCGGGGAAAGAAGGTGAGTTTTTGGGCAACCTGGGTGGTTTGACACAGCAGGGCATCCCAAATCTGGATGTTCTAGGGGTGAGCAGGTATGCTTCTATGAATAAGGACCCCCTTAGGGTCCGAAACGCGTTAGACCACATGTGGTAACTGTCAACTGCCAGGGTCGTTTATTGCATTTTATGCTGCATCTATTGATTGGAGACCATTTTAACTTTTTCTTATAATAAAGCATTGGAATTTTTAAGGAGTGCGGACCTTTTCCTGAACTGCTTGAGCAGGTATGCTTGCCCTGGAGTCTCATAGACTCCAGGGTGGGTTTTGGTCCACTTGAAGATTCAGTACTGTTAACATCATGATATTATGATTGCGTAACAAAGTGCTATGATTTAAATCTGTGCATGTAAAGTGGAACTCCAGCCAGTTACGTTTCAGTATTTTTTACTGAGTTTTCAGCGATACAATTAGCATAATACTGCCATCCCGCATAGGGGAGGTATAAAAAAAAATATAAGAACTAGCAGTTTGTGTTACACAAAATAGTAGGTTAACCCTACTCGTGTTTAGACAGTCGTAACTACAAAATATGGAATGGGGGTCCCCACCTACCCCCCAAAAGGTTGCCAGAGAGACAGCACTACCTTCCAGAGTATTAATAAAAAATTATTATTGTATTGAAAATACACATAACTAAAAAGACACCAATTACATTACATTAAAGACTAAATAACATATACACACTAGACATCGGGGGGCGCCAGAGATCCATCATAATTCATCATATTGCATGTAAAAAAAAAACCTAATATCACAATTAGAAAATACTATACAAATTCAAATGATCCCTACACATAGAATAAAGGATCTACAGCTAACCCTACAGAAAATTCTGTATGTGTAATATGTTGTTGTATGTGTTTGCTACCTCTTTGGTTGGTCCTTTTGTATCTATGAAATTTGCACAGTATTTCTGGCACAGGCACTTTATTAGCTTTATTAGTATATAGAATTTGTCTTGTATTATTTTCGACAATAACTACATCGTTTGCACATTGTGGATTGTTATATGAATTTTCTGTAGGATTAGCTGTAGATCCTTTATTCTTTGTGTAGGGATCATTTGAATTTTTGTAGTATTTTCTAATTGTGATATTAGGTTATTTATTTATTTATATGCAATATGATGAATTATTATGATGGATCTCTGGCGCCCCCCGGTGTCTAGTGTGTATATGTTATTTAATCTTTAAAGTGGACCAACACCCAGGATTTTGACTATCCTGGGTTTTGGTCCACTTTGGTGGGGCACCCCGATCGGGGGTGCCCCGCTGTGTGAAACCCCCCAGAACGCCCCAAAAACTCACCTCTCCCCGCTCCCACGTGACCACTCCAGCCAAGCACAGCGCGCGTCCAAGCGGCCTTGGACGCGCGCTGTGCTTGGCTGGAGTGGTCACGTGGGAGCGGGGAGAGGTGAGTTTTTGGGGCGTTCTGGGGGGTTTCACACAGCGGGGCACCCCCGATCGGGGTGCCCCACCAAAGTGGACCAAAACCCAGGATAGTCAAAATCCTGGGTGTTGGTCCACTTTAAAGATTAAATAACATATACACACTAGACACCGGGGGGCGCCAGAGATCCATCATAATAATTCATCATATTGCATATAAATAAATAAATAACCTAATATCACAATTAGAAAATACTACAAAAATTCAAATGATCCCTACACACATAGCAGCTCAGCGACTCTGAGCGCTGGAGGCCGCGTCTCGCGCTTCCCTCTAACAGGGAGCGTGCCTGCGCCGGCCATTCACAAACGGCCGGCGCGGGTGCGCGCCCTGCTAGAGGGAAGCGCGAGACACGGCCGCGGCTAGCGCATGCGCCGATGGAACGGGGCTGAGGTAAGGTTTGTGGGCCTCCTGGGGGGTTCCTCCCCGCGGGACATCCCGATTTCGGATTCCCCGCGGGGAGGGATCTGATCTGTCCGGGAATCTTATAGATTCCCGGGCCGATCCCCCCCTGGGTGTTGGTCCACTTTAATGTAATGTGGTGTCTTTTTTGTTTTGTGTATTTTCAATAAAATTATAATTTTGTATTAATACTCTGGAAGGTAATGCTATCTCTCTGGCAACCTTTTGGGGGTAGGTGGGGACCCCCATTCCATATTTTGTAGTTACTACGGTTTTCTTGCCAGGGATATTGTGCACACCGTGTGATCTTCGGGTTGATCCCTTTATGGTGTGGGTTTTAGTGCTGTCCACTTTTTCTTTTCCTTTTGGCTCGTGTTTGGACAGTCCACAGTATAATTGCAAAAATGATAGAACAATGGCCATACAACATATTCAATGCAGCTAGCACAATCCACATTACACCCCGTTCTCTTTTGGGGCTGTGGGGCCGTGTGGTACCCGCAACCGGCACTGTCGCCTGCACACCTATTAGCTTGTGATCATTATGTTAGGAGTGTTAGGGTGTGACGTCAGACTGTCGAATACAGTCATGTGTATGTGGAGGGTGAAGCCATTGAAAACGCAGAAAACATTTCGAACCGTAGGCCTTGATTCACAAAGGGTAGAAAAAAACTCAACTGGTAGTAAAAAATTCAATTAATGAGAAAAAAGCCTGAGAATTTCACTGTTAGTGAATCACCAGATAGGAAGACAATGAAAGTCAATGGCACTTTTTACTACAGATAAAAAGGGAGTAAAAAGTTCAATCCCTTTTTCAGGAGTAAAAAAGTGCCATTGACTTTCATTGTTTTCCTATCTGGTGATTAACTAACAGTGAAATTCTCAAGCTTTTTTCTGATTAATTGAATTTTTTACTACCAGTTGAGTTTTTTTCAACTCTTAGTGAATCAAGGCCATAGTATTACAAAGATGAAGAGAAGAGGACCCAGTTTGAGGGGTCAAGATAGAGAGAAAGGAGGAAACTGAGAGGGAGGGGGGGGGGTTTATCGCTTGAACTCCAGCCAGTTATAATGGCGCATAGGAGCAGGGCCGGCCCTTGGGTCACAAGGTGCAAGAATTCAGATTGTTGCCCCCCCAACACACTGACCCTCACTCTCAGACAATGTAGAAGAGATTGAGATAATGTGCAATAGATATAAGGGAGAGACAGGAATCAGCGGTAAAAGAGGGACTGTGGAAACAGAAGATGGGAATCTAGAAAATAGCAAGGGATAGAGAAGATAGAAGGTATGCTGGGCTCCGGGAATAGGTAAGTAAATCTGGGGTTGACACAGCTGGGCACCCCAATTCCGGATGCCTAATAAAGAGGGAAATCACTGCCCCTCTAGTCTTATAGACTTGAGGCGGGGTGGTTGCTCCTATTTAAATCGCATAGTTTTCCCTAGATTGTCTTTTGGCTGTTTTTTGTGTGTATAACAGTCACCTGCAATGTCCCTGTGGAAAATGGTGGAACCAAGGTCCACTCTGTGAGTCTTGGGTTTTTCAATAAGCCTAGTCATAGGTCCACCACCAATGCCAACACAAGCAGAGCCTTTAGGAAAATGGCAAGGCCATCCCAGATCCTCCTCATTATCCAGCACTGCATCAGGTCGGGGTCTCCTTCATACCTGGATTTGATTGGTTTACTAGTCTAATGGTGTATCATAGCCATATTGCACAAGGAGCTAGTGCTAACATTTGAGTAAAGCTGGGACTTCAGGGGTTGCTGGAGGGAGATGTAACCAGAGACCTTACTTAAAGTGGACCAAAACCCAGGATTTTGACCATCCTGGGTTTTGGTCCACTCCCCCGCCCTGCTATGTGAACCCCCCCCCCCAGATCTCCCAAATAAACTCACCTCACCGCTGTCCTACGGCGCATAAGCGGCCGCTCGTCCAATCAGCGCGCTCGAAGCCGCTGAGCTATGCACGTCTAAAAGACCTTTTTTAGCTCAATGGCTCCGAGCGAGCTGGTGGCCACATCTTGCGCTTCCCTCTAACAGGGGTTTCACACAGCGGGGCATTCCGATTTTGAATGCCCTGCGGGGAGGGGATGGACCGGCCCGGGAATCTTATAGATTCCCGGCCAATCCAGCAGGGTTTTGGTCCACTTTAAAGCGGACCTCAAGTCTAAAATGTAGAGTTTAGTAGATTGCTCCCATAACACCACACACACACACACACACACACACACACACACACACACACACACACACACACACTCTCCTTGGCGCTTGGTGGTGCAGCTTAAGCTACTTCAGCAGATGTGTGTGACCGAGCCTCTGTTTTTAGCAAAGTTAAAGACAGATTATAGGTTGGTCAGCAAGCTAACAGGGTTGAGTGCTGTGGCTCCTTTAAGACTCGTGTATCCTAATTGCCCTGGTAACATGCACCTCCCAGGTTAGTTATAAAATGGTCTGAGCGGCTGTCACCCCTTCTTTGTTCCCCCACACAATCCGTGATGTAAGCTGTTTGAGAGAGAGTAAAGTCAAAAATGACTTAAACCAGCCCAACACAACAAGCAGTGCTCATATGCCCAGTCCCCGGGGCAATTTAGATTTTCCTTTTTCTAACTTCTGCTGTAGTAAATTTGAGAAAGAAAATGGCGTCTCATGCATTTGCAGGCCACCTGCAAACAGGAAGTACTGTGCATTGTCCGTTATGTCAGTTAAATCCAGGCAGCAGCATGGCTGAGATGCTGGGAGAGGAAGCTCCAACATGGCCGCTACCTTTCTTTTCCAACTGTGCCAGGCTGTTGGTCTGGTTTAAAAGTGGACCAAAACCCAGCCCAGCACGTGCATGTTCCCTGTTAGAGGGAAGCGGGGGATGCGGCCGCCAACACGCTTGGAGCCGATGGACTTACACACTGTCTTAGATGGCGTGACGTCAGCGGCTCCGAGCCCACTGATTGGACGAGCGGCCACGCATGCGCCATAGGACCGGGAAGAGGTGAGTTTCTTCGGGCGATCTGGGGGGTTTCACACAGTGGGGCACCCCCCGATTGGATATTCAAAATCTTGGATTTGGTCCACTTTAACTCCCTGTTGTGGAACAGCGGGCAGTTTCTATGTAACTGAACTGCATGGTCTAAAATCTGTCTCTAAACTTGGTTAAAAACAGAGGCTCGGTTACACAAATCTGCAGAAGTAGCTTAAGCTGCACCACCAGCGCCAAGGTGCCCCTGTGAGGTGCAGTCCTAACTCTAATCTATGAGACCCCCATTTGGGACATACAGTGCAATAGATAAATTGGGAGCAGGCTTACCTGAGGTTGCCCTAAACCTCTCAAGTGCAAGCCATGGGGCGGAAGGGTCAAAGACTTTGCAATACAGTCTAGACCAATTTATGTATTGCATTGTATGTCCCAATTAGGACTGCACCTCACAGGGGCACCTTGGCGCTTGGTGGTGCAGCTTCAGCTACTTCTGCAGATGTGTGTGACCGAGTCCTCTGTTTTTAACCAAGTTTAGAGACAGATTATAGGCTGGCCTGCAAGCTAACTGGTTTGAGTGCTGTGGCTCCTCTAAGACTTTTGTATCCTATTTGCCCTGCTAACGTGCACCTCCCAGGTTAGTTATAAAATGGTCTGAGCGGCTGCCACCCCTCCTTTGTTTCTACTGAACTGCATGGTAGCATAATTCTGACAGCCCTGCATCTGAAAAAGCCAGTCCCACAATGAAAATTACCCTAAATCTCATCGCAATAATGCCCTGGCAAGAAGACCAATTTAAGATTGCCCAGCTGTGTGTATGCCCTTGGATCGCCTGTAAACTCACCTTTTCCTCGTTCACATGGTGCATGCACGGGCCACTCAGCACCATTCATTCTATTCAGACTTCCATTGTACAGCATGGTCTGGACTCGGGCCTTCAACTTATTACCCTAAAGTGACAGGTTTCGGCTCTGGCAATTTTTTTCCAAAGATCCTTTGCTAACCGCAGGCTTGTTAAGACCTTCTTTCAGGGTGTTACTCATGTGCGTCCGCCGCGTAAGCCTCTGCTACCGGTTTGGGACTTAAACTTGGTGTTGTCTGCTCTATAGGGTCCTCCTGTAGAGCAGACAGTTCAATGCAGTTCAATGCTGCGCTGTCCATATTGACTCTTAACCCTTTGAGTGCCGGCCTACTTAGATTTTTTGTCACACTGCCCGACGACTTTTCACGTTTTTGCGCTACACGTGTGCAACCTTGATTTTTGAAGGGATTTCCAGGGATTTCCACGAAAATTATATATTGTTTTTTTCAGCAGAGTCTGGGCTTCAACATGAAATGTCTTGTTTGGCCTTTTTTTAGTGTATTCTCAATACTTTTGGGTGAAATATGTGCAAAAAATGAAAAAAACCTATTGTTTACAATTTGTAGTGTTTTTTTTTTTGTAATAAAAAATGCAAGTTTGTTAATAAAATATTATTGCGTGTGAAAGCCCTATTTCTCCCGGTTACAATGGTACCACATATGTATAGGTATACACCCTTTCCTGCCCAGGAAACTCCCCCAAACTGAAACAGCAGTTTAGGAGATTTCAGATAGGATACAACTATGCAATATGATTGCATAGTTGTAAGGGGTTAATAAAAAAAAAATGACATAGGGTTCCCCCTCCCGGGGGGGGGGGGGGGGGGACCTCATTTCTTTTTTGGAATTCTAAGGGTTAAAAACCCCTAAAATCCCCCCAAAAAAATGACATAGGGTCCCCCTTACCCAGCATTACTGACCCGGACCAGCTATGGGGGCTTGTAGAACAGGGCGCAGGGGCCAGCGTTGGTGGCCCCTGGCCCTGCAGGCTACTAGCCCACATAGCCACGTGGCCCGGGCCCTTCTGCCCCCCCCCCCCGGCCGTTGGGGAGGCAGGTAATGGGGGGCTGGGGGTTATGGCAAGTCACCCGCTTGCCGCAGGTGACCTGCCATACCCAGAGCCTTGTGAACTGGTATAAGGGGTCTCATGGACCCCTTACCAGTTCACAAAGGGTTAAGTTAAAAAAAAAAGACACCAGACAAATATTTTATTATTCTTTTTTTGACTTATACTTACCTCCCATCCATCCAGTGTCCCTCCCTGCCTGACACCCTCCCTGCACCGATCACTGCTGACAACTGACAGATCGGTGCTGGTAACCCGAGGAGCGGGATGACGTCATCAAGTGGGCGGGACCAGCGCTGGCTGAAGAGGATGGTGAGGGCCCGTTTCTGGGCCCTCACAAGCAGCGTGGAAAGCCCAGGGGGGGGGGGGGATCGGAGCCCCCCCTGGTGAAGAGAAGACCCGGGGAGAGCCATCGCGCTGCCAGGTGAGTAAATGTCATTTACTTTTTTTTTTTTTTTTACAGATGTCGGCGGGGGAGGGGGGGGCTATTCTGGGCCCCCTCCTGAAGATCAGAGGCCTGGGGGCGGAAATCCTTTCAAATGAGGGGTAAGGTAAGTCTGTATGTTTTTTACTTTTTTTCATGGGCCTCTAAAGTCAGCTACGTGACTCTCACGTAGCTGGCACTAGAAGGGTTAAAGTGGCCTTTTTGGTGGCTATTACTTCGGTGCATCGAGTCTCTGGGCTGGCGGCGCTTTCCATTAAACCTCCTTTTTTTTAGAGGCATCGGGATAAGGTGGTGTTCCGTCTTAACCCAGAATTTTTGCCCAAGGTTGTCTCTGCTTTTCATCTCAACGAGGACATTGTCTTACCTTCCTATTGTCCTGCCCCTGCTAATTCCAAGGAACGGAACCTTCATTCTCTGGATGTGGTCAGGGCGCTCAAGTATTATTTGGTCGCCACTGAGCCTTTTAGGAAGTCTGATTCTCTTTTTGTTCTTCCTTCCGGTACTAGGAAGGGCTTACCTCCGGCAAAATCTACTATCAGCGAGTGGATTAGACAAGCGGTGCCAAAGGAAAGGAACCTCCCTTTCATGTTACTGCTCATTCTACTAGGGCTATTGGTGCCTCTTGGGCTTTTCAGCACCAGGCTTCTGTTGAACAAGTTTGTAAGGCCGCTACTTGGTCTTCTGTTCATACTTTTTCTACGTTTTTACAAGGTTGATGTTAGGGCCTCAGATGATGCTTCAGGCGGTAGTGGCTTGAACTGCTTGCCGTTACTCATTGGGGATCCCACCCTACTTTAAAGTGGACCAACACCCAGGATTTTGACTATCCTGGGTTTTGGTCCACTTCAGGGGGGCACCCCGATTGGGGGTGCCCCGCTGTGTGAAACCCCCCAGAAAGCCCCCAAAACTCACCTCACCACGCTCCCACGTGGCCGACGGACAAGCGGGTGACAGCGACGGACAAGACAGCGCGTCTGCCGCCACCTCCCGCACGTCACTCTGACAGGGCCCGCGCCGGCCATTCACAAGCGGCTGGCGCGGGCACGTCTAGAGAGGCGTGCGGGAGGCGGCGGCTGCTGCTGCCGCCGATGAGGTACGTGTTTTGGGAGGGGTTTCACCGCGCGGGACATCCCGATCTCGGATGTCCCGCGGTGTGGGATGTGATCGGCCCAGGTATCTTATAGATGCCCGGGCCGATCACACCTGGGTGACGGTCCACTTTAAGGACACTGCTATTGGATGTCCCAGAAGTAATGATTGAATGAAACAGGCCGCGCTGTACACTTGGAAAAATACAATTCTGTGATTACTCACCTGTAGAATTGATTTTACTGTGTACAGCACGGCCTGTTGTCGTTGCCCTTGGTTGCCTCTTTATGGTGATTGGTTCCTAGTTAGCATTTTTTAGGCCGTGTATTCTTTGATCATGGTTTATCTCCCGGCTTCTTGCATACCTGCTTTTCAACACTGGGGGTCTATTTGTGATTCCTGGCTTTTTATAGGGCCGGGAGGAGCCACCAGTCTTCTGCAGTCTACTGCGCCACCTTGTGGCGGAATACCCAGAAGTAATGATTGAACGAAACAGGCCGCGCTGTACACAGTAAAATCAATTCTACAGGTGAATAATCACAGAATTGTATTTTTTTTTAACTATAGGTTTGCTTTCAGTCGTTGATTTATTCAGCGATGTGTGTGCGCATCTTTTGATGCCGTTGTCTGATGATTAACTTGTGTGTGGTCATTACTGGGTCACTTTCTAACTGGAAAAAGAAGCAACCAGACAGGTTATACAGCTTTCTGTTCTTGATTGGCTCTTAAAACCGGGCATATTACTGTAAAGAGTGGGGTGGGTTAGTAGTTTTTTTTTGCACTATAGAATCCATCCGTCACCTCCTGACCTGGTGACGGCTGAGCTCACAGCCACTTGTGTTTGTTATAGAAGGAGAGAAGAGGGACCGTTTTCGTTTTTCTTCATCTACCCAAGGAAGAAGCGGTTGCTCTGACCGCGAAGCGCAGGTGGAGCCGCCTCCCGCCCTGTCTGTCCTCCCTAATGGTCTAGTTACTTCCCTCTCACGGCTGAGTATCTTTACTTTTACAATTGTATCTTGTTTCACTCTTAGCAGTCACGGTGCATGTATTATAATATGTGGTTTAAATTAATACATTTGAGTTTTGTTATTGTCTATGATATTTTGTAAACACTTGTATGCTCTGAGGGTTTTTTCTTAAAGAACCTAAGTATGTTTTGCACAATGCACATGACACTTTATTGGTAGGTTTTTCTGACTAAATCGGTGTAGGATATTTTTTATGATATTTACTGTTTCTTGATCTATTTTTGTGCCGGCACAAATTAGTATAGGGAAGTTTATCCCATACAGGGATTAGGCTGTGGGTATATATATATATATATATATATATTCTTTCCTTTACAATTTTTGTATACATTAAGGGCAATACTAGGACAGACCCATATACAATGACAGGGCAGGTAGAGGTGTGTTTTTAATATGTCCGTTGTCGTGTTGTTGTGGTTTTTAAATGTTTGTTGTGGACTTTGTATTAATAAATTGTAGAGTGAACTTTATTATATGGTGGTGCTTCTTTTGTGTGACTCTCTGGTCTGGTTGACCATTGAGCCAATTGTTTTCGGTTTTCTTCTATCCTAGTAACATCTATTGATTGGCATTGAGGAGAAGTCTCCCAACAGATAATCTCAGCAGTAATAGGATCTAATAAGCTATAAACAAGTCTATTAGTTTAGGTGCGCTTTGGGGTAAGTTCTAATGATGATTCCTGGGGGTCGTATATTTATACTGATCAAGAAAGAGAAATGGTGGGGGGGGGGCAAAGCAAGGTATTATCCTTAGTTGATACCAGTCTGTTAGAGGTTATCTGGCGCCAGATACAATATATCTTTGTTAGATTACATCTGGTTTGACACCATACCTCTATATTGATTTAAATGATAATATATGCTGTGTGATTTTACTCATGCAGCAACAGAAACCAAATAGTGTTGTAAAATTTTTTGACCACACATAGATAGATCACATCAGAATTATATTATCATAGAATGTGTATCTATGCTGTATTTCTATATATTCTTTAAAGAAAAAAAGGAGTGAAACTCACCGCCGCGGCCCGGGGGTACGCCGACCTACCCAGGGCCTCTGAGGTTCTGTCGCCTGTGTAGTTGCTGTTAGATATTTATTCACAGCTGTAGTTGGTATAATTTGTGTGGAAAGTTCCTCTGGTCTTTAGTAATCCTCTCTGCCTTGGTTGCCTTAAATGATTCATAAGGCTTGTTGTGTGTTAAAACTAGATTTATTGTTTAGTAGAAGTAAAAAATAAAAATAAAATAAATGAGATCCTTAAAGTGGACCAACACCCAGCCCTTTTTTTTTTTTTTTTTTTCCCCCCTTTTTAAAAATATGTATCAAAAGCAGCATGACCCGATTTAAAAAGAAATGTAAATTAAACTTACCTGTGATCCTCCCTCGCCGCGTCGCTAACCGTTTTCGGTCCGGCCGCCATCTTTGATTTTGTGCTGTGGAGGAAGTGATAGTTTGAACTTTTGATGGCTGAATCTCGCGCATGCGCAGTGGTTAGGCGAAGCGCCGCTTCCGTCGGGAGCGAGCGGCGCTTCACCTAACACTACTGCGCATGCGCGAGTCTGTGAGGTTAGGTATCGGCGCGCACAAGCGCGCTCTCATTGCTGTGGAGAAGCAGAGGGGCGTATACATGCACGCTCCCGAGAGCTGAGAGAGGCCACCCCCCCCCCCGATGACGCGGAGACGTGAGGAACTGCAAGCAAAATCGCGCGACAGCTGAAGAGACCTGCTCCACGGACAAGAAATGCAAATTAACCCACAAGCGTGATTGACAACTGGTAATGAACGGACAAGAGATGGAGGGCGGGACTTCCGGCGAAAAATTATGAAGATTACAGACGCTGTGAGGGACAGAAGGCTGCAAAAGTCATCAAAAGGTAAGTGTTTTTTTATATTTAAGTGATTAGAATGATGTTGTTTTGGAGGGTGTTGGTCCGCTTTAAAGTCTGGTCTGGTGTCTATACAGGAGACAATATGATGTCAGTCTCCCTCTTAGCTCTTTGCGCAGACTGCCTTGTCCTTGAAGCAGCATGGGGGCTGCGTGCGCAGACATTTTTCACTGAGGTTGGCCTGACTGTTGCCCTGGGTGTTATCTTATGACGTGAGATTTAACCATTTATTTTCTCTCTGCTGGCACTTGCATTTATATCATATACTGTTATTGTCTGCACTTTAAAGTCTTATTAGAATGGGTTTCCCTGTGCAATATTAGGTAGTGTTTTAGGTTTATGTGTTTTTCATGCATTTGCACTTTATATATTGATATTTTTGTTTATATTGGATTATTGTATATACACTTTTTTTGCACATATTTTTGCCATATATATTATTATTTTTGTAGTATTTGGTTTTATGAAATTGCACATATATTTATATGTGGTTAGGATTTTTTGTGCCGGCACAAAAAGGATGGGTTATGACTATTCTAGGATATTTAATATTATTCACCCATAGGGCAGTTATTTAAGAGGCCCTTAGGGGCCATACACATTGATATAGATACATTTGGCCATACTGGTTGTTTTTAAATTTGTCTTGTGGTGTATGTATTTTAATTCTTTGGTTTTTTTGTACTAATAAAATCATTAATATATACTGTTTGTAGTGGTGCTTCCTTTGGGAGATTGGTGTGTTCTTTGCACGCCCACTCCAAATTTTTGTGGATTGCCTTTACAATAGGCAGAGCAAATTCCCGGTCTGTTATATTCTGGGTATAAAGTATACTTAGACTATATAGGTCACAGTTTCTATTGTACGTGACAAATCCAAATAGGTTTTGTAACCTCAGCCTTCTCGCTGACCACTGTTTTTTAAAGTGGACCAAAACCCACACTAATCGTCCCGAATTGATGATTCCCGGACTAATTGTTTTGTTTTTTTTTTTCCTACCACCCTGGGCATCCAAAATCGGGATGCCCTGCTGTGTAACCCCCCAGGTCGCCCCATTCATGTATCTCATTTCCCGGTCCAACGGCGCATGCGTGAGCCGCGGCCGCATCCCCGCTATCCCTCTGGCAGGGCGCGTGCTTGCAGCAGGCATTTGTGAATAGCTGGCGCGGGCATCCTCCCTTGTTAAAGGGAAGCGGAGGATGTGGCCGCCAGGGCGCTCAGAGCCACTGCTCTTAGACGCGTCATAGGCCTGGGAAGCGGTGAGTTGGTCTTGGCGTCCTGGGGGGTTTCACGCTGCGGAAAGGGGGAAAGTCAAAATCCCGGGTTTTGGTCCACTTTAACCTGCAATACACATACCCCAGGTGCACAGCATGGCAGGTCTGATGAGTTTGGTATATTTATTTTAACAGTAATAAATTATTCCTTCTTGCTTTAAATGCATTCCAAGGCCTGTAACATCTATAAGTGATGCACTCCATGGTGCTTCTTGGGTGGAATTTCTTGTCGCTGGGGAGTTACTTGGTAGTTGAGAACTACTGGTTTAGAGGCCCATATGCTCAACCTGTGTCCCAGGGGCTACATGTGCCGTCTGATGTAGGCCCTGACCTGCCGTGGGGAAAGTGGAAGGGGTCAATAGAACTGGAATTTAAACCAGACCTTCAGCGTGATTTAATGAAAAAAACAACCCAAACCCTTAAAAATTATTCCCCAGCATCTAAAATTAATATATTTTAAGTTTTTAGTCACTTAATATTCTTCCCCCCCCCCCCCCCCCCCCCCCCCCCACCGGGCTGCAACTCTGTTCAGGGCTCTAGTATACGGCGCCGCCATCTTGACTCAGAAGCATCACACATACTGAGGAGGGGAGAGCGGGATAAAGTGCAGGGAGTGGGGTTATACCTGAGCTTTGTACAGACGGAGCAGAGCTGGGGTCAGGAAAAGGACAGCAATCCCAGAATGCAGAGCAGCACAGTCAGAAGACATGCTCCATGAGCCGCCATCTTAGATGTTCAAAGGTTTATAACATGCAGTAGATGCAGGCAGGGTGATTTTTAATGTGAGCAATCTGTATGTACAGGGTGTGGGAAACATATAAGATAGGCTCTTATTCAGGGTGAAGGTCCGGATTTATGTGAGCAATCTGTATGTACAGGGTGTGGGAAACATATAAGATAGGCTCTTATTCAGGGTGAAGGTCCGGATTAATGTGGGCAATCTGTATGTACAGGGTGTGGGAAACATATAAGATAGGCTCTTATTCAGGGTGAAGGTCCGGATTTATGTGAGCAATCTGTATGTACAGGGTGTGGGAAACATATAAGATAGGCTCTTATTCAGGGTGAAGGTCCGGATTAATGTGGGCAATCTGTATGTACAGGGTGGGGGAAACATATAAGATAGGCTCTTATTCAGGGTGAAGGTCCGGATTAATGTGAGCAATCTGTATGTACAGGGTGTGGGAAACATATAAGATAGACTCTTATTCAGAGTGAAGGTCCGGATTAATGTGAGCAATCTGTATGTACAGGGTGTGGGAAACATATAAGTTAGACTCTTATTCAGAGTGAAGGTCCGGATTAATGTGAGCAATCTGTATGTACAGGGTGTGGGAAACATATAAGATAGGCTCTTATTCAGGGTGAAGGTCCGGATTAATGTGAGCAATCTGTATGTACAGGGTGTGGGAAACATATAAGATAGGCTCTTATTCAGGGTGAAGGTCCGGATTAATGTGGGCAATCTGTATGTACAGGGTGTGGGAAACACATAAGATAGGCTCTTATTCAGAGTGAAGGTCCGGATTAATGTGGGCAATCTGTATGTACAGGGTGTGGGAAACACATAAGATAGGCTCTTATTCAGGGTGAAGGTCCGGATTAATGTGGGCAATCTGTATGTACAGGGTGTGGGAAACATATAAGATAGGCTCTTATTCAGGGTGAAGGTCCGGATTAATGTGGGCAATCTGTATGTACAGGGTGTGGGAAACACATAAGATAGGCTCTTATTCAGGGTGAAGGTCCGGATTAATGTGGGCAATCTGTATGTACAGGGTGTGGGAAACACATAAGATAGGCTCTTATTCAGGGTGAAGGTCCGGATTAATGTGGGCAATCTGTATGTACAGGGTGTGGGAAACACATAAGATAGGCTCTTATTCAGGGTGAAGGTCCGGATTAATGTGGGCAATCTGTATGTACAGGGTGTGGGAAACACATAAGATAGGCTCTTATTCAGGGTGAAGGTCCGGATTAATGTGGGCAATCTGTATGTACAGGGTGTGGGAAACACATAAGATAGGCTCTTATTCAGGGTGAAGGTCCGGATTAATGTGGGCAATCTGTATGTACAGGGTGTGGGAAACATATAAGATAGGCTCTTATTCAGGGTGAAGGTCCGGATTAATGTGGGCAATCTGTATGTACAGGGTGTGGGAAACACATAAGATAGGCTCTTATTCAGGGTGAAGGTCCGGATTAATGTGGGCAATCTGTATGTACAGGGTGTGGGAAACACATAAGATAGGCTCTTATTCAGGGTGAAGGTCCGGATTAATGTGGGCAATCTGTATGTACAGGGTGTGGGAAACACATAAGATAGGCTCTTATTCAGGGTGAAGGTCCGGATTAATGTGGGCAATCTGTATGTACAGGGTGTGGGAAACACATAAGATAGGCTCTTATTCAGGGTGAAGGTCCGGATTAATGTGGGCAATCTGTATGTACAGGGTGTGGGAAACACATAAGATAGGCTCTTATTCAGGGTGAAGGTCTGCTTTAAAGTGGACCAACACCCTCCACTGATCGGGCTGGGAATCTATAAATCCCTACCTGCTCCTCGATCCAGCGGCGGCGGCCGCCGCCTTCTGCGCGTCCCTCTAGCATGACGCGCACCTGCGCCGGCCGTTTGTGAATGGGCGGCGCGGGCGTGCACCCTGTAAGAGTGACGCGTGGGAGGCGGCGGCGGGCGCGTTCTCTTGTCCGTCGCTGCCTCCCGCATGTCCGTTGGCGGTGATTGGCTGCAGCGGTCATGTGGGAGCGAGGAGAGGTGAGTTTTTGGGGCTTTCTGGGGGGTTTCACACAGCGGGGCACTCCCGATCGGGGAGGATAGTCAAAATCCTGGGTGTTGGTCCACTTTAAAGGTAGTTGAATAGAGGCACAGTAAAGATGGAAAGTTGCAATGAAAGTAATAAGGGAGGGGCATTGCCGTATAGAGGTGGCGGCAGTGGCTTGGAGGAACAATACTCCTAGGTGACATCTCTGGCGCTATTACAAGATAACAGTATTTTCTATGTATATTTCATATCTAGCATTGGGAGGCATTTAGGTGGGTTGAGTATTGGGAACATAGTTATGATTTGGGATTGATAGGAGAAGGGCTATACATACGGGCCCCATATATTTGCAGAGGTAAGGCAGCCAGCATATGTATTGCCAGCATGTGGGGATTGTTAGATATAAATGTGTTAATGGGATGGTGTGGTGGAAGGACTTATGATATATGTAAAAAAAAAAAAAGACTAATGGCGTTTGTAGAGACGGGGTATCCTGATTGTTGTAGAAAATCTTCTTTGATTCAAAATGAAAAATGTAAAATACTAAACCTAATTATTGTGCCTGACGACCAGTTTCCAAATTACTCAAGTGGCCGTGCTCTTCAAGAGTTTGAGCAGCTTTGGTTTAGAGAGTTTTTTTATTACTAATAATAATGATAATAATAATAATAATAAGTTCTCTTCTTGCAGGTAGGAGCGGTAAGACGATGCCGGAGCCCCTGGACCTGTCACCTCCAGATATCCCAGAGCCCAGCTTTCTGGAGACCCTCCTGCGCTATGGGCTCTTCTGCGGAGCCATTTTTCAGCTCATCTGCATTCTGGCCATTATATTCCCTGGAAGCAAATCACAGGACTCGGTGAGGCCGTCTGACAGATAATAAAGTCCTTCATCTTCTAGAAAGATGGGGGGGGGGGGGGAATATAGAGATTTACATCTGATTAGCTGCTGTGTAGAGCTGAAGTCTTGTGAATAGTGCAAATTAAGCTGCAGACGGCCATTCTTTATCTGTATCTCTAATGACACACTATTACTTAAAGCGGACCTTCACTCTGAATAAGAGCCTATCTTATATGTTTCCCTTCCTGTACATACAGATTGCTCACATTAAAAATCATCCTACCTGCACCTACTGCATGTTATGAGCCTTTAAACATCCAAGATGGCGGCTTATGGAAGCCGCCATCTTATCAGGCAGCCTGCAAACAGGAAGTGACTGTGCTGCTCTGCATTCTGGGACTGCTGACCTTTCCCTGACCCCAGCTCTGCTCTGTCTGAGCAAAGCACAGCTATAACCTGCCCCCCTGTACCTTATCCCACTCTCCTCTCCTCAGTAAGTGTGATGCTTCTGAGTCAAGATGGCGGCGCCCGTATCCTAAATTCCTGAACAGAGTTGCAGCTCAGTGGGGGAAAGAATAATAAGTTAGTGACTAAAAATGTTAAATATATTAATTTTAGATGCTGGGGAATCGTTTTTTAAGAGTTTGGGCTTTTCATTAAATCATGGTGAAGGTCCGGTTTAAATAGAACACTGTACAATTTAAAGTGGACCTGTCACCAGGATTTTCGCTATCTTGGTGAGAGGTGCTTGTCCCTGGGTATCCCAGTTTAGTATGTCCCTCTGTGTAAAGGTCCCCCTGCTCACCCACTCCACTCACTGGCTCCAATCATACTAATGTTCAGCATAAGGTGAACTGAGCGCGAGTGGGCGCGCTCCCACCTCCAGCTTATCTGATTGGCTGGGTGCAGGAGCGTTACATGCCCATCACCAGCTCACCCAGCAATGGCTGATAAATCTGTATTTAGCAGGAGTCAATTCCATGGACCGTTCCATTAGCAAATTTTATATACCCAGGACAGTAGAGCCCCATTTTTCCAGTATAGGGCCCAGTCAAGCTTCTGCTGTGACAATGTCAACTATATCTCCACCCATTACTTCTTCATTATGTTTATTTTACTTCAAGCTTGTATAATGGGCCATTGGACAGCATGGGTAGGCTGCAGGGTAGTGTTAAATGGTCTGCATGTAAATTAGAAAGTAAGGGAGGCCCTACTGTGTTACAGGGACCCTGCAGCAATATGGGTGGACCCAGAATGGTAAAGCAACCCTTTAAAGTTATCCTATACCCAGAAAGAAGCCCAGTGCCCCAAAACAACCCGTGTTTCTTTTTTATACTAAAGCCTTTTTCCAATATTCATAACAACACTAATATGTCCCAGTGACGGCCATATGCTAAATAATTCATTTACAAGCTAAACTGTCACATAATGGCAGTTAGGTTGAAGTACTACCCAATGCTAAGCTTTTTGTACTATAACTAAATGGATCATTGCTGGAAAACACCAGGGGGTGGGGCTGCTCGACCAGGGAGCAATATTGGCCAAATGCTTTAGTAAAGAAAAAAAAAAAAAGAAAGGAAAGAAAGAAACACAGGTTTTGGGGCAGTGGGCTGGGGATAGAAGGCGACAGCATAAACTTCCTTTCTGGGTATAGGATTACTTTAATGATATGTGGCAATGTTTAAAGAAAAATAAGGGTGGCCCTAAAGTATTAAAAGGGGCCCTTGGGCACTATAGGTGGACCCAGGCTGGTTAAGGTGCTCCTGGTCCTTTATTGTAATAGGGCAGCAGGCAGAGAAGTGGTGACTCTGTGTGCTATGAGGAGGCCTTTAAACATTATGGGTGATCCCCAGGGGGGTAAAGGGGACGCTGGCATGAAGGAACCCTTTAATGTTATGGAGGCATAAGCGTAGCATGGGAGGGTGCGCACAAACAAGCTAGGAAAATGAGGGCTGTATGGGGCCCAGGAATTCCTGATGGAGGCCTTGGTTTAAGAAAACCTAGGTAGCAACGATTATACTAATTGGCTACAACTTTTCCAAAATGCCACAAAAGTTTATATATATATATATATATTTATTTATTTATTTATATTATATATATATATTTATTTATTTATATTATATATATATATATTTATTTATTTATATTATATATATTTATTTATTTATATTATATATATATATTTATTTATTTATATTATATATATATTTATTTATTTATATTATATATATATTTATTTATTTATATTATATAATATTTATTTATTTATATTATATAATATTTATTTATTTATATTATATAATATTTATTTATTTATATTATATAATATTTATTTATTTATATTATATAATATTTATTTATTTATATATTTATTTATATATTACTTAGTTTAGTATAGTATTTAGTTCCAGCTTATCTGTCCTTACGTTGTCTTCTTTCCCACCACAGGACCTGGACAATTCTGAAGTAAAACATGCTGAAGTGATGAAAAAGCCCAAAATTCCTGCGGCTCCTGCTGGTAAAAAGCAGAAGAAGGAAACCAAAAAGAAGCGATGAATGAGAGTTCCCCGTCTGTCATCATGGACTTCTGTTTTTCTTTTTTATGACATCCTCCAGGCTTTCCATACCTCCCAAACTCCTACACATTGTAGATCATCATGAGCGCCCAGACATTTGACATTTGTATAAAAAAGGGAAGAGGCTTTGGTGCCTATGTATCATTTTTTTAAACTAAAAATAAAGAAATCTGCTGAAGGGTTAGAACCTGTTAAAAAGCTTTGGGATGGGTAAAGGGGCGTGTGAAAATCAAAGGTTTTGTTCCTCTTCCAGGGGGCATCCCCATTTTGAATGCTCGCTGTGTGAAAGCTGAGAATTCTTCCATTGCTGGTGTTCCCAGGGCACATGTGCGGGCTCTCCTCTATTCATCTTTATATACCTCGCATATTTATGAATGGTGGAGGAGTGTGAAGCATCCCCGCAGTTGATTTATTGTGGCTAGCATGGTAGCGTGCATCAACCAGAGGGATGCTGCCTCGGCTTGCACATGCATCATGGGGACCAAAAAGAGGGAGACCACCAGCCCCTGAGCCATATAGACACTAATGCTGGGTTTACACAAGCCGATAAATTGGCTGCTCAGCGAGTGACCGACCATACAAATCTCCTGTAATTGGGCGACTGTTCAGATGCCGACGATTTGTTGGGTCAGTTATTCTCATAGCAAAACACATTCCAACCATCAAGCGATGAATTTTTGGTCAGCCAAAACGATACGGCGACCGATTAAACAGGCCATAAGCCAATGGCAGCGCCTCCTTAAAATCCCTGACCAAGCAATTAAAACAAACAAAGGCCGCTTGCCTACCAGTCCACAGGTTTGATCCCATGGAGTCTCAGGATGCAGCGCTGTCTGCTTCTTATTGATTAGTATCATCATCTGATCATCACTGATATGTATCAACAGCAACAGAGGCCCTGTCCCAGTCAGGGGGGCGCTTTCAGCTTCTAAGCTAAGTGACTCTACATAGGATCAAACTTGTGGGATGAAAGTGATCAGATGTGTATTTTATATTATTTATATTTTTTTCATTGTCTGGACTGTCCCTTGTAAAGCAGACTGAAAGTCTATAAGATATATAGATAGATATAGCTATAGATAGATAGATAGATAGATAGATAGATAGATAGACAGACAGACAGACAGACAGACAGACAGATATAGATAGATAGATAGATAGACAGATATAGATAGATAGATAGATAGATAGATAGATAGATAGATAGATAGATAGATAGATATAGCTAGAGATAGATAGATAGATATAGCTAGAGATAGATAGATAGATAGATAGATATAGCTATAGATAGATAGATAGATAGATAGATATAGCGATAGATATAGATAGATAGATAGATAGAGATAGCTATAGATAGCTATAGATAGCTATAGATAGCTATAGATAGCTATAGATAGATAGATAGAGATAGATAGAGATAGATAGAGATAGATAGAGATAGATAGAGATAGCTATAGATAGATATAGATAGATATAGCGATAGATAGATAGATAGATAGATAGATAGATAGATAGATAGATAGATAGATAGATATAGCGATAGATAGATAGATATAGCGATAGATAGATGGATATCTATATATATATATCAATCATCTCTAAATCACCTCTATATCATCTCTATATCTATCAATCATCTCTATATCTATCAATCATCTCTATATCTATCAATCATCTCTATATCTATCAATCATCTCTATATCTATCAATCATCTCTATATCTATCAATCATCTCTATATCTATCAATCATCTCTATATCTATCAATCATCTCTATATCTATCAATCATCTCTATATCTATCAATCATCTCTATATCTATCAATCATCTCTATATCTATCAATCATCTCTATATCTATCAATCATCTCTATATCTATCAATCATCTCTATATCTATCAATCATCTCTATATCTATCAATCATCTCTATATCTATCAATCATCTCTATATCTATCAATCATCTCTATATCTATCAATCATCTCTATATCTATCAATCATCTCTATATCTATCAATCATCTCTATATCTATCAATCATCTCTATATCTATCAATCATCTCTCAATCATCTCTATATCTATCAATCATCTCTATATCTATCAATCATCTCTATATCTATCAATCATCTCTATATCTATCAATCATCTCTATATCTATCAATCATCTCTATATCTATCAATCATCTCTATATCTATCAATCATCTCTATATCTATCAATCATCTCTATATCTATCAATCATCTCTATATCTATCAATCATCTCTATATCTATCAATCATCTCTATATCTATCAATCATCTCTATATCTATCAATCATCTCTATATCTATCAATCATCTCTATATCTATCAATCATCTCTATATCTATCAATCATCTCTATATCTATCAATCATCTCTATATCTATCAATCATCTCTATATCTATCAATCATCTCTATATCTATCAAAGACTTTCAGTCTGCTTTACAAGGGACAGTCCAGGCAATGAAAAAAATTTTAATAAATAATATATATATATAATTTTTTTTTTTTTTTTTTTACTTGAAACACATTAAAAAATATAAAAGGTCATTAACAAGCATCAACAGCTGCACGCTTATTAATGACCTACTCTCCTTACCAGGCTACTGACTCCCGATCACCTTGCTCCCGCGCCGCCATCTTGCTACACCCGGCAGCATGTATCCAATGCTGGGTGCAGCCTTTAACCCTGCAGCGAGCCGTGGCTTCTCAGCACATCAAGCATGGGCGGCGGGAGCAAGGTGAGAGGAAGTTGTGGACTGCTCCGCAGCTTCATGATGGATTATACACAAACCCAGAAGTGGAGGATCCAGACCTGCGCTGGGAAGGTGAGTAAGTCGTATTGGCTCTTTTTAGTTTTTTTGACTTTTGGTCAGCTTTAAAGGATAGCACTGGATAGTTTTTTTTTCTAGAGTCAGTAAAACAGATCAGATCTAGGCCTAGAAAAAAAGGGAGGCAGCAGCAGATGCCCTTCACTCCGGCTTACCTTCTTGCCTTATTAATTTTGTGGATGAAACTTGGGATTTTGACTATCCAGGGTTTGGTCTTTGCCCCTGGTGCATCCCAGGTCATCAAGTAAAACTTACCTTTCCCTGGGCCTATTCACTGGCTTACCTCTTTGCCTTTTTTTTTTTTTTTTTGTGGATTTTGACTATCTGGGGTTTTGCCCCCGGAGTGCCTAACTAACGGCGGCTCGCGCATGTGCTGTAGGATGAGGGAGAAGGTAGGTTTTTTAGGGGACCTGGGGGGGGGGGATTGGTTCACACAGCGGGGCATCCTATTTAGGATCAATCTATAAGATTCCAGGGCCGTCGGCTGTGGGTCGTGGTCCACTTTAATTATGTCAATGTTTGTTTTTCTATATTTAAACCCATTTTTTAAATAAATCATTCATGGCGCTCTTGTGACTCGGATGTTTTGTGAGGTGAGACATTCCTGTGGGTTTAGCGGAATTCTGGGACAATTGCTGAACATGCATGACGGCCATAGGAAGTGCTGAGGGGTCGGGCGCTTGGAACGCTATGGCGGAGCATGTGACTGAGGCAAAATCCTGCTAATATGGGGGAAAACTCAATGAGGTGATGAATTTAAAGTGAACACGCACCCTCCGATACGACGACGAGAGAGGCTGCTACTAAGAGACCAGCTTTTCTTCAGCCAGACATGTGACTGACCGGCTCCGATCAGGATTCCAGAGGATTGGAGGGCTCCACGTTCCTCTCCTCTGCCTTCTATGTAGTCAAACTGTGTCATGTGGTTAGTGTTGTGCTGAGACAGGTAAGCCAGCACACATCGTTGTTTTCTGACTCCTCAATTTAAAGCGGACCAACACCCAGGGGGGATCAGATCCCTCCCCGCGGGGCATCCGAAATCGGAAACCCCCCAGGAAGCCCACAAATCCTACCTTTTCCACGTTCCAGCGGCGCATGCGCGTCCGCCGCTGCCTCCTGCATGTCCCTCTAGCAGGGCGCGCTCCCGCGCTGGCCCTTTGTGAATGGCAGGCCCGGGTGCGCTCCCTGTAAGAGGGAGGCGACGGCGGACGCGCTTTGCTTGTCCATCGCCGGTGATTGGACGAGCGAGTCAAGTGGGAGCGGGGTGAGGTGAGTTTTTGGGGGTTTCACACAGCGGGGCACCTCGAAAACCCAGGATAGTCAAAATCCTGGGTGTTGGTCCACTTTAAGCTCTGTGAAGCTAGAATGTCTGTATGTGGAGGGGTTATTTTTTTGTTTAGGGAATTGATGTCCTTTACCAGTTCTTTCCCACCAGATATGGCTTACTACCATCTCTTAGCACTGAATGTGGCTCAGGTCAGGGTGGCCCTAATTATAACCACCTAGCCAAGCCCCTTGTGCCCCATACTGGAGTCTAGGCTCTCCTGACGTGATGAGTTGCCCTGGGCACACAATAATGCCCTTTTCACTATTTTGCCTCTGTGTAATCCATAAACTATAAATACAGAGGTCCTGTGGTTGGAAGATTTTTTATTAGAAGTAATAATTTATACAGATCTCATTCTGATGGACCATCGCCTATGAACACAGAGGTCAGGAGCTCGAGTCCTGTGCTTGACAGGTTTTTTTTTTATTGTGCTTTTGATTATTATATGCCTGTAATAATATATCAAAGCGCATGAATGTATACCGGTAGAGGCACTCTTACCGAGGATTATGTCTGGGTGCAGTGCCTAGCGGTGGCACCACTTATCCATGAAGTAACAGAGAAGCCAGGACTCTTTAGCTCATGAAAGCTTGTATTATGCAAAGGTCCATTCAATAAATTCAAATCCATAAGCTGGAATGTGCCATTGCTTGTCAGTAAGTCCAATGTTTCAGGGCTTTAAACCGGACCTTCACCATGATTTATTGAAAAGCCCAAACCCTTAAAAAATGATTCCCCAGCATCTAGAATTAATATATTTTAAGTTTTTTTTGTCACTTACTTATTCTTTCCCCCACTGGACTGCAACTCTGTTCAGGACTTTAGGATACGGGCGCCACCATCTTGACTCAGAAGAATCACACTTACTGAGGAGAGGAGAGTGGGATAAAGTACAGGGGGGCAGGTTATAGCTGTGCTTTGCTCAGACAGAGCAGAGCAGAGCTGGGGTCAGGAAAAGTTCAGCAATCCCAGAATGCAGAGCAGCACAGTCAGAAGACACTTCCTGTTTGCAGGCTGCCTGATGTTCCATGAGCTGCCATCTTGGATGTTTAAAGGCTCATAACATGCAGTAGATGCAGGTAGGATGATTTTTAATGTGAGCAATGTGTATGTACAGGGTGTGGGAAACATATACGATAGACTCTTATTCAGAGTGAAGGTCCGCTTTAAAGTGGACCAACACCCAGGATTTTGACTATCCTGGGTTTTGGTCCACTTCGGTGGGGCACCCCCGATCGGGGTGCCCCGCTGTGTGAAACCCCCCCCCGATCACCCGAAAAACTCACCTCTCCCCGCTCCCAGCGCCGACGGACAAGCGGTTTGACAGCCGCGGACAAGCGGCTCCTCCGCCGCCGCCGCCTCCCGCACCGGCCATTCACAGACGGCCGGCGCGGGCGCGCGCACGTCTAGAGGGGCGCGAGGGAGGCAGGGTAAGGGGATTTGGGGGGGTTTCACCCCGCGGGACATCCTGATCTCGGATGTCCCGCGGGGAGGGAGGTGATGGTCCACTTTAATGCTCCTTCATCAGGGACCAACATAGCAAGACAAGATAGCAACAAACAAACAGAGTGTACAGCCCATAGAGTTTAAATGGTCAAAGGTCAACCAGAAATGACATCATCAGTGATGTCAGAGGGTCGCTAAACATTTACCCATAATGTCAGTAATATACAAACACAGTCACACAACATTAGAGACGTATGCAGGTAATACATGTATACAAGTAATAGAGAGGAGGTGCCGCTCTGTCAGACGAGCGGAGCTTCTCTCACTTCCGAAATCCCACTGTCCCTCCGCCTGCGTCTGGGGAAGGCATCCCCGCCAGGAGGACCCGGGGGTCTGACCAGCAACTGATGATGAAACGGCCTTAGGGAGCCAATGAATGCTCCCGGTCACAGACCTCACCGTGTTTGCGGCATTCGTTCTGCACAGCGCAGGCTGCGGGTCTGGGCAGCGGCCGGATCATGTCACCGACAGGTCCGGTCATCCCCGGATTTCGGCACTGACAGAAGCTCCGCTGGGTGGCTATCCGACAGAGCGGAGCCGAGGGGGACGGGAACCCATGGTTCCAATTGGAGCGCACCTCCTCTTTATTACTTGTATACATTTATTACCTGCATACTTTTCTACTGTTTGACTGTGTTTTTATATTACTGACAATATGGGTAAATGTTTAGTGACATCACTAATATATCAAAGCACAGCGCATTCCCTCATAGCGCATTTTAGTTATGCCAATCCTCATTTCAGATATCACAGACCTAGGATGTGGATGCATGCTGGTTTTTGTAGTTCTCTTGACTCATTTGATGCTGGTAATGACATTATGCACTGTCTCTATTGATATGTTATGATTGACATCATGATTTAGTAGCTTACATATCTTCTGTCTGTGACATATTTTTGCATATCTGGTATGATGTCTTATATATCATTCAGATACTGACCAGAGTTTCTTTATGACATATACTGCAAAAATAAGCTTATTTATCCTTAACCTGTGGATACCTAGCTCCACCATTGTGGCATTCTTCAGGACTGATTGTACAACCACCTCACAATTATTATGGGTAATTGCTCCTTTGCATTCGATTATTTTCCTATAAATCTGTGGCTACCGATGAACCCTGTTCTTTTTTGTTGAGGTGGTTAACGATCCTGGAGACTGGGATTACTCTGCACTCTGAACTTATTCTGTATCCTTTTGTGCTTATGTGAAATTATTATAATTGTATGAACTACAAATACAATCTTTTATTTGCAACTCAAAATTGGTGTGGTGTGCATTAGTCCAATTCTCTTCCATATTGTCTATGAGAGGTGATCTTGTGGAAACACCTCAGGACTACTTTGCACCCCAAACTTGACTAGGTTTTGCTCTATTATACTAGGTGTGCTAGACCTAACCTTCATGGTTTAATGTATTGTATAGAGGTTCAAAGTGGACATTAAAAATATTTTTTGTTGAGAGATTGGCCAAGGTGGAAGTAACTTCCAAGGACCAATCAGTATTAAGAGAATTTCAATGTGCTAAAAAAAATAAAACATAAAAGGGACCACTCTGATATCCTCTATGTGCAGCCACCCTTTCCCATGTCCAGGCTGGTGGGTTTTCCAGGGACAATTATTTAAGTCTCCTTGGAATTGCCAAGATAGCTGGAGCTCAGGAATGCTGAAGCCACCCTGTCCCCTGGAATATCTCTCGCCTATGGAAGCTGATTAGTAAGGTTCCTCTATAATTATTTACTTTGTTCCGAGGAAGCGGCTAATCACTCCTTTGTGTCTGGAAAGTGTGTAATCTCAAAACGCCTCTCTGGCTGGTGCCGGGATTTATCGTGGGAAGAGCTTCATCCCAGCAGTTGCCTGTGATAGATGAGGAGATACACAGCAAGGTTATATTCTAGAGGAATCCTCAACCCAGCCTGGATGGACTGCAACACAAGCCTTAACTTATCTATTCTGCTGTACTTCCATCTTCTGCTCTTTCTACACACACTGCTGCTGCTTACTGCCTCCATCCCTGACACTGGCGCTCCCACTCCATAGCCAACACAGAGGCTGTCCTTCTATCCATCAAAAAAACAAAGGCCTCCTCTCGCCATCCCCAGCAAAAATAGAGGCTGCCTCTCCATTCACCAACAACACAGAAGCCCCCAACCTTCATCTTTCAAAACAGAGGCTTTCCGCTCCATCCCCAACAAAGAGGCTGCTACTCCATCTATCAACACAGAAGCTCCTCCTCCTCTACCCACAAAACAGAAGTTTTCACCTCCAACCCCCAAAACAGAGACTTTCCCCTCCTTCCCCAGCAACGAGGCTGCTCCTCAATTCCCAACACAGAGCCCCCTCATCCTCAACACAGCAGCCCCCCCCCCATTTATTCCCAACCCTTCTATCCCCAACAGGGAGGTTCCCCTATACATCCATTCGCAACACAGAGGCTCCCCCTCCATCCCCATCAAAGAGGCTGCTCCTCCATTCCCAACAGAGAGCATCCTCATCCTCAACACAGCACCCCCCCCCCCAGTTTTTTCCAACCTTTCTATCCCCAACACAGAGGTTCCCCTCTACATCCATTCCCAACACAGAGGTTCCCCCTCTATCCATCTTCAACACAGAGACTCTACCTTCCAAAACAGAGACTTCCCCCTCCATCCCCATCAAAGAGGCTGCTCCACCATTCCTAACACAGAGCCCCCTCATCCTCAACACAGCAGCCCCCCCCCCCCCCCCATTTATTCCCAACCCTTCTATCCTCAACACGGAGGTTCCCCTCTACATCCATTCCTAACACAGCGGCTCCCCCTCCATCCATCTTCAACACAGAGACTCTACCTTCCAAAACAGAGACTTCCCCCTCCATCCCCATCAAAGAGGCTGCTCCTCCATTCCCAACAGAGAGCATCCTCATCCTCAACACAGCAGCCCCCCCCCCCCCCCCCCAGTATTTCCAACCTTTCTATCCCCAACACAGAGGTTCCCCTCTACATCCATTCCCAACACAGAGGCTCCCCCTCCATCCATCTCCAACACAGAATCTCCCTCCCTCCATCCTCCAAAACAGACTTCCCGCTCCATCCCCAGCAAAGAAGCTGCTCCTCCATTCCCAACACCAAGCCACCTCCACCCCAACACAAAGCCCCCTCAACACAGCAGCCCCCCCCCCCCCAGTTATTCCCAACCCTTCTATCCCCATAACAGAGGTTCCCCTTTACATGCATCCCCAACACAGAGGTTCCCCTCTACATCCATCCCCAACACAGAATTTCCCCCTCCATCCATCTCCAACACAGAGGCTCCCCCCTCCACCCCCCAAAATGGAGACTTCCCCCTCCATCCCCGGCAAAGAGGCTACTCCTCCATTCCCAACACTAAGCCCCCTCCCCATCCTCATTACAGCAGCTCCCCCACCCGCCAGGTATCCCCAACCCTTCCATCCCCATCACAAGGGTTCTCCTGTACATCCATCCCCAACACAAAGGCTCTCCCTCCATCCATCGCCAACACAGAAGATTTGCCTCCATCCCTTACACAGAGCCTTCCCCTCAATCTCCATTACAGAACTCCAATACAAATACGCACACTCTTTCCTTAACACAGAGAAGCCTACTTAATCTCCTCCATCTCCAACACAAAGGCTCACCCTCCACCTCCAACACGGAGGCTCCTCCATCTTCAACACAAAGGCTTACCCTCCATCTTCAACACAAAGGCTTACCCTCCATCTTCAACACAAAGGCTTACTCTTCAACCGGAACACAGAGGTTCCTCCATCTGCAACACAAAGGCTCACCCTCAACCCCGCAATACAGAGGCTCCCCTCATCTCCAACACTCACCCTCCATCCTTTAAAACCGGGGATCCCCAGCATTCCATCTCTAACACAGAGGCTCCTCCATCCCTCCTCCTGGAATGGTGTTTCCTTCTGGGGGGGTGCTTTTATTGGTGTAAGCTATTGCAAGCTTCCTTCAAGCTTATGTCTACCTCAAGGTTGCTCCAGCCATTTTGTGTGGAATAAGACTGTGCCTTTTTTTCCTCAAGGACCCCTTCTAGAATGTTGTTACCCTGTACCAGTTTCTGAGATACTCACAATACCCTTTTGATGCAAAGCAATCCTTAGAGGCAACTATAGTTAACAGAAGAAGACAATGATATCACTTTAGGGTCCACTTGAACTTGAGATGTGGGAATGTGCCTGCAGTCCAAGTGAAAAAGGCAAAAGGCAGGTAGTGTTTCAGTAGATGGAGCTGCACTGGCTCAAGTCTCCTTTTTTGCCCACATGTGCCCTTTAACATTTTGGTATAAGGATCTGTTCTGCTAGGCACCATGTACAAGTATGGAAACTGCCAAGCCGGGCTATATGGGGTAACCTCAGCCTTGGCCTGCTCCACAAAACAGTTGAGTGACCAGGATGAAAACTGCTCCACTTCTAAGGCTTCCCCTTCAGATAATTTTCAGCAGTGATATGAATGGTTACACTCCAGATAGGCTCCATGCTGTGTGTTATTTTAATAAATCTGAAGTGATCCACAGGTTAGTCATACAATCATCTTCAAATAGAGGAAGTCATAATAGAAAATAAACTTCCTCCTCTTCTTCGGGGACTTTTTAGGCCAGGAAAAATCTAAACTGCATGTGACCGCATTCTTCCTATAGGGATCATATTAACTGGCTGTGGAGGTCTCCTAGTTACCCTAATTCAATAGTAACCAGGATGGTGCCCCCCTACTGCATGGCTAACACAATGGCTGGAATCTGAACTTTGCCTTGAATGTCTCGCTAAACACCAGCAGTTCAGTACAGTTTCAATACAGTTTAGGAGGCTTAGATCTGTTGTATATACAGTATATGGGTGCACGTAGTATATATAATGAGGAGGACTGCTAGGATGGATAAGGAGATCCATGTGTTACAAGATGGCAGTAAAAACATATGTGGACACACAGCAGGAGTTATTGATACTAAGGCTGAATATGTTAAACTGGATGGCAGCTTTAAGTGTATGTTCACAGATGTCAGAAATAAAGTGGGGGAGCTTGAGGTCCTGGTACTAGAAGAACACATTCATGTTATTGGTGTGGCCTGTTAAAGGGTTGACCCCTTTTTGGGAAGACAGAGCAAACAGGAAAGGGGCGGAGTGTTTCTTTATGTAAAACAAGAATTCTGTTTTAATATTTTTTTATTTTCTTTTGCATAGAATAGATACAAACATTGTCATTCTCAGTAGCTCTCCCCACATATGGATCCCTGCTTTAATTAAAGTGGACCAACACCCAGAAGGATCAGCCCGGGAATCTATGAGATTCCTGGGCCGATCCAATCCCTCCCCAGCGGGGGGTTTCACACAGCGGAGCATCCCAATTTTGGATGCCCCGCTGTGTGAAACCCCCCAGGACGCCCGCAAACCTTACCTGAATCCCGGTCCAACGGCGCATGCGCGGGCCTCGGCCGCATCTCGCGCTTCCCTCTAGCAGGGCGCGTGCCTGCGTCAGCCATTGACAAATGTTAGAGGGAAGCACGAGATGCGGCCGCCAGTGTGCTCGGAGCCACTGAGCTAAGACACCGCTTAGACGTGCATAGCTCAGCAACTCCGAGCGCGCTGATTGGACGAGCGGCCGCGCATGTGCTGTAGGAGCGGGGTAAGGTCAGTTAAAGCTAGCAATCTGGGGGGTTTCACCAAAGTGGACCAAAACCCAGGATAGTCAAAATCCTGGGTGTTGGTCCACTTTAAGTA